>JAMJFZ010001556.1:365000-1565000 GCA_026225945.1 Cricetomys ansorgei
TACAAAGTAGGGTAATGGCTGTTTGGACCACAAAATCCGTCTTCTGATCATCCCCAATTATCAAATGTAATTTTGCAGTAGTTTTTTCTAACACAAATTAAACAGTTTACCTTTTCTTAAAGTCTTCCGTATGGTTTTCTTTCCCGTGGAGAAGCAATCTGCTTTCTCTCTACAGGCTGTTCAAGCAGCTGTATCTAGCTGTTATGTGGATAAGTGAAGCCCGGCATAGGTAGATTCTATGCAAATGAGTGATTACTCCCATGATACTTCTATCTTGGTATATAAGCTGAAGAAGGCTCAGATGAGCTCTTCATGACTGTAGAAAGACTTCAGAATATGTCTCTACTGTAATGGTTACATGCTGTGCTATTGTACTATTTCACCATAATTTGAAATGTGACTTTTCTTAAATGGTATAGAGTATATTTTCTTCCTAAAAGTTAATCATTTTATTAATATGTTTTTCATTATTATAACAAATGATGAAGCTGGTAACTTTATAAACCAAAAATGGTTTACTTAGCTCCCAGTTCTGGATGTTCAAGAACTCACAAATGGTGATAGGCTTTTTGATATCATAATCCTTAGGTAAAATGACATCACAAGGTAGGATAAAGGGAGCATATACATGTATCTCCTTTGACCACTATCTCACCTTGCGAAGCCATCATTATGCAGTTACATAAGCTCCAATGACTTTAATTAGTCCCAATCACCACTTGAAGGTTCGGAACCTATATATTATAGATTGAGTATTCACCCTCATGTTATCTCACAGAGGTAAGACTTACGGGCTGGAATTGAACCATATCCAGACCATAGTAATCCTTGACTTTTGGAATGATTTTTGGCATTTGTAACTGGATGGCTTTCTAGTGAAAATATCTTCACACATGATATGAGTCAGTTTAAAGATTCGTGAGTTCAAAATCTTAAAATTTAAAATGTAAGTTCAGTTAGCTGTGCATTCATGTTATTTTTGACCATGAAAAAGTGAATGTGCTTTAGAATTAGCAGAACACAAACAAGTCTGAGAGGTGGGAAAGTACAACAATAAGATGTGTTAAAACTGAGATTCTTAGATTTGTACCATGTTGGTAAACCTCAGCTATTGGACGCTGAGAGAGTAAACAGAATTTACAGGCATCCTTTGGTCCCCTTGGCCATCATCATATGCTATCAATGTGAACAGGACACCAAAACTAATTTCAAAGGACATCTAAGTTATAACAGTGACTTTCCACTCAATTCACTTTCAAATTCAAAGAAATGCCTTTCCTTATAGTAGCACAGCACATTATTTTTATTCCAGAATGTTCTTTTTGCACTTCATTCTCTCTCACTGATAGTACTTTCCAGCACAAAGAAAATCACATATTTACATTAAAATGAACAATTTAAAGCCCCATTTACATCACATACACCAAGGCCTGGAGGGCCTTTTTTCGTATGAGAATTTACAAATGTCACAGTCTTCTTTATGTCCCTCTATTCTCCTTTCAAGGACAAAATTCCTCTTAATTAAGAGTTTATCTTGTGAGATGGTATGTTTCACTTGTCTGAATTAATGTCAATGTGCCATAGTATGCCAAGACATCTGTTTGGAACATGGGTTACCCTTTCATCCAGTTAATTTATACTGCTAGACATAGCTTCTACTTTTTTAAGGAGGTCATTCTTGCCTGCAGGCAAAATATACTTTCATTATTCCTGTCTCCACATTGCTCCCTTAGTATTTTGTAGGTTAGTGTTATGCCTGTCTCACATTGCTCCCTTAATATTTTGCAGGTTAGTATTATGCTTTTCTCCACATTGTTCCCTTAGTATTTTGCAGAAGAGCTAGCAAGTACAACTAGCTCAAGGTTAATAAACTTCTTGAGAAAGTTCTGGAACTTTTGGTCCATAGCCTTCCTTATAAGAAGACTTGCTGACAACCCAGTTCTGTTGATAGTGTGCTTTATTCATTGTATGGTATCACATCAGCATTTCTTCTATTGCTTTGGATTTCAAGATATGCTTTTGAAAGATTGTTCTTAAAGTGCAAATACCTCAAGGACATGGGTCAGAATAAGATGAATTGTCCTCTGATAATTGAGCTGATTTGACATCTTGCAAGTTGAAATGTGTCTCTGTGTTCTGATCCCTGAAACATAGTGTAGAGAAGAACTTTTTGGAAAAGGAATACTTACCACTGAAGAAATAAGCAAAGGGTTTTTGGTAAGAATCTGGTAAATTTAAGGTTCTAAAACTTTACTAGTGTCATGATCAGTCCACCTGTGGTCTGCAGTAGTGATTATCCAACTGTAGACAGAACACATCAGAAACTTATGATTAGTTAGTAATATGTAGAATCTCTAGGTCCAACTCATAAGATTCCATTTCAACAGATCTGAGTTGGAGAACTGCGACCCCAGGTCCCAGGTGAAGCTGAGGTATACTTGGATTTCCTGTTTTGGAAAACTCCAAGAAAGCACAGAACAGGGTGAATATCTAATAGAAGGAGCAGAATTTTACCTTCAATAGATAATCAAAGGATATAAAGTTTCAGTTATAGAAATTAAGTAAGTTCTGGAAGATAGCTGTGTACCATGATGCCTATAGCTAATAATACTGTACGCATATTTAAAATATGCTAAGGCTGTAGTCTCATTTTAAGTTTATGTTTATAACATAAAGACTGCCGCTACTGCTGTAAACACAAGGAACACCGCTATAACAATTATAATTAAAAGGATAGAAAGAAATTTGGGGAAGTGATGGATGCATTTATAGCTTTGATGCTTGTGATTACTTTGTGGGTATGTACTTATCCACAAACTCACTGAGATGTGGACAATAAATATATCAATTATACTTCAATAATGATATTTGTAAGTAGGAAGCCTAAGACTTCTCGTTAATCCTTCCTTCCTTCCTTCCTTCCTTCCTTCCTTCCTTCCTTCCTTCCTTCCTTCCTTCCTTCCTTCCTTCCTTTTTTTCTTCTTTCCTGTTGTTTTGGCAGCATCTCACTATACAGTCTGGACTGGCCTGAACCCACAGCAATCCTATAACCTCAGCTTCCCAATTGCTGATATAACAGGCACATTCTGCTACACCAATCTCAAAGATAACTTTTTAAAACAAAAATTGAGAATCTCATACATATATAAAATGAAATATGGTCATATCTATCCCCATTTCCCCCTCTAACTTCCTCCATATTTTCCCAACATGTCCCTTTCCAACTTTATGCCCTTTTTTATCCATAGTGTCCACTGAGTGATGCTTATATACACATGGGTTTGTGTTCATCATCTGGAGCACAAGAAGTCAACTGGTGGCCCCATCCTCAAAAAGGAATGATTCTCCCTCCTACAGCAACTACTCATTGCAAATAGCTCTTCAGTAAGGAATGGAACTGCTGGGAATTGCAAAAGGAAGCTTCTCTGACGAAGATTGCAAGCAGCTCAGATCTATAGATAAAAATAAAAATATTTAGAAGGCAGTTTGACAGCATGACCATTTAGCAAAATAACAATAGCAAATTCAAACCTTCTATTTTGTGTGCTTAACTTGGAGCACAAATGGAAGCCAGACAACTAGCAAGGGACCATGAGGGACATGTTGAAGGGGTACATACTAGATTATAGGCAAAAGGAAGGTTATGAGGTAGAATACTGGGGTTGGGAAGGCTAAAACATGGAGGGACATGGGGGATTGGAGAAAGTAAGAGGATGAAGGTGAAGGTTAACCTAATGGAAGGGGATATGAAATGACATATGGAAGCCTGTGATTATCTTACAACCCAACCTAAAAACGTAATTGGCAGGATAGTAGAACAAATGTGAAATGAAAGAACGGGGAAGGATGCTTAAGGTTAAAGGATTAAACATGGATAGAGACAGGGAAGAGGTAAAAGGTTGTCTGTGAGTTTTCCAAAACTAAGGCTCTATGAAGAAGCCTTAGGAAACCCAGTAGTTAGGAAGCTAATTTCAAAATACAATCGTAAAAAGAAAAAAAAAATTCAAGTGGAATTAGCTGTATGGGCTGAAAATAGGTTTCCTTAAAAGACATGGGTTATTAAATAAAAACGACAATACTGGGCATGGGATACTTCTATATGTTTTATTGATCAGGGAGGCTCCAGGGATCTCCAAAACAATACTGTCTACTACCATTGCTCTTGGCTACCCACCATGGCTACATGATATGACCCCATTGCTAAGTCTACCACATACTTTGGGTGCAGGGCACAGAGAAACCAATCTCAAACTGACCAGGAAACTTGGTCTCTGATGCTTTCTCTTAACCAGCACTGCATTCTGCATGCTACAATACTGACCTGCCAGGCAAGGTGTGCCTATTTGTGCAATAGTGGCGTGACTGCTATGGGATAAGTAGCTGATTTCTGAAAGATGTGTTTCAATAAGGCAATGGAAACCATGAGATGATTCTGTGGGTGAAGGCACCTGCTGCCAACCCTGATAACCTGAGTTCAATTCTGGGGACCCACATGGAAGAAAAAAAAAGTTATCTCCTGTCTTCCCCATGTGTGCCATGGCATGCTTGTGTGCACATACACACCCAATAAATAAATAAAATGTAATAACAATATTAAATACTATAAATAAGACAAAGGTCTTCACAGCTTTGTGGCTGTAAAGCCACGCTCATATTGCTATCTATGGCTTATCTGTGTCTTTTCTGCATATATCCACCAAATGAATATGATTAGCAAATGGCTTACTGAATTTACCTATTGTGCTTGTTTGTTTTGTGTACCAAGAACAAAGTGAATTTTTTTTTCCATAAAGAAGTATTTTTAGGGGCTAGAGAGATGGATCAGTGATTAAGAGCACTTACTATTCTTGCAGTGTATCTGAGTTCTGTTGCTAGAACCCACAAGGTGGCCCACAACTTCTGTAACTTCTCCAGAGGATCTGACACCTTTTTCTGGCTTCTGAGGGCATAAACCCACACATGCCACATATATACACACATACAAATTTTAAAAATTCTTTTAAAAAGAAGCATTTTTATTACTGTGAGGGGCATTCATGTGCTGATGTGTATTATCCACTTTTCTTAGAGAGCTGTGAAAAGGATAAGTGAAATTTCTGACATTATGCCCTACAGGGGTAGTTATTTTCCTGAGTGAAAAACAAAAATAAATGAGTAGGAAAATGGATAAAAGGGCAATATGGTTGACTGATGGCTTGAATTATACTCTTCCACTCTTGGAAAACTAAGATCAATAGGATGACCAAGAAACTGTTCTTAGCATTTGGGGCTAGCAGGAACAACATAAGATATAAACGACAGGCCCTGGGGATGCACAGTTTTACACTTGTAGCTCCAGTGCTTGGAACACTGAGGCAGGAGGATCACAATTTTGAGCCAGCCATGGCTTCAAAGAGAGCGCTTTATAGGACGTACAGGTGTGGTCAATTTACAACAGAGAATGTCTTTAAAGTCCTAAACAGCTGACAGACATTATTTATGCAACGTAGATGTTAATCATCTCCTAGTTCAGATGTAGAAATTACACCTTGGTAAACCTGTGTAAATGTATACAGCTAATAGTTGAATATTAACAGTTGAATAGTAACATGAACTCCAGTTTCTCTGACTCCTCAAACTCACTGTATGTGAAAAGTGTTAGTTCCTAGTAGACCCTATGTCCCACTAAGGACTGGGCTTAATGCAGTTGAAAACACAATTGTGCTTCATTAAAAAATATTTTTGTTTAGCTGGGATCTCAGAAAGATATACATGTGATGAAAAATACAGAATGGTTTATGGACTGTACTATCATAAGTACTTTTATGCCCAAATTTGAACTGTGTGCTGCATGCCTAAGTCATAGCAATAGTCGAGACTCCTCAGGGCATCAGAAACAATAGGATGTGAATGTACCCAGAAAGAAATTTGTTATAAAAAATAGGGCTATATGACTGTGTCAAATAGTGAGTTCAAAATTTGGACTGGCTGGATACCCAAAATTCTAGTTCTAGCTGAACAGCCAGAAGCTTAGAGATTTTGAGGGAGATGGTGAGTGAAAGGTAGGCTAATCTTTTGTTCTATTCAGCCTTCTACCAGGCCCACCCACAGTGTGGAAGGCAGCCTGCAATACTCAAAAGTTTGCTGATTCAAATGTTAATCTGATCCAGAAATGCTCTGCAGGATTCAAGGATGATTTGGCTTCAATATCTATCTCCTCATTGATCACTAGGGATGATTTAGCCAGTCAGTTGATCTGACTGGCTAGGCAGCTGTCCCATTTGAACCTCTTTGCTCCTTGTGTCCCTCCTGAAGCCATGCCCTCTCTGGAGCAGGAAGACCTTCCCCGATAGAGGCGGACTGTTCTTTGGTCAAGTATATGCAAAGAGCTGTGTTCCCTGTTAGTCCCTCCAAACGCTGATAAATAGCCTCCAAGTGACACTTAGAATTAAACATATAAACTGTAGCTTTCTGTTCTCCACTGTGAAAGATCAACTTTGTACTAGACAGTGGGCTCCTTTCATAGCCACTGGCTCTAGGTACATGGCATATGGAAGTTTTCCATAGTTTGCAACCATCAACTCCTGTACTGGGTGTTTGAAAGTACCCAGCCAAAGTAGATCACGCGATAACTCTCTGAGATCTCTCCAGTAAGCCTGATATTCTTCCTGTCATTGAAAGTGCTGAGGCTCCTGCAATACTTTTTCCTAATTTCTGCTTCTCCTGTCAAGGTATGATTTATCCTTCCTATCAATATAGTATCACTTTATGTTCACATTACTGTTGTGTACTTTATTATAATTCATGCTCTCATATAGGTACTTTCGAAGGTTTTTTATTCATCTGTCGCTACTACTCTTTACCACTAATTTATGAGCTACTTAAGAGCAGAGATCCTGTCACTTATCTCTGTGACTTTCACTGCATCTGGCAATGAGTCTTGCTCATAGTAGGTGCTCCAGTGATATTGGTTGAAATTAACCAGAATGTGCTTGTGGAGCTCCGAAGTGATGCTGCACGGGCCTCCCTGAATCAAATCAGAAGATAAACTGCTCACAAGCCTTAGCCTGGCAATCTATCTGGTGGTTTAATTCTTGATCCTTGTGTTCCTGCAGCGCCTCCTAGTGGAAAGGCAGCAAAATGTCTTGGCTACAGGATTATCTGCACTCTGTGACTTTCAGAAACAGCAAGACCCCTGCCAAACTGAATACCAGCTCTTCTTAATTTATTTATTTCACAAGCAGGGTTAGCCATGTAGCTCGGGCTGGCCTGTACTCACAATCCTTCTGCTTCTTCTTGTCGAATGCTGGGATTACAGGTGGTGCCACCATGTCCACATGTCTGCCTGTCTATCTATCTATCTATCTATCTATCTATCTATCTATCTATCTATCTATCATCTATCTATCTATCATCTATCTTTCTATCTATCTATCATCTATCTATCTATGTATATATGTATCTATCTATCATCTATCTATCTATCTATCATCTATCTATCTATCTATCTATCTATCTATCTATCTATATATCTAGTTTTTACCTTTTTAAGCTTTGCAGCTGATCCCATGCTTCTGAAAGCTCTCACCAGACTGAGGCTTGGATTATTTTCAGAGGAGATCTGATCTGAGGGCATTCCCTGGGAGCATGGAGACAGAAGAGAACCAATTGACTGCTTCTTAGAACTCACAAGTGTGAGCAGCAGACACCTTTCCTCATCTCTCTGAGCAATTGCAGTACACCAGCATGACAATGCAATCACTGTGCCATGCTGCTGGCCCTGCACTTCTCCTCACCCTATGTGTCCCCCATAGACCTCAGCAGTACCTCCTGCTTTGGTCCTGACAGGTAGGTCAGCTGGCTTCAGTCAGCTTGACTGATTTGTGCTGCTTTAGAATCGCTTAAGCTTATGCTTCGGGTAGCCTGCACTTCTGATAAGAGACAGTGTTTTGATTTTTACATTGCTCTATAGAAATCATGGCCTCTTCTTTTTAATACCAATGTTTTGCGGGGATGTCTGGGTATTATGTATACATGTTTAATAATTTCTGATTCTGGGTTTTGAATTTATTCGTAACTGTATTTGTTTGTGTACAGAATTTTGGAATTACTAAATGAAATATAATAAACCTGTACCCTGTCTGTTTTTAGAAAGTGCATTGCAATATTTTTTTAATCAACCGATGGACTGTACCACACATTCCCCAAATCCACTGTATATAGGATAAGAATCTTCAACTGGAAGAATATCTTCCTTCTTTGCTATGGGGAAAATAACTGTTTAACCACTGATCCACACCAGTAAACGTGATGCCCCTTAGCCTTTCTGAGGTTATGCATAACTCCTGTGTATCCAGATTCATAAACTGTAGAATAGGCTTTCTGGAGACAAAAATCCGAGAGTGAACATTCTAACATGAATCAGCCCGAGCTACAAATTTGATGTAGTGTTTGCTGGAATTGACAGCAAAAGGCAACATTAATCCATATAGTAGTGCAGCCGTGCTTTCATTTCATCCCTTTGCAACTACGTGACTTGGAATATATTTGTGTTTTCATTTCATTTCAGTGCCTTTGAGCAGACAGTATGGCACCTTTTTGAGACATGACATACATTTGAAGTGATGCAGTTTATACCCGTGTAGTGCTACTCATTAGAGAAACACTTACAGGTTAGGACTGATCATCATCTTATCTTGGAAAATAAAATATGAAATCCTTATGGTAAGGATAAAGACGACTCATGTTCGGATGGCCCAATGCCTGGCAACTTCTGTTTTCTTTTTCCTAGAATTCTTTTTCCTAAATTCTTGTCAGAATCTATTCTGTGATCCTGGACAGGATATATGATTTCATTTTCTACTCTCAGATTAATTATGTGGAATTTGATTTTACATTGCTAAATTTACCTTGAAGTTAAGTACATATTCTCTTCTTCATTTAATCTAGTGATTTACATTTGATTACCAGGAGATAATTAGAGACGGAATTTCTGTGGTCGGTGGGGAACACAATCAACAGTTTAAATTTTTTCTTAGCAATTATTTTACATATATATATATGAATAATACAAACTAGAGATGGTACTTTTTTCAGGGCAAACGACTAACCAAAAAACTTATTTTGGCTAAACATCTTTAAAGAAAGAAGCTTCTTTTTTATGAATAGTGGAGGAATGAAGGATGTTTACAAACCATGTGTATGTTCCAGACACGAGTCATTTGCCTCCATAATTTTATGTAATGGATACCGCATATTTTTTTCTTGTGTACGTACTTTTCAGTGTATTGATAATTATTTCAGCAAAGACTGTGTGTGTGGTATGCATGCTAACATGTACATGATCTAAGTTTGATCCCTGGAACCTGTGGTGGAAGGAGAGAAATTACTCCCAAAAGTTGCTGTCGGACCTGCACACATGTGTTGTGGCAGGTATGTGCCCACACTTACACATTCATATTCATCACATATGTGCATGCATGCAAATAATAATAATAATAATAATAATAATAATAATAATAATAATAATAATAATAATACATACTCTTCTGATAGAGCTGCAATTTTATATCTGTTAATCAAAGGCATTATGTTTGAGACTAAAATAAGTCTTGCAATATGCTCAATCTGTACAAGTGATTAAAATAAAAAAAATCAATTGTTGGAAAACACTTCTACAATCAAAATGATTCAGTTATATGTGATAACCCTGCTGTTCCTTCCCACCACAGCCATGGTACTCCTCTACACCCTTGCTTCTGTAGCAGTTAACAGGGAGTAATAAAATAATTTTAAAACACCTTGCACCAAGCTTTTGGCATACATGCTGATTTAGTATAACCCTTTTCCTTCTTGCTAGCTGATTGAAGCTCCCTGTATCAACTAGCAGGAGGCTCTATTTAACTGCAGTCTTTTCAGTAATTAAAGGAGGTAGAGTATTCCGTAAATAACCTCCATTTTAATGAAAAAGAACTGAAATATTTTGTCCTGAATTTGGAAAGAGAAAAAGAATTATAGAATCTGGAAGCACCAACTTCCCTGGTGTCACTTCCTTCCTATTTAACTTTCTTCTCTTATTCATTCATTCATTCATTCATTCAATAATTTTATCATTATTATTAATTATGTCAGTTCATATTCAAGGAACTAGGACCACAAGAATGAACACAGAGGACAAAAATATCTGATCATATGGAAATTACATTCTAGTAGGGAATACAGACAATATGCATGCGCATATATATATATATATATATATATATATATATGCATTTTAACTTCTATATAGTGACAAGTGTTAAGCAGAGAAAATAAATCAGCATAAGAGAAAATTATAAAATAGGGGGAGAGGGGAATTCAGAATTTCAATGATATTTGCATACAGATTCAGTGTGAAGGTGACACAAGAGCAAACACACCAGAAACCCGAGGACAAAGTTAAGCCAGCTGTTTTAGAAGGAGCTTTCCACAAAGAGCAAGACCAGCTAATAACACTTTTCCCCTTCTACCAGGATAATTCCTTGCTCCACTGAAGTTGGAGGGCCGTGATTAAAATAAACAGAAGTTTCCAGCTAACAAATACTGTGATAACCTGCTAAAAACTGAAAGGGACCCAGGCCTGTCCAAACTCCTTTTAGAGTAATGGTAAGCTTTTAATATCTGCATCAAAGGGAGTCATCCTTACCACCGACCTCCATTCCCAGCACCGCTAAACATACATCCAGAAAAGAAAGAAGGCCCCTTATCTGCCATTCCATATTAACTATTGGTTTCCTAGTATTTTTCAGCCTACAGTTTCATCTGTTCCCTATAGTAGTAGATGATTGTCAGTTAAGGGAAGACTCTAACTTGTCACTTGTTCAAACATGAGTAAATATCTGTAAGTAAGACCAAAATCCTCATTGCCTTATAAGTCCTAATTAAGTTGGGCTGGGAAGCTTCTCCATAGTAAGAGAACCCAGTTCTTTCTCAAATTAAACTTGAAAAAAAACGCTCAATTGCTTGTTTAGAGTTTATCTTTTATTTTAAAAGATTTATTTATTTTGTTTTTATTTATGTATACATGTGTGTAGCTGTATGAGTATATTCACACATGTATGTAGGTGCCCATGGAGGGCACCAGAGGATGCCATCCGATCTCTTGTAGCTGAAGTTAGAGTTGTTAGCGCCTGACAAGGATACTAGGAGCTGAATTATAGCTTTCACTTCAGGAGCAGCAAGAGATCTCCACTGCTGAGCCACCTGTCCAGCACTCAAGTTTTCTTCAAGAAAGTAGGATGATCATTCTTAGCAATCTTTTCTTTTCGTTTCTTTCTTTTCCTTTTTCTTTTGTATTTCAAAAATAACGTGAAGGACATGAAGGGAGAGTTTTGAGCCTTCTCAATACAAAATAATGATAACTCTTTGTGGTAATGGATATGCTAATTACCTTCATTTGATCATTATGCACTGCGTACACATATTGAAAAAAATCACAGAATGTCTTATAAATGGTATAATTAATGTGCTTCAATTAAAAGTAAAATGATAACAATATCAACAAAGCACAGTAAAGGTACTCTTGGGTGTATGATGATTTTTATTCCCTAAAAGGTGCTTTACGTGAGAATTATTTAAGTTAAATCCAATTTCCCTAATCAAATAAGGTCTTCCTAATGGTAGGGAGCTAGACAGACATTAGAAGGCTTAGAGACCATTGAAGATGGAACTCTCCTTCAGAATCAACTTTGTTCACCTCTCCTTAAGATTTAAAGTATTATATGAAAAGGTGGAGGGATCAGGACTTTGTTGAGTCCCACTGAGGACATACTACCTCATGGTCAAAAGAAGAAATTTGAGTTCTATCCCTAGCCTTGGGTAGAAAAACAGCATTCTAAACTACCCAAAATATTATGTACTCTTGTGCCTTGCCTTAAGAGTAAATCCAACTGTGTCTGTCCATTGCCTGCCAGGGGACTACCTGTCACAAAGACTGATTCACATAATAAAGTGATGGAAGGAATAATTTTCTCCTTAGTTAAATAATGTGCTTATATATCCCTTATGTCGTATTTCTGTTGTAGTTGTTTACAGATCTTTAGTGCTAAGCCTGACCACTTTTCTGAGTTCTAGTTAAAAAGGAGAAATTCTTCCTCCCCTTCAATTACTTCTTTAGATATCATCCAAAATCCTAAACACACTGTCTTGGGCATGTTCCATGTTCTCACTCTTTCTCTGGAGACATATCTATCCCCACGTAGCTATTATCTTATCTATCTCCACCCTGCCAACAGCTGCCAAGATCGATAGCTTGCCTGCTCTGTTGTTATTTTTCTTTCAAAGTCTAATAAAATGCCCCCAAAGCTTCCTTCAGAGTCTCCTTTTAAATTCTTTTGTTAGTTAGACTAAGAACCCACCAAAGGGAAATCCAATCCCTCATTAATATATTTGGTGCCCAACATTGGTGGCCACATTTTCAAAAATCACCCAGATATCCTAGTACATAAACTAAAATTATAAGCAAGTAAACCATACATTTTTAAAACCTGCATGCAGTTTTTTTAAAAAGCTATATATCAGTTGATTATTAAGGATGATAAAGAAAAGTATGCTTAGCGTCATAGCTTCAGCTGTCAACTTGGCACACTTAGAAAGAGAAAACCACAATTGAGGTATTGCTTTCATTAGATTGGCCTTCAGTCATGTCAGTGATCATTTTATTTGCTGATTTCTAGTTGGTGTAGGAGGACATAGCCAGTGTGTATAGGCAGTCTGGCCTGGGCTGTATGAGAAAAGTAGCTGAGCAAGCCAGGGGAAGGATGCCAGTGAGCAGTGCTCCTCCATGGCCTCTGCTTCAGTTCCTGCCTCCAGGCTCCTGACTGAGTTCCTGCTCTGGCTTTCCCAAATCATGGATTATAACATGTGAGCCAAATCGATCCTCTTCTCTCCAAGTTGCTTTTGATGAGAATATTCTATTATAACAACAAAAATCAAACTAGAACATTTAGTAATACAATTACGGTTCTTACTCTCGATAATTTGCAACTTATTTTTATGATAAAACAGGCTAGAATTAAAAGAAATATTTTCATTAGAATAGGTACATTCAGATTTTCTGCCTGTAAGAGATTTTTGTGGAGATTTTAAGGGAGTGTATTTTTGGGGCAGAGTGGGGCTTATGATTTCTTGTAAAATGACTGCAGAGGTATCTAGGGTTTGTTTTTTTTTTTTCTAATAGAACTTACAATATAGCAAATAATTTCCTGCCTATTGTGATACTAAAAAAAGCTAAGTTGAGCAGTTATCTCATCACCACCAGCCAATTCACTCTTGTCCTACTATTCTTTTAGGGAGACCTTATAGACAGACCTTTGTAGGAAGTGAAATTTGCATCCTTTGATATTCTTGCTTGTTCTTGTTAAAAAGCATCAAAGTTTTGTCTTGGGCATAGTTGAAAAATATATATGCCTGAGCTTACTCTCCAAGAAAAGGGAAGAAAAGAAAAGAAAAAGAAAAAGTCTTTTCTTTATTATGCATGAGTTCACACGATGAAATTTAGTGGTAGGTTACTACTGCTAGGAAAGTATTAGTTTTTCTCTTTAGAAATAATCTTATAGTTTCAGTACAATGAGGTAATAATTCTTTTTTGATGACAAATATTTTAAATTCAAGTGACAAATTTTTTCCAAAGTAATTGTTAAGATATTTAAAATGATACATCTTGTTGTAGCTTAAACGCTTATTAATACTATTTATTATTATTATTGTTATTATTATTATTATTATCCCTATTATTTATGTGTGTGTGTGTGTGTGTGTGTGTGTGTTGTATGGGTGTCAGTGTGTGGGAATGTGTGCTTGTGAGTGTATAAGGAGAGGCCAGAAGAAGGTGTTGGGAGTCTTTATCACTTTCACTTTATTACCTTGAGACAGGGTGTCTTACAGAACCAGATGCTTGCTGTTTTTTTACAAGGCTGGTTTGAGCAGTGAGCTCTTGGAATCTGTCTGTCTATGCCCCAAAATGCGCAGCCTTGCCTCGGTTGTTAAATGCGTACAGGGGATTTGAACTTGGGCCTTTTTTTGGGAGGGGGTAAGCATCCTTAATTCACTAAGCCATCACTTAAACCTCTCAAACATTTTAAACCTTTATTAAATTGCTTTCAAATACAGTTAACCAGTAAAACAAAACAAAGCAAAACAATAAAACCACTTTGTAGTAGTGACAAGGTAAGTCTGTTGATCTTTTACCCCCTCTATATAACATATTCTTTGTATTCTTCATTCTTTTAACAGTTATTAAATATCAACCAAATATTAGATTATAGTGATATCGTGGCTAAGTCTATCTCATACTGCCTAAGAGGGAAGAGGAGACTTAGGCTCTTCTGAAAACAGGTTGAAACAAGTACTACTAGATTTCAACAGCAACAACAACAGTATAATCTGTTTACACCTTGTCATCAGCATCTAACACAGTGACTGGCATATAGTAGATAGTCATTATGTGTTAATCCACCAGTTAGTGGCCTGCTAGCTTAAAATGGCATAACGTAACGAGGGGATAGTAAATTGAACACTGCCTTAATTTGAGAACCACCAAGAAGAGGTAACTTTGTTGTGAAATATTCTTTACTCACAGAAATAAAGTACAAGGTAGCCCAGTGCATTTCATTCAGAAGGCCAGGAAAATCCCTAGGGATCTCCTTGTCTTTCCCTGTAGGTACATAATGTGGCTCTAAAACACATGTTATTGCTGGCTCAGCCAACATGTGCTTCCTTCACTCTCTTTCCTTTATAACGGAACCCAGATTTTATCCCTGTATCCATCCTTCCTGGTAAGGATGAATCCATTAAAGTCCACAGGAAGTAACCCTGGTTGATCTTAGGTATCATTGGCAGTCTCACTCTTTTCAAAAAGATTGATTGCTTTAACACCAGTGTATGACCTGATTCTGGAAAGGCTTCTGGGAAATGTTTTCCATTTGCCTCTGGGATCTATCATCACAATCCATCCACAGGCCTGACAAGGATGGCCTTTCAGAAGGGCAGAGACCATGGAACTGTAGAGAAGAAGACAGTATGTTGACATACATACTGGTACTTGCCCTATCTGTGCACATCATGGTATATGAGATTTAGAGCATTATGTTTTTAAGATCTTACATTGTAGAATGTTCTGTTACTTATGGTCATAAACAGCATAGCTTGATTCAGTTTCTGTGTCTCTTGACTTGAATTGCAGTGCTCCCCATCCCTTCTCTGAAGGACAGCACTAACAACAGTGATAAAGGTGAGGGACAATGACTAGATGGATACTGTCCCACGTGTTTGTTGATAGCATCATATTGCAAAGGACAGCAGCAATCTCATATTTCCCAGAGCAATGCCGCTGAAATAAGGATATGTCAGAAAACAAGGAAGCACAAGGAACCATTTCAGTCCATGGCCAAAAACATCATACTTGCGATACTATTGGCCTTGAGTGCTCCAAACCAAGATCTGGAAGTAAATAATTCTCTTGATTCAAGTTAAACATTTTGCTTCCACTTACCTTTTACAGCAATTCTGACTATTTTTATTGCTGCTGAAAATCCTTAGCTCTCAACTTCACAGTTTTCAATTGCCCTGTGGATCCTAAATATAGCCTTTTCTTTGTGGGCTTGCCAACTTTTGTCTATGGTCTATATTATCTTTCAACCTTTCCCATGATTCATGTTCCCATTCATAGTAATAGCTTCACCTCACCCATGAACCACTTAAGATGGGGCTATCATCCCAAACAGTACTCTCCCTGTAGATCAGAGACTCTTGCCTTGTGCTCTAAGGCTGCTTGTAGTCTCCACACAAGTCTACTTGCCTTTTCACTGGGTTCATAACTTCATCAGTCTTTGAAGTTCTTGTGTAGTGTTACATAACACAAAACATGGAGAGCTGGACACAAGTAACCCCTTTGGGGTTTTTTCCTTCAGAAGCTGACTACATAAACCAAAGCTTCAGAGTGTCATAGCATAGTTAAGTATCAGAAATGTGACTGTGATTCTTCCCAGCCCTCGATCTCTCTTGAAGACACATTCACCCTTGAAATGGTATCATAATACCTTCTCCCATTACAACTTCTTTTTCTTATTTTCCATTTTTGATTGACCAACTTACTACCACACATTTAGAAGACTGCTGACTTGCATCCCCCTTGCTATCTAGATACTACGAATTGCTTCCACGCCATACTTTCTCCCATTTCTCTGTCTTGATCATGACCAACTTTACTTCCTTCAAAAAGCAGCAATGGAACAATTATGGCTAACCATGGGAAGAGCTTATAGGTGCATTGGAATATGAAAGGACCGGCACCCAGTAACTGCTGTGTTTAAGGTGCTGTACCGATGCTTTATGTGGTAGGAGATGGTACCATTAAAGGCAGCTATCATTTCTATCTAGTGCTGTAAAAAATAAGCAATATCATCATTTAGATATTATTCTTGGTGATTATGATGATGGCTTTTTCTTCTTGAAATTTGTGTATCTAGTGCTAAATCACAGATGAAATTCATTTTTTTAAGAGCAGTCAAAATATATTCAAAGAGATATTGCTTTTAGCCCCTTTTTTTAGAACACTGCATTTTCAATTTTTCTTTAAAAAATCAAGAAAGGGAACAAAAGAAATCAAGGAAAGTAGCTTAGCCTAGTTCTTTCCTTACTACTATTTCTGTTTGTTTAGTTTCTGTTAGGATCCTGAACATATCAGGTGCTGAAATGAACACATACTTTCTAGAGGAGTATGTATTTTGAGTTAATTAAAGCATCCAATCTTGTAATTAAAAAATTGTTTACAGTGCTAAAGAGTTGGTTCCCAGACATACAAATTGGTTGGTGAAAATCTATGTTTAGGAAAAAAAAGCTTCAAACTCATGAAGCATTTATGTATACGCATGCTGATTTGTAAGACAAAGGAAAGCATGGAGCTAAGACCAAGTATAAGTAAAGCAATGTGAGTCTCAAGGTTGTTCTTAAATAACTCTACAGTTCATTTACAAGCTCATTCCTTTCTATTTCTTTCAACTGTATTCTGATGTCTATCACTGAGACAGATATAAGTCTTGAATTGCATTATTGAAGTTGCCTTTTCAATTACCTCTCTAAGATAATTACCTTTGTATGAGTGAGTCTTAAGAAATCAATAGTGTGCTCTTGGCAATATTTGGTAAAAGCTAATTAATAATACAACTCATGCTAAGTGTTACTGTCCTTGGCAACCTTGGAAAAAAGTAACCATACATTTAATATCTGGTAAGAAAATCATCTTGAATAAAGTATATTTCTTGTTCTATATTTATCATCTAAAAGAATTGCTCATTTTTTTGTAGAGTTGAGAGACATTTCTGCAAACACTTTCAGTGACTTCACCTGACAGTATCAATGAAGTTGTTATTGATTAACAGAGTATCAGAGGGTTTTTAAGTACTCTAACATGTGTTTAGTTAGTCTAAAGGCTTGACTGCTTTATCTTGCCTGCCATCAGATTCCTGTGGTACCAAGAATGCAATCAAGTAGGACTCAGTAGATTCTAAGCAGAGATTTTGCCAGGCATCATGGTTTGATTTCCAGTGGTTTGACTTGTAATGATTTGACTTATGATTTTTTTCAAATTGAAAGTTGTATGAAAGTGATACAAATTCAGTAGAAACCATTTTGAGATTTGAATTTTGATCTTTTCCTGGTTAGCAATATGTAGTATATGGTATTTCTGTAATGCTGGGCAGTAGCAGTGACCTATAGTTCTCCGTTAGCTGCACGATCACAGGGTAAACAACCCATAACTCTATAGCGTGTTGTGCTGCCAACATTTGGGAGCTATGTGTCTTTATATTCCATCATATCTATAAAGCCCCCACCAGTGAATATGTGTGAGATATTAAGCACTTAGTTACAGAGTAGGCTTTACCTGAGCTTTTCCTAAACATAGACTAATGCAGATATTCTGAGCATGTTCAGGATAAGTTGGACTAAGCTACAGTGTTTCAGGCTTATTTAGTACATTTTCAACTCATTGATACTTTCAATCTCAGCAGAATTTATCAAGACAACCTTGTGAATGACTGTCCTCTGATATAAGAAACCAACATCTTGGATTCTGATGCACCTCAGTGCAAAAAGATTATCCCGTCTGGGCTTGTTGTCTATTTACACACCATCATGGAGGGTGGAAAGGGGTCAGAGGACCTTCACGTGAGTATCCAGCTACTCCCTGTTGTATACACCTGTTGTATACAACTCGGTCTTAATTGCATTTACCCTTAAAGAGGGGCCAGTGTGGATAGGCTGTCAGGGTGACAGGGGTGAGGAGAGGGTGGCTCCATCTATGCTAATATGGGAAAGCACTTATACTTGTTGGGTAAAGGGTTTCCAGGGACACCTTACTTGTGGAGGTGAAGGAGCACCCACATTCATGTAATAACTTGCTCTGGAAGGAAACTACACAGGTTCACCCAGAGTGAACTTTGACAGAATAATGCCTCAATCTGTCATTAGGACCCTCTGAGAAGGTATAGATGTGGCTTATATTTTCCCTTTGGGAAGGAATTATAGCAACATACTCTGTGATAAGTTGAGGAACATCTGTAATATGGTTTACTAATTGTAGTGGTATAAATAACTTCCATCTCTTTGCATTTCCATCCACACTTGTTAATGATTACCTATTAACAAATGGGCAAAAAATATTCTGTTAGTCTGTATCTAGTCTTAAGTTTTTTGTTTGTTTGTTTGATTTTGAGGCTGAGCATTACTAGGTGGCCCTGGCTGGACCAAAACTCACTATGTAGAGCAGACTGACTGAACTCGTAGATATATTCACTTGCCTTTGCATCCAGAGTGCTGGGATTTAGAGAGTTATTAAAAGTTTTAATTGATTGACTTGTGGGATAACTAATACAAATGAACCACTATGAGGTTTGCAAATATGAAAATTCTATAACTGATAGTAATAATCAAATTATTCAGATACTTGTAACTTTGGGTGATAATTTCCTGGATTGATTCTTCCTTTACATTAGAGTTTGCTCAGATCTTTTCAAAACAGTTCCATGCTCATTGACATCTTTAATTCTATTTGACAGAAAGACTCAAAACCTTTCCTTCAACAGAACATTCAGTAACCTTCACTAAATAACCATTAATTAAGCAATTAAAGTAAATTTAAGGGAAAAAGGATTTTGAAAGGAGAACAGAATTAACTCAAAAAGATAGTATAAAAATAGTTTTTATAGCACTTCAGTCATTATTGACCAAAAACTTCCTAGGGGATATTAGCAATGCATTTGATAGTTGCCAAGGAAACCTTAACCTTTGCTGAGAATGTGTCTGCCCTTCTGCATTGTACCTAATTGTCAGAATAACTTCAGCAACTGATTATAACTGAGCCATTCTCAACATCAGGCTTTTTCTTGTCAATTCCTTTTCAAAGTCCAAGCTGTAGTATCTAGGATATCTTGCTCTGAATCTGTATTTATGTTTTTGAGGATACATGCTTCAAATGTGGACATTATAAGATTTTTTTTTCCAGCCAGTCCTTACCACCATTAGAGATAAAGCATTACTCATTTAAAGCCATGGAAATTGAAGCACCAAAATGTATTTATTGTGAGGAAATGATTTTTTTTCATAAAGCTTGCTGGCTTTGTTTGTTCAAAGTACAATTGAACAAAGAGCTAACACTACTTTCAAGTTCTATGTTTTCATGTATATCTATCCACAGGGATAACAAGTCTCTTTTTGGAAAAGTACACCAAAAAGGGAGTCAGAATCCCTGTCTAAGTATACCACCTCAGCCAACCTAGTTGATCTATGTTTCAAAGCCTATTTTTATGGTGATGATACTACCATCTTATAAAGGACACCAGGAAATAGAGTCCCTCAATGAACTCCTATGGTGGGAATGTTAGTAGCTCATCCAAAGAAGCCAGACATCTTAGCTATTACCGAGGACTGATCTCCATATGTATATATTCTTTGACTTTTGTTTCATTTGATTTCCTGTAAGATGTATCAATGTTATACCACGGGTAGGATAGAGACAGAGAAATTTCTCCCCAGTTATAATCCAAACTATATAAAAATTGTGTTTGTGTGTGTGTGTGTGTGTGTGTGTGTGTGTGTGTGTGTGTATGCACACATGTGCACATATTTTGGACTCCGAACCTAGCTTTATGACTGAGAGACATCTGAGCAATCCTTGTAGTTTTTAGTTTCATTAATACTGAAATTTAAGAATGGACTCAATTGAAAGCACAAGAATAATTTTATTAGAGTTCAAAGGAAAAATCATAAGGCAGGCAGGCTGTAAAACTGCAGCTGCTACCCAGAAAAGGAGAATGGAGGAGAAAAGGGAAAAAAAAGCCATGCCATTTAAGCTGGTGCAAAGGTCAGACACACTGCAGGGAGAGAAGCTTCAGAGACTCAGAACTCCCAGAATATAAGGGAAATGGCCAAAGTGTTAAGGAAAGCATGCTTAGAGAAGAAACAGAATGAAGCTAAGGGAATGTTTTTGCTTTTAACTCAGAAAAGTGAGCAGACTTAACGATAGCCCATAAGCTTCTGCTCTAGGGGTAAAGATTCTGGGAAGAAAAGTTATAGTCTCTCATTAGAGAACTAATTATTCTATCTATCTCTTTGGTATTGTTTAAGGTGAGCCTATCCTCCTAGAGTAGCCCTTTAGCCAAAGTAATTGAATCAGGCTAACCAGAATGTTAGATCTCTACCTAGTCCAGGTAGTCTATTTTCTTAACCAGTAGGGTTTTTGTTTTTTGAGTTTTTATTTTGTTTTTACTTTGGGAACCTGTCACTATTAAGCAATAATATCATTAACCAATAAATCTCCATATTTTCATCTTTCCCACCACTATCACCGTTTCTACTTTCCATTCTTATGAATTTTACTGCCCTGAGTACCTCATATTTCGATGGTGCTTGTCTTTTTGTGCTTGACTTGTTTCATTTCCTTTATCATAATATCTTCAAGTTTCATCTAGATACACTATATATTAGGATATACTTCATCTTAAGGGCTGAGTAACAGTTGATAGCCTATAGAGCAGTGTAAGTTTCTTTTCTGAAATACTTGAAACTAGAAATATCTTGGATTAAAAAAAAAGAAATATTTTATTTACATAATGACATATCCTGGAAATGGGATCTGAATCTAAACATGAAATTCACTTGTGTTTCTTAGACACATTGCCTGAAGGTAATTTTATACAGTACTTTTAATAATTTATCACATGCAACGAAATTTGTGTATCCTGAGCCATCAAAACATAATTGTGCTATTATCTCATGGACAATATGTGGTTGTTTGGCACCAACATCCGTCCAAACTCTAAATTTACATGCTACCAATAAGTAACAATTTTCTTAATGTGTGGAAGGTTACTAAGCAGTACATTGGATTCAAAAGAATATCTTCATCAGCTGTAACCATCAGCAAACAACAGCAACTTTTAGTCTCCATCTGTGATGCTATATTTAAATAAAAAGGTTGCTGTATACTGCATCTTATTATTTTGGTAGGAATAAACATCAGAAATAATTCAGGGACAGGAAGGTGGATTTTCTAGGACTGAGGAAGCATTTTTTTCCTATGAATTTAAAAAAATGTTTTCTCCAAGGCTATCTGCCCCATTAACAAATGTGGCTGTGCATGTATGTATGTGTTAGAAGTCTCCCTTTGATTTTATAAAGCAAAGTACTTACGAATGCACACTTTTGTCCTTTACTAAACATGTGACACTTCTTTACTAGGTTATCTTTAGACATTTTTTTTCATAGTGTTAACAGTGTCATCTGAATCATCACTAACATAATAAATGCCTTGCCTCAGTATTGTTTTTACACTTCTACCATTGATCCAAGAACAAGTGAAGCCTCATTATTCATGTCAAAAACTTCAATATCTACTTCTTCCAGTTTACTGATGGACTCTGAGGGTATACTTTTTTTTTTTATAACTATAAGGAGGCCAGTCATTTTATTTCTTAATCAGAATATGGTATCCTTCAAGGTCACTGAATGTAGTCATAGGCCACAACACTACAGGCGTGAACCGCTGTGTGTTATAGGCACTATGTTTCAAGCACTAACAGCTACATCTGGGCTTCCTCATGCTAGCCTGTGTGTGAAACCTTTCACATTCGTGCCTCCATTCTTTGCTAGTAGCAAGCTTATTCTCCATTGGTCTATGCACACTCCACTCCAAAGGGTGAATAAATGCAGCCACATTTGGGAAGGAAGCTGTGTGTAGAAATGCTTTTCATGAGGTTTCAACTGTGGAATGAGATGAGCAGTTATCTAGGAATAAGATATTCTTTTAAATGTAATTTTATTTAATGTGTGTGTGTGTGTGTGTGTGTGTGTGTGTGTGTGTGTGTGTATGTACCCATAGCATGGTGTGAGTTTGGAGGTCAGAGGGCACAGTTCAGGAGTAGGTTCTTTCCTTCCACAATGGGTTCTGAGGATTAAACTCAGATCATAAGTCATATGCAGCAAGCACTTTGATTTGCTGGAAAAATCTCACCAGCCCTAAGATGAAAATCATTATCCAGTCTATCTTTGTGAAACCAACTAGCAAGGATGTCTGATCTACCATGCCATTTTGGTAGTATGGTAATAGGTTGGTAAGAATGTCACTCCTTTAGACAAGGATGCTAGCTTTTGTCAATCACAGCCACTTTGCCCTTAAACATGACTGCTGCATTGGCACATCCAAGCAAGGCTATTCTGTCCTTGGCATCTTTCATCCCTGTAAGAACTGTTTCATCAGCTCAGTGGTATCTTTCTAAGGGCAATAATGCGGGAATAGTGATGCTTCGTCAACATTAGAGATTTGCTCTGGTGTTACATTTTTACTACTGATAACCTTAGCAAACTCATCAATGGATTTCCTTGCTTGTTCATGATCAGCAAATGTTTTATCACAGCAAATCTTTAAATGTTTAATGTCATATCTTCTCTTAAATTTCTGCAACCAGTTTGTTCCTTTTCAGTTTTCATTTCATCCAGATAGATATTTGCTTATTTCATGATTAGCATACCATTAAGTGTTCACTATGACCCTGATAGATGTGTTCTTTTAATACATGATTAGTTCTCCACTTTTAGTGACATGCAATGTTCTTCTTTTTTTCATTAATCATTTTAAACATAAAACTCAGCAGTTTGTCATTTTTGTTTCTTCAGGTCACATATATGGGCATTAGTCCAACTCCAGAGCTTTCTATAAGATGACTCACATTTACACTGCAATCCAGGTTCTCCAACAACTTGATTTTTTTAATGCAATCGATAAATATAAATAAGGACTTTAAAAATGATTGTTATACTTTTTAAAATATTTTCAATAATGTTTTTGTAATACAGAGCATAGAATAAGCAAAAAATAAATACAAAGAATGCACATAGGTCTTGGCCTTATGTCAAGGATTAATGAGAATATGCAGTTGTCAAGTCCAACCTACACATGTGCCATTTTATTATTTATTGGTGTGTGTGTGTGTGTGTGTGTGTGTGTGTGTGTGTGTATTTGTTCCATGGCATGCAAATTGAAGTCAGAGGAAAAATTGTAGGAGTTCTTTTCTTTCACTATCTGTGTTTCAGCAATTGCACTTAGGTCATCAGACTTGGCAGCAAATTCCTTTATTTGATGAGTTATCTTTCCAGGCAAATGTACCATTTTGTCACCTTCTATAGGTGGGCTTGCATAGAGAATATGAACTTGTATGAAAAGGGCATATCAATGATAAAGGAGAGTCTGAGGATCTTTTTACTCTTGAGGATACTGAGAAATTATGTGTCCGTGCTCTGACTGAGATATCTCATGTGAGATAGGACCTAGAACTTTTCACTTGTGATATCATACCAGGGCCAAAAACATTTTGGATTTTAGGGCATTTCAGATTTTGGGTTTTCAGGTGATTTTCAACCTGTACTTTTCCTTTTTTTCATGAATAAACCTATTAGGTATCAATATATGTAGAGTGATATAAGAAACAAAAGAAAGGTATTGTTTGTGTATCTGAATGTTTCTATGAGTTAAATTGCTGTCCATCTATATGTAGATGGCCTCACAGATGAAGAAGCTATAAGACTACATCTCAAGCTGCTGAGATACATGCATTGTATTTTTGGGGTTTTGTTCCTTGAATGTGACAGAACTTTTAAATATGAAGTTGATTAGACAGGGACAGTCTGAACCATAAGGATATGCAATGATTAAAAACTCAGACTGAGGTAGGAAGACCATAAGAGCACGAGCCTACACCAAATGAAATAAGATTACGTGGTTTAACCTGACCAAATCGAATAAACCTGATTTTTGTATGTGTATGTTTGTGTATATATGTGGTAGGGATGAACCGAAGTGTGGTATTTCTAAGTTGTATTTGTTTGCTTGCTATACTTTATTTTGCTCAAATGCTTGATTTTAAAGTGAAAAGCTAGGTGTGGTGGCAAAGGCCTTTAATCCCAGTACTAGGAAGGCAGAGACAAGAGGGTTTCTGTGAGTTCAAGGCCTTCCTTATATATATAGTAAGTCCTAGACCAGCCAGAGCTATATAGTGAGACCCCCTTTTCAAAACAAAAACAAAAACTAACCAACAACTGAACAAACAAAAAACAAACAAAGTGAGGAAAATTCTAACTTTACCTAAAAACATGGTTGAAAACATGACTGTAAAGGCCAGTGGATATCTACTATTTTACTGTTTTTAAATGGTGTGAAAGAATCATTTCTAACCAACATACTATATTGTCCTACTATAAACAATTATTTTAAAATGTTGATTATATATTAGATGATCATGAAAACTTAGTAAGTTTCAAAGAGCAGAATTCACACAATCTACATATGGTGATTTCCATATTGGATAAGGTGAAATCAAACACAAAGAAAAATCAATGGTAAATATAAAATTACCTGGAAATTAAAATTACTTTTTAGTTAAAACTACTAGCTATGAAATCAGAGGAGAAATGAAAGCCACAGTGTTGAACTGTTTGGAAAGCAACAGTGAAGACTATATCACTTTTCAAAAATTTTAAAACAAAGTTCAACAATGTGCTTAGAAAAATGCATAGTAGTAACATATGTCTTTATTAAAACATAGAAATAAGAGGGTTCATTGGGTAAGATTATTTGCTGTAAATGTATGAGTTCCTCAGTTTGAATCCACAGTATTCTCATAAGAAGTCAGGCATGGCTCCAGGTGGTTGAAACCACCGCATTTAACGAGTGGAGACTGGAGGATCCCCAAGCTTGCTGGCCAAAGCAGTGAGCTTCCAGTTCAGTAAGAGATGTTATCTCAAGTCAACAAGACAGAGATATTTAGAGGAAGACACTCAGTGTGCTCTTCTGGATTTGGCATGAGCACACTCATGTGCATGTACCACACACATGAGTGCATACATGTACACATACACACACAAACATGTACACACGCACAAATAAGCAGTGAAAATAAGTTATTCAAATCATCAATCTATAAGAGTAGAAACTAATCCTAAATAAGTGAAAAATAGAAAATTAATAAAGTCAGAAGCTAAAATTTATTAAGTAAGTAATGGGTAGGTTTATGAAATAAATCTGCTTTGATAAGAGGAATTTCAGATACCTGTTTAATCAACAGAAGATGCAAAATTCAAATTTACATTAGAAATGAAAATCAAAACACATCCCCATATGTCTAAAACGATTTAAAGTTATCAGCAGCTTTTTCTCAAAGAAACAGCAAACTTGTGGGAGGACAGATATGTGGATTACCCATGTTTGTATACATGGATTCAGATTACACATGCCCCATAAATGTGTTTGGCTATTGTATACATTAAAAATAATTTAAAATGAATAATAATAATAATGCAACATTTCTTTTCAAATATTTAAAGATATATAAAAATAAAATATAAAACATAAAAATATATACAAAAGTGGTGTGAGAACAGATAGAGTTATAAAATTGAGCAGTGAGCCTGAGCCTAAGAACAGACCACATAAGGAATTGGAGTATAACATATATAATATTTCAAACAACTGGCAACATGTTAGAGTAATCAGTATGTGATATTCAGACCACTGGCTAATTCCAATAAAAAAATTAAGACTCTGAGTAACATCACCATAAATTCAAGCATAAATATATATTAAAATTGTGGAAAGTCTGGTGAGGTGGCTCAGGGCTTAAAAGTGGTTGCTGCCAAACCTGATGATGTGAATTCAGTTCCTAGACTCACAAGGTGGAAGGGGATATGTGATTCCCATAAGTGGTCTTCTAAACTTCACAAGCACTGCCTGACACATGTACCCATGTACATGAGCATTGCTGTATACACATGAATAAATGTAATTAAAATGCTTAAAGTTGAGAAAAAGAACAAAATTATGTTGTATAAATAAATATTTATATGATCAGAGGGTGAATTAGATCTTTCTGAGCTTTACAACAAAGACAGATACCATATAGGGAATGTATAGGGATTGAGTGAAGTCCTGACCAGGTTTGTGTTGTTGATATGGGCAGCACAGGTCATGTTCAGGATCAAAGCCTCAAGCCCATGGGAAGTTGGCAAATTCTCCTCACCCTTCCTCACATCCCATCTGTGTGCAGATGTTGATAATGTGTAGAAAATGTCCACCTTAGATGTGATTGCCCAATAGTGAAAGCCCGAAGATTGCTCCCCTATAGAGACTGCTCCTACAGAGTTTATCTAAACCTACCTCCTTGTTATCTGTATGTAATAACCCTGTCCCCTTGTTATGCCATATGGAATAACTCTGAATGGTATTCCATTCCCTGTCCAACTATATTTAATAAACAAAACACTCTGAGCTTCCAGGTTGTTGTATCTTGTCTACCAGAGACCTTGGCCTTCCTGATCACAACTTTTCTGTGTGTCTGGCTGTCTGTACTTTCTTCATTCCCTCACCATCTCAGTCAGTTCAATCCCTGGACCTATACAGGATGCATAAGAAATCATTGGTTTATCTGACTACTAAGCAAATTAAAATCCCTATACAACTCACTGCTGTCAACAAGAATAAATGCAAGTTATACAGCTTAGTGAAATTTCAGCTTGTATGATACATAATATTCCTTCAGACAATCCTTGGAATCCCTATATTATTCTTCATTCAGACACCCTTCATGTCAACATTTTCTGTATTTTATTCTCTTATCCTCTTCTCTGCCTCTCATCTCTATAGTAGCTAATTTTTCATCTATTCTGAGAACCTCCCTCTCTGTATACATACATATATTTCCTAAAACATCTTAAGGGTGGTATGAAGATGTCATCCCTCATCATCTTGAGTATTTGAGAGCATATTTCCCAATAACATGAATTCCCTTATAACAGTCTCATTAATATAAATAATTTGACATTGACACAATACTATTATTATGTAGTCTACAGATCTGATTGATTTTTGAAAAAAAAACGTTATGGTCTTGTCCAGTTGAAATACTCTTCTGGTATACTTTTGTCTGGAAACATCCTGAAACTTTAGTTTTGATGTCACAACATAGGTACTTTTGAAGCACACTGGCTTGTAATCTGTATTTATCTGATATTACTTGTGTTGAGTTTCCTGGTAAGGATGTTTGGCAGGAGTACTACAGAAGTAATTCCGAATTCATAGTGAATTGCCTCAAGAGGACACATGGTGACACTATTGATATTGTTCAGCTTCTGCACTCTTACCATGTTGTCTGCAAGAATTTTTGAGAGTGAAGTAATTAACAAGTAGTCTGGGAGAATAGACTTAGACAGGGTGAGTACATCCTACTTAGAACCAAATACTTGGGAATACTCCAATATTGGAGGTTACTTAGATAAACTATTCTGTAAGGAATGGAATAAATACAATATAGCTATTCTAATTAATGGTGTAAGAGACAGTTTATACTGTGGAAAGGTACTGTTTGTAGCATTAAGTGAACATAAAAAGCTGATTTTGATACAGTGATATGTTACTACCTATTTTATAGCTATGTGTTCGAATCCCAGATGAATAATTTGCTACTGCATGTTGTATACACTCTACAGATAGAAAGCACCCTAAGGAAATTTGAGCATGAAGGATGTTTATTAAGGGATATTATTTCTCTTTTTAAAAGTTGCCCAATAATTATTGTACATGTTTATGGGGCATGGTGTAGTAACTTTATGTGTGTGTGTGTGTGTGAGTATATATATATATATATATATATATACAAAATCAAATATCAGCTTCAACTTCTGTTTGGAAAAGGAAAATACATACATGATTGGGAAAAAGTAGATGTTAGATCAAAACATTGACACAAGTAGTCATCTGCCTTCATAGAAATGGTCCTTGTTAGTCTTCTAGAGTTGAGGATATGAGAGGGATGATCTCCCCTTTCTTCCCCCATTTTTGTATTTTTCTTCTACCTCTTTCCCCTCTCTCCTACTCTTCCTCTCTTGTAATTTATTCCAGTCTGGCTTTGAACACAAGATCCTTCCAACTCTGTTACCCAAGTACTGGGAATAAAGAGATATGCTACAGAGGCCAGCTATAAGGGAAGACCTCACACATGCATAGCAATTTGTCACTGAAGATTGCCTCTAGGAAGAGTCCTTGTCTTCTTTTTAGCTGTTCCTCTTCAGCTAAGAAAATCTCCATAATTCTGGGGACTGAAAGTGGACAGTCAAATCTTGCCATGGACTTGGAGAATAAACACCTGATCAAGATTAGGTGGTGCTGTACGGTATTCATGACATGAACCATAATATGGCTGACATAATTAATGATTATTTCGGTTTTCCCATTTTTGCCTGCATATTTTACAAATGTTCTTCCAAAACATGTATAATATTTATAATTAAAAGCAAACAAAAATTGCTATAAGTGCTTTGGAAAATACAGACTGTGTATGCTTGCACTTCTTTACATCTTTAGAAGTAGCATGGCATAATGAGGTTTGGCACTGTGTGAAACTATTTTCAAATTGAGTCTGTTTTAAGCCTTAGCTCTTAATATCTTAATATAGAAGTCTCAGGTTCCTCAACTGTAGTGAGGTGGGGTAGGGGAATGGAGAAGCTGAGTGTAGAAAGTTTGGAGATGGGGGTGATGACTAATACCTAACTGAAAGGAATGTTCTGAATATGACAATAAGGAGAATATTGATGAAGTACTTTCCACATAGTGAGAACTCAATCAATGATTGCCATTTTTGATTATTTACTTAGATTATAGTTTTTATTAGGCTTTAGATTTTGCCATTTGTTTAAAAATATCATCTACACCTTTGGCATCTTCCCAGAAATTCTCTTTCCTTTAAGGCTAGAACAACTAAAAATAAAACACTGTTCAAACATATTCAATATTTCAGTTCTCAGGAACAGAAGTCAGGCATTCTTTAGGTATTTTCTTATCCCTTATTTTCAACTAAATGTTCATAGATCAAACAAAAGAACTGAGAGCAAGGGAAAAGCAATAGCTTGTATTCTGTCATGTCTAGAACAACTTTTTAGATTTAAAGGTATATAATTTTTCTTGGTTTTGTTCAGTATTATACTTTTCTTATAAATGTCCCTTTAATATGATGTTTTAGGCATTATAGAATAATCAACCATCTGCACAAAATTCAAATCCTCATGATTGCTTCTTGAAAAATTTGTAAGAAAGCACAGTGTGTTCAATTAAAAGAAAATAGTTTGACTGCAGCTTTGGTATGTTGGGCAATATTAATTGCAATTAAAGCTTAGAGAATTTCATTATGATTTTTATGGCATGTATTCCTCTCACAACCTCTGGAAGTTCTAACCTACTTTACATTCTATAAATTACCTTTTGTCTTCAATGCATTTTATTCTTACTCTAAATCATTGTCTAAAGCTGTTGAAAAATAAAAATACTATTTTATAGTGGTTATTATTTTAATGCTCTATTTGTCTGTTACATTCTACAATGTTTTTTTTTTGATCTAATGGTAGGATTAATTGTGGGGAGGATTGCTCGTAAGCTTTTAAACAGTAATGTATCATGATGACCTTTTGTTTGTATTTGTATTTGGGATCTTTGCCCCTTTTTCTAAAATTTGCAGGATATAAATATTTTACATGATTTAACTGTTGCCAAACCTAACTACTTAAAAAGGACAGGGCAGTCAATTTAGTTAAACAACTAGACACTTGATTTAAAAATAAATCACCAAACAACAAAAACTAAATACCCACACAAAATTTTCACTCAAATCAGTTGTTTGCTATTACAAAGAAATAAAAAGCATTTAAATGCATATTGTAGTTTTAATGAACTAGAGTAGCATCACATATAGATCGCATGCCATTTTGCTAATATTTATTTGTAACAGTTAACTTTACACATTAAATTTTATGGGCCATAATGTGCTCCAGATATATGGTGAAACATTATTCTGGGTATTTTTGTGACTGTGTTTTTAAGTGAGATTAACGTTTGATTTGGTTGAGTGAACAAAGCAAATTGTTCTCTGCCATGTAGGTGGGGCCTTTATAATCAACTGCAGATGAGAATGGAACCAGAAAGTGAAGAAGTCTTCTTGAGTAGGAAAAATTCTGAAGCATTAGCTATTTTCTTGTCTTTAAAGTTACATTTTGTATTGCTTTTGTGGATCTTAAGCATATTGGTGTTTGGAATGGAACATTAACTCTTATGGATCTGTAGACCTTTGGACTTGAACCTGCTCTTGTCTCTCCTGTGACTAGTATTTTACTGACTCAATCCTCAGATCTTGAGACTTGCATGTGTTTTTTTTTTTTCTTTTCATATGTTGCTGCTTATCTAGAAACTTCTGACTAATATACCATTGTTGTTGTTATAGCTAATCATGATTGTCAACTTGATGGAAGTAAATATCTGGGCATGTCTATAAGGCACTATTTAGATTAAGTTAATTGCAGTGGGAAGATATACTCTGAATGTGGATGATACCAGTCCATGATCTGAGGTCTGAATGGAAAACAAAACTGAGCTTAGCACAAGCATCTGTCACTCTTGGTTTCCTGATTACAATTGCCTCAAGCTCCTACTGGCATGCCCTCCCTGTCACCATGGACTATACTCTCAAACTGTAATAAAAAATAAGCCCTTCCTTCTTTAAATTGCTTTTGTCTTATATTTTGTCACAGCAATGGGACCATGCTTTAGTTGGTTACCTGTCAGTATTTATAGTTTGCCCTTAATCACTGTTATATATTATTGCAATATTTAATTAATGCAATATTAATCTTCACAACAATCTTAATAATGAAGCATATTTTTGTGATAATTCCTAGAGGCTTGAAAATGGTAAAATAGCATTAAAATGTCCAATATCCTTGTGTATGGAGGCAGACATCCAAACCCAGACTGTGCTGCTTGGGAGATCCTCCAAAAGCCGTATGCTGCAGCATCTCTGTTTCTTTAACAAATTACAATATGTAAGCTTAGGAGCAAGTGACTCAAATGACACTCAGATATTTGTCACATAACTTCTTGAGTCTCCCTTTAGTGGGTAGTTGATACTGAACAGGAAAGTTTGTGTTTACTTAAGGCTGAACTTCTGTTGCACTTTCAGGCCAAAAGTTTAAAACCAATCCCTGGTTCAGCCATCTTTACAGCCATTCCGGTGAGGTAAACATGCACATCAGATGTTCCCCTTGTAAGAAAGGAAGCACAAATCCATCAAAGACTAAACATCAATGGACAGTGTTTTTGCTATTGAGTTACATGTTCCCTTATTCTGTACATTTTCTTTCACCCACCCCTTGTTTCATTTGCTGTATAGAAACTTTATAGTTTGATGTTATCCTACTTGCTTGTTTTGCTCATATTTAATATGTTCTCAGTGTTATTGTAAGGAAAATTCTAACATTATTGACATGAAGTTTTACCTTAATTTTTTTCTAGGAGTCTTATAGTTTTGGTTTTTATTTTAAGCCGTTAATCCATTTGGAATGGATTTTTATGTATAATGTAAGTTTAGGGGTCTAATTCTACTCTTTTGTAAGTAAATATGACATGTTGATTAACAGCATTGCTGAATAGATTATTCATGTTGTATTTTGGCATCGTTCTCACAGATGTGATCATAACTATGCTTGGCATCATTAATGCAAATCAAAGAAATGCCAATCAAATCCATACTGAGCTATCAAGTTATACCTGTAACGTATGTTTACTAGTAAACAAAAAAAGATAGTGTATTAATTTCTTTTCTGTTGCAGTGATAAAATACCATGACTAAGGCAACTTATAGAAGGAAGAGATTATTTTAGCATACATCTGAGAAATAAGTATCTATAATCCTGGTGAGAGCATGATGCATACATGGGAGCAGGGGCAGAAAAGTTGTGAGCCCATCTCTTGAACTGTAAGCAAGAATCAGAGAAAGGACCTGGTAGATTTAAGATCTTAAAGCCTGCCCATCATAACATACTTCTTCCCTCAATGGTACACTGCCTAAAATCCCTAAAACAATACTACCAGCTGGAGACTAAGTATTCAAATTCTTGATACTATGGGGGACAAAAGTTACTACTTGTTGACAAGGCTGTGTTGAAATTGGAACCCTTGTGGTAATATGAAGAGTTTCTGTACCAATAGAAACTAGCATGGAGGTTTCTCCAAATATTTAAAAATAATACTACTAACATATGATTCAGAACCCCACAAGAGCATTTTTGAGGAGTTATTACTTATGTGCTTTGTAGCATTATTTACAATTTTCAAAGGTGTGATAAAAGCCTACACATTCATTAAAAAGTAATTCTATGAGGAAAATGTGGAATATAGATGAAATGTAGTATTCTTCAAATTTATAAAAGAAAAAAAAGTACCATATGCTATCGCTTCTGTAAATCTGAAGACTACTGTGCTATATAGATTAAGCCAATGAGGGAAAAATGTTTTAAGATTGCATATTTTTCTGAGGTTCTTAAAATAGTCTAATTGTTTGAAGTGGAGAGTAGACTAGTAATGTTTCAGTGGATGTTGGGAGTAGAAAGTGCAGAGTTCTTATTAAAGGAACATAATATTTTAATCATGCAAAATGAGTAAGTTTGGGGGACCATTGTGCCTATAGTAAATACTGTAATACTAAATTATAAGTTTTTACAGTAGAACTTATATTAAATGTCCTTACCACAATAAAAATTCCTCATAATTAGGTAACATCATTTTTTACCATGTGCAGCCATAGTTCACAGAAATAAGAGCACTACATAATTAAGAGCTACATCTAGAAATTTGAAGACATATACATTGTTAAATTTTGGACTTCTTATGCTTCTAATGGTTCACCAGTGATTCTTCAAGTAAACCAGACATAATTCCGTTGTATTAGTTCTTAGAAAATTGATTTTACCTGTGTAAATGTAGCTAATCAGGTTAGGATATCACCAAATGTTCACACTTCCTTTTACAGTTGTTGTTGTTTTTGCTTACTGTGATTTGGCAAAAATATCAAGTTCCGGATCATTTTCACTGTGATGATGGTAGGTAGGCAACTTGCATTTCAGCTTTGAATAGTTATAACTTTATGAATAATTTAATGCATGCTCTATTTTGCACTCAGTAGATTCTTAAAATAATAATGATTTCTTTCTATGCCAAGATGACAATCATACTTAATTCAAAATTACATCAGAACATTTGCATTTTACATACAAACATTTCCATACTGTCTACTGGATGTCTTGCATTTCTGGGTTATAGAGGAGCAAGCAAAACCTCTGCTTTTGCTTAAAACTACCCCTGGGTAGACTGGCACAAATATGTTTTATGACAACCAATCAGTTTATTTTAGAAATGCATACCAATTTCCTCTTTCTAAATTGCACAGTAAGTTCTTGATGGCAGTGCTTGCCTGAACGGACTGAAAATACATGAGCAATTTAGAAAATACAACCATCTTGGACACATTTTCCATAAACCTTGTAGATTCTAATTTCTCTCAGGTTAAATAAGTGTTGGATGCCTCATTCACCAGAGCAGCTAAAATTTGCCTTTTGGACAATGGGTCAGCTAGATATCTTAGACTGTACCAAATCCAGGGAAATATAAAACAAGTCAAATTTAGTCATTATCTATTAAAATCCCTCTACAAAACCTTTCAGTGTTAATTGAAACACAAGTACCCCTGAACAGATGTCATGATTTTACCATCACATTAGGTATTTAGTTGCAGAAGTGGGCTTTCATTTTTTTCACTTCACAGATATTTATTTAAATATATGATTTAAATTTGTCATTTGAGATATTCATACATATAAACAATATGTTTTGATCAAATATACCTCCCAACTCTAATCTTACAAGCTCCTCCCATATGCCCCTGCTAATTCTTTCTCCCAATTCTATGAAGTCTTTTTTTTAAACCTCACTAAGGCCTTTTAGTACTGCCAATATGTGTAAGTATGTGGAGCCATTCACTGGAATATAGGTAACTTATCAGGGGCTACATCTCTGAAGAGGACTGTCTCTCCTCCCCTAGGAACTGACAACAGCTCCAGAGTTGTGGGAGGTACCAGTCAATAGAATTAAAAGCTAATTTTTTGAAACTTCTGATAAGAAACATCCCACAGAGGAAGGAAACAAACACACAAATAATATCGGAAGTGAAAAGGAACATAGTATTGATGGAAGATACCATAAAGAGACTACACTATTTGAAAGCTAACAGGAAATGGCATATTTGTTTCAACATGACAGTATACAGCCTCCTCCTCTTCCTCCTTCTTTTTTTTGATACCAGACACTGATTTGTACATAACAATTATGGTCATTTAATTATACTTTCCATAGTATAGAAACCTACAGGGCTCAATATACACATGCAATATGGAAGTAGAAAACCTGTTGCCTTATTACCGTTAAAGAAGTTGTATTGAAAGGTAAAAATAAGAATATTATTTTCATTTTTACTCCATTGTAAAGGTGTCAGGCCAAAACAGATGCAATTTCTACCAGTCATACTGTTCTGCCAGTTCTCATCAACTTGATAGAGGTTGCTGTCATCTGGGAAGAGGGAACCCCAAATGAGAAATTGCATCCATCACATTGGTCTGTGGCAAGTCTGTAGGGTATTTTCTTAATTGGTGCTTGATGTGGGAGGGCCCATCCCACTATTGGCAGTGCCAGCCCTGGGCAAGTAGTTCCAGATTCTGTGCCAAAGCAGGTTGGGTAACTCATGAAGAGCAAGCCAGTAAACAGCATTCCTCCATGGCCTCTATTTCAGTTCCTGACTCCATGTTGCTTCCTTGAATTCCAGCCATGACTGCCCTTCATGAGAAGCTGTAAGGTGAAATAAACCCTTCCATTCTCAGGTTGCTTTGGTTATGATGTTTTATCACAGCAACAGTAGCCCTTACTATGACATGTACATGCATGAGGCTGGTTGCTATGTCAAATCTTATAATAGCCCCCAAACAGAAAACAACTTAAATATAACAGTTAATTAATGAACAGCACAGTTTTGATTAATTGATTATGTAAGAATTAAATGAATGAACTAGATATTTATGTAATAAACATGAATAGAATGTTATAAATTAATGAACTGTATTTTTATATTTCAATATGGATAGAGCTTAATATGTAAAAAACAAAAGTTGAATGATGTGGATGATTCAATCTGAAAAATGAGTCAAAACAATATCATAAAATATTTCATGATTAAGTATTTATTATTCATAAGAACATGATTGAAAGGATACACACCAAATTCATGATAACTTATGGTTCTGGGTAGGAAGGGAAGAGGAATGATCTTTAATGTTTAATTTTCAAGAACAGAGGAACTGTCAAGAAACTATGACAGTATTGTTTAGTGGTTTGAAAGATCGATAATTACATTTCTGTTTTATAGTTCTTTGCAATTTCTTGTACATTTAAATAATTTTCATAATAAAACCATGAGTGTTCATAACAGAAAACATTTTATTTATTAATGTTTTGCTTCCTGAAAGCCAAGCAATCATCAAACTCATGATACTCTTGCCTCATCCTCCAGAGTGCTAGGACTGGAAGCAGGTGTCACCACGCCTATAACATTTTAATGTTTATAGAATCGAGCATTATTTGCAGTTCATTATGAGGAACATGCTTTAACCAGTAAAATTAGGTATAATTTAAGAAGAAATAAAAGTATCAGAATACGTAATTGCTAATCACATAAAATTATAATTCATCAGGTACAAAGAAATAGAAATTAGAGTAATAATAGGATCCAAATTGGCTTATTTAATAAGAGCCATTGAACTATGTTTGTATATGCACATATATACATATACATACATATATATATACATATACATATACATACATACATATATATATACATACATACACACACACACACACACACACACACACACATATATATATATCCCTGTGTATCTGCTCATCTATCTACCAACCCATCTATCCAGTCACTTATCTAACACTTCAATACAGCAGTACAGTGTTAGTGACGGAGATATATACAGTGCTCCTGATAGTATAAAACCTTTCTTGAAAAGTATTTATTGAGAGTTCTAAATGGATATACCATTTTCCTAATTCTTCTTCTAGTAGATTACTGTATAAGAATAATGAATGTTTTACAGAATATTTGTATTTATTATAGTTACACTAATGAAAAATTCAAAACAGCATAAATGGTCAATATATGTCCTTGGTTGGATACTTTCTAGTCTTTTTATATATTGATGTTTGGTATACACACTTAAAATTACAACTGGAAATGCTAGTAAAGAATTTTCACATTATTCTTACTTACATGTAAGCTATATATCATAGTTTCTTTTGCTGCTACTGCAACTTAAAGGAGAAAGGGTTTATTTTGACTCACAGTTCAAAGTTATAGCACATGATGGTAGGGCAGTTGCAGCAGTAGGAGCTCAAGGCAGCTGCTCACATTTCATCCACAGTTAAGGAGTAGGAAGTCGTGAGTGCAAGTATTCTTTTAGCTTTCTCCTTTTCGTATAGAACCAAGTCCAGAGAATAGTACTGCTCACTTAAGTGTGGGCCTTTCCTCCTCAATTAACCTAGTCAACATGATCTTTCAGAGGTGTGACTAATGACTAAAGAAGCCTTCACAACTATTCTTGGAGTTTGTCTCCTAAGCAAGTTCAGATCCTGTCAAGTTGACAATTAACACCATAAGCAAATATATGTGTATATAGGCACACACAATGGGCATGAAGTCCAACTATGTACTATATAATATGAAGTACATACATGTGCAAGACACCCACAGGAAGGAATAGCAAGATATTAATATTTGTAATTTCTGAGTTTGATGATAACAAGTGCTTTCAATAAGTGTTACTTGTTCTTTTCTGGTACTACACATTGTCTATAATACCTGTGTTTTCTTTTAAGCAGAAAGAGAAGCTTGTTCCTAGAATGCTATCATAATCCATGCTTAGTAAATCTGTTGTGGGGTAGAGTACACATCCTGCAATGCACAATGCCATGTACTTTTACTTTTTAGTCAGCTATCAACTATAATACAAAAAACCAGCTGGACTATTATACAGTCCCACACCATCTAAAGGATACCTAAATCAGACCAATTTTCCTATTGTGCATTTTCTTTTAGACAATGCTTAAATAGTACTGCCGCTCATTAACACTCTAAGTAGGGGTAAATGTCTCCCTTTTACAGATTCTGTACCTTTGAATTATCCACAGGAAAGGAAATTAAGTGTTTTTGGTATTCATCTAGTGTCCTAGTCATTTCTGAAGGAAAGAAGATAATAGTAAGATTCAGTAAATAACTGAATCTTAAATGCTAAGTAAAATTATTCTGACAGGCTGTGTGTGAATATTCCAATAATCAGCTAGTACACTTACCATATCTAGCAGACACTGAGGTAAAAATGAAAAACAATAGTATATATAAGTCAGTAAGTTTACTGTCATTATAGAGTATTGGGCATCATATATTATTTGCATATGCTACAGTTTTATGTGATTGGCAGTGAAGTAAGTGCCTGAAACCAGCCCATCCATAAAGACGTGGGCAAGGTATTGAGTTATAGTGTTCCTATAATTAGGCCATCACTACATGATAGGATTTTTTTTTTTAGTTCCAATAGTGCATGCTGTTATTGACTAAAAAATTATGTGGCACATGACTGTGTTTTAAAACATCAGAAACATGATAACTTTTAAACAATGGCATCCATATCTATTATCATTTGGGATAATGATCAAAGAGAGTATGAGGGAAGCCATCTAAAGTTAGATTATAATTGTTTAAAAATGGTTGTGGTAGAGTAATGCCTCATTTGTCTAGAATGGTGTGTTCCACTTCATGCAATTTTAACCTCTCTTATTTTTTAGGAGTTTATTGGCTTAAAGAACTTTTTAATTTTGAAAATCATTTCCCAATATGACATATACTGATTTAAGATCAAGAAATGGAGATATCAACAGGGCACAATCTTTTATAGATTTGGATTATAATTACTGGCTTTATTCCCTGAAGGAAATTATATGTCTTATTATTTTTAGTGCATTTCACACTTTTGAAAATGTAATAGGCATTTTATAAATGTTTAATGAATAAAAATGCCTTTTTATATTCTAATGCCTTTCTTTGCTGTCAACTGTCATATCTTATGGTGGACTGCTATTTATCCTTCTAATCTGATTTATTTTCAATCATTTATATATCTGTGCCTATTATGTACAGGATTCCACTTCAAAACTTTGAAAGGTACAAAGATGAGCAACATACAGAACTTTCCCTCAAGGAACTTATAAAGCTTCCCTTTTAGCTGGAGCTGTTGGGAATATAAGAAAAAAATACCTACAATGAAAGTATGTGGTAAATGTTAGACACTGGCGAAAATCTGTGCAAATCAAATAGCCTTTTCCTCATTACCTTGACCTTTTTGTATCCTTCACAGGGCTTCAAAGGAGAGAGAAAAAGTTCTTTACCAAACAAAAATGAAGAAAGTGGCATTGTGGAGGTTAAGATAAATTGGACATCGAACTGTTAGCAAAGATCTTCCAGGTTAGTGGGGAAGGCAACACATTTACATAAATAACTGGAGTAATAAGGAATTATTGTAAGTGCCATGAGAAAACTACAGATAATAAGCAAGGAGAACTCAGGGGAAGGAGAGATTATTTCAATTTTTTTTAGATGAAATTAGTACGGGCTTTTTCTGACAACTGGCCTCTCAGAAGACTTTTTTATTTTTTACAAATGCTTGTGACTTTTTTTTTGATAGCTGAAGTTACTAGAGATTTGACCTTTGAATGAAGGACATGTTTCTTCATGCATTTTTGAGAAAAGGATGCATTTATATGAAGAAGCAGAGGAATGGAAGAAAGAGTAGAAGGATGTGTGGAAGCAGGTTTTCTTCCTGAGTGCACATCACATTGAGGGAATAGGAGTCATTGGAGGTGTGAACAATGGTTTCTGTTCTCTGCTTGAAAAGAGCAATGTAAGCATCAGTATAGATGCAGCTGATACAGAAAAACAATTGATTTCATAATTGTCAGAAGGAACATCTGTTTCATTGCCTTATACTACTATATTCTTTATATGAAATATTATTATTGTATAATTAAAGGTAGACATAATAAGACAAAGGATGACACTCTTGGCTAGGAAAGATAAAGCCATTATTATTTGAAGTATGAAAATAAAGTCTTTTTAGTAAAATGGTATCCACAAATTGACAGAAGGCAAGTTGCTTCACTTGCTTGTCAGAAATTATCCCATGAACAGAGAAAGCACTTTTCTAAGGGAAGGCGATTCTTTGAGTGGAAGAATTGGTCAGCTGGGCTATTATCTGTGCAGAAGGATTGAGCTTTGCAAAAACAACATCTGGCACGATTAAACTTGACTGCCAAGGTAGAGCCCACGGTGAAGAATAAGAGTGTAATAAAATTTTACTCATGTAGGCAGAGCCATTGTACCAGAAATAGCATAGTGAACTAGAAGAACAGTATTGTGAATGTAATTCAGTCCAAAAAGTCAGTGAGACTGACAAGGTACATTATTTGGGGAAATTTTTAAGAGAAATATGACATAGCTTTTTCCTCAACAGATCCCCATTACAATTCAAGGCATTGTTGGAAGGAACCATAATAGTACATACTAATGCAGGAGGAACTGTGTTTAGTGATGTCGGCTGAGAAGGGGGCTCAGTAGATAAAGCATTTCCCATACAAGTGTGAGGAACAGAGTTTAGATTCTTGGTTTCCTCTCTGGTCCCCCATCAAAGCCAGTTGGAAAATTGGAAGTGCACCTGTAATCATAGTGCTTGGGCAGTGCAGACAAGGTGGCCTTGGGATGAGTTGGCCAGAAAGACATCCAGAGGGGAGCGTTCTGGGTTCAAATGAAAGACCCTGTCCTTGATGAATAAGGTGGATAACAATTGAGGAAGACATCCAACATCAACCTCCAATTCCACACATGTCCCCATATGTACCAAAACAGATGTAAACATATATAGATACACATAACTACAACATACACACGTGAAAGAATTAATAATTTTCATTTAACCTCATGAGTGATATTTGATCACACACTATTAAAACTATGTTGTTTCATGGGAAAATTATGAACTGAGAGAATTAATACAGATGTTTTCTTTTGCTAAAATGGCAAACGATACATAGATAGAAAAGAAGTTCATGTACTTAATTTCCTAAAATTATTTATATAGTATTTGTGATGTATAATTATTTTTTTGATTTGACATTTTGAAAACTATAAGACTATTGGAAAATTCTACCATTTCACACTAAATACAGTTATTACATAGTATCTTTTCTTCTTTTAAAAATCTTCTGACATAGCTTGGAAATTATTAAGAAAACTAGGTGCAGCCACTTTCTAATTTTATTATTTTGGGAAAATCTCATAGTCACTGTAGATTTCAGTCTCTTAATCTATCAAATGAGAAAATTAGAATAACGATGTCTAATGCCCTTTCCAGCTCTACCATTCTATGACCCTGTGTTCATACAAAGAATACATTCCCCTCATAAGTGTCTCATCTGTAAGATTCAACAAACATTTTTACATTTAAAATGTGGAATAGAATGTAAAATTGTTTTTTATTTATATTTTTATTTAATTAAAAATTTCTTGCCTTTCATACAATACATCCCAACCTCAGTTTTTCCTCCTTCCACTCCTCCCAGTTCTCCTTCACATCCCCTCTTCCCCAGGCCCACACTCCTCCATCTCCCCTCAGAAAAGAACAGGCCTCCCAGAGACATCATCTGAACACTGCACAACAAAATACAATAAGATTAGGCAGAAACTCTCACATCAAAGCTGGATGAGCAACCTAGCAGGAAGAAAAGCATCCCAGGAGCAGCCAAAAGGTCAGAGACACCCCTACTCCCACTATTAAGAGTCTCACAGAAACATCAACCAAAACATACATGCAGAGAATATGATACAGACCCATTCAGGCTCAACAGATTTTTAATTTAAAGTTACAGAACAGTAAAAAAATAAAAAAAATAAAAACCACCCAAATACAAATAAAAAACCCTTCTATTTCTTAAGAACTATGCAAATTACAACATTTATTACAGCATGTTGTACATCTATGGTTGTCACAATTTCTAAAGCAGTCTGAAGGCCTTGAAGACAAGGATATCCCACAGTGTCTGGAACATCATAATCATTTCATGAATTCTAAGTGGCCAGCAGGATGGTTAAAAGCATAGTCATATATAATTGTGACTTTGGTTATTTTAGTTTGTCTGAATCTCTACTCTTTCTCTCATATGTATGTTGAGTCATATGAGAGGGAAATTACTGATATGAAGGAGCTTTAGAAACCTTAATTATGATCCATAAAAGTAAGCTTTTTATTATTTCATACTTCAATAAGGAGCTTTAATTGCTCAAAGTTTTGTTTCTCCTTTTTCCACTTCTTATTTTGTAATATAATTATTAAATATCAATTTTAGGTTTGATTTTAAAAAATTATTTTCTCACACATTCTGCAGTTTCAATTAAATATATATATATTTAAATACAAATACCAGAGTTTTAGGAAGGGTGAAATTTGAAACACTTTGAATAGAAGTCTCCTTATGAAAATTAGAGGATGCACTTTAGTTGTTTCTTTTTTTTTAAGTAGGATTTTCAGTAGAAAAGTCATCCAGTCTATTCTACTTGTCAATATACTTCCTTAGTCTTCCCCTGAAATAAAACTGATGAGATTTTGAGAACTCTCCAAATGCACAAACTGTCAATTATGAATGGCTCATGCTATGACTATAGTAATTTTATGGATGTGTGCTATGCATAGATCATAGAAATGGAAGAGTCAGTGACTATTCAGAGCTTCAGAAGTCTTGTATTAATCTTCTGAGTAAAAAGAAAAACATGCAAAAACATCAACTTTTTCAAATTTTAATATTATAATATTTCATATAGAGTATGAAAATGATAGCGATGGAGGAGCGTATTAGTGATACATGAATATATTTGGCAGTTAACAATTCAAATTCTAGAGGTAGTAATATTGGTAGGACAACAGTGAATCTCTAGAGGGGAAGACATTTCATATTTCTTATAGTCACTTTTTAGTTACTGAAAAGAAATATTGTCAGGATTGTATCATTATTCCAAGCGGACCAGATAATTCAGTTTTTAAACATATCAAACTATCATCATGAACACAAAATGTGTGGTTGAGCGATTGAATACATCATTTTTCAGACATTTTCAATGCATGCAGACAAAATCTTATCTTTCAATGCCAGATACAGTATTTCAGTAATAAAGCTTTTCTTAATTACTAGAATTGTGCTTTTTATCTTCGGGGGCATTCCAAATTGTCATTAGTAGATGAAATCACTTATCATGAAGCAGTTTTTTTTTTAATTCAGTTTGCATTAGACCTTATTAATTTTTTTAGTAGATTTAGATTAATCACCAGCTAATTGAGGAAAAAGACTCTGCTCTGTGTATCTTGGATAGATTTTTGTTTATAATATGTGCCATATATGAATTTTCTGTTCAATGTAACATGAGGTATCCACTAGTGAGGACTCTATTATAAATAAAAGCCTTAGAATAAATGAGAATTTACATTTTAAATTAAATATTTATTTATTTATTTATTTATTTATTTATTTATTTATCTATTTATTTATTTATTTGTGTAGGGACATGCATGTACCACGGCATGTGTATGAGGGTCAAAGGGCAACTTGCAAGAGTTGGTTCTTTCTCCTACCACCTGTGGGTTCTGAGGATTAAACTAAGGTACTTGGGCTTGGAAGCATGCACCTTTACTTGCTGATCCATCTTGACAGCCCTTGACTTACAGTTTTCTATTAATGAAAATTCCAAAAGTGAATCTGTGTTCACATAAAACTGGTCAAGAACCTAATTTACAGTATATTTTCTCTTCTTGTTTCTCACATTTATAAATATAGGAAATGAAAATAAACTCTGTGTGTGTGTGTGTGTGTGTAATACCAAGTTACTCAGGCTAACCTTGGTGTCATTCTATAGTTCAAGCAGGACATGAACTTAGGATCTTTCTGCCTCAGTTTCCAGAGTGCAGATATAGCTCTGGACTAAATGATACGGCTAAAAAAGGGTCTTGAATCTTACACAAACACATACACACACAGAGAGAGAAAGAGAGAGAGAAAGAGAGAGAGAGAGAGAGAGAGAGAGAGAAAGCAGAGAGAGCAGAGAGAGAGGACTCATTTGGTGAATCTTTGGAGATTACAGAGCTAGTCTTAAAATATTCATATTTAGAATGAAGGTAAGTCTCTAAGCAGTATTGGCAAAAGTCTTCCAGTAAGGGCTTAAATAACACTCTTCAGACAGGTCTTGTGGAACATAGACCTAATCACTTTGCTGAAGTTGAATCTGTGGAGTACCATAGTATACAGCCAGAAGAAAGGAAGAGAAGTAGGCAGGATCTCATTGAGAAGCCTAATTGTCTGCACATAAAACATTTTTAGGATGACTGGTAGTTATTAATTTATGGAGTCTCTGTGAACCTATAAATATTCTGAGAGTGTATGAGTAGGTGCTTAAACTGATTGTTAGCTATGTATAAATATAATGTTATGAAAATTCCAAACACAATCACTGTATGTTTTGGCAAACTTTTGATGTCTTTATAAAGGTAGTGAAATTAAAAATAGTTTATATGATATTCTGGGGTTTACAACATTTTTTCCACCTCTTCCTCAATATTCCCTGAGAAAAAAGATGCAGGGGCTGTGATGTTGGGGCTGGACCCCCCATGATTCATTGATCTCTGCATGTGTCCAGTTGTGATCACCAGTTGCTGTAAAGAATAGCTTCTTTGATAAGGAATGGTAGCTACACTATAAGGATGGAATTTAGAAGGTAGTAAGGAATTACGCTGATCTAGCAAAATGAGAATAGTAGGTTATTTTCTAAGGTCTATGATTTCACACAACAAAACTGGGATCAGAAGGTTGTATTTATATATTTGTGCATATATATGAAGGAATAATGAAATAAAGCTATCAGTTTAGAGTGGGGAAGCATGGGAGAGGATGAAGGGAAGAGGAAAGTGATGTTATTCTATTTTAATTAAAAATTCATTAAAAATGTTCCTATGAACACATGCATGTTTGTTTTGGCACCAACCATTAGGAAGGGAGTGCCACATGTTTGGGAAAAATCATAGTTGATCATTTGTAATATCTCCGTAGGAAGATTTCTGAGAACTATAGATCAAAAACCATGTCAGAATCTCAATTTTTCCAATTACGAAGAAATGCCTATGTCATCTTAGTATGCATCCTTGTAAGACAAATTTCTAGGGGCTACACATCTTATATTTTTTATGGGTCTCAGCAGGGCAAAGTGCCCAGGAATGGCAAAAGTGTAGTGGCCATGGTTCTGGACCAGAAGCCTACAATCTTGATCCTCATATCTTTTATCTCTAAGAATGGCTTACTTCATCTAGTGTCTTTTCAAAAGTAACTCCTTAGTTTTTATTTTATGTGCATTGGTGTTAGGGTGTCAGATCCCCTGGAACTGGAGTTACAGACAGTTGTGAGCTGTCATGTTGCTACTGGGAATTGAACCTGGGTCCTCTGGCAGGGCAGCCAGTGCTCTTAACCACTGAGCCATCTCTCTAGCCCTTCATCTAGTGTCTTTGACCTGTTGTTTTTACAGTTGCCTTGAAAGTAATTGTGAAAGAAAGAGATTAACTTTAAATTGTACAGTATTCAGTGGAGAGATATGCTCCTAACTTTGTATTTTAACTCGTATGCAATTTCTCAAATTTAATATTCTAAGATTCTGGGATGTGGCTTTTTTAAAAATTATCTTTTATGTATAAGAAAGTTATGTCATAAATACTTTTAAATTTTCTGTCTGGTATATAGTGAGTTTTAAGTGATGGATTTTAGTGTAAATAAGAATGAATGTGTGAAGCCAGATATGATGATGCATACTTCTCATGCTACTCCTTGGGAGGCAGATACAAGGAGAATTACTGTAAGAGCAAGGCAAGCCTGGTCTACACAACAAATTTCAGGTCAGCCATTATTACCTATGAAGATTGTGCCTCCCCATCCAATAAAACAAAACAAAACAGAACAGAACAAAACAAAAAATCCTGCAAAGCCAAACACAAAGAATGAAATTAGTGTGGACGTTTTTCAACAAATTAAAAACTGAACAGCTATATATAACCTAACCATACCACTTCTGGACACATAACCAGAGATCATACTCTATATCCCACTACAGGAATACCTGCACATCTGTATTTACTGCTGCACTATTCATAACAGCAAGAAATTAAACCAGCCTAGAAGTTCATCAACAGAAGAATGGATCATGGAAATGTGGCATATTCATGCCATGGTGTTTTACTCAACTGTTAAGAAAACTGAAATAGGACTAATTTTCCAAAAACAAGTATCGCATGCAGTGATGTGGATCCTAACTCTCAGTGTTTGTGTCTATGCAAATTAGGACTTATGAGACTGGGGATAGACTATTAAACAAGATAGGAGACCACAAGAGGCAAGCAAAAGATGCTGAGAAAGGAGGGAACATAAGTTACATGTGACACAAGGGTAGAAAGGAAGCTATGTTTTGAGTTGGGGAAAAGGATGAGGCAGGGAAACAACAAAAACAAACTTTGTTTAAAACAGTGCCACAGTGAAAATTATAAAATGTCTGCTATATATTTCTGGTAAACAGTTTTATGTGTTTTACCTCTTCAAATGATTTCTTATTTCACAGTTGTTGTACCTGTCTCTCTTTCCTCCCTTCATACGTACTCATATCTCCAAGTATTTTCAGTAGTTCATTAGTTTTTGCTTTACAATCCTCCTCCTTTTCTGTCTCTTCCACGGTCCATGATTTGAATATGTTCCTCAAAAAACCATGTGTGCTTGAAATGTAATCTTTAATGCAACACTATGGAGAGGTTGAGTCTAAAGAAGGAAATTAGGCTATGAGGAAGAGTGAATGGCTGAATGCCATTATTACATAAGTGAATTTGATAAAAGCTGCAGTAGGGGCAGGGAGATAGATGCCTTTTTCTCTCGCTCATCTTTTCCATGTAGATCCATAAGAGAATAATGTAGCATGAAGATCCTTGCCAGGTGCTAGCCTATACACCTTTGACTTTCCTTCTTCTAACAAGATAACCTTATACAGTTCTGTTTATTAGAAATTTACTGGATTGAACCTGTGCACATCTATACTATAACACTACATGGCAGGCAGAGATAGGCGGATTGTGAGTTCCAGGGTAACTTAGTCTACTTAGTGAAAAAGTTAATCCGCTCAGTGCTCTAATGGTCTCAGTGCCAACATCCCAATATAATAACAGTGACAATTTCTTTCAACCTGATTTTGGGAGGAAATATTCAAACCATAACATTACGAATTCCCGTATTTACCCTTTCGCTATACTCTTCTATACATCTCCCAAAGTATAGACACACATAGTGTTTTTATAAGGCCCTCTTTTCCTCTTCTCCCACTGTCTTTCAGCTCAACCAGACATACTTCCTTCTTTTGACACCTCTACAAGGTTTCTGTCAGCATTCTATTCTTTTTTTAGAATTTCTTTTTGTGTATTTTTCTGTCTTCTTCCTTGTTTGTCTGCCTCTGTGGCTATGTCCTATACTCTGTTTATTTTGGGTGTGCTCTTCCCTTGTTATCTAATGTGTTTTTCTCTCTACTGGTCATGTCTCTGTACAGCCTGCCATGATCCAACCTTTGTGTTTTCAGCACTCATTCATAGCTCTAACAAGCACATTTGTCACAGTATATCACTTTTTATTTCCGAGTGGTAGGTGTAGTGATTGCTGCTGAGGCATGAGGCAGTTAAGAACCATGAAAGCAAACCTGCATTTGAATCCTCCCAATGTCAGGTGAGTGGGTTTCTTAGCCTCATTCAGCCTATTTTCCTAACTGGTAATTTAACAGGACTCATTTAATTTATTCCAAGTGGAGGCTCTTTCATGAGATTAAAAGGTGGTTCTTCTCAATCCTGCTACCTCACTCAACCATTCTTAGCATCACTTGGTCTGTAAGATCTCCTGAAAAGGCACAAGCAGGAAAGTGGGGTGTAACTTTACGTCCATAATGAGAGAAATTTCTAGGAATTAAGAAGGCCGAGTCTCTCTGAAATATGGCTATTTTGTTAAAAAAAATTGTATTTATTTTTGCATCCTCCAGCCTCCACAGGGTTCTACCGACAGTGATTATTTAGTAAATAAGTCTTTGGGAAATCTTCTGAGCCAAATTGGGTGGATTATTGGTTTCTCTGTCACCATTTTATATTTATGTTTCCTGGGAAATACTGAGTCATTTCCCATTTCCTATATACGTTGTTGTTTCCAAATTCGATTAGTGTTTTCTCCTCTACAATCCTTGTGTGTCTGTATCATTAAAGATATCACTGCCTTTTGAATTTTTCCCTTAATAAATTTATTTATTTATTTATTTTTAAAGATTTATTTATTTTATTTCAGCCAGTGCTCTATCTGCATGTACACCTGCATACCAGAAGAGGGCATCAGATCCCATTATAGATGGTTGTGAACCTCCATGTGGTTGCTGGATATTGAACGCAAGACCTCTGTAAGAGCAGTCAGTGCTCTTAACCATGGAGCCATTTCTCTAGCCCAATATTTATTTCTTTGAAAAACGCATTTCATTTCGCAGATCAGTTTTATATTTTTTTTGAAGAACTGCTCAGAAAGTTTAGGGTTTCTATACAGTCTATGATTTTTTTTTTTTAACTTGACACAAGCTAGAGTCATCTTAGAAGACAGAACTTCAAATTGAAAAAATGCTTTCATCAGATTGGCCTGCAGGCAAGTCTGTGGGGCATTTTCTTAATTAATGATTCATGTGGAGGGTCCAGCTCACTCTGAGTGATGCCACCACTGGGCAGGTGGTGCTGAATGCTATAAGAAAACTGAATGAACAGCTGTGGAGAGTGTGGAGAGCAGTGTGGAGAGCACACTGACAAGCATCATTCCTCCATGGCTTCTGCATCACTTTCTGCCTCCAGGTTCTTGCCTTGAGTTCTTGTCCTGACTTCCCTGCATGATGGACTACAAACTGTAAGATAAAATAAACCCTTCCTTTCCCAAGTTGCTTTGGGTTGTGTTGTTTTATCACCCTAACTAAGACAGAAAGCAAACTACTATATAGTTTCTCCATCTTACCATTGCTACATAGGCAATTTCCCATATCACCACCATACTACATTAGTCTGGTACATTTATTAGAATTGATGACTCAGTATTGATATACTATTACTAAAATTCATGGGTTAGGGTTTATTCTTTATATTGTTCAGTTTAGAAAAATCCATAGTATTATGTATGCATTGTTAAAGTATCACACAGAATAATTACATTGTCCCAAACATGCCAAGTGCTGCACATGTTATCCCTCATAGCCTACCCTAGACCTCTGGCAACCACTGATCTTTTTACTATCTTAATAGTTTGTCTTTCCCAGTATGCCATGTTCCTGTAATTATACAGTATTTAGTTTTTTCAGACTGGCAAATTTCACTTAGCAATGTGCATTTACATTATTTTTGCTTAGCTTGAGAGAGCATTTCTTTTTTTATCACTGAAAAGAACCACATTGTATGAGAACAGTATAGTTTGCTTATCCCATTGAGGGACATTTGGGTTGCTTCCAAGTTTGAGTAATTATGAATAAAGCTGTTATAATTATTTGTGTGCAAGTTTTTGTGTGAACATAATTTTCTACTCATTGAGTAAATAAGGAGTGCAGTTGTTTACTAGTATGCTAAGACTTTATTTAGCATAGTAAGAAACTTCCACAGTGTCTTTCAGTGGTGGTGCTGTTTTGTATTTGCATTTTCAATAGCAGTAAATGATAGTTCTTCTAGTCTACATCCCTATCAACAGTCAATGTTGTTTGTATTTTTTTTATTTTAATTTTTGTTTTTTTGAGAAAGGATTTCTCTGTTGTAACTCAGGCTGTCCTGGAACTCATTCTGTAGACCAGAACTCAAAGAGATCCTCCTGTATCTGCCTCCTGAGTGCTGGGATTAAAGGCATGTGCCACCACCGCCAGGCTGTTGTTAACATTTTTTTTTAAGTTTAGACATTATCTTTTGGATAGTGGTATCTTATTATTGTTTAAATTTGAATTTCTCTAGGGACCTATGGCATATCTTTCATACGCTTGTTTGAAAGCTATGTATCTTCTTTCATGATTCTCCTGATCTTTTGCTCATTCTTATTCCCAATATTTATCTTCTCCATGTTGAATTTTAAAATTAAGTCGTTATTTTTATAGTGCTGGTTTATGAGGAGGCCTACTAAGTGAATGAAGGCTAGTTTGTACCAAATGTGAAAAATTTTGTCACTTAAGATTTGTTATTTAAAGCATTCACTGAGGGTTAGTGAGATGGCTCTGCAGGTGAAGATGCCTACCGATGACCTGAGCTCGATACCTGGGATCCACATGATGGAAGGAGAGAACAGACTCCCACAGGTTGCCCTCCGACTTCCACCTGCATAACATCCTCCAAATAAATGTAGTTCAAAAAAAATCAGCATAGGTATGTATATGTAAATTAAACAAACTTTTATAAAGTGGTCAAAAAAAAAAAAAACTGACTGAATGGACAGTCCCATGCAAAGCATCCATCCCACAACACCATCAGCTTGGGGGGCAAAACTAGTTTCCACCCAATACACAATGGTCCTGTTTTATCTTCCTGACTTCTACATGCATTCCACAACAAACATAATATTCAAAGACTAGTGAAAAAGAGCATGTGATGTTTGTCTTACTGGGCCTGCATTACTTCATTCAGTATATATTTTTTAATTCCATAAACTTTCCTAATTTTATTATTCTTTATGGCTGAATAAAATTCCATTATAAATGTGTACCACATTTTCATTCATCAGTCAGTGGACATCTAGAATGGTTACATTTCCCAGCTACTATAGATAGAAGAACAATGGATTTGGGTGTAGAAATATTTCTGTAGTAGCCTAAAGAGTCATTTGGATATAGGATGAGAAGTAGTAGAGATGAGTCATATAGAAGATCTAGTTCTAACCTGTTGAGAATACTCCACACTGATTTTTATACTGGCTAAACCAGTTGGCATTCACACCAACAGCGAACAAGTATTCTCCCTTTCTCTACATCTTTGACTGCATTAGTTATTATTTGTTTTCTTGATATTAGCTATTCTAAAAGACTTCGGTAAGATGAAATCTCAAAGTAATTTTAATTTGCATTTCCATGTTGTAGAAGTTTATTTTTAGTGACGTATAAAATAATTGATTTGTACACTGTTGGATGAGGGTTTGCCTAGGTCTTGGCATTTTGTATTGTCTGCAGGTGTTGGATTTATGTAGGGGGATGTTTGATTGCTAATGATCTGCACGTGCTATCCATAGAAGACCTGAGAAGATCTGGATCAATGCAAAGACCTGAGCTCAGTTGCTTGTGCTTCTACTGTCGAGTACGGTATTGGCCATGACAATGGTTCCCTCTGATGAGGTCTGGCAGGGCTTGAACATATGAATATGCCTCTGTGTCTTTCTTGGTGAGCCGCCACAGTAGGTGTGCTATTACATTTCCCTGATGACTTAGTTCATTGAACACTAAAAAAAAATTTCTCAACCATTTGTAGTTCTTCTTTTCAAGATCTTGAATAAAGAGCATTCACTCTTTATTCAGTTCCATACCCCATTTTTAAATGGGCTGTTTTCTGAATGTTTAACTTTTTGGGTTCATTTTATGCTTTAGAAACTACAATACTCTGTCAGACCTGTGGCTGACAAGGATTTTGTCTCATCTTGTATGCTGACTCTTCTCTCCATTAACTGTTTCACTTGATGTAAGGAAGCCTTTTAATTTCCCAAGCAACCCCTTATGGACCATGGGCTCTGTTTCCTGATTGAACAAGATCCTTTCAGAAAGCCCTTCATTGAGCCAAGATCTTGAAATGTTCTCCCTACTTCTTCCATTATAAGTTTCAGAATTGAAGTCTTTGATCCATTCAGAGTTACAGGGTAAGAGATAAGGAGATAGTTCCATTCACCAACATGTAACTAAGTAGTTTGGCCAGCACCATTTGTTAAAGATGCTGTCTTTTCTTCAATGTGTATTTTTGACATCTTTGTCAAAAACATGTTGCTGTAGGTATATAAGTTCATGCTGAACCTCAATTTTTATCCACTGGCTAATGGGTCTGTTTTTGACCTAGTACCATGCTGTTTTTATTATTATGGTTCAGCAGAATAACTTTAAATAATATATGGTGATACCTCCAGCACTGATTTTGTTGTTCAGTGTTTTTTGGCTATCAGGATCTTTTGCTCTTGCATATGAATTTTAAGATTGCTTTTCAATTTCTATGAAATGTGTTGGAATTTTGATAAGGATAACATTGCACTGTAAATTATTATTTCTATGATGCCATTTTTCCTGTATTAATTCTGCCAACACATGAGCATGGAAGATCTTTCTACATTTAAGTATCACCTTCAGATTTTTTCTTCCATATTTTAAAGATTTCAATGTATATATAGGACTTTCACTTCTTTGGTTAGGTTTATTCCAAGATATTTTTTTCCTACCTTGGATAGAGTTGTTTCCCTGATTTCTTTCTAAGTATGGTTGTCCTTTGAATATATGAAGACTACTGATTTGGGTATGTTGATTTTCTAACCTAATTTTTTGCTAAAAATGTGTATCAATTGTACCACTTTCCTGGTGGACTCTTTGGAATATTTCACAGATATATTCATATTGTCTGTAAATAAGGACACCTAGACTTCTTCCCTTTCTGTTTGTCCATCTTACTGCTCTAGATATGACTTCCAGCACTGTATTGAATTGAATAAGAAGAGTGAAAAATTCTTTTTGAGGGCAGAGATTGGCATAACTTATTGTTTCAATACCATTTCTTAAAAATATATTCTTCATTTAATTGCCTTTGGTCTTTTGTCATGATTAATTCACTACAGTTTACACAGCTTTCAATATTTGAATTTGAGGGCTTTACTTTAATTTTCATTATCCATGTGTCTATTATTTGGCTAATACTACATTGTTTATTTTACGTGCAAAGCTATGGCACAGACTTATGATAATGTGGTCATCATTGGAGTAATATCAATCTTTCAACTTTGTTTTTCTGCAAAATTGTGTTGGCTTATCTGGATATTTTGTCTCTTAAAATATTTATTGAAATAAGTTTGTTAACATCCAAAGCATGACTTAGCTGAAATTTTTATATCAACTGTATAGATATTATTGGGAAGAACTCATGTCAAAATATCTTTTGTGTGCATACATGAACTGTTTCTCCACTTGTTTAGTTAAACGTTTTTCTTTTGTTTCCTTAATTAGTGTTTGGCAGTTTTCCTCGTACAGATGTTGCTCATGTTTTGTTAGTTTTATATTGATTTAATGACACTGGTACTAATGTAAATGGTATTATATTTTACGCTTCAGATTCCAATTTTCATTGCTGGTTGTATTAGTTACTTTTCTATTGCTGTGATAAAGCATCATGACCATGGAAACTTCGAGAAGGAAAGGTTTATTTGTCTTATGGTTCCAGAGGGATAAGAGTCCTTCATGGCAAGGAAGGAGCAGGCATGGCAACTAGTGCTGGAAGCAGAGTGCTTACATCTTAAAGCACAAGCAGGAAGTAGAGAGAGCAGAGCTGAAATGGTACAAGTCTTTAAACTCTCAAGGCTGACTTATAGTGACATACGTCCTCCAACAAGGTCATACTTCCTAAATCTCCCAAATTGTACCATCATTGGAGGACTAAGTATTCAAATGCCAGAGAGTGTGGAGAACATTTCTCATTCATACCATCACACTGCTATATATGAAAACAATACCTGCATATTATTGTTGTGTACTGCAATATTGTTATGAGAAACTTTTTGTGGTTGATGATATTTTGAATTCTTTTTACATAAAATACTTTCACATGACAACAAAGATAGTTTTAGTTCTTTCACATCCATATACCTCTTATTTCCTTTATTTGCCATTTTGATTAGGATTGGTGAGTCATCCTTGTCTTGCTCTTGATCTTAGAGAGGAGGCTTCTAATTTCTCATCTTATGTTAGAATGAATATATATATATATATATATATATATATATATAGTTATTGGGTTATTAGGGTCACATTACATAGCCTAGGCTGGCCTCAAACTCATAGTAATTCTCCTTCCTCTGCCTACCATGTTCGGGATTACAGATCTGTACCATAACACCCAGTTTAACCTTAGGATTTTTCAATATGTTCTTTATTAAATTAAGGACATTACCTACCATTGTTAGTTTACTAAGAGTTTCTGTTATGAGTTACTGTTATGTTATTGATTTTTGTCAAATGATATCTCTGTATTAATTGATATCATCTTTAATTTTAATTATTTTTCTTCCTTTTGAGACAGGATATCATGTATCCCAAGCTGTCATCAAATTTGCTAAGGAGTAAGGTTCTTGAACTTCTGATCCTTCTGCTACTACCTCCAATGTTGTGAGAGCATAGGTACTTGACACCACACAGACTTTATGTGGTACTCTGGATAGAACTCAGGGGCTTACTCATTCTAGACAATCACTCTACTTATTAAGCTATATCCCCAGTTAATTGTTTAGCTTGTTAATATGATCAATTGTGTTAACTAATTTTCAAATGTTGAACTAACTTTATGCACCTGAAATGGATCACAGTTTGTTGTGATATATAATTCTTTTTATATATTGTCATGTTCAATTTGTTAATATGTTTGTTGTTGAGGAATTTGTCATCTATTTTCATATGAGATCTTGACTTATAGTTTTCATGTCTTTTAGAACTTCTGTCTGTGCTTGATTAGTTTAATTCTTGCCTTATAAAGTATATTAGAATATATTGCCTTCTATGTTTGTGAAAATGATTGCAGAGACTTAGTGTCATTTTCTACTTAGTGAAATCATCTATTCCTGGTGATTTCTGTTTTAAAAGACTATCAATTTAAATTTTTTTGAAGCAAGGTCATTACCTTGTCATTCACACAGGCTTACAACTTGAGATCTTCCTAATTCAACCTCCTTAGTAGGTCAGAGGGCAGGTATAGACTGCCAAACCTGGCTCTAATTTATTTAATTGTTCTAGACATACTTAAACTATCTACTTTTCACTGAGTTTAAGCAATGTGTTTCTTTCAGGAAATAGGTTGATTTCATTTATGTTTCATTTATCTGAGCACAGAGTAGTGATGATCTTCTTATACCTTGTAATTTGATTTTTTTCCCTTATCCCCCCTCAGGTTAAAAAAAAAGTCTAGCTAGAGCTTTTACTACCTTTTCCAAAACCAAGCTTTTGCTTTCACTGATTTTCATTGATGTCCTCTTTTCGATTTAATTCAATTCTATTCTAATCTTTATTTTTAGACATTTTCTGTCTAGCTTGTATTTTAGCTGATATTTCTTTTCTAATTTCCTAAGGTGAAAGCTTAGATTGTTGATTTGACTTATTTCTTCATTGCTAATATTTGCAATGACTGCCACAGACTTTCCTCTATTTTCTGCATCCTGAAATCTTGATATATTTAATTTTCATATTGATGTTTTATACTTGGGTTCAATGAACCTCTAAATATAGTGTAATTTTGCAATGTTTAGATACTTGAGGTAAAGGAAAAGGCTTTCTCTAGAATATCTCTTATCTCCATCAAGATGATATTACAACAGATAACATGATTGCTTCAAAAAGTTGCATACTTCTGCCTTTACTCTGAAATCTCATAAAAAACAAAGAAAGAAAGAAAGAAAGAAAGAACCTCACAATTTTTGTAATTCCAGTGAACTTTTCAGGGGTCAATGGGAAATTTCCCTTTGACCCTGCCATTAAAAATACTTGTAAATTTCTATTACAAAATTTACAATCTCCCTTTCATTTGTGTGCTATTTTGAAGTAGATTGCATTATCTACAAATCTTTTTGGACTTTTCCATCTATCTTTCTGCTATTGATTTCTAGTATATTTTTTTATTTAAAAAAAAACACTGTACTTTTTATACCTATCATTTATTTAGAAGGTTAGGAATTTCTTTCTGAGTACATTACACATCCTTTTTGCATTCTGCCATTTACTTTTTCATCAGCATTTGTTATGAATTAAATCTGAAATATTCCCACAAAGGCTCATGTGTTGAAAGACTTACTTGTTACTTGATTCATTTTGGGGACGTGTATTAATGACTTTTCCTATTGTTATGACAAAAGGAAGTTAAGGAAGGATGTAATTTGTCTCATGGCTTAACAAAATAATGCTAAGTGTTTGAAACTCAAAGAGGTTGTAGACTCAAGAGAATGGGACTGAGGTGAGCCAGGATAAGGTACATAGAAATTCATAGTTCTATAACTTGTAGCAGAAGCTGAAGACCCAGACAGGGTACCAGAGCTAAACTAAGATTAGGTACATGGGAAGTGTACAGTTCTGTACACTTTGTCTACAAAGCTGTAGACAAAGGGAGGAGGCTTGAGCTAATCTAGGGCAAGACACACAGGAAGAGGAGTTCTACAACATACAGTGGAAGATGTGAACCCAAAGAAGGGACCAAAGCTGATCCATCATAAGGCACAAAAATACATAGTTCCCATAACCCATGACAAAGGCTATAGAAGCTGGAACAAGGCCTGAGATTATGAAAGGTAAGGTGTGTAGGTGCAGGGAGAATGACAATGAACATGAGAGGCTTCAGAAGTGGGCACTGGGCTAGAACTGACTTGGGCGTAGAGTGTAGGTATGGAGAACCACAGCAGGTAGCAGCAGAAGCAGGGACCAGTCACAGTATGTTAATTCTTGGATAGTGACTGTTACTGCAGACAGTAGATGAATCTTTGAAGATGAGGGGTAGTGATTGTGTCCCTGAGGAAAAAGAAAAGGACACCAAGACTTCATGACAACTTAGTCCTCTCCCAATCATTGTAAATTCCTGCACTGAAAGAAAAAGATAACTTGAATATAAAAACAGTCAAAAACAAAACAAAACAAAAACTAACTCGAGATGCAGAAGTTCTAATGCAGAAACAAAAACAAGACAACATATCTTCTCCAAAAACTACTAATCCTGTAATAATGACCTCCATTGAAATTGACTTGGAAGAACTTTCAGACTAAGAATTCAGAAGAATGATTATATATACGATCAAATGACTCAAAGAAGACATGAATATAGTCAAAGAGAACAAAAAGGAAAATTCATAAAATAAGGAATTCAATTTAAGATATGAAATAGAATTCAATAAAGAGATAGAATTACCGAAGAAAACTCAAGCTGAAATGATGCTGGAAATGAAAAACTCAATGAGCCAAATAAAAAGCTCTGTGGAAAGTCTCACCAGTAGAATGGATCATGTGGAAAAGAGTATCAATACTTAAAAATATGAGATAGAGGAATTCAGCAAATAATTACACACACACACACACACACACACACACACACACACATGCACACAATTATATGAATGGAACATGGGGAGAGCTTGGTACACCATGAAAAGACCAAAAATAAAATAACATCTTTGACAAAATATAACATCTTTCATTATAAACGTCATGGAGGGATGGAGCAAGTATACTTTAGTGTAATGAAAGCTATACAACAGACCTATGTCCTCCATATTATACTAAATGGAGAAAAATGAAAAAAACTCAAAGAATTTCTAGTAAGATCAGGAATAATATAAGTGTGCCTATTCTTTGCACTTCTGTTCAGTATAGAGCATAAAATCGTAGTTAGCATAATCAGACAAGAGAAGGAAATGAATGAGATACAAATAGGAAAAGAAAAATCAACGTATTACTGTTCACAGTTGGTATGATTCTCTATATAAGACACTCTAATGACTACATAAGAAAACTCTTAGTGTTGATAACCACTTTCAACAAATTGCAGGATGAAAAATGTATACACAAAAATCAGTAGTCTTCCTACATATGAAAGACATCATATTGGAAAAAGTATTCAGGGTAACAGTCTGATTCACAATAAACACACACACACACACACACACACAGAGAGAGAGAGACAGAGAGAGACAGAGAGAGAGAGAATAGGGGAGAGGGAGAGAACATACAAATACAAATACCTGGGGCCTGTGGACAAATCTAGTGAAGGCTACAAAAGACCTCAATGCTGAAAACTTTAAGACAATGAAGAAAGCAATTGAGAAAGATATTAGAAGATGGAAAGACCTCTCGTGCTTATAGATCAGAAGAATTAATATTCTGAAAATGACAACCCTACCAAAAACAGTTGAAAAATTCAATAAAATTCCAGAACCATTCATCATAGAAAAAAATCTTAAAATTTATACATAAGCATGAGAGATAGAAAACATCTAAACACACTGAATGAAAACAATATTCCAGGAAGTATCATCATACCTCATTTCAGGTTATAATAAAGATCCACAGTAATGAAAATGGTGTGGTGCTGGCAGAAACATAGACAAATTGAACAATGGGATAGTATTGAGGACCTGCATAAAAGTTCATGCAGTTCCAGCCACCCGATTTTTGACAAAGACATTGAAAGTATACATTGGAGAAAGATAACATCTTTAACAAATGGTGTTGTGAAACCTGGGTTTCAACAAGCAGGAATTGCAATGAGATCCTTATCACTCACCCAGCACAAAACAACTCCAAACGAATCAAGGATTTCAATATAAGATTTCGTACCCTGAAACAGATAGAGGAAAAAGTAGGGAGCATGCTTGAACACATAGGCATGGGTAAGAAGTTTCTGAACAGGGGTACAGAAATGCAGGAAATAAGACCAACAAATGGCAGATAGGATCTCATGATTAAAAAAAAAAAAAAAAAACAGTATCCCACAGAATGGCAGAAAGCCTTTGCCAGCTGTGCATTTGACAGAGAATTGTTGTCTAGAATATAAAATGTCAAAGAATTAAACACTTAAACCCGAATTTTCCAATCACTAAATGGGCTAATGAGCTGAACAGAGAGTTTTCAAAGGAAAAGACACAAATAGCCAATAAAATATCTGAAAAAGTGTTCAGTATCCTTTGCATTAGGAGATGCAAATTAAAACTGCTTTGAGATTCCTTGTCATTCCAGTCAAAATGGCTAACGTTAAGAAAATAAATAGCAAGTATTAAGTTAACCCAGACCCAGAAATTCAAGCACCACATGTTCTCTGTCATATGGAGATCATAGCTTCACATTTTTATAACAAATCCTCATAAACAGAGAATGCTCAAAGAGACCTAAATGAAGAACAGAATGTTTTGGTGAGGGAGAGACAGGCTGATGATTCAATGCATACAGTATGAAATAAAAAGGAAGCAGTACTCGGGGTACTAAGGTTTTAATAGGAATGGGGTAAGAGTGGGGATAAGGTGGGGTTATAGGAGGACCATTTATTCTAAACTAAGACTTTATGAAGAAGTCATATGGAAGCATATAATAAGCTAATATAAGCATATTTGCCTATGATCTAATTTTAAAGTATAATTTTAAAAAAACTTTGAATTGTAGTACTATACATTGGTGGATACTACCAGTACCAGAACTGGGTTACTAAATGAAATATCTCAGTGCCAGATTTCAGACACCTCCAAGGAGTTATTGGACCAAAGGTCCTAAAACTTTACAAATTATGGTCATTGGTATTATTTGTCCACTAGAACTGGATGGTTTGTATCTCTTGCAGTTAGTATCTCTAGTACAGAATAAACTGTATTAGAACCGAGGGAATTTCACTGTGTTAACTAGTCATCATGGTGCTGGGCACTGCTATGCAGGAAACTGGGGAAGAAAATCAACAATTATTTTTTTCCAGCTTTGGACTTTCCATGCTGTAATCACAATTTTCTAGACAAGATGTGTTTACTGATGCAATACTGGCATGACTGTGAGGGTCGGACATTAACCAATTGGTTTCTGATTGGATCTAAGGCCTGCTCAGCAAAATGGGAGTTCATGCCTGGTACTATGGACCTGGCCAAAGGCCTTTGATGTGGGAGGTCACAACCACTAGAGGTAGAATTACAATTATTTTTCTTGCAAAATGGACATGTTGTCAATCTTCTAAATATTTGGGTTTATACCCAAACATAAGTGCTGTCCTTGGCCTTTGTCAAAGAAGCTTCTTGTTGCAGTGAACTAGAGTTAATCTAGAGACTATTGGTTGGTCAAGGTAGATGAGAGCAAGTGGTTGTTGAGATCTCAGCCTTAAAGTGTATACCCAAGGATCAGGGAATCCTGAAGAAGAGAAGTCAGAGAGAATGTAGGAGCTGGATGATGGGGAAAAGAGTTAGGAAATGTCTAAATGGGCGTGATTTGGCCGTAGTACTTATGAACTCACAACAGCTGTTACTACCTTCACAAAGCTTGCACAAGAATGTGCCCATATACATTTAGTCATAGATAGAGTGGTTCATAGGTTCATATCCAGAGGATTTAATGGCAGTCATAGGGATAGTGAAGTAGACAAACTTGTTTTTAATGAGGTAGCCACTGGGGAGTTACTCATGTTCTAATTCTCAACCCTAGTTAGGGAAATTCCTTTTGCAACAGAGACCATTAAATACAACCACATCTATCAAAATGGTGAGTTATGGATCCAAGTCATGATGGATACATCTACAAAACACTCTCAAACCTAAGGCTCAGGAAACATGGCAGACAAAGGAGGGGTGAGAAGGTTGAAAGAGCCAGAGGATCAAGTTGTTTGCTGTGAGATTGTGTCTCCTAGGAATGTCAGAAGCTACACTAACCTGACTGCCCAATGTGAGCTGAACAAGAATGGCAAGGGACATGCCAAAGTGGATGGAAAAAGCCTATGAGACCTCAACACTATGCAAAGAACTCTAGGTGACTTAGGAAAGTTAGGAGCAGCAGAAGTGGTCTTCCCCAGGGAAGAGCTCACCAATTGGTTGTCCAGTGCCAAGTGGTTAGCCATGAAATCATACAAATAAGATAAATGGCTAAAAATGGAACACACACACACACACACACACACACACACACACACACACACACACACGCAAGCACCCTTCTCCCTTAAGTTGTTTTTATTGCTTCTTTTCAGAATTTACGTACAGGAGGGGCTATTTTCATGCAGCATCTTGCATATGGCATCTCATTTTATAAACAAATGTTTAATACAGTAATGACAAATTTGTATCTGTACATTAAATTAAATCTCCTGAGGACCTTAATTAGGCTTGGTTTTGATTTGGCTTAATTACTGACACTTAAAAAGTGATTTAAATAACATTTTTAGAGATAATCTCAACTTCTCAGTGACAGAATCTAGCTTTTCAGTTTGTCAGACTTAGTAAGGCAGAATTAGGATAAATGCTCTTTGTCAAAACCACAAGTAAGCAAAGTCTAAAAAGCCAGGCTATCTGAAAGGAATTCTTGCTTTGTCACCTAAAACTTTTGGTATCTCTTGGCCAAGAAACTTAACACCTTTATGATTCAACCTCCATGTCTATAAAATTAGAACAAAGGCAGATGCTCCAGAGAGTTTCTGATAATAAATGAGTTAACTTTTAATCTTTTAAAGTATCTGGCACATAGTAATAAATATGTATACTTTTTGAAACTCAAATTTAAAAGTCAAAATTGCCTGTAAGCCTCCCTGAAATGAACAATGACTACCTTTATGCATTGTTTAGGATCTCACAGTACTTCCTACAATATGAAAATAGTTGTGGTTTAGGGAAGGCCTGTTTCTTTTTTTTGAAATTATAATATAATTACATAATTTATCCCTTCCCATTCCTCCTTGCAAACCCTCCCATTACCCCGCCTAACTCTCTTTCAAATTCACAGCCTCACCTTTGTTAATTGTTACATGATATATATATATATATATATATATATATATATATATATATACAGATCATGTATGAATATATATATATATATATATATATACTTCTAAATATAACTTGATCACAGTTGGTGAATATTACTTGTATGTATGTTTTCAGGTTCACTATTTAATATTGCATAAACAATTGGTATGCTTATGGAAGACTTATTTCATTGCTACCCTCATTGCTATGCATTTGTCATTTATTACGTATAAAATATGTATTTCATGTCATTAGAAAACATCCAATTTTCTTTATAAGGAAAGTAGAGCCAACCAAAGTTCATTTATGTACTATAGAGCATTGCATGGAAGTGCAATCCAATGTGGACCAGATCAGATTTCCAAATCATGTGATCTGCATAGTCTTCTGAGCATGTAAATCCTGAAGATGCTACTGTATTTGACCTTCTTTCTGTCAATCAGACTCAGCCGATCCAGAGATGGGGGCACGTGATTCATGTAGATTCTTACAGTTATGAAGACTGATTGTCTAAAGCCAATTGAAGATGAACACGTTGACCAGAGTTTCAAATGGCAGAGTACTTTATACTTATTGTCAGACTCTGCAAACTCTAGGAAATGAGTGTTTTGCCTCTGGAAGTTGTGGGTCATACAAATATGTTATTGCATAGATACACAGTTATGTGATGATCCCAGTCTTACTAGTTAGGTCCAACAGCACGGACATTTCAAACCTAAAGGCTTTCTATCTCTGATCATGTGGCTGCTATTATCGTGTGGTAGGCTTTTTTCTTCCAGTCATGTGAAGACTGTAGACTCCCAAATCTTACAGATTATTAGACCCTGCTGTTGTGTGGACGTTATATTTATATGATGAGTTCAACTCTTCCCAACAGGTGAAGATTGTGTGATCCTGAACTGTGCAGGTCATATGTGGTCATATTACTCACTTCCTATAGTCATGTGTCAAATCCCTCGAAGGCTCTTTAAGTTCTCTTCATCATCTATAGATTCCGGATGCAAAAGATTTTTTTAAACTTCCTAATTCATCTGTTTTATTTCGATTCCCTTACATCGAAGATGCATTGAAAAACAATGTTCAGGGCTCATTAGAATTTCTCTTTAGCAAACTTTAGTCCTTTTCCTTTGCCTCTGCAGATATGTTGAGATTTTAACTGAAAAATACAAGTTATACATAATTATGTAGTATAACATAAAGTTTTAATATAAGCAAGAATTTAGAATACCTAAATTTCAATAATTAACATATACATTACCTTATATAAGTATCAAGATTTTTTTTTTGGTGAGAATATTTAAAAACTGCTTTTAACAATTTTCAAATACATACTATGTTGTAAAGGGGGGTTTTAGAATACTGGTCAATGTGAAATTTTGGTGAGGCTCTGGTTCAGATCCTGACTTTTTCAACTAATTTTAAATTCTGCTCCACTGAGTGGTATTTTGATGGGAGGGTTACTGGTAAGTAATGATTTTTTTTTTTCAGAAAAGTGGGCACTAAGCAGTTTCAAGCCAAGGTCTCAAGACAAATGGCAGAATGCCTTATAGAAGGCTAGTTGAAAGTAGGGGAACATGAACTTGACAGGAGAAATAGCTTGCTCACCAGTTTAGAAAAAGTAATGCTCTTCAGTGGTCTAGAGTTTAGTTCCTAGCACCCATTGTCAGGTGGCTCACAGTCTTCTGTGATTCTAGCTCCAGAGTATCTGAAACCCTCTTCTGTCATCCATGGGAGCCTGCATGCATGTGTTTATATACCTCATGCATGTTGACACAGAAGCACACCAGCTAGTAACACACACACACACACACACACACACACACCATAAATAAAATAACTTTAAAGAGTAAGGGACTTTTGATTAGCATCAATTATTTGTGTGTTTAGCAGACCTTCACCCACATACAGAGAGATGAAAGATGAGAGAGAGAGACAGAGACAGAGAAACAAAGATCGGGTCATCTGATCATGTCTTCTTGGAGCTATTGTTAGACAGGAGGGAAATGACAGAAAAGAAAGCAGAAGAGTTAAGGGAGCTCATGTACTTGTTTATCATTTGTTATTCATAATTTATCAGAAGAAGATTGCAGTATCCCAGTTGGGTACTCTGCTTCACTCATCTCCTTAATATAGCTATCATCTTGTCTGTTAGCCTACCATATCTATGCAGTACGGTAACCATAATTAACTATTTGTTGTGTTGGGTTTTTTTTCCTACTTATCCTTCCATTGTTTTATGATCTTCTCTTCCCCTCTGACTAGGTTGTTGCTTGATATTTGTTTTGTTTTTATTATCAAAGTAAACATTTTCTGCATTATTGGAATTTACTTGACAAATAAAGATTGCACTGAATCATCTTTCTATTTCTCACCTCATTTAAGATGTCTTTCTTTTCCTGATCTTCTTTATAGTTTCATGACTGAAAAACTCCAAAAAGTAGAAAGGTAATGAGGGATAGTAGTGGGGGGAGGGTGGTTGACTGAGAACATAATATAAGGGCACATGTGTAGAATGATTGAATGATGAAATCAATTACTCTGTATGCCAAACTAAAAGAAAAATATATTGAAACTAAATTAATTAACTAAATTCTAGATAGTCGAAATGTACAATATAGTGTTTTGATATAAACATACATTGTATAATGCCTGACTACCTAAAGTGACTGTAATCATGAGATGATTGCCACAATTATCTGACTAAGTTGTGACTAAGAACCCCAGAGACCTCCTGGATGACAATTTGTACAGACATTTCCAAATCTTAATTTAAGATGGTATTTGATCCCACGAAGCTGCTGCTGCTGCTGCTTCTTCTTCTTCTTCTTCTTCTTCTTCTTCTTCTTCTTCTTCTTCTTCTTCTTCTTCTTCTTCTTCTTCTTCTATTGTCTTGAGTTACTTCTCCAAATCATCATTATAAACATGTACTCTGGCACAAACAAAGGGAAATAGATGTTCAGGCAGAAAAAGAAAAATTGATATTTTAACTATAGAGGAATGATTGCCTCACATACGTTAGAATAATTTTCATCACTAAAAAGATGACAAGTAATGAGAAAAGTTAACTTTTGCACATTGTTGGTGGGAATGTAAATTAGTACAACCATTGATAAACAATAAGGAGATTACTCAAAAAACATAAAAATGGCACTGCCATATCACCTAGCAATCAAACTTTTTCAGATGTGTATATATAGTCTAAATTATTGAAATGGAGACATTAAAGATAGCTGTATTCCATCCTTATTGTAACATTTCTCATGGTAACATCAAATCAACCCAAGGGATCACCAGTAGCTGAATACATTTTTTAAAGTGTTCCACACACATATACATGTAAACAAATGATGGACTTTTATTTACCTCTACAGGAAAAGAAAATACTGTCATGAATAGCAATAGATATAAACCAAGAGGGCATCATAGTAAGTGAAATAAGTCAGCCACAGAAAGACAAACACTGTACAAACTCACCTGTGTGTGAGATCTAAAATAGTAGAACTTGTAGTGATTGCCAGGAAGTAGAGGTGAGGGAACAGTTGAAAATGGGAGATTTTAGTCAAGGTTTCCATCTGTATTTTCAGTGAGATGGAGTAAGCGGAGCTCTGTTACACAGCAAGAGAGTTAAAAATAGTGCATTATGTTATTGTGTTGTGTACCTGAAAATTGCTAATACAGTAGCTATTAATGCAGTAATACAGTAGATAGTAATACAGTATATATTAAGATTTTTTATTACCATAAAAATGCTAATTATCTTGAAAAATGAATTTGCTATTTAGATTGTATTAATCATTTCACCATATATATACTTATCAAAGCATCTCTTTGTATACCATGAATATGTCTTGTTACCTATACTTTAACAAATCTGCAAAACTTTGGTGTGAAATACATTTGATTTCCAATAGATGTGTCAAGAAATTCTTCATGTGAAGATTCAGGATTTCTTTTGTCTATTTTGAAGTTCAGTAGTTAAAGTACATGTAAGGGAGAGGATGGAATAAATGTTTTGTGTTTGTGTTTGTGTCTTCTCAATGACCTTCAATTAGTTTAACCAAACACCAATCTTTCCTGGTTTTCCTTCTAATCTTACAACCAATTATATCTTAGATTCCTTCCTTGAAAGTCCACTGTTTTCTGCCTATGAGAAAAATATGAAACATTTTTGTTCCTTTTTTTTCTCCAAGTAGAGGAATATCAGAAATTATGCATGCCAGCCTAACATTAACAAAACAATTCCCTCACAGTTTATTGGCCACAACAATTCAAACCAAAGAAACTAAGAAATATAGACACACTAAGCACCTAGAACAAAAGAGAAAGGAAAATATGACACTGGAAAATCCCACACTGATTACCATTTGAGGGAATTCAAGCCCAGAGAGAATAAAATCATATCTAAGATCATATATAGTGACACAGACACAATCCAAACATGGATGATTTCAAAGTTTATGTGCTTCTGCCTTTGTGGCTCTCTTCTATACTGTATACTTAAGTATATGCAACAGAAGTGTTTTTACATCAGTGCATCTGTAATTTAATAGATATGGTGGTAGTCATTAAAATCCAACCCACTGATCAACTTTGGATCTTCTCTGAAATTAAGATATGCAATTGGATATTTTCATACCCATAACTCAATGATACGCTTACAAAATAAATCTTGTTGGTATTCACTATTGCAAAGGAACAAATGACATGAATAGGAACAGAGTGAATTAAATTGAACACAAATACATCTTATTAATAATGCTAAATGTTGTTACTGTGAAAAACTAACAAAAACTCCTCTAGCACAATTCTCAATAAAGTAAAAGCAGGGACAAATAAATTACAATAGGTATAAAAAGCATACTGTGATTGCAGTTACTAAAAATAGAACTGTGCAGTATTGAAATTTATATTAAAATTTACAACATAAGTAAAATGGATAAATTGACAGAAAAATGTATATCAATAACAATTTTAATATTTCCTGTTTCTCTTTAAGTTAGCTGAAAAGTTCAGTTTTTTGCACAGAAAAAATAACAGGCACAGATGGTTTTACTGATCTACTTTTGTTAGGCAGGATTTTAGGCCTAGGATCTTTGCCCTTGATGTTATAGCTGGGAATGTGCTATGCTGAATGTCAAAGAATTTGCAGATGTAATTAAAGTTTCTAATTAGCTTATTCAAGAAAAAAGAAAACTTCTTCCTGCAGCTGCACAGTACTGAGTTCTGCCCACAACTTGATGACCCTTGAAATGGCTTCTCCCCTAGAGGCTTCTGAACGGAGCAGTCTTGCTGACAAGGCTTTCCACCTTATGAAAACCAAAGAACAAAAATTTGCCCTGCCCACCTCATTCCTACTACAGAACTGTGGTAAAATAGAAGGCCACTATTTTCAACTGAGACTTTTTGCAATTACTTACACACACACACACACACACACACACACACACACACACACACACAGAGAGAGAGAGAGAGAGAGAGAGAGAGAGAGAGAGAGAGAGAGGAGAGAGAGAGAGAAAGACAGAGACAGAGAGAGACAGAGACAGAGAGAGAAAAGAAAAAGGAAAGCAAACTAATATGCATCTTTCTCCTAACAAGAAGAATCAGTCACAAGACACTATTTTAGAAGGGAAAGAAACAATCACTCACCAACTTAATAAATGAGGCTGGGAGGACCTTAATACAAAAGCAGGGCAAAGGAGGTGATGACAGGTGTTCCTTTCAGATTGGAAATTTTAAAGAAGACTCAGCCATTACCCTATTCACATGCTCTTTAAGTTGTTTCTCTCTCCTGGTGTGAGGGCCCATGCCACAGAAGAACAAAAGTGGAGTGGCATTAGGCAGGAAGCCATCCGGAGCACACTGGCTGCACACAGACAGCACATACAAACTACTGTAAGACAAGCACACACAGACAGGCTTGTGAAGGTAGAGGCTCAGGAAAAGGCCACTGACCTCAGGGCCATATATGTATGCAGAGCCCACATAGCAGTGGTATTCTCACAAAATTGGTTATATAACAGATAAACATAACTGTTTACTTTGGGGTCTGCGGACCTTGGTTGTCAGCCACTTGTGCTGACTCATACTGTATATGCATATTAACCCGTACAGCCTCCTGTTTTCAACATTCAAGTCCCTACAGGCAGTCATTTCATGCTATGTCTAGAGCCCAAATGGATGTGGTAATTCAAATCCCAGGCCTCTGGCACTAGGAAATCGCCAACAAAACTGTCAAAAAACAAAAAAACAAAAAACAAAAAAAACCCAGATTTGTAATCTCACAACTGCATATACATGCAGATCTTTGCATTTTCTACTTTCGTTCTTGTCCCATTTCATCCTAACACTTGTATTGGTCTAAGGAAGTCAGACTAGCTACCTTCTCAGTTTTGACAAAAGTGCACATAAGTTCGTTTTTCTTGATGTCACTGTCATTTTCCCTTTTCTCCAGATATGGATAGATAACTGAATCCAGGCTGTTGGTTTCCCCAGAAACAAGGCTGTGGATGGAGTGGGCCTAGTGACAGGAAAACTATGAAGAAGATAGAAATCATTAACCATTTTCAATTATGAAATCAGAGCAAAAAATGTAAGAAAAATGATAACTAACTAAATCCAGCTGTGTGCCTCAAGAGTTATCCAGAAGGGCAATGTTAGGTTTATCTGAAGAATACAAGGTCACTTTACCTTTACCATTAGAAAACCAAGAATGCAATTTATCATATTAATAGAGTTAAGGGTTAAAAGAATTTTTATTGTAAATGAACTAGAGAAAAATGACTCTTACAAAATTAACCATTGTGATGAGAACATAATAATGAAAAATTTCATCAAACCAGGATTAGTAGGATACTTGTACTAAATATCACTGATTGAGATGCCTGCCTCAGCACAAGGATTCACTTTTTGTTAACAACTCACAAAAACAATATCAACGGCAAATTATGTCCTAACAAAACAATGAAGTATTACCAAAAAATAAGAAGATATGGATTAATATAAAAAGAAACCTTTAACTGGAATAGACAAAGGGAATAAAAGCAGTATGAAACTTCAGAATAGCCTCAGAAGCAAAGCCTTTGTTCTTCTATTCATCTTCTGCTGTCTCTTGCCTCCTGCTGTAAGCAAGCCATGCGAACTAGAATTTCTTTTCCCAAGTTGGTTCATAGGAACTATGTCCCATATACACGTGGAAGAAATGCTATACAGATAAGCCACGAAGGATCTGAACAGATAAAACTTGCTAGTTGCTCTGTCATTTAAGCAATAAATCTCACTCTTCCTGTCCAATCTAATTCCTGCAAGAAGTGTCCATCCCTTTAAAAATTATGCTATTTTTTTATTGCTTGAGAATTTCACAAATGTATAAAATATATTTTGATTAGGTCCTTCCTCATTCCCTTGCCACTAATTCCTCCCCAACCCTCCTCCTACTTTTCTCTCCCAGTTTCTTGTGTTCTCCCCACCCCTCTAATAACACCTACTGAGTATACTTAGTTCTGACTACATATGCATGGGTCTAGGACTGATTATTGGAGCATGGATGGCCTTTTGGAGGCCATATCCCAGAAAAAAACTTACTTTACCCTCCATACCCTCAGCTAGTGGTTGGTCTTCATGAGTTCTCCTCTGTCTTTGCTGGGATTTTTGATGACTTGATCTTGTTTAGGTCTTGTGAATGCAGTCCCAGCCACAATACAATAGCCCTGTCATCTCAAACAAATATGTTTTGCTTCAGACTTTTACTATATTTTCTCTCTTAAATGTTTCTTCCCCTTATTCTTCTTTCAAGAAGTATCCCTTTTAAGTACATTGCCCATTTTTGAATTGAGCTGTTTGTTTCTTTGCTGTTAAAATGAAAAGGCTACTTATGTATTTTGGGTATTAGATCATTATAAAATTGACATTCTGCAAATATTGTTGCTTATTATGTGCCTAAGTTTGGGTTTTGTTGCTGTGAAGAGACATCATGACCATAGCAACTCTTATCAAGGAAACAATTCAGGAGTTTAGTCCATTGTCATCATGGCAGGAAGCATGGTGGCAGGCAGGCAGACATGGTGCTGGAAAGGAGCTGAGAGTTTTACATCTTGATCCGAAGGCAGCAGTAAGAGAGAGTGACACTTGGCCAGGCTTGAACATCTGAAACCTCAAAGCCCTCCGCAAGTGACACACATCTTCCAATAAGGCCATACTACCTCCAACAAGGCAATAACTCCTAATAGTGTCTACCTTATTGGCCTATGGGATCCGTTTCCATTCAAACCACCACATTATGAAAAAATTTTTTTAAACTTTCTTGCTGATGTTGTCTAGAGGAAAAGGTATTGAGTTTTGTTTTTTTTTATTCTCCCACATAATTCAACCCAAAATCCTTCCTCCCTTCCCTCCACTCCTCCCAACTCCCCCCAGCTCCCCTCTCTCCCAGATCTATTGCACCATCCTCCGACTCACACACTTACTTCTCCCCAAGAAAGAAAAGTTCTCCCAGGGTTACTGCTCAGACATGGTACAAGATGGAACAGAGGCACAATTCTTTACTTCAAGGTTGGACTAGACAACCAATAGTGGGTCAAGGTACTCAGGGGCAGGAAAGAGGTTCAGAGATGAACACTCCTACTCCAGGCTGTAGGAGTTCTGCAAGAGCACCAGGCCAGGCAATCTCAAAATGTATTTGGGGGACCCAGCAGATTTCATGTCTGCTTCTTCAGGCTCTGTAAGCCCCTGTGAATTCTGATCAGTTGAATCTGTGGGGTTCATTCTCTTGGTGTCCTTGTCCGAATTGTTACTCACAATCCCTCCTTCACTTATTCCATGGGGCTACCCAAGCTTTGCATTTTGTTTGGCTCTGGGCCTCTGCATCTGCTCCCATAAGCTGCCATAGGGAGCCTCTCTGATGATGATTAGGCTAGGCACTAATCTATGAGGAGAGCAGGACAACTTTAAAAGTCTTCTCCTGGATATCCAGTCTCTAATTCCTGGTCCGCCCTGGCGTATCAGTCATGAGTTCCCTCCTTTAACATGTGGTTCTGGTTTTCCACTGTCCCTGTGGATCTTGTTGGGAGGATAGGTTATAGGTCAAAGTTTTTGTGGCTGGGTTGGTATCCCAGTCCTACCATTGGAAGCTTTGCCTAGTTACAGGTTATAGGTTTAGGCTCCCTATCCCCCATTACTAGAGATCTTCCATAGTGTCTCCTTTGTTGATCCCAGTGAGTTTCCACTGCATTAGGCCTCCCACTTGTCTTTCATCTCTCCATATATTCTCTCCCTCCATTCCTCTCCCCTCTAGTCCCTTCTTGTCCAATTCTTATCCTTCTCTATCCCACTTGCATCATCTGGTCTATTTCCTCTTTACCAAAGAGATCCCTGTGTATAGGTGTTGGTTCACAGCAGAGGACAGTTTATTCGTTTACTAATTAAATTACTGGTTCTAGCCTGGAGCCCCAGAGCCCTAGAACATTTTGTCATCTTTACAACCTAACCTTAATCCTTGAAGTACAAGACTTCAGCCTTTGTACAATATAGAATAGATAAATTGTTAGCCAAAACCTAGAAGGTTGCAGTCTTAGCCTTCCAAGACCTACTTCTGACTGAGCCACTCTGACTAGCTCTTTCTGAACTCTGACTTCTCATTCAACTGACTCTTCAGCCTGCTCCTCCACTGAATCTTCTGTCTGCTTCTGTTAACTGATTCTGTTTTGACTCCTATGTAGCTGTCTTTTACTGAGCTGAGAGCCTTCCTTTTCTCATGAGAGTTGGGCATATCCTTACTCTACTAATTCTTCCTCTGAATAGTCACTTTTTCTGCCATTCACTGTGACTCTTCCCAGAAGTCACTTCCTGTGTGACACTGACTCCTTCTGAGTTCTGTTTTCTGTGTCTGCTTCCACTCTTTTTTCTAAGGATTAAAGGCATGGACCAACATTGTCTTCTTAATACTGGAATTAAAGGTGTTTGCTATCACCACTTTCTGAATACTGTATTAAACATGTATCTACATACCATTCAGATCACACAGGCCTCTAAATGTAGCCCCTGGAATGTAGACTTTAGCTTTCACACAGGGCTATTACTGTGCATCCCCCTTCTTGTTGAATAGTCTCCATAGGTCTGTGGATTGCAGCATCTTTGTCCTTTGCTAAACAGCTAATATCCACATATAAGTGAGTATATACCATATTTGTCTTTCTGGGACCGAGTAACTTCACTCAGGATATTTTTCTTGTCCCTTCCATTTGCCTGCAAAGTTCATGTAGTCATCTTTTAATAGCTGAGTGGTACTCCATTGTGTAAATGTGCCACAATTTGTCAGTTCTTCGGTTGAGGGGCATCTAGGTTGTTTCCAATTTCTGGCTATTATGAACAAAGCTGCTATAAAAATAATTGAGCAATTTTCCTTGTGGTAGGATGGAATGTCCTTTGTGTATATGCCTAGGAACAGTATAGGTGGGTCTTGAGGTAGGTCAATTTCCAATTTCCTGAGGAATTGTCATATTGCTTTCCATAGTGATTGTATAAGTTTGCACTCCCATCAACAATGTAGAGTGTCTCCCTCACTCCATATCTTCTCCAGCATGAGCTGTCATTTGTGTTATTGATCTTAGTTATTCTGACAGATATAAGATGCAATCTTAGAGGAGTTTTGATTTGCATTCCCCCAATGACTGAGGATGTTGAACATTTCTTTAAATGTTTCTCAGCTTTTTGAGATTCTTCTTTTGATAATTCTTTGTTTAGATCTGCACACCATTTTTAATTAGGTTATTTGTTTTGTTGATGTCTATTTCCTTGAGTTCTTTATATATTTGGGATATTGACCCTCTATAGGAAGTAGAGTTGGTGAATATCTTTTGAAACTCTGTAGTCTGTAGTTTTGTCTTACTGACAGTGCCTTTTGCCTTACAGAAGCTTTTCAGTTTCTTGAGGTTCCATTTATTAATCATTAATCTTAGTGCCTGAGCTATTGGTGTTCTGTTAAAGTTGTCTCCTGTATATTCAGGGATATTCCTCACATTCTCACCTTTGTATCTGGTTTTATGTTGAGGAATTTTATCCACTTAGACTGGAGTTTGTACACTGTGATAGATATTGATCTGTTTGCATTTATCTATGTGCAGACATCTAATTAGACCAGTACCATTTGTTAAAAATGTTTTCTTTTTTCCATTGTATGTTTCTGGCTTTTTAAAAAATTAAAGGTCAGGTGTCCATATGTGTGAATTTATGTCTGATTTTCAATTTGGTTTCATTGATGCATGTGTCTGTTTTAATGCCAGTACCGTGAGGTTTTTATTACTATGGCTCTGTTGTACAGCTTAAGATCAAGAATTCTGATACCTCCAAATGTTTATTTTTTAATTTTTTTTTTATTTTGGGGGATTATTTTAGCTATTCTGGGTTTTTATTTTGTTTTTCCACATGAAGTTGAGTATTGCCCATTAAAGGTCTGTAAAGAATTGTATTTATATTTTGATAGGGATTGAGTTGAATTTGTAGACTGCTTTCGGTAAGATTATCATTTTTACTATGTAAATCCTACCAATCCAGGAGCATGGGAGATCTTCCCATCTTCTGAGATCTTCAATTTCCCTCTTCAAGGACTTAAAGTTTATGTCATACACATCTTTCACTTGTTTCGTTAGAGTCAAGAAACCTTATGTTATTTGTGGCTATCGTGAATGGTGTTGGTTTCCTGATTTCTTTCTCAGTGCATTTGTCAATTTTATATAGGAGGGCTACCAACCAACCAACCAGCCACTTCACTGAGGTTGTTTATCAGCTGTAGGAGTTCCCTGGTCAACTTTTTGGGGTCATTTAAATATACTATCATAACATCTGCAGATAATTTCCTATCCCATTGCTCTCCTTCTGCTGTTTTATTGTTCCAGCTAGAATTTCAAGTACAATATTGAATAGTTATGGAAAGAGGGGACAACCTTGTTTTATTCCTGATTTTAATTAAACCGCTTTGAGTTTCTATCCATTTAATTTGATGTTAACTGAGGTCTTGCTGTAAAATTCCTTTAGTATCTTTAGGTATAGCCCTTGTATCCCCTGTGGAGGAATATTTAATCATTTAATCCAGCAACATGGCTGGTCTGAAAAAGGATCACATTGAAAGGCCTGTGCGATAGCTAGGAAAGAATTAAATCCAAGGGTCTATATGAAGGGATCACATTCAGAGTCCTGTGTGGTCCAGATGGAATGTAGAAAGAATGTTCGTATACACCTTTAATCCCAGTATCCAAAAGTTAGTGGTGGTGAATGACTTTAATCTCAGCACTTGGAAGATAGGAAGCAGAAATCATAGAGAGGAAGCAGAGCTCAGGAGTCAATGTCAGATAAAAATTAAGTTCTGAGATGAGTCACAGTGATGGGCAGGCAAAGTGAGAAAAGAGCTGGCACATTGAGTCAGAGTGAGGATATGCCCAACTCTCATGATAGAAAAGCAGGCTCTCAGCTCAGAGAGTAGAGCAGTCAGTTACAGGCGAGCTGTGGGAGAGACACAGAGGATAAGACATGGGATAAGAGACAGAGGCAGTATAAAGCAAGGATAAGAGACACAAGGGACAAGACACAGAGGTTAAGAGACTCAGGCAGTCTAAGGAGTCTGAGGCAGAGACACAGAGGCATTTCAGCAGAAGATGACTGTATCAGACAGGAAGAATAAGCCAGTTTGAAGCTGAGCAGAGCAGTTCAGTCAGAGAACTTGAAGGAGTCAGCCAGAGTCTGCCTGAGTCAGAAGAATTTGGTCAGAAACAGTCAGCCAGCTCAGAAAGTCAGTTTGAACCAGTCGGCTTGGAGAAGAGATTGAGTAAGAACAGAGAATGAGTTAAATCAGCCAACCAAAAGAGTTGAGTTCAGTATAGCTCTGAGTTCAGAAGGAACTAGTCAGAATGGCTTGGTCAGCAGTAAGTCTTGGAGGTTTAAATATTCTAGATTTTATGGAAGCTGAGGCTGAAGCCTTCTAGTTGTAGGCTTAAATGTTTAGATTGTATGGATGCCAAAATGCCCCAGGGCTCCAGGAATAGGACCAGGGGTGAATTAGGCAAATAGTAAAGGATCTTTGAACCTGAATCTACATCTATAATCCCCAATCTCGCCAATATGTCTGTCATGAAGAGGTGTTGCATTTTGCCAAAAGCTTCCTCAGCATCTAGTGAGATGATCATGTGGTTTTTGTCTTTCAGTTTGTTTATATGGTGGATTACATTGACAGATATTCATATGTTGAGCCATCCTTGCATCTCTGGGATGAAGCCTACTTGATCATGATGAATGATATTCTTAATGCATTCTTGAGTATTTTACATCTATGTTCATGAAGGAAATTAGCCTATAATTTTCTTTCTTTGTTGAATCTTTGTGTGATTTGGTTATCAGTGTGACTGTAGTTTTATAGAATGAGTTTAGCAGTGTTCCTTCTGCTTCTATATTGTCAAATAACTTGAGTATTGGTCTTAACTCTTCTTTGAATATCTGATAGAATTCTTAGCTAAAACCATATTTAGGTTGAGAGGCTTCCAATGACCTTTTCTATTTCCTTGGGGGTTATAGATCTCTTTAAAATGCTTATCTGGCCAGGCAGTTTTGACTCACACTTTTCATCCCAAGACTTGGGAGGCAGAGGCAGGCAGATCTCTGTGAGTTTGAGGCCAGCCTGGTCTGTAAAGCGAGTTCCAGGATAGCCAGAGTTACAAAAAAGAAACCCTGTCTTGAAAAAATTATATTTATTTGATCTTGATTCAACTTCAGTAGGTGATATCTATGAGAAAATTGTCCATTTCTTTTAGATATTTCAATTTTGTGGCTTACAGGTTTTCAAAGTATGACCCAATGATTCTTTGGAATTGTTGTTCCTTGAATTGTTCTCTTTGTTTCCATTTTATTGATTTCAGCCCTCAGTTTCTTGCCATTCACTTCTCTCGGGTGTGCTTACTTCTTTTTGTTCTAGGGTTTTCAGATATACTCTTAATTGCTGGTATATGATGTCTCTACTCTATTTTGGTAGGCACTTTGTGCTAATTTTTCCACTTAGCACCACTTTCATTGTTCCATGAGTTTGGTTATGTTGTGGATTCATTTTCATTGAATTCTAAAAAGCCTTTAATTTTTTTCTTTATTTCTGTCTTGACACAGTTTTCATTTAGTATATAGTTGTTCAGTTTCCATGAATTTGTAGGCCTTTTTTTACTGCTGTTGTTGAAATCCAGCTTTAATCCATTGTTGTCTGATAGGATGCAGAGTGTTATTTCAATTCTCTTGTGTTTACTGAGACTTGCTTTGTGGCCTAGTATGTGGTCAGTTTGGGAGAAAGTTCCATACTGTGGTGAGAAAATGGTATATTCTTCTGTGTGTGGGTAAAATGTTCTGTAGATATCCATTAGTTCCATTTGATTTAAAATATCTTTTAGCTCCAGTATTTCTCTGTTAATTTTTGTCTTGATGACCTGTCTGTTAGTGAGAGTGAAATATTGAAATCTCTGACTATCAATGTGTGGGAGTCAATATGTGTTTTTAGTTTTAGTAATGTTTCCTTTACAAATGTGAGAGCCCTTGTGTTAGTGGTATAGATGTTAAGAATTAAAATGCCATCTTTTTGGATTTTTCCTTTGATGAGTATGAAGACTCCTTCCCATCTCTTTTGATTAATTTAGGTTTGAAGTCTATTTTGTTAGTTATTAGAATGCCTACAGCAGCTTATTTCTTAGGTATGTTTGTTTGTTAAATCTTTTCCCAATTCTTTACTCTGAAATAATGTTTATCTTTGAGGTATGTTTCTTATATGCAGCAGAAGGATCCATTCTGTTAGTCTATGTCTTTTTATGGGGTAATTGAGATCATTAATGTTGAGGGATATCAATTATCAAAGATTGTTAGGTCCTGTTATTTTGTAGTTTTTGTTGGTTGTGTGTGTGTATGTATGTGTGTGTGTGTGTGTGTGTGTTTCTCTGTGTGTGTGTTTCTTCTACTGATTATGATGATGTGAGATTATTAATTTTCTGTGTTTTATGATTGTAGTTAACCTTGGCTTGGATTCTTTTCTAGTACCTACTGTATGGAAAATCAAAATTTCTAGAATTTTGATTTATCATGAAATATTTTGTTTTCTCTGTCTATGGTAATAGAGAGTTTTGCTGGGTAGAGTAGTCTGTGTAGGCAGACTACACTTAGGCAGAGTACCCTTAGAATCTGTAGTACTACACTGTAGGCCTTTCTGGCTTCTAGGATTCCTTTGAGAATTCCAGTATAATTTTAATAAATTTGCCTTTGTATGTTACTTGTTTTTTTCTTTATTGTTTCCTTGTTCTATATGTTTTGATTATATAATGTTTTGATTATTATGTGGTGACTGGACTTTCTTTTCTGGTCCAGTCTATTTGGTGTTCTTCAAGCTTCTTGTAACTTTATAGTCATCTTATTATTTAGGTTTGGAAATATTTTTTCTACAATTTTGTTGAAAATATTTCCTGGGCCTCTTCTTCCTCTATTCCTCTGATTTTTAGGTTTGGTCTTCTCATAGTGTCCCAGATTTCTTGAATGCTTTTTGTCAGGAATTTGTAGATTTACTGACATATCTATTTCATCCATAGTATCTTCAACTCCTGAGATTTTCTCTTCTATCCTTTGTATTCCATTGCTGTAACTTACCTCTGTAGTTCCTGATCATTTTTCTGGGTTTTTGATTTCCAAGTCTTCCTTTTTGTTTTCTTTATGGTTTCTATCTCTATTCAGGTCTTGGACAATTTTGTTCCTTTCCTTCAATTGTTCGCTTGTTTGGTCTTGGCTTTCTTTCTTTCTTATTTATTTCTTCTAATTGTTTGTATTCGCCTGTATTTCTTTGACAAGTTTAATTAATCCCTCCAATTGTTTGCTTTTCTTTTCATTAATTTCTTTGAGCGATTTATTCATTCCATCTTTAAAGACCTCTATTATCTTCATAAAGTTGGTTGTAAGGTCTCTTTTTTTTCTGCGTTGCCTGTGTCAGACTGTTCAGTGGTTTTGTATAAGGATAGTTGTATTCTGGTGGTGTCATATTGCCCTGGTTGTTGTGATTGTGTTCTTATGCTAGTGTTTCAGCATTTCGGCTTTGGGTGATTCTAGGTTTAGGTGCCAAATTTCTGAGTTCTCTTTATTTGATGAGTATCTTGTTCCTTGGTTTCTTTTTTCTCTCTGATCTGTCCTTTGTGGTCCCTTGTCCAGCAGGGAGTCTGTGCTCAGGCTGGGGGCTGAGATACAGAGCTTGCAGGCTTCCTAACTGTTCTTCTGGCTTGCTGCCTTGTCTGTTTCTGATTTGTGGGATGGCTAGCCTAGTTGGTATCTGGGACTCGGGTGGGTGGCAGTGGTGGAGAGAGTTGATAATGGTGGTAGGAAGGTGGTGGTCGGGGTGATGGGCTGTTCTAGTGGGAAGGTTGGGCAAGCAGGTTTTCTGCCTGTTCTTCTGGCTTCCTTGTTGAGCTCTAGTATTTGATATGTCTGCCCAAGTTGGTATGTGGAACCCCAGTGGATCGAGTCAGGGAGGGGTAGGAGGGAGTAGAGGTGGGAAGATGGGGTTGGGGTTTGGGGGTGTGGGGTGTTCTGGTGGGAGAGTTGAGTAAGCAATCTTCCTACCCATTCTTCTGGTAACTGGCTAGTTGCAATCCGGTGCAAGACAAGTCTCAGGTATTGTGTTTTTAAGAGGTTAAATATATCAACTTTTATTCCCTTCCTTGCTTGTGCTTTAAGTGTCCAGTAATAGAGTTGGAGATGTAAGGTCATGAAATTTACACCTATGTCTTTGGGTAATTTTTCAACTTTTGCTCTCATATTTAAGATACGGATCCATGTTGAGATAAACCTTATGTTAAGGGTAAGGTGCAGGTCCAGTTTCATTGGTTTGGAAGTGGTTATACAAGCATGAATTGTGGAAAAACTGTTGTTTTTCTCATTTAATAATCATAGTCTCATAAAAATTCCATATATCATAGATATTTGAGTTTATTTATGCATCTCCCATTTTCTGCTTTTCAGTAATGTTTAGGCTATTTGTGGCTCTACTCATTTCATATGAAGTTGAAAATTGGCTTCTTTGGTAATTTAGTAAGGTTATTGGAGTTTTGATATGGATTATATCCAATTTATAGATCAGTTTTGGTAGTGTTGCTATGATAATAATACAAAATCCTCTATTCCATAACAATAATATGTCATTCCAGTTAATGTTAGCATCTTTAATAACTTCCAGCAGTTTTTCATTGTTTTCAGCCTATAAATGCCATGGTTTGGATATTGTCTCCAAAGCTCATGTTAAATTTTTATTATCATTGTTATGGTATTGAGAACTGATTAGGTCATGACTGCTCCACTGTAGTGAATGGAATTTTTAAAATTCCCTTACATATTTTTATTGGCAAGTATTTTATATGTTGATCTTGTACTTCTCACCCATGCAGAATTTACTATTAATTTTATGTGTGAAGTGAGTATATAATGTAAGATGTCCTATATAGAGAGAGTCATATCATTTCATGTAGAAATAATTTATTTCTTGTTTTCAAACTGGATATCATTTGTTTTTTGTTTTTTTTTTTTGTTTAGTTACTCTAGCTAGGACTAACAGAATGTTAAACAAGGTAAAAATAGACATCCTTATCTCACTCCCTGTCTTATGAGAAACACTTTCAATCTTTTACAGCTTGCATAAAGGTTGTACAAGTACATCCCTCAATAGGAAAAAAAAAAAACTAGCAATCCTAAAAAGAGAAAATCCATTCCCAAAGTTATTAACGTGGCTATTTCAAAATAGTTTATAACAACATCAACAAAAATTTGTTAGAAAACATAAAGAAATAAAAAAGCAGAGCCTAATTGCTGGGAAGAAAATATATTCACAGAAATTATCCATCAAAATAATCATATATTGAATTTGATGGATAACACTTTAATTTCCTTAAGTATGCTCAGGAAGCTAAAGCAATTGATGAGAAAAAGAAACATCAGTTAAAAAATCTATAAATAAGCAATATATGTGAATAAATGACAGAAAATATAAAAATTAATCATATACAAATTCTGGAGCTAAATTTAAAATATCTGCAATAAAAACTCACTGGAGGGGAACAACAGAAGATTTGAACATTCAGGAGAAAGAATAAACATGCTTCAAGAACAGGCTATTGAAATATCCAATCTGTTGAATGGACAGAAAACAGGGTGAAGAAAAAGAAACCCTAAAATTTGAACACCCTAAAATTTTCTAACACATTTATTAGGGAATGGGCATATAAAGGATTTGAAGATACAATATTTGCAAATTTCCTGAATTGAAAGACATTAACCTATGTACACATCCAAGAACTATGGTATATTACAGAGTAAGGAGAATAAAATTCCATGGACACAGAAGTGTGTTATTTCAAATCAATATTGGAAGATTGAGAAACAGAAAACAGTAGCATATTCTAAGGTATAGGACTATGGAGTAGATACTGAAGTAGAATGGGAAAGAAGATTCAAACGACATGCTAGAGCAGGTGAATGGGTTGACAGTAGAGACATCCATCCTTAATCTTCTAGGACCCCTGCTTTGAAATATATACTGACATAATAGAACTGCCTAATGTTTACTGAGGTTATTGATGCAATCTCTAACTAGTTGACTTGAATACGTAATAAACTCAGACAGATAATCTTCGGTATTAGATGGGTATATCTCTGTCATTTCTATATTCCATCTTATGGAAAAATCAGAAAGCAATATATTTTTGGTATGTTTTCTTAATTTTGTATGCCTTCTCTTAATATTCTATTTAAATAAGTTGTAGTATCTTCAGTTATAACTAAGGATGAATGTTTCAATTAAATCATTTCTTTACTGATTGACCTAAAGTTGTATGAATAATATTCAGTATTAAAATTTAAATTTTAAATAACATTTTAGAAGAAGAAGCAAAGCAGAACACTGGCACAATATATGACCAAAATATTCAATATAATAGCCTCTAGGCTTTCCTGAAATATTTTTCTACATCTAGTAGATAACAAAATTCTATTTTTGAATTATAAGGAATTTATAAATTATGCATATAATATATTACATATAAATATATGTATACTTATTAAATATATTATAATATGTATAAAATATAAAAAAATTAATTTAGAGGCCTTTGAGGAAATATATTCAATGAGAGGGAGAATTAATCTCAATTAATAATTGTGACATCTCAGTTATTATCATTATTATTAACTGTTTTAGACTTAAATCAAATTTAGCTTTCATATTAGACAATCTTCTATCCACAATGCCTAGAGATAATATAATTGACAACTTTGAAACTCTTTTCAGATAATGGAAATCCTGTCATAAAGAACTATAGTTTTAATTTTCATCTGACAATTTATTTCAGATCTCTTCAGCAATATCAAGTCAATATTATAAATCTTGACAACATTTTCCAACTGTTAAGTAAGCACATATACAGGTATTTCATAAGAAGTTTTTACATTGCATAAATATATAAATTTACTAACTGGCTAAGTGTTATATTGAAAAATGAATATGATTATATGCATTTTATAATACTATGTTTATCTTTTTTAGGCTAACAAAGACAGACATTTCACAGAAGGAGCATGCTTTCTCAGTAGCATAAATCCAAAGCCTCTCCATACCCTGCCTCAATATCTGAGATCCTCTATTGTACTTACAAGGCATTATGAAAACTTTGCACAGATCTAATCATACTTATATTTTAATTACTGTAACCAATACAGTTTGTGTAAGGGTATGAAAGTTCTCATAGAATTGTTGAGGGCTGATAATACCCTGGCTGTGAATGGAACCAGCTTGACAAAGATCCTGGTTTTTCCCTCTGCTAGGAGTCTGAAGCCCACCAAATGCTTTGCCCCTTTCTCATCTTTACTGTATGGTGACAAAAGCCTCTCATTAATAATATTGTCTAATTGGCCTAATAGTGAAAACTCAAATCAATTCCTGGGCTGGCTGGGAAAAGAACACTGCCATCTCAACTCTAAGTAATTGTAACAGTTTTACTGGCCTTCAAGTTTTTGGCATGTGTGAAAACTATTCATGCTTTCTGTAGACATATAAAAATTATTCTTGGTAAAACTGACCTTCTCATAGAGAGAAAGCCATAGTCAAGATCAGAAATGAAGTCTAGACAGTATGTCAGCAAGCTTAAAAAAGCAAATATATAATTGACCCCTGAGTGCCTGCCCCCTTTATTGTAGCAAGTATACAGACCTAAAATCAGCTATTCATTAATAGACTATTGTGTTAATACTACCCACTAAAATTAACCTTGAAGGTTAGAGGCCTGTAGCTAGGAATGGATGAACACTCTTGCATTGATGTATGCCTGAACACCTGGATTCCATTGGATAAGAAGTTAGCAGTCTTGCTAATTCAGTCAGGACAGGTCTCTGTATGTGGGGGAGTCCTGTAATTTTTCCCCAATGTGCACATTGTTAATTTTACTCTCTTAAATTTTCTAACTTCTAATTTCTTTATTTTTATTATTAAAAGAAGTGTATCAACATACAAAAGTGTGTCTATGCATGTCTTTTAAGGTGCAAAAGGTGTGACATATTGAGTCCCATAGAAGAGTGAAGTACAGTGTTCACTTGTCTTAACTTTCATTGCCTGTGGAGACTGAGGAACCCTCGTGTGGACTAGAGCTGGACTCGACTCCCGCATGGAATCTTAAGTTTGGTATCAGCATGCGGTTATGTCATACAGACTAAGTGAAAATATATATATAGGATCATAATGGGCTGAAAGATTATAAGCCACAAATATGAGTTTGGCATGATTGGTCATTTAATGTAGATATCTACTTATTTAAGTAGTCATTATAGGCTTCTGCATCAGAAGTTATTAATATTCTCATGTACAATGAGAATTCATCATTCATTGTAGAAATCTATTCTTTTGTGGCTGTTAATCCTGATTAAAACTGATGTTTACTTTGTTTTAGAATTCAAAACTTATTCAGATCTGGATTTATAAAATTATTAAGGCAGAGACTTGGCTTTTCTCAAGTGATTTCTTTTAGTATAAACAATTAAAAGATTTAGAATACTTTTTTGACTTATTATGGTATCTAGTCCTGAAGATGTTAAGATAAAATAAAAACTGTTAGATACCTCAAGAATTCAATATTAGGAATATACATAATATAATTGAGATTGAATCATCAGAAATAAAGTGCATCTTATATTATGTCCATGTGATTGACAGGAGTTAAAGACTGCTTTACATATTTATAAAGAAAAAGTTCGTTTAGTGTAGATACTTTTTTTTTCTTTCACTGAAAACAGATTTTTTTCATACAATATAATCTGATTATGGCTTTTCCTCCCCTAAGCCTCAAAATTCTTTCACACATCTCCTCTAATCCTGATCCATACTCTTTCTGTCTCTCATTAGAAAGCATACAGACATGTAAGGAATAATAGTAAAATAAAATAAAATAAATAAAAACAAAAAATCAGAAAATGACAAAACAACAAAACAAGAAAAAGAGCCAAAGAAAAATCACAAGAAACACATATAGACACAGAGATATGCACATTTGCACGAATAGGAATCCCATAAAAACCACAAACTAGAAGCAATAATATATATGCAACAGACCTGTAAGGCTAAAAAAAAAAATACATGCCCTGAGTCAAAGAACCATCAAAGATGCTGTTGAGTTCATTTTGGGTTGGCTGTCTACTGCTGGACATGCTCTATATTTAAGAGTGGTTTCTTTCACCAGTGAGACTTCCTTAGCCAGATGTTTTAGTGCAGAATTCTATCAGACATTGAAAGAAGAGATAACCCCAATAGTCCTCAAATTATTTCACAAAGTAGAAACAGAAGGAACATTGTTCAGTTCTTTTTATGAGGCCAATGTTATTCTGATACCTAAAAGAAAAAATTCAATAAAGAGAATAATTTCACTTATGAACATAGATGCAAAATTTCTCAATAAAATACTTTGAAACTGAATCCAAAAATATATAAAAGGATCATCTGCTATAATCAACTAGGCTTCATCCTAGAGATGTAGAGATGATTCAACATACATAAATTGATAAATGTGTACCATTCTTATGATCCTTTCATTAGATGTAGAAAAGGCCTTTGAAAAATCCAACACATCAATAGACATACTTGAACGTAATAAAATCAATTAACAGCAAACTCATATCCAATATCAACTTAAATGAAGTGAACAAGACAAGGAACAAGACAAGATTGTTCACTCTGTCCATACTTATTCAATATAATATGTCAAGTCTTAAAGCAATAAGAGTACTGAGTTGTAAGATAGGGGATCAAGGGGATACAAATAGGAAGGGAAGAAGTCAAACTATCTCTATTTGCAGATGATATGATAACATGCATAAATGACCCTAAAAGTTTATGGGGAAAATCCTACAGCTTATGGAAATTTTTACCAAAGTATCAGGATACAAAATTAACACACAAAAATCAGTAGTTTTCCTATACAAAGATGACACACAGACTGAGAAAGAAATCGGGGAAATAAGACCTTTAATAATAGCTTCAAAATTATAAAATATCTTGGGGTAACTCTAATCAAGAAAGTGAAAGACTTGTATGGTAAAAACTTTAAGACATTGTAGAAAGAAATTGAACAAGAGACCAGAAAATGAAAATATCTCCTATGCTCATGGATTTGTAGGATTAATACAGCAAAAACAGCCACCCTAGCAAATGCAATCTACAGATTGAATGTAATCTTCATCAAAATTCAAACACAATTTGATACAGAACCTGAAAGGACAATTTTCAGCTTCATATGGAAACACAGAAAACCCAGTATATCTAAAACACTTCTGAATTACTGGACATAATATGATCCTTCATAAAGAAGCCAGAAATACATACTGGAAGAAAGAAAGCATCTTCAACAAATGGTGTTGGTCAAACTGAATGGCTGTATGTAGAACACTCCAAAATAGATCCATACTTATCTCCCTGCATAATCTTAACTCCAAGTGAGTCAAAGAACTCAACTTAAAATCAGATATTCTGAGTCTGATAGAAGAGAAAGTGGAAAAATAGTCTTGAACTCATTGGCACAGGAGAAGACTTTCTAAACAGAACACTGATAGTGAAGGTACTAAGATTAACAATTAATAAATAGAATTTCATATAATTGAAAAACTTCTGTGTTTCAAAGGACATAATCATTTGGACAAAGAAGTAGCCTATATAATGGGATAATATTTTTACCAACTATATATCTGATAGAGGGATAATATCCAAAATATATAAAGAACTAAAAACCCAGACATCAAAAAAAATAATAACCCAATTAAAAATGAGGTACAACTCTAAACAGAAAATTCTCAAAAGAGGAAATTCAAATGACTGAGTAACACTTAAATGTTCAACATCTTTAGCCATCAGGGAAATGCAAACAAATCTACTTTGAGATTTCATCTATACATCTCAGAATGGCTAAGATCAATAAAACAAATGACAGCTCATGCTGGCAAGGATGCCTTGGAATAAGGGGTTCACTCATCCATTGTTGGTGGGAATGCAAACTTGTACAACCATTTTGTAAATCAATGTGGCAGTTCATCAGAACTATGGTATCGATCTACCTCAAGATCCAGCTGTACCACTCTTGATGATATACCCAAAGGATGCTTCATCCTACTACAGAGACACTTGCTCAACCATGTTCATTGCTTCTCTATTCATAATCTCCCGAAATTTGAAACAACCTGGATGTCTGTCAGTGAATGAATAGATAAAGGAAGTGTGGTGCATTTACATGATGGAATATTGCTCAGTCATTTAAAAAAATGAAATAATGTAATTCACAGGAAAATGGATGGAACCAGAGAAAAATTATCCCTAGTTGAGTTAACTTAGACCCAGAAAATCAAATGTGGTATGTATTCACTTATATTTGAGGTTACCTCTTAAATCATTGATAAAAAAACAAACAAAATACAAACAAAAAACAAACAAAAAAACTACAATCTGTATAACTACAGAGGTTAGGTAGAGAGTAAGGGACTAGGGAAGAGGAATGGATTTCCCTATGAAGGAGAAATAGAATAGATTTCTATATATGAACGAGGAGAGGGGACTGTAATTAGAGAATCAAACAGGGAGGGGAAGTGAAAAGGTAAGGGAAGGAATATGGAGAGGGACAGCTAAAACTAAGGGCCATTTGAGAGGTCAGATGGAAATCAGATAGAGTAAAAGCTTCCTAAGAGATATAACTATATAAAGGCAATCTAAATTAAGTCACCAAATAACAGGGAAGACAGAGCCCCACCTGGTCATTTCTCATCACTAAACGATGCTTCCAGTACCAGGAATGGGTTACAACTAATGGAGTTGTTAACCAAATGGGTCCCATGGGAACTCCCAAACATTCCAGGCTATCACCAAGGCTATTGGTTACTTTCCACAAACTGACAGCAATACCGCTATCACTGGAGAGAATGCCCACAAAACCCATTGAATATGAGAAATTTAATTATAGCCTACCTAGAGCCTTCACTCTGCTTACTAGTGTTCATGGTTCTGGAAGGTGCTCTGCATGCTACCACAGGAGAAAGGTAAACACCAGTACAGCTACAAACTCTTCAATCTACAAGAGTGGCATTGCAAAATACACTGTTGAAATAGTGGTACAAAGCTTGTGGGGGTAACAAACAATATGTGTTTTGAGTCAAGGCCCACTCCATGGGGTGGAACACATATCCAATAATGCTTGGGTGGCCAAGATCCTGAGACCAGATAGTCCAAAGACCTATGAGAAAACCAAATAGTACTCTTCTGATAAAAGAATGTAACAATAAAAGGGCTCCTAATGATATTCTGCTATACTCATAGATGTCTCTGTCTTGCTTAGTCATCATCAGAGAAGCTTCCTCCGGTAGCAGATGGGAACAAATTATAGAGACTCATGACCAGACAATATGCAAAAGTGAGAGACTTTGAAACATTCAGCCCAAAAAAGCATGTCTCCATCAAATTCCTCATCTCAGGGATCAGGGAACCCTGTGGAACTGGAGGTGGAAAGAGTATAAAGGTCAGAATGGAATGAGTCCACCAAGGAATCAAGACCTTCTAGACACAATAGGCTTGGTATACATACAAACACACCGAGACTGAGGCAGCATGCACAGGACATGCATGGGTCTGTACCACATGTTATGATGAAAGGAGAGGAAAGGAGAAGTGGACACATATCCCATCCTTAACCCCAGTTATCTCCAATTGGTAGGCCCTTGCAAATTAAAATATTTATGACTAAAGCTCAGAGCTAGAATTCACCTTTTGATGATTTAAAACTTTATTATATATGGGTACAATCCAGACTACTTTAACTGTTGGGGTGGAAAGAGAAAAGCTTTTGAGTGATGTGTTAGCATCTTCTTCTCATGAATTAGTTCAGCTTGTCCTTGCTCATTTTCTTATTAATGAGGTCTTGGGCAGAGGGACACTAAAAATGATAATATATGGAAGAAGTTTCAAATGCTTCAGTTCTTCAGTTTCCTTACTTTATAAAATATTCATAGTAATATATTACGTGTCCAAAGGCTAGGAGCTTTTAGGGTCCTTTCTGTTTCTATGATCTTTGGTTCTATAATTGATAAAATTGTAAGAGATCTCATTAAATGACCATTTCCTGAGACCAAAAATATTACTGCATCAAAATTTTAGGATGGCCTATGATACAAGTCTATGGAGCTTCATTGTCTGGCATATATATACATTTAATGAGCATTTGATTACAATGTGGGAGCTTGAAATAGATACCAAAATTTCATGTCTCACTAGTACACTAGTGAACTCATGTTTTGAATGGTGAGAATTAAAAAATCATAAATTCTAAGAAATAAATCAATATCATTGATCCTTTTTATTGACAGTATTCATACCCACAATCAAACTTCATCCCACTTTTTCTGAAAATTTCCTGACCTTTTTTTAGTTATTAGATACTGAAAAAGCAAGCCATTTGTGTATACTGAGAGTTTGTATCACTCCCTTCAGTCCATGGTTTTACAACTTCTTAGTGTTTATCATACTTAGCAGTAAGGTAGTTAGTGAAAAGTTTCACCATATCATTTAGTGCCTTAACATAATAGTAGTGATGCTTCTGGGTCTCTGGTTCATCTTGATGCATACTGTATGGATCAAGTTGATAGTCTGTTTGAAATCATTCCATCATGACTATACTTGGAGAGGTGAAGTGGCTGTAATCTCCTGGCAAGTTCAATCAATTACTTCATCAACATACATCAGATTCTGTGACAAATAATCAATGATAAATAAACACATATACATCCCCTGCTTTAGTAAAATTTTATTTTCTTCACTGGTTGTTTTGGATCCATGTAGCAAAATTGCTGAAACATTTTAATATCAACATCCTGTGTTATACTTTAAAAGTAAAACCAAGGTACACTTTGTATTTTCAAATTTAGAGTAAATCTTAATTTAAGTAGACATTTAGAAAAGCATATCATTTTGTTGATAACCAGAGTACAGTTTTTACATAATTTTTAAGAATGTCTGCCTGATGTTTTGGCCAATTTTGACTTCATATAGGGTCATATTGCACTTTTATTAGTTGGTTAGAATTCAGTTAATGTAGAGGATAGTTAAAGCAAATGTTCTGATTTTCAGTTGTGATATCATTCTTGGTGTTTTAGATCTTTGTCAGTTTCCCTATAATGTATTATATTTGAATAATAATTTAGAGTCTGAAAAAAAGAAAAAAGTGCTACCAACTTTATGCCAAGCTCTGCTAAAATTTTATTTTGGAAAGACAGCTACATACATACTTTTTTAAAAAAAGAAAAACCAAATAAGGTCTTGCTTTTCCAACTTTCTAAGACATTTGTAAAGTGAGTGAACATTTGTTTAATTGTTGTTACTGGTTCAACAACTTTTGTTTTAAGGTAAGATGACATTATGGGATGACAGTGCTGGGAAAGTACAGAGAATGTGACTTGGCATCTTATCTAGATTGCTGAAGTGAAGTATTGGTACACTTGGAAGATTTGAATATTGTTTCTGACTTGGCATAACTCTGAATCCCAGATGTATCAGCAACATATAACAGAGCCAAACAACCCAGTTGGAAAACTAAGAAATACAATCCAAGTTAACTAATTCAATTTCATGCCTATTTGTCACCTATAGAGATTCTATCCAGCAGTGAAGGAAGAAGTTTTAATTGAAGAAGATTTCCACTGCCTAGGCTCCCCTTTAATTAATTATTGTCTGTGCTTTAGCGTATACTTGAAATTTTGACTTAAATATGCCTCTTTGGATTTGGTTGGTCTTTTTAAGAATTAAGCTTCTTGTTCTTTTTTTTTTCTTCCAAGAATTTATTATTCTATAAATGAAGTATTAGTTTCAACATTTACATAAATGAACACAGAATTGACAAGGGAAAACCAGTTTGAAGTGTCAAAGCCTTTTGAAATGCAAGGAGACTCCTGGGTCATACCTGCTTTTCTTAAATGAAATTGCTAGCTAGGCCTTTGTGCCCTGTTTATAAATTAAATAATCCTAAAAGGATAGTCAGAGCTCCCTCCTATGAGCCATCTTTTGAAATACTTGTCTTCCATATATTCACTAATCAAATTCACTTGTTTTAGAGATAGATATTTAATAAACCAAGGAAAATAATTTCAAACATATCATAATCAGGTTTCATGTCAGTAGTTTTACTGTATTAATTTTCTTGACTAATGATAAATATAATTCGCTTCAATGTACAATATGATGGGAATAATTAGGGGATCAAAGTTTCTTTGAACTAAGTATTTCAACCTTAGGGCTAACAAAGTCTCTAGATGTTTAATCTTAACCAAATAAATTTTAAATACAAAATGAGCTATCATCATATGATATTGGGGATGATGAAGTTTTGATATAATTAATCATATTCACTATTCTATTCTTAAAAGATGCTTTTGGCAGCATACAAGTTGTAAGGAAAAGAAATTCTTAAGATGAAAAACTGTACACATGCCAAACGCTTTGTAGATCACACAATCCTTCAGCTTTCTGATCATTCTACTGGAACAATTAGTGATTAAAGCCACTGAATTAAGATTAAAATGTAATGCCTAGCTTATTAAAATTGCAAGTTGAAGGAATCACAATGCCTCAATAAGCATCTCAACACAGCTCAGAGAAACATTCAACCTGCTCAGAGAAGCACTGAGTTTCTCTACTAGCAACACCTGCTTTAGCTGTGGTGGAGAACCTCATGTTTGCTATTACCTGCTTATAAGAGGGCCAACTCAATAGACATATTATCTCTTAAGACTTCAGTATTCAAATGTTTTAACTTAAACTATTGTCTGTCTTATCAGCACCTTTAAATTATGCTAACATAAAACACACACACACACATCTTCAGTATTTATCCAGTAGTAGCATCAGAGGAAGAATGAAGCGTACTTGGGACCCTTCATTTCTGCCATGGACAAAACTATAGCATCTAGCTCCCATTTACTGTAGTGAAACCCTAACTTCCACGGCTTGAGTTTGAGGATGAGAGTAGAATAGATCAGATTAAGTTAGATTTAATTAAACTAATGAGAGTGGGTCTTTATCATAGCATTAGTCTGTCTCTTTAGAAGAAGCACACTGGACTACTTGCTTTGTCTCTTTTCATGAACACTTACTGAGCAAAGATCATGTACACATATATCAAAGAGATGGCCATCTGTTAGACCATGTTGCCATCCCAATGTCAAACTTCCAAGTTTTATAACTGTGAGGGAAATCTTTCCATTTTTTAAGCCTCCAAGTCTATGTGATTTTATTATGATATCACAACTCAACCAGTACAAGATTGTGTGCTGAAAATGTGCAATAACAAATTGGGTGTATACATATTGAAGTTCCTTTGGGTACATCCTGGAAGCTTTTCCATGTATATGCAATGAATACAACACCAAAGAAAGAGATGTTTTACAGAAATGAAAGGGAAGACAATGCTTGTAAAAGTGGAAAATAACACCTTTTCATCCGAACCCTGCTACTCTGTTCTAGTGTTTTACAGAAAGTAGAATATTTTGAGCAATAAAATGTGATAAAATTAGTGGAAGAGACTTCTAAGCAATGTCTTAGAGTAAGAGCTTGGATACCACTGCTTGCTTAGAGAGAAATATAAAAGGTGAAAGATAAAATAAAGGCAAAATTTCTATAAGCAAAATGGACCAGAGCTTGAAAAGATGGAAAAGTCTCAGCCTACCCGCATTTAAAACATGAGAAGACTTGCTTAGAAGAGAACACTAGGCAGGTGACCAAACAAACATTCACTAATACACAGAAATCTTGCCAGTTTGGACTAAAGTAAATGGAGATGGAGTGGAATGAAGGAAGGCTATTGCATTTCTTGGACACAATAGGACACAATAATAGAGCTACTGGCTCAAATATAGTTTCTTCTTCAAAAAGATGGAAAGGTGATCCCCAAAGGTGATTCTTCACTGATCACCAGGGCTATTGCTTTGGATTTCAACAAGACAGATGTTCTTAACCCAACACTTTGGGTGCAAGACCACCTTACAGAGCCATGGGAATGGGGCCATCTGGACCCTTAGGAAGGAAGTTCTTAACACAGTGAGTCTGGAATTGGTAACATAACACCACAAGGGTCTGATTTTTATTATAGAAATGATGCCATCATAAGAAAAAATACAAAGATAGTACTTGCATCCCTTTATTATGTATTTCCCCCTTCCTCTCTCTCTCTCTCTCTTTCTTTCTTTCTTTTCTTTCTGTGTATCTATATATGTATATCTATCTATCTATCATCTATCTATCTACTACTTGAGGACAATATGAGATGATGGATCCTGCAAGCCCAAGTCTCACCATGTTTGAAGCCTATGTTCAAAATTTCAACTTCCAGAATCATAAAATATTAATTTTTTTTATTGTTTAAGCCACTCAGTCTGTGGCACTATTTTATGACTGCCTAAGCTAGTATATTTTCTCAATAAGTACAAATTCTTTGTATATCAGAATAGAAAAATATAAGGTGTTATAGTTTGGATGTAAAATGTTTCCATATGATTACAAACTGTGTATTAGTAAAGATTTTTTCTAGAATAATAGAATTTATAGTGCAAAGATTTATATATATATTTGCATGTTTATATATATATACATTATATTATATAAATATATTATATCCTATATATATATTATATATATATATATCCTATATATACTACAGCATGTAAGCCACTCTAATAAATATATAAGTATATAAATATATATATATATATATACTACAGGCTGTAGTCCACCTAATCGAACATTGACTGTTTACCAACAGAAAGTCCAAGAATCCAGTAGTTGTTCAGTCCATGGGACTGGATGCCTCAACTAGTCTTCAGTATATGTCAAAATCTCAAAGAAGTAGCCTCTAATGCCAGTGAAGGGAAAGCAGACAAAGAGCAAAAACTTCCTTTTTTCTTGTCTTTTATTAGGCATCCAAGAGAAGGTGTGGCCCAGATTTAGGGTGAGTCTTCTGATTCCAAGGGAACTGGATTTAAGGTGAGTCTTCTTACCTCAAATGACTCAGTTAACTAAAAATCCCTCACGTATGTGCCCAATTACTTGGGTTTTCAGTTAATTTCAGACATAATCAAATTGACAACTGAGACTAACCACCATAGACTACATACCCTTAATCTGTCATTCCAAATAATCCTTACCTCCATTAACTTGATTTAGTCAGGTATGTTGTCAAAACAAAAGAGTAACTTATACAGAAAATAGGCACCAAGGAGTGGATCTGTTCATATGATAACCTAATTATGTGGTTCTGAGGTCTTTGGAAGTGGTGTGAGAGAGAGTATTTGGAACTATGGGCTAGAAAAGCACATCTTAATGGGTCATTCTGGCAAGAGGTAGGAAAAACAGAAGGCAAAAGACATGTGGACAACTGAGGCCCCAGGTCTCATGAAGTTTCCAAAGGGAATGAGGCCGCTATTGGACCTAGGTTAGCGACCATATATGCATGCCACATCCCGGAAAGGAATTTGACAGCATTTTGCTTATGTCCTCAGAAAGCTAATGAAACTGATCTTAAAAAAAAGTTGGGTTCATTTGTTTGGCAGAGGAAATTTCAAAACAAGAGAGCACACAGCCTGTGGTTGCTCATCATTGTTTATATATATATATATATATATATATATATATATATATATATATATATATATATATATACAGTTGTACAGTGAGAGAGAGAAAGAGTAAAAGGTGGAACAAAAAACTAAGATTTAGTGGTGCAAGCAGGGAGTTTGCAGTTTTTCATGAGCTGGGTGCTGAAGGGCAGCTGTAATTAGCACCATTAAACAAAAACCTTTTGGTCTGCACTAGAACAATAAGGAAGGTGCTAGGATGGCTGGTTTTAAATGTCCAATTGTCGTAAATTAGAATCACCTGAGTGCGGGACTGTCCAAGGGCTATAGTGTGTTGAAGCTGACTTGAAACTTGAGTCACCCCTCGAGGGTAAGGATGATGGGAATTCATTGCTCCACACCTTAGACCTGGCCAAAAACCCAGCCAAATTTAGATATGATAAGCAAACATGCCTTTCTGCCTTGCGGGCTGGATTACACAGACTCAAACGCCACACACAGGCAAGGCCACTCCCACATAGGGTGTCCTAACCAATGGGCTTCTCCCGCCTGTGATCCTTGATATACCTGGTACAGTCCCCATTAAAGGAGAGATGCCCACCGAAGCATGCTCCTGAGTGATTTTCTGTCCACTTGCTGACTCACAGAGGCCCTAACAAGGTCACAGCAGAATGCAGTAAAACCCACAGCCCCGAGACTCCTCACCATACAGCTGCCACACCCCACCAAGTCTCTTGGCCTGGAGTGGGCCGCTGGCAGCCCATGGATGAGAGGCCAGTGGGACACGTGGTGAAGGAGTTCCAACCCCTGGCACTATACCTGAGTGGGAAGGGATTGAGTGATTGTCTAAATCAGGTTGGCCTGTGGACAATGTATAGGGGATTGTTTTGACTGCCTTAGTTACTATGGAATGACTCCCCGCAGATGTGGGTGGCACCTTCTGATAGTGGCTCAGATAAAAAAAAGGATGTGGAGAAAGGAAGATGATCCTTTTTTTTTTTCCTCACTAGGCATTCCCTCTTACTGCCAACTTAATTTACCCTATTGCTACTGTTGAGTCCTTAATTGATATTAAAACCAGCTTTTCTAGGAATTCAAGGTTGAACCAAGACTGTGGCTTTCCAGGAACTACCCAGGTCCTCTACAGAAGATTTCGGATTGGGACTGTTGAGGCACCCAGCCTCCTGAACAAAGAAACAGCTATGTTCTTGATATCTGTATATACATAATGTATATTATATATAATAGATTACACACACGCACACCATGTGTATATGCATGTATGTACTACATTCAATTAGTTTTGTTCATCTAAGCAGTGGTTCTCAACCTTTCGAGTGCTGCAACCCTTTAAAACAGTTCCTCATGCTGTGGTGATACCAAACCATAAAATTATTTTCTTTGGTACTTCATAATTGAAATTTTGCTACTGTTATGAATCATAATGTAAAATCTGATATGCAGGTGGTCTTAGGAGACCCCTGTGAAAGGGTCATTTACCCCTCCTCAAAGGGTTCACGACCCATGGGTTGAGAACTTCTGCTCTAGGGGATACGGATGAAAACAAGGTTCAAGGCCTTATCCTTTCACGCCTCCAACTTGTGAATATGTAAACTCATTTGAAAAGAGTAAGTCTGAACTGAAAATGCTGCTGAAGTTGTTTCCCTTTCCAACATGTATAGAGACCACTACAGCTTTGGCTCGAAGAAGACAGACTAAGTCTTGATCTAATAGCAACAACATTGTCCATGTGGTACTGGTTTTGCAGACAGGTGGAAAAATGGGGCATAAAGGCTATTGCCAAGGTTCCAGATAGCCAGTGAAGCCAGACAGTGCGTGGCAGGGACAGATACCCAATAAAGAAGCCTGGACAGGCCACAGCAAGTATCTATGAGGGTTAAGCCTGTGTGGCAGTAGGGACCCAAGTATATTAAAGGTATATATGCCTTGATTCTAGGATATCTACCAAGGGAAGCTTTAGGCATGAAATGGAGCTAACATAGGAGAAAGGTTTTGTGTGTTGCAGATAAAAATTGCTGCGGTGGGGATGCACAAGACTGTTGGATCCTGCGTAATTCCACCATGAGTCCAGATGCTAAGCAGAGAGTGGCAGGATTTGGTGTTTGCCCTGTCGAATTTTGATCTTGTTTTGTTCTTATCATTCCTTATTATTCTCCCATTCCTCTCTAATGGAATGGGAATGTTTACTCTTTGCCATTTTATACTGGAAATGTACAACTTGGCTTTTGATTTTACAGCAGCTTACACTTAAGAGGTTCCCTTACATCTTAGAAAAGACTTAGACTTGCAATTTTGAACAGTGTTGAGACTTCTAAAGACTATAGGGACTTTTGAAGTTGAAATGAATGCATTTTACATTGTGAAATGGCCAGGTACCTATTCGGGTCAGGGACAGAATGTTGTGGCTTGAATATGAAATGTCTCCTATAGGCTAACTGTGTTTAATACTTGGTTCCTGGTTAGTCAAGTACTGTTTTGACAGGATGTGGAACCTTTAGGAGGTAGAGCTTCAGTGGAGCAAGTAGGTCATTGGAGGTTAGCCTTGAGGTTTTATTACCCGGCTCCACTTCCTGCTGATTCTTTGCTTCCTTCCTAAGGAAACAAGTGAGGCAATACCTCACACTCCCATTCGCATGCCTTCCCCACCTTAATGGACTATGTACCCTCAAGCTGAAATAAATTCTTCCTCCCTTAAGCTGTCTGGAATTTCTTTCACAGCAAGGAGAATTACAAGTACTATAAAGGCAAAATGTTTTATCAGTTGAATGAAAACCGAAGGAAGAGATGATATCATTTTTGTATGTAAATGTGAATAAATTTTGCATATAAAATGCTGTTTTTGAATTTTTAAAGAGACAAGATTGTGACCATTAGAAACCTCTATGAGAAATTTGTCCTTTACGCACCCATTCACTGGCAGCCTTTATCATCCATCTGCTCAAAATGTTAAGTCCGAAGTGGCACCTCAGAATGGCAATGCTGCTAATACTGTTCTAAACAAAGGGACTTTTTGCCTGGTAAATACAAGTATTATCATACAGTAAACAAGCCTAAAGGCAGGTTTCTCTTTACCATGAACTTCTCTTAATCCACCTTAGAGGCCAATGAATTTGGGTAAAAGGATCTAGTTAGTTCCATGGTTTCACTGTGCGCTTACTTGCTGACAAGACAGCAACAATGCCCGTGCATCCGTAATGGGCATGGAGATGGACCACTTCTGAGATGGTTTCATGGAACATCTGCTCTATTGCACATGAGCAACCACTTTGATAGTGGAAGCCTATTGACTGTGCTTGGTTAGCATATTACCTCGATTGGACAGTGAGCACTCACACTACCAGCCCACTTCTCAGACATTCTCAAGGACAGTAGTTTTCAATTGGAAATGATTTATCCTTGCAGAGAATATTTGTCAAGGCTCAAAGATGGTTTTTGATTGTTATAACTGGGTATATAGAAAGGGAATGGTATAGAGCATAGCTTCTGGCACAGGTGGAGTGGACAGAGGCCAGGGATACTATGAAAATATGTTATAACACATGAGACAGTCCTCAGTTACAAAGAATTATCTGCCTCCAAGTGCAATGAAACTGAGACATCCTGTCCTATGATTGCTTTGAGTTGTATTTATTGGGCTCTAGTAGCCATCAGAGGCAAAAGGAGCTCTTTCCTGGTGGTAGTTCACTAATAGGACAACAAACTTCTAGGCTCATAAAACGAGTTTAGAGTGTTCTAGCTTTTTCTAAAGAGTGATCTGAAGTAGCTTTCTATTACTTGATGGGATCCCCATTTATGAATGCATTGCCTTCTTAGTATTTTATGGGTTTATCTCAAATTCAAGTTCATGTGCTCTTAGCATTACTCTCAGCTTCCTTTTCATTAATACTTTCTAATCCCTTTATTTTGAACATTTCTTTCTCATACGTTTTAGGTATGGTTTTTAGAAATTGCATGTAGTTTTATAATTAAAAACCCAACCTCAAACACTATTTTCTACTATACAAAATTGGTTACTTTACACTAATTATGGTTAGAGGAATATCTGAATATATTCTAATGATTGTACTTTTTTGGAGGGATGGGGATTCTTTATTTTTGGTGAATTTTTACCTCCCCTACCCCTGAGAGTCTTCTGTGGGTAAATTAGTTTTTTTGTGCTTAATTTTCTTCTACTATTCAGAAATCAACTGTTCTGTCTCTAATCTTTTTGGCTAAACTTGCTAAAAAAATAATTCATACTTTCTTGTAAACTGTACAGGAAAACAACATTTGCAAACATCTCATGAGCCTTGATATTTCATCTCTGGTCTTCCTTCTGGTTTTGCCCTGTTTGGGAAGGCAGCAACACACGTTTGAATACTATTTATGATATCTACACTGTTTGGGAAAGTGAGATTTCATTTTTATTCAACCTGTCATCTTGAAACAGATTTAAGGTTTTAATTCTACAAGAGTCTCTAAAGATGCTGAGTGTAATAGGCACAAAGATTTGTATATAAAGATATTCATGGCAAAGTTGTTTCTACAACAAAGGGTCAACTTAATTTAGTAGGAAGGAAATTAGTAAATAATTTAGTCGATACTCATGTGCTAAAATATTCCTGGTCATTCAAAGGTTATTTGAATTTTTCACATTTGTTTACTTGGGGTGTGTGTGTGTGTGTGTGTGTGTGTGTGTGTGTGTGTCAGACAAGGTGTGTTTCTGGAGATTAGAGAGCAACTTATAGTCGGTGGTTTTCTCTTATCATGTATGTTCTGGGGATTGAACTCAGGTCTTTCAGCTTGATGGCAGGTGCTTTTACATACTGCACCATCTCATCTGGCCTCAAGAAAGACTTATGAAATATTGAACTTTTAGAAAGATGTTAACAATAGCATTAGGTGCAAAATAACTTGTGTGACGATGTTTATGAAAAAATATATAATTAAATGCACAAAATACCTATAAGGGTTGCATCTGAATGAAGAAATTAACTACTGTTCTTTTTATTTCCTTTTTGGTTTTGAATTTTAAAATGCAGATTCTGTATATACTGAAAAATAAGCTGAATAAATAATGTGTGGTAGTCCATATCTGTAATCCCAGCACTCAAGAGGCAGAGGCAAGAGAATTGTGGGTTTAAAGCCAGCCTGGGATACATAAATGGGATCAAGTTTAGCTTAAGCCACCTAGTGCGATCTTGTCTCAAAAAGAGTAAGTGTATTTGATATTTCTAAACTTGACTTTTATACTGAAGACATACAGTAGGTATTAATTCTCAGTTCGTACATATTTTAGTGAGAAGCAGATGTCGTTTTGTTCTACAACTGAACTTAAAATCTGATATTTGGTTTCAATAAGCTGGTTTACAGAAGCAATTCAAGTTTTCCCATCACATTAGAGTCACTGTTTCTATGTTTTTATAGGTTATCTGCTTTTAGAAAGTGTTTATCAATCATTATAATCATATAAATATCATGTTCAATCTGTGTGTTCATCATCTGATCATGTCAATACATGTCAATACATCTCCATCCATTTTTAGACTATGTCCTTATTCTGAAAGCTCATTTGGACTATTTTTCTCAATCACAAAGTTCTACCTCTGTAAAGGAATATTTAATCTTTTAATCCATCATCATGGCTGCTCTAGGATAGAAACAATGTTATTACATACTTTTAACCCCAGTATTCAGAAAGAAGTGGTAGCACACACCTTTAATTCCCAAGACAGAATCAAGTAGAAGCAGAAGAGGAAAGAGAGACAGGAAGCAGAGCTCATAAGGCGTCTGTGTCAGACAGGAAGTGAAGTCTGGGATAGAGAGAAGAGTTAATGAAGTGAATCAGAGTGGGGACACACTCAACTTTCATGATATAAAAGCAGGTTCTGAGCTCAGAGAGTCAGGCAGTTTGAAGCAGGCAGTCAATTAGAGAGGCAGTATGAGCAAGAGACACAGAGGCATTCTGAGGTCTCACTGCAGCAGACTGAGGCAGTTAGAGAATCAGTCAGATAAGACATAAAGGCAGTTCAGCAGGAGTCAGTGTCAGACAGTAAGAGTGAGTTTGAGAGAAAGACACAGCTCACAGAAAGTCAGTTTGAAGCCTAGCAGAGCAGTTCAGTCAGAGAAGTTGTTGGAGTCAGCCAGAGTTATCTAGAGTCAGAAGAGTTCAGTCAGAAACAGTTAGCTGGTTCAGAAGGTCAGTTTAAACCAGTCAGCTTGGAGAAGAGTTTGAGACAGAACAGAAGTGAGTTGAATCAGCCAACCAGAAGAGTCAGTCGAGTTCAGTACAGCTCTGAGTTCAGATGAGTTAGTCAGAGTGAGTCAGTCAGCAATAAGTCTCAAAGGTTGAAATGTTCTAGATTTGAAGATTAGATTGTATGTAGGCTGAAGCCTTCCATATCTATAGACTTAAGATTAGATTGTATGGAGGCTGAAAACCTCTAGGACCAGAGACTGAATTAGCAAAGAATAGACTGCCTTTTTCCCTGAATATACATCTATGTACCTATCTCTATCACAAGAATTGATCTTTATTACCTTCCTGTTTTTGGCCACATTGACTGACTGTGACCTTCCCCATATTTTCTAGAACACCAGGGAATTTTGAGGCCACAGAAAGCCTTTTTTTTCTAGAGTATGAATACAACCATCTCTATTTCTACCTACTATTTCTTGTTAGATTTAGAAAGAAAGGGCAATATAAAACATTTCTGTTCTGAACAGTATATCATTTGGGGTTGAATTATCTGTATACCATCTATGCTGATATGAATGAGATAGATGTCCCATGCACTCGTGTATTTGGATACTTAGTTCCAAGTTAATGGTGCTGCTTGGGGAAGTTATGGAAACTTTACAAGATGCATACATGCTAGAGGAAGTTCATCATTGAAGGCAGGCTTTGACAATTTATAGCCTTGCCCAGCATCCTGATCTCTCTCTCTCTCTCTCTCTCTCTCTCTCTCTCTCTCTCTCTCTCTGTTTTCTGTGGGACAGAAAAGTAATCAGCAAGCTTCCTCCTGGGATATCATGCCATCCCTGACATTATGGAATTCAGCTTTCACAAAGAACATTATTTTTCTCTTCTCTTCTCTTCTCTTCTCTTCTCTTCTCTTCTCTTCTCTTCTCTTCTCTTCTCTTCTCTTCTCTTCTCTTCTCTTCTCTTCTTCTCTCTTCTCTTCTCTTCTTTTCTCTTCTCTTCTCCCCTCCACTCCCCTCCTCTCCCATATTCTTTCTTTCTTCCTTCCTTCCTTCCTTTCTTCCTTCCTTCCTTCCTTCCTTCCTTCCTTCCTTCCTTCCTTCCTTCCTTCCTTCCTTCCTCCTTTCTTTCTTTCTTTCTTTCTTTCTTTCTTTCTTTCTTTCTTTCTTTCTTTCTTTCTTTCTTTCTTTCTTTCTTTCTTTCTTCTTTTTTTTTGGTTTTCAGTGACAGGGGTTCTCTGTTATAACTCTGGCTGTCCTGGAATTGACTCTGTGGGCCAGGGTAGCCTCAAACTCACAGAGTTTAAAGGCATGAAGCACTGCCACCAGGATATGACCACTATTTTTTAAGTTGCTTTTGGTCATGGTGTTTTATCACAGTAACAGACTTTTAACTGATATACCACTAAAGATCTTCTAATGGAAAAGATCATTCAGGGCCATTTTTCATTGATTCATTATCATCTTACCCTTTTGTATTTTTAACTTTCTTCTCTATTCTGTGAAATCTTTACATTTGGATGGAAAAAACTTGCTTTGAGTAAAGATAGGTATTTAGGGAATATAGTCAAAGTTCCAATTTGTTCAGAGTTGAGGCCCGGAAAGTCAATATTACAGACATCCATGACTCAAATAAGTTTTCAAGTGTCAAATAGCATTACTGAAACTTTTTACCTTGTCCAAAGTAATAACTTCAGATAATCTTAAAAGATTAGCTGAGAGGTATGTGAACACAGAAATATCAGCACAATTATTTTTCCTTTGCCTCTTCTCATAGAGATCACATTCTCTAGGTTTGAGAAGCATCCCATTTGGCATAGACTAGTATTTCCCACTATTGATCTCCAGTTATTACTGTGGTCTTTCTTACTAGTCTTGCACTTACTGTCCTAGTCTACACATGGCCCTGTACACAGTAAGCAATCACTCCACCACTGAAACACTGAACCCTTGTTTCTTTTATTTTTTATTCCCTTCTCATGTTTTTATTTTTTATTGTTCTTTTGTTGTTGGTGTTTACTTTATTTAAAACAGTCTGCCCTTGAACTCACTAGCCTCATACAGGAGCCTTTAGCACCAGCCTTAAAGACTCTCACACTAGCTGTTCCATGAATGTGATAAAAGACTTACTTGGTATTCTCCTTATGTATCATTTGATTTTATGCCTCTGTGCTTCTGCTTCTGTTCTCTGCAAGGCTGAATCCTCCATCCTACCTTCACAAGTGAGGGAAATAATACTCATACTTCAAAGCTCAGAACCAATGTCTGATAAAAGCCTTAATAAAGTCCTCTCTGATCTCTATAGCACTGCTCCTTTAAAAAAAAAAACAGGTAGTTTTACAGCCCTGTACAAAGTAATGAAGAGCTTGGAATTCCTAAAGTGTCAGTTCCAGGACCCCTTCTCTTTATTCTGCATTCTCTCTGGAGGCAGCCATATTCACACTTTAGGCTTCAATTATGCTGAAGACTTTCAACATAATACTTCCAACTGAAGCATTTCATGTGACCTGCAGACACTCGGGTCCAGCTGCCTTCTCTTCAAGTCCATTTGTATGTTTCTCAAACAACTCAGTCTCAAATATATATTCATATATCAATATTCTTACATTTATTGAATATAAGATGAAAATGTATCTAAATGGCCACTTGGAGTTTTTTCTTGCTTTCCTGCTGCACTTTAAGTTTCCTTCACCATTGGATTGTGCAAAAATGGGCTACCTTTATCCTACCATACTGAGAAATGTAGATATACCTACATTCTTTCAGTGGGACACTTAACTCTGGTTCATTTAGTGACCACTAAAGCAATTGTGAAGAATTCTTCAACACCTGATGTGGTACCCTACAGTAAGTGTAAGCTTTGGAATAAAGCACTTTTGTTACACTGCAAGTCACCTGTCCTTTATGTTCCTCATGCATCTCATCAACAAAATAAACCTAGATCTTTGGTTTGTTTCATGGAAAAAATAAACATATGTAACACAGGGCCTCATGAATTTAAATTTTCATCTTTTTTCCTTTGTATTACTAAAGTTAACAGTTAATAAACAACAACAATTGGTTGGTTGTTTATTTTGAGACAGGGTCTTAAGTAGCTTAGACTGTCCTTAAATTACTATGTATCAGAGGATAACCTTGAACTGCTCCTTCTGTTTCTGCTCAAATGCTGGGATTGCAAGCAACTTACACTTTTAGTTTTAGCATTTCTTGTTGTTTTATTCAATGTAGTATCTTATATCCTGTTTCTTTGAGTAAATTTCAAGTCTCTTGATGGTATGTAACCTATATTTTAAATAGAGATAACCATATATTTATCTATATTTGCTTTCAAATGAATGAACAGATGAATAAATTAAAAAGAGAGAGGACAAATTTATAATTATTTTATCTTTTGGTGCAGTTGGCTTTTGTCAAACTTTTAATCAATTAGGTAAATTATTTGACACAAAAAGCATTTATTTACTGCATATTGATTTAAGGACTTATACTGATAATATTTCATATGGAAAAGGTGTGGATTCACAAATTTTAAGACCTTGCTATTCAAATTCAGAAATCCTGGCTGTTTTAGACAGACTCTCAGTGGTTAACATGGATCATTAGGGGATTTTCATAATTTTCAGATTTTTGGCACGTTCTTAATTTGCTTTTGGTTTAAATATTTGCCCTACCATCCCCCTCTTTGATAACCCAAACCCTCTGAACTATTGATTTAACAGTTAATGAACTTGAGTTAAAAATCATATGTCAATTCTTTACATAAGTCATTGCTTATTTGTTTTTAAGTATGACACTAACTAAACCTGAAAGTTGCCTTGGCCTTTACTAATGTAAAATTTGACTTGTCTTCCATTGACAGGAGCCTTAGAAATGAAGGAAACTAGTTATGAGGCTTTTTGAGCATGTTGTCCCCATTAAGTGTAATGTAGGAAATGAATGCCACACTATATATAACTCCAGGCTCTTGGCTACATGATTTATTCCAGTGTTTTCGCAGAAACACTGATGGATTGTAAAAAGGAGAAGACACCCCCTGAAATTTATTATGAAGCCAGAAAGCAGATGTTCTGTGAGCTGAAAACAAAAGCAAATGTTAAGCTATTGAATCGCATGTTTATTTTTTTGTGGTCCACTACAAAAAGGCTTTATTAGACCCTTTGCTTTGGATGTTTGCCTCCTCATAGAATGAAAGAGATGTACAAAGGACGGATGGGAAATTTGTACTTAGTAGTGATTACCAATACAAAGCCTCAAGGTGGCCATGTTTTTTTTCTTCTTAACAAAATGTTCCCAGAGGCTTTTCTGTATCTTGGTGCTCCTTATTCCTCATCTCCTGATACTGACTGCAGGGCATAAAGGAAGCAGCAATTTTTGGAGTTCAAAATGAAGGAGAGATTTTGGAGAATTCAATCTGGTTAGTCAGGCATGTTTTATAAGGAGGCATTTGTGCTTTCATTGCCTTTAAGGAATTTAGAGAAATGTTCTTTCTAACATTTTCTTCCTGCCAGAATATTCAAGGCCTGCCTGGCTTTGTGAGCCTCATCTAATTATCCCTATTCTGAATTGGCTCTCTTTTCTGAATGCTTGCAACATATTATGCTTATCATTCATTTTAGCCTTGTATACAGCCTTGTAACAATCGTTATTTAAATATTCTATTATTCATTCCTCTGAAGTGATTATAAAGTCCCTGTTTTCCAGGACTGTATCTTAAACAACCTTATTGTATCTACCATGTTGTTTTTTATTAAGTGTTTTTAATTAAATAATAATTAATTATTAATAAGAATATAATAATTCTTAAACAATGTTGTTCATTCTTCAACATTGTAGACTAAGGAGATCGATGAAGACTAAATAAGTGTGATTTTATTATTTTAAACAATAAAGTGCATTTTTTGACCAGATCCATAATGTTTGTTCTTCATAATCTATTTTCTAAATCATCATTCCAATTCTGGTATTTGTACCTGAAATGATAATTTTCTTCTCCCTCCCCCCCTCTCTCTTTCTGTCTCTCTCTCTCTCTCTTTCTGTCTCTCTTTTCCCCAGGCTGGCCTTGAACTCTATATATCTGAGGATACCTTAAACTTCTGTTTGTCTTATTTCCATCTTCATCCTTTTCTCCACACTTTTCTCAATATCACCCTTAGGAAGTAATCCTTTCTCTGCACCCCAGTCCACTTTAACTCCTTCCAAAATTTCTAAAGCTATGTAGTCCTCTGCACTTTTATCATTGGCTACATTTATGATTATTATGCTTTGCAAATAAATATCAAATGTAATTTCAAAATTACAATGACTACAAACTCTTAATAGAAGCAAGTTTCCAGACCCAGAAACATCGTGGGTGAAGAAATTCAAACAATCTGAAAACAGGATTTAAAAAATATTTTATTTTTTTCTTTGAGAATTTTATATATATGTACAATGTATTTTTATTATACCCACCTCTTTTGTACCCCTCCAACTTCCTTAGATACCCTAACATTTTTTCCTCTCAACTTCATGACCTCTCTTTTCATATTCCATGAATCTAGTTAGTCCTGCCCATAAGGTGCATGGATCTGAGGCCATCCACTAGAGCACAGGAAACTTACTAGTATCCATACCCTCAAAGAAAAATGACTAGCCCTCCTCAAGTAGCCATCAACTGTCAATAGATCCTCAGCTAGGGGTGTGGCCTCATTAACCCCTCCTTCATGTAAGCTAGAATGTTGATTGATTTGATCTGTACAGGTCTTGTGCAAGTCACCACAGCTGGTACGAATTCACATGTGTAACAGCCATATCATGTCCAGAAAGCAGGACTTCACAGAACTACTCCGCATCCTCCTACTCTTACAGGTTTCCCATCAATCAAGGAAGAATCTGATGCTCTGTGAGCATTTGGAAGTATTCAGGGAGTTTATACAGATGTCCAATTTAAGGTTGGGCACTCAGTCACTTATTCTTAACATGTTGATCAATTCAGAGTTTTTGAATTAACCACTGCTCACTGCAGAAAGAAGTATCTCTGATGAAAGTTGAGAGCAGCACAGCCCTATGACTATAAACATAAATGTTTAGAAGATAGTTTGACAATATGACCATTTAGCAAAATAACAGTAAAGAGTTCACTGCTAGAACTTAAGACTTTTCTAGTGATGGGATTTTGACAAGGCTTATAGTAACATACACGAATCCTCTTCTGGGAGATAGTCCTTAGACTCAATCTGAAAGCTATTGGCTATCCTACAAACAGCCATACCTCTAATACATCAATTGGCACATCTTATTTGACAGGTTAACCAATATTATAACATGCAAGGTCCAATGCTGTGTAAGTTCACTGATAAATTTTCTCCCCAGTGGCCTGTATCACATATTCTGTTACTATGAAGGGTAACTAGCAGGGAGAAATTTTCCTGTAGTTTCCTGTAGTTAACTTTGTTTCTTTATGTTCTATAACTAAAGTGTGTGCTGTCTTAGGCAATAGTGTTAGCAGCAAGTAATGGTGGACAATCAGGAACAATCCAATCGCCTTCATTGTTTTGGATATCTTTGGGATGTCTCTGACCAATAGAGAAGTAGCCAATGCCTGGCAGTGAGAATTTAATTTCTTTTATGTTTTCCAATTCAGTGGAATGTAAGTTTTTGAAGTATCCCCTTACAGTCCTTTGGAACACATTAGTATTTATCCTTTGAAATATTTCCCCTTTCTCTCTCCAGGGTTGCATTATATAATCCTAGCTGGCCCAGAATTCACTCTGTCAATCAAACTGGCCTTGAACTCAAGAGATGTGCCTGCTCTGTCTGCTGAGTGCTGGGATTTAAGGCATACATGACCATGACTTGTGAGTCACAAATTTCTTTAAAAAAATATAATGGGTAATTAGCTTACTAATGGGCTTCTATGAAGCAGTTTAATATAACCTTAGTTTAGATTAACCCATTTTCTACCTCTTCCTTTCCTATGCCCATTCCTATTTAAATCTTTAACTCCCAGTATTCCCCTTCTTCTTTCATATAACATGTGCCCTACTATTTCTTCATACACACACACACACAAAACACACACACACACACACACACACACACACACACACACACACACACACATATCATATATAAAATATATATTTAAATTTGGCTGCTAGATAGTTTTGATAAGGCATTTCATATCTGCTACATTTTGGTTAACATTCTTCTCCTTCCCCATCATTTGCCCCATTCCCTTCCTGCTGCCTTATTAAATACTTGCAACCTCTTTACTTTTTCTACTTTCATTTTACTTATATATTACTTTGCCTCTCTCCTTTTATGTGCACGTCTCATAATGACCCCTTTCTAGTTTCTTTGCTTCCATATGTACTCTAAACAAAATGCAAAATAAAAGATTATGGGGAACAGCATGGGGCATTTTTGTTTCTGAGCCTGGGTTTCTCCCTCTCTCTCTCTCTCTCCCTCTCTCTCTCTCTCTCTCTCTATATATATATATATATTTTTTTTTTTTTTCCAGGGTTCTATATGAAGGAATCACATATCACATTCAGAGGCCTGTGTAGTCTGTATAGAATGTAGCAAGAATGTTAAGAATGTTGGTACATAACTTTATTCCCAGTGTTCTGGAGGCAACGATAGCCCATACCTCCTTAAGGGTTAAAGGCAATCCCTAAGACAGAGACAGAGTGTGGAACGAGACACAGGAAGCAGAGCTCAGGAAGAGTTGGTGTCACAAAAGAAATAAAGTCTGAGATGAGGTGATAAAGGACAGGCAAAATGATGAATCAAAGGAAGAGTTAGCAGAATCAGAGTGAAGACACACCCAACTCTTATGATATAAAGGTAGACTCTCAGCTCAGAGCGGAGTCAGTTATAGCAGGAGTATAAATAGAGCACTTTGAAGCAGGAAGAGAAGGAGCAAGACACAGAGACAATGAAGCAGTCTGAGTGAGGACCAGAGAGGCTGACTCAGTTACTATGGAGCAATGAGAAGTCAGGGATAGACACAGAGAAACAGAGGCAGCTTGGCAGAAGAAGTCAGTATCAGATGGAAAGAATGATTCAGTTTGAAGCCAAGCAGAGCAGTTCAGTCTGAGGCAGTCAGAGAGTCAGCCAGTCTGCCAAGTCAGAGTCAGACAAGTTAAGACAGAAACAGTAAGTTGGCTCAGAAGATCAGTTTGAACCAGGCAGCTTGGAGAAGTTTGAGCCAGAACAGAAGTGAGTTGAACCAGAAGGGATATTGGTCTATGGATCTCTTATTTTGTTGTGTCTTTATCTCATTTTGGTCTTAAAACAACACTAGATTAGTATCCAAAGTTTGGAAGTATTCTATTTCTTTTTTTGTGTGTGTATAATAACTTAGTAACATTTGTTATAGTTCTGTATTGAAAATATGGTAGAATTCTGGTATGAATCCATCCAGAGTGGGTCTTTTTAGTTATGAGACATATGGCATGGGTATTCGGTCCTTTGGGAGAATAGTATGTGTTCTTAACCAGTGAGACATCACTTTAGCCCTAGTCTGAGTATTTTATTGAGAAATTGAGACAACTGATATTCAGAACTATTGGTGAAAGCTATGTATTGATTGCTGTCATTCTGGTTTTGCGTGTGTGTGTGTGTGTGTGTGTGTGTGTGTGTATGTGTGTGTGTGTGTGTATGTGTGTGTGTGTATGTTTTCTTAAACCTATTTTGTTCAGCTTTCCTGGTATTACTTACTTATCTCCTGTATCAGATTGTGTGTATTTATCTTTATCTTTATCTATCTTTATCTTTATCTTATCTTTATCTTTAGTCCAAAGTGTTCTTTAAAATATTCTCTGTAGAGCTTGATTTGGATATGAATTAATTGAATCTGTTTTTACTGTAAAGAATTTTAATTTCTCCTTCAAATTTATGGATAGTTTTGCTGGATATAATAGCATGTGTTGGCAATTGTGATCTTTCAGAATGTGAGTTACAGCTTACCATGCCCTTCTGGCTTCAAAAGTTTTTATCAGATAATCACCTATTATTTTGATGGGCCTGTCTTTATAAGTGCCTTGACCATTTGCTCTTTTAGCTTTTGTTTTTTTCTGTATCTTTCAGTGTTTTAATTATGCCATTTCTAAGTTTATATTCTAGTCCTGTCTATTTAGTCTTCTATAGGCTTCTAATACTTGTATATGCATCTCTTTCTCTGGGAAGTTTTCTTTTATGATTGTATTGAAAATATTTTCTATACCTTTGTTTTAGTATTCTCCTTTTTCTATGTTCAGAATCACATTTCATCTTTTCATGGTATTCTAGAGCTCTCCCATGTGCCATTCATATACATTTAAAAAAATTGTCATTAACATTTACTGAATGGTTCAATTCTCCTACTTTATCATCAATCCCTGACACTTCATTTTCCAATGACCATTCTATTGGTGAAACTTTCCACTAAGAGATTTTACTTGGATTATTGAGTTTTCAATTTGCAGAATTGTTTCAGTTTAGATTTTCAAAAATTCTCTCTATATTGAATTCTACTTTCATATCTTTAATCGACTTTGTTATTTCATTCAGTTTTTTATTTATTTTATTTTCTTGGAATACATTCATTTTGTTCGTTGAGCTGTTTGAATATAGCTAATCATTCTTTTGAATTCTTTGTCTGGAAGTTCTTCCAAATCATTATCATTGGAGGTCATTACTATGGGATTACTAATTTTGGAGGAGACATGCTGTCTTTGTGTTTAAAATCCTTTACTTTTCTGTGCTGGGATTTGTGCATCTGGAGTTAGTTTGTTGGTTAGCTTTATCTTTCATTTTTATTCAAATCATTTTTATTATTATTTCAGTGGAAGCATTTGCAATATTCTGGAGAGGACTAAGTCATAACATGGTTGAAGTTTCATTTTCCTCTTATATACATGATTGCTAACTAGGACCACAGGCTCTATCCTTCACATTCCTCTGAGAGTCAGCTATTGTTGACAATAACGAGTCACTATCCAAGAATCAGCACACTTCTGTCAGTTCCCTGCTTCCATTGCTTTCTGATGTGGTGCCCCATACATGAATGCTTTACCATGGATACTGTCCCTGGGTAGGAGCTAGCCCAATTCCCACCCGGGTGCCTTACTTTGGCTCAGCCCTGGATCCACACCTTCTGACACTAGTTGTGGAACTTCCCAGGTCTTGTACGCTTACCCTACATTAACTCCAGTCTCTTTCTTTGGTCTACCTAAAAGTATAATTTTTAGGATATTTTCTGAAATCTTTGAAACATTATAGGGAAAGAGGTATCATATAGAGTGATTTAAAAGGGCAGAATTAGACAATTGACAATAGAAATCTTTAATCTTGGTGTGTTTTCTGTCAAGAATTTAAGCTACTTTGTTATATAAATGTTTTATGCAAACTAAGAAAGGAAATGGTAATTGCCAAGAACCAGATGGTTTCTTCTAGTAATAAGTCTTGTGAAAATAGTCTAATTGGGTTTTTTTTTCCCTTATCTGCTAATTTGATAGATAAGAAATTGTCTCCTTTTTGGCAAACATTTGACAATCTTTAATATGTAATTAATTGGGACATGTGGAACCCAAGTGTGGAAGTCAAGGTAAACAAGTTTTTTCATTGTTCCACTAAGCATATCTGAAGTACAACAATCATTAAATCAGTCAGGTGACAGTCTTTGGCAATGTCTTGTGTTCTGTTCTTGTTCATTTCCAAATATTCTTAAAATCAAAGACTTGGAAGAAAGCAACCTATAAAGTGTGCAGATGGCATTAATGAGAATAATTAATATTGTGGAAGGCTCTCTAGAAGAGAGAAGGTAAAAATCTAGGTTTTAGAGTTAGAAAGATTGAAAGTTCCAGTCAAATATGTTGCTTTCTAGTTGTATGATCTGGGCTAAGTTTAATTTTCTCTGATGCATACAGACAAAGTGATGACTCATGAAACAGTGAAAGTGTCTATTCTTTACTGGTGCTCATATAGCCATGATTATTTACCCAGGCTACAAGGATAAGCTGAATGTAAGGATAAAAATTATCAGTTAAAAATAAAATCAATTGTACAAATAGATGACTTGAATCCACTCAGTCTTGTATGAATAATGCTTAATGGTTTTAGTTGATTATAAGTTCAAGGTGAGACATAGTTATGATTTGAATGACAAACCAACTAATGTAATCTAATTCTTACATAGAATTCTAGTATTTTGATTATGAGAATAGTAGTCCTTCTACAATGTTTAAGCTACATTTGGGAAATTACTTTAAAGGTAAACCTTGGTTTTCTCAGAGTGATTACTAGCATGATGATGAGTCTGGAGACCTGGCTTGAATAATGTAAAATGATTCTGTTACATGAAAAAGAGTTCTAAGACTGGGATTGGGTAATAGACAATAAAATGGGGGTATAGTCATGTTTGTTTTTGTTCTAAGCTATTTGTTATATAGAAATTTGAAATATACACAAAGAATGGCAAGATTAAGACAATAATCTCTTATAAACCTACCACCGAGATTCAACATTTATCAAGTTTAGGGCATCCTGACTGAATTTTGAAGGAAATACAGATACCTTTTCAAATATCTTTAAAATATGTGTAACTTATAATGCCATTCAATAATAACATCACATACCTAAAAGTTGACAATAGTTATCATGATAATTTCAATATTGCTGACTAAGTATCCATTTAGCAATGGAACTTTTAAGTTGCCCTATAATTGGTACTTTATACTTTGTTTAAATCAGTATCTAAACAAATATGTGTAAACAAAGTGGTATGAATTTTAACTCCTTTATGCATATAGGCCTCTCATCTCCTTTTTTAGATTGATAGCATTTATTTATCATTTTCCCTGTAGATTTTTTTCCAGAACCTAAATTGTATGGATTGAAATTTTGTGGCACAATATTTTCCCTTTCTCTTTGTGTTTATTAATAATTAGTATTGAATCTTAAGGCTTGATCACACTTGCATTTATTTATTTAAAAAAATCTTTGCTAGTATTCACTTCTTCCATCAAGAAACAATGCCTTTCTTCTTATTTCCCCCTTCTTTTTAATGTCAGATACAATTAGTTAGCATTACTTATAGTTCTGTTAATTTTGAAAGATCTGTTTTTAGTTGCACTTACGTATTGCGTGTATCTGTATGTGGAAATACAAGTGAGTGTGAAATGCTTGGCATGGATATTGGGAATTGTACTTTGCATGAGTAATACACAATCATAGCCACTCTCTAGCTCCTACTCACATTTCATAATAAGAGTTAAAACAATAGTTATATTTAATACTTCCTTTTTTTATTAGCTGTAATATTTCTAAAACAGAAAGTTGCCTTGTTTACTTTTTGGTTGTTGGAAGTTATTTTTCAGGCAAGTTTGTTTGTTTCCAAAGGTTTTGATGCATCTTTGATGCAGCTAGATGGAAATTGGGGAGATAATGGTGAGTTTTATTAGTTTCTCAAGTAAGTCTTCTTAACATTAGGAACTTATAGAAGTTGATAAATGCTTTCAAATAAAGTGGTTATTTTCATTGAAAAATAAAAAGTGTGTACATTTAGCATATAAAGCATGAGTCTTAAAATGTCTATACATTGACCAATAGCTCAATCAAGCTGAACAATATGTTCTTTCCTTATATTTTTGCATTTTATTGTGATGAGAACACTTAGCAATTTTATTTTCAAACGTATTCCATTGCTATTAACAGTTGTTATTCTTTATGTAAAATCAATTCTGAACTTGATTTCTGAGATTTCTTTGTTCTAAGCATCTGTGCGTGTGTGTATGTGTGTGTGTGTGTGTGTGTGTGTGTAAACATGGGAATCAGTTCTCTCCTTCCACCTGTGGATCCCAGAGGTTGAAATTAGCACATGGGGTTTGGTGAGATGAAACTTTATCCACTGAGCCATTGTGCTGGGTCTCTCCTAAAGACTTTCAATTGAAATTTTGGTTAAAATTCTTTAGGATAGAAATTCATGTACCTATGAACATAGTATTCTAAAGGCTAAGTCAGGAGAACTGCAAGTTAAAACCCAGCCTTGACTGCATAAGAAAAAAGATGTCAAAAAAAAAAAGAAAAAGAAAAAGAAAAAAAATGAAAAGAAATTTATTACACTTATTCTGTTGTGCTCTGGGGTGTAATGCTAAGACTGGTTGTCAGAGTTAGGAGTGGGATGGGAATTTCCATTTACTATGAAGAAAATCCTATAAATATTTAGAATGGCCCCGAATGGAATGAATCACTTCACAGAGCTGATTGCTGCCTGTTTCTAATTTGCACAAGGAAGGATTAGATGCTAGCGTTTTAAGGAAATAGTAAAAGAGAATATTTTTCTGCGAAGATTTTTACAGTCTTTTTCATCTCTCATCTTCCAAGACACTGAGATATTCCTGAGGAAGTAGAATTAAGAAAGAATGCAGGAACTCCTCCAGGTAACAACTATGTAAGGAATTCATTTTGAATATTTATGACGGAAGTTTCTGATCCAAGCAGCATATACTACATGCTTAAATATACCTGTGCTATTCTCATATTGGTTTGCTTGTCAACTCCTTATAACTCCTGACCTTTGCCTACATAAAAGGTGTAATGATTCCTTTGTTAACAACTCACAGTTTAGTCCCAATTGAGGACTTTTCTCTACAAACAGCAGCCACGGTTCAGAATTAACAGATGCCACTATTTCTGTCAAATCCCAAGACCATGTATTTTACCACTGGTGAGGGATTGCTGCATGCACACTGATGGCTTAAAAATTTTTAGTTGAAGATCATGAGTAATTTTTATGGTGTTATATATTTCAGCTTTTTGGGGGGGATTCCAAGTGGTGTTAATAAGTGACTCTTTTGCTCCTTTACATCAGAAAAAATAAAGATTGAAATAATTTAGAAAACTTTGAATGCTAGTCATGTTTCTATTGATAAAGGGAGTCAATGTAATTTATCGATCTATGAATCTGTCTGTCTGTCTGCCATCTATTCGTCAATTGATGCATTGACTGATGCAAATATAAAAGAAGGCTTACTATGGCAATTACATGGCTTTTGAGAGCAAGGAGCCCCAAAATATTATATCTGTGAGGTGGAGGACCTGGTAGGCTGTTGAGATAATTTAGCTCAAGGCTGAAGAACTGGGAAACAAAAGTCAGAAGGCAGTCAGGAGTAAGTGCCCCAGCTCAAGGGGAAAAATAAGAAAAAAATTGTCCTTCCTTTATCTTTTTCTACTAGATAGTAAGCAGATTGGATGATACCTGTCCATATTAATGAGAGTGAATCTTTTTTTTTACTCATTCTGTTGAATGACATTGATTCTGTCTACTGCAGTTGCCACAAACACTTTCACAGACACAGAGATAATATTTGACTAATCTGAGCATACTTAATATAGTCAGGTTTACTTATAAGTTAACTAATCAGAAGTCTACTCCTTGTCAAATTATCTCCTATGCATATTTTGTCAAACTATAATTAACTGGAAAAACAAAGGCAACAATAAGGTCATGGTTCCACCTAAAGTGGCTCAATCATCTTTCATTCAACAGGAAAAACAAAAACAAAAACAAAAACCAGCCTAATCAATTCTCCAGAGTGGGGATAAAGTCCTTCAGTGATGCTCACTTTGTATATCCTGCAGTTTGAATAACACTGTAGAAGTACCTGTATTTAAGTATGAAAATAAGTCAGTTCTTATGTTACATGATATGGGTATATGAGAAGAAATAATCATTTTTGCTTAAAACATGTGTAAACAAACACAACAAAACAAGAAGGAAATACTTATCACAACCATAGTCCTTATTTCTATAACTAGTCACCTATAGGGTCTGGTGTTTCTAATTACTCTTTCCATTATCATTCGATATTTTCTCTGTATTCAGTACATACCCCATTAGGCTGTAGTTCTTAACTTGATATGGTGACCCAAAACTCCATGCCTGGAGAGTCTGCACCATTTATGATCCTGTTTGTTTTGGGCTATTTTAGAGCTACATCTGACCTTCATCACAGAGTTCGGCAATTTCAAGAATTGCCCTAAGGAATCTCCTGTATTGCAGGTGTAATCTTCCTTACCTTCATTGTGGAATAGTAGCCTGTTTCCTTTTGTTAGTCTGAATAAAGTAATCACAGCCATCAGAGAAATCCCTTCTTAGCTTGGTGATTCAGACATGAGGAGCTTAATATGCCTGGAGGATAGTCTTAACATCTAGTTCAATGAAATCATTGTTGTTTCTTCAGGTGAAGCATTGTACCTCTGGCACAAAGACCTTTATGTAATCAGTCTTGGGACCAGAAAACAGAAATATTGGAGGTAAGAGCGAGTGATGCCATCCCATTTCCACTCCTTAATTTTACATGTGAACCTTAACTATGGAAGCAATAGTACAATATACTAGGTACTAATTCAGAGAAATATAGACTTCTAGAGAGGACTGTCCCAGCCTTGCTATGACTTACATCTTAAAAGGTCATTTTACTGTTTTATTAAACCAGTGGTGTTGGGATAGTGGGAAACATGAGAAGACCATGAAATCCATAAACATAAGCCTATTGCAGTGTTCTCCTTGCTGTGAAGTGAGTTGTTTGGTCAGAAACAACATTGGTTGGAACAAGATCATATGACTTATTCTGGAGCCCATGGATAGTGTTTTGGTGGAAGTAGTAGAGGCAGTTTTGTTTTTCAGAGTTAAATGTCTATTCCAGTGAGAACAATCTTTCACCTTTCCATGATGAAAACACTCCAGTGTATTGCATTTATTCTCCAAATCAGATGCACATATCCCTTTCTATTAAGTATGCAGTAGTTACCACTGTTCTGTGGTCTTGGAAACATGATGCCATCTACATAATGAGCCAGTGTGTTATCTTCTGAATGAGAAGTCATGAACTCTGTAAAATAGGGTCAGTTGCCTTATATACCCTTACATTCCACATCCATGCAATTAATCAACCAGTGTTTGAAAACTCATCTTTATTGAACTTCCAATACCTTTTCTTTCCTTGTCATCATCCCTTAATAAAATGTACCAACTACATTACATTTCCATTGTATTGGGTTTTTAAAGTGATGATTTAAGTTGTACATAAAGCTGTCTGATTATCTGTAGATATTACCTTATTTTATCTTCAGATATTGATGCCCATAGGGTAAAGGACAGGGATCCTTTACCAAATTCCTCATGGATGCTAAGGGAATACATGAGTTCTGGCTGGGAAGTTGATGTATTCCTGAGATAAGATAGGAAAGGCATTCTGTTTGCCTTGCCTGCTGCAAACACAGTGCTTCTGGTGCTGCCTTCAGCAATTGGTCACTGCCACTTGAACTCTACTACACTGGGACCCAATGACTTCCAATGTATTTAAAAGTTTTCATTGAGTCACTGCAAGGTTTGGTGTTTTTAAATTTTTTCACTGAGTCACTCTAAGGTTCACTGTAAAGTTTGTCTTACAGAGAAGAAAAATAAATAAAGCTTTGGAAGATACTGGGGTCCCCTCTTAAACCTATTTTATAAATGTATTGGTTAAAGATACATTGTATGGTCCTCCCAAGGTGTGTGATTGGGTCTTGAATTACAAATCCACTTCAATAACCCACTAAGAATCATGATTTTCTTCCTGTTTGCTAGTGAATCCAAAGGAAAGTTCTTTTTATTTTGCTCACAATGGGATTTCTTTGGATACTTCATCCAACCAACCAATATAAGGAACCCAATTGCCAGTTCCCTTAGCTGCAACATTACATCTAGAGTCTCTGCTTAGTGGGCTGGCCCATATCATTAAATTCAGCCTGGTCCAACTTTATTATTTCCCTCCCATGATCTCTTTCTTTTAGTATTCTTTGCACACAAGTTCTCTACATTTTTACTTACACAAATTTGAAACTCAAGCAATTCTTTTAGATTGTAGCATGTATCTTCATGGTGCAACAGGCTTTTCAGAAATGAAGATAGTCTAGGGAGACCCCTATATTTCTCATTCTGACTTCAGACTATTGAAACAATGGACCCTTAAGAAATGAGAATTTCCCCAAGTATCTCATACTGGGAGAAGTAGAAGGTCCAAGTCAGAGTGTGAACTTGTCTCACAGAAAGAGATTTCACAGAGTTCTAACAACTTGTCCAACTACCTTATGGGATGAGACTGAATCCCAGAAATGACAGATGGACAGGACCACATCTTGATAGGCATTACTTAGATTGCTTTCTATTTAAACTTCAGTCTCTCCTTAGACCTCCAAAGATGCAATCAGCCAGGGGAGGGAGGTATTCTCTGAATCTCTTTGTTCTTCTTTCCAATGTGAAATAAATATCTTTTTTTCTGTTTTTCTCATTTATTTTGACTTCTTTATTTGGCTTACCAATGATGGGTGGTTGAACCTGGCTTAAGGCTCAGTATAAGGCCCACAAATTCATTAGTGACAGGGCACACATTGTTCCTCAAGCTGGTGCTTGAGTCTAGCTATAGGTCTAGAAGCAGAAAAGGACTGTGGAGTTGGATCCAAAAGAGGAGATATAGCATCACTGAGCAGCTATTCCAGGAGAGGTCATTAACATTTCCTCTCAGAAAGAAGTGGAAAGACTGATGCCATTGTGGGTATGAAGTTGCCGTCATTGTGCCTGTGGGTATTATTCCTACTGTTGGGAATACTCAAGAAATGAAACTGAGAATGTATAGTTCCTTTTTTTTTATCTTAAATTGAAAGCAAACAAATTCAGTGTATCTACCATCAAAATGTGTCCTGCATACTAACTGAGTACTTTTGCTTCTCAATACTCTAAATGTAACCATTATTCTAGGCTGTTCTCTTTGTTTTTCTTTTTATGCAGATAGCCTCATGACTCTCACTCCCACTTCTTTTAGAACTATATTTAAATATACCACATTCACAGCACATATAACACTGAAACTCTTCCCAAGATACACATTTTTCTCTTTTCTTATATTGCTCAACTCTAATGTCATTTGACTCCCCTATTCATCAAATTATTTTCTCTCTCTTAATACTAGAGGGTAAATTCTATGAAGTACATGTCTAGTCCTCTTTCTTGTATACAGAAGTGTACTAGACAATGGTAAATTAGTATATTTGTAGAAAAAATGGATGCAGCAACTATTTCTCTAGAGTTATTGAATATGTGTCCCATATTGTCTTGTAAGGAGTAGTGACTTTGTAGTTAGTCAGACCTGGATTCCTTTACTATTTATTCTGTCACTTGTTTTCTGTATGACCTTGAACAAACTACTTAACACCTTTGTACCTGTTAAAAATGAGAACAATGATATATATCTATTAGGTTTATTTTAGTTCTCCTGTAATATGCCTAATTCTCTACATTAAGTACCAAAATGACATTAAATGATAAAAGGATAAAATAGTGTACATCCAGCCCAGTTCCTAGCATAATATCTAGCGTAATTTCTATGAAATTAGTATACTGAATAACTTTAATCATGATTCTTTCCCATCTTTACATTCCGGCTTTTATTCATAGTGGTGAGTTTATACTGACCTATCTTGTGATCTGCAGCATGTAGAAACTTTAAGGTCTGTGAATATGGAAGACATTTTTTTTCCTTTTATGTGAATCATCTATGTTGTGATAAAAAAATAGTGAGTATTTTCCGATTATTTACACAAATAATAGCTTCAGATAGATGTTTCCTAGAATTAAAAACAATTTCTTTTGGTATCACATGTAAAAGCATCTCTTAAGCTACACCAGATGATCAGCTTCATTACTTCACAGTCACACTCCAATTTTGATCCAAATGTGTTAGCGATTTGGTATTCACTTTGGTCATAAGATCTGCCCATGAATGACTTTTACCTATTTAAAAAAGTCAAATCTTTCTCAGAGGATCAGGACTTGCCATCAGTGAGGATACTCACAAAATTTCAAGACCCTATAGCTAATCTCACTAAATAATTCAAGAGATATTTATGCAATGGTATCATTGTTAAGGTTGAATATGTGACTACTTTCAAGGACAATGCTAGCTTGGCTATTTCCATTATATTGTTTATGAAAAAAAAGGCTGTCTCAAAAGGCCATAGTCATATCTCAAACTTATTGCTATAATCTTGTCCAATTTGTCTTTTTTTCCTGACTCCTCTCAGAGTTTCACCCATCTGCTAGTTCTAGAATGAAAAGTGACAGAGATGATGTTTTTAGCTGTCTCAATGGATTAGTACAATTATTTCAATTGTTATGATTGTTATTCCCAAATCTAAAGATGATGGTTGATTTCAATTTGTTATGATTATAATTCTCAAATCTACTCATGATGGGATGAATTTGATATATCATATGATGTTTGAATTGATTGATGTGTAAAATGTAGAGTACTTGATACCACTGCATAGAAATATAAAAATATCATCTTTATGTAGCTATCATTTTCCCTGCAAGTATATCAATAATTGTCATAATCTATTACGTGCTATTTCTACTCCATTTCTAAAATTGTTGTTAAATTTCCATTTCTCTTCATTTCATCTTGTATTAAATTTCTATTCCATAATGTTCAGAGGTATATTTTTCCCCCTTTGGTGATCATGGAATGGAGGTCAACTGAAGATATCTACTCCTGGTAACAGGAAAGATGTAATCTTTAGCTTTTTGTACCTATCCTTTTTATTTTGCCAGGCTTAATTTCTTGCCAATTTCAATCCTTTCTTTTCTCAAGTGAAAAGTAAGAAGCAGAACTATTTTGTTTACCTCAGAAACACAGTGTTTCGAATTCTATCATGCCTTCATAATGGTACTACAGTTATTTAAGGTCAAATCCCAGTCTCTATTAGACACTTCGAAATTCAGTTATAGCCAACAATCCTTAGTAAACCAACTACTCAAGTAATAGTGAAAAGCAGAAAAAGAAGAATTATTTAATTATTAGAAGAATATTAATTGGGATAAGTTCAGTAAAGTCCATCTTCCAGTTTCTAAAGCAGGCTACAGGTTTAAATAGAGGGCAAAATCTATGTGTGTTTAAGTAGTTCTGGTCAAGGTGTGGTTCTGTCCATCACTGACCTATCAATGTCTCTGCTCCAGGTAGTCCCAGAAGTTATCAGGATGGTGTGAAATCTCCTTCTGGAAGACAAGTTTCTTCTCTGGCTGTCACCAGAATTCAGACTTTTCATTCTGCCAGACTAAAATTCCTTGGAAAATTTAATTTCTTGGGGGTCATTGTTTTCAGAGTCTGCTAGTCAAAGAGAGGGGAACAAGTATCTCTAAAATATTTTTTTCTTCCTGTCAGGATGGTCACATTAACTTCTCTTCTTCCCAATTTCTCTCTGCTGTACACAGTAAACAGACAATTTTCCTTGGCAGAGAGGCTTAATCTCAAGAGTTCCCCACTTGAACAGGCTTTTCCAAAGCAATATACTTGATTTTGCACTTATAATTTTATATTATTTTCCTTAAAGTGGTTCCCTGAATTTACTTGTCTTTTGCATTTCTTCTACTCATTTCTGAAGACAGACTCCAACCATTATAATGCTTCTGTTGCCATTCATTCTGCACATTCTGCCTTGTGTCTAGGACAAGCGAGAGGCCAAACCTCAATTGACATCTAGATTGTCCAAATGACTTATTATGTTCAGAATGAAGTAATCCTACTAAAAGAGGAGTCTTTCAGGACACAATGATGGCTGTGGTACTATAAAAAACAAATCATAAGATGAATCTGATAAATTAGAAATCTACTAGGACATGTATCAGCTTGACACTAACATTTGCAACCCTTAATTTTCTCATCTGTTAAATGGAAATGATAATATTGACTTTTTGAGTGTGCTCTGAGGAGTAATACAGGAACTGGAGGTGAAGCATCTAAAATGCTGCATTAACTGTTCTATTTCAACTTTTATAAATTCTACACCTTTTGTCCATTTCCTTTATCTACCATAACAGGATACAGCAGAGAAATGGTGTCTGCAGATGAAATATTTTTCCACCTGCATTTTTGAGACTTTTTTCTGATCTACAAGAGCTACCAAAATGCAACATTAGTCTAAGGCAATAAATGGCTCTCTAGGCAAGCCCAGCGGGATGGAACTGCTGCATGGTTTGAGATAGTGGCTGCCTACAAGGATGACAGTGACATCTCTGTCAGCCATCATGTACATGGGCTCTGGAAGGTGTTTAATACATCGTTTCTCATATCCCATGTGTGAAAAGCTAGTTTCCTCTCCTATCCTTTCTGTGTTTCTTATTATGTTTTGAGAATGAACATTTTATCTTAAAGGGTTGTCTTTTATGGGAAGGGAAGTATAGCAGAAAACTTCATTAAAATGGACAAAAGCAGGCATGCTCTTTCATGCCTGTAATCATAGTTCTAGGGAAGTTGAGGCAGGAGCATTGATAATTGTTTAAGGCTAGCCTAGGCTGCCAAGTGAAGTCCTGTTCCTTAAATAATACTTTGAAAAAAGGGCAAAAGAAACACAGGTCTGCCACAGTAAGCTGCTAAGTTGAGTATCTGGTTTCTTCCTGTTTCTTCTGACTACTTGTCTTCCTGAGTGTTTGTTCATTCTGAAAACCATCAGGATATTTATAAACATATTTTGAATTTAGGGCTTGTGGTGGTTTGAATGAGAATGGCCCCCATAAGTTCTTATATTTGAATAGGTGAGAAGGATTAGGAGGTATGTTCTTTTTGGAGAAGGTGGCTTTATTGGAGGGGATGTGGGCTTTGAGGTTTCAAACACCCATGTCAGCCTCTGTCTCACTAACTCTCTGCCTCTCCCTCTCTCTCTGCCTGCAACTTGTGGATAAGATGTGAGCTCTCAGCTACTGCTCCAGTGCCTTGCCTGCCTACCTGTTACCATACTTCTCATCATGATAATTATAGGCTAACCCTCTGAAACTGTGAGCAAACCCCCAATTAAATGATCTTGGTCTTGGTGTTTTATCATAGCAATAGAACAGTAACTAAGACAGAATCTTGAAAGAGTGTATCATTTTTTGTCTTAAAAGTTTAGAAACTTAGTTGGGCAAGAAAGTACATGACTGTAACTCAGTACTTGGTGGCCTGAGGCAGGAGGATGGTGAGATTAAGTTCAGCCTGGTCCTCAGAGAAAAACCTTTCTCAAAATAACAACAGCAGTAGAAACAAAATAAACAAAGGAAAACAAATAAATTAAATATCTTGTTCTGCCTACTGGGCATTTAACCTCAGGAACAGACATAACATATTATTAATAACATCTAGTAGATAGACTGTACCTGTGATTTTGTTGGAAATATTTTACTTAGAAGTTGTATTAGTCAGGGTTCTCCAGAGGAACAAAACTGAAGAGAATTTATCAGAATGGTCTACAGGCTGTGGTTCAGCTAGTCTAATAATGACTGTCTACCAACAAAAGTTCCAAGAATCCAGTAGTTGTTGAGTCCATGAGGCTAGATGCCCTAGTTGGTCTTCAGTTATACACCAGAATCCCCCCCAAAAGTAGTCTCTAGTACCAGTGAAGGAATATACTTGCCAGGGAAAACAAAAGCAAGCAGGCAAAGAAATAATGATAATAAAATTAAGAGTACAGAGGAGAAGCAAAATATAACTTTTAAATTATATTTTTATGTGTTTTGCTTAAATATATGTCTCTGTACCAGATGTGTGCCTGGTGCCTGCAGAGGTCAGAAGATCCCCTGGAGCTGGAGTATAGGTATTTGTGAGTCACCATGTGGGCCCTTGTAACCAAGTCCAGGTTCTTTGAAAGAACAACAAGTTCTCTTAACAACTGAGCCATATTTCCAGCCTCTACTTTACCTGGAGGACCACCATGTTTCTTGGTGTCTCACAGAATCAGCATTAATTTAGAACTAGTATCTAAAAGATCCTGGAAATTCTAATTGTTTCTTTTACTCCAGTGTATAGTTACCCTTGTAAAAGGCCATTGGTCCCTCTGGGGCATACTGTAGAAAGGTAAACAATAAAACTCTTAGGTATTTTATCAAAGTCCTTCTTCAGAAGAACCCGGTGTCTCTTCATTCAAGGAGCTCTGGGTCTGCAAACTATCTCAAGTCTGGAAATTGATTAAAAGGCTGAGATTCCCTTTTGCCATGATCCAATGTAGCCTTTCTTTCATTTATTTGAGAATTTTTTCCACTTATACAGACCAAACAAAAATTCACTAGAATTCTTATCTATTTCATGCTTAGAAACACCATAACTGATTAACCAATACCAAATGTCATATGAATCATACCACCATAAAAATCACGTTGCCTGTTCTGTCCATTACAGGTTAAGCTACTGTGGTCATTGCTTTGTCTGTGTTGCCCATTACTTTAACTATGATCACCTTACCTTTTGTGATTCAGTGCTGCCACATGGCCCCTGCTACCTCAAGGCCCAATTAAACCTGCTGTGTTTAATTCACCCAAATGAGCAGCAGCATCTCCAGTCCTAGATCTGGCACAAGGTAAAGGGTGACAACAAAGCTCTTCAAATGTGCTGGTGCCCCTCTCACCATTTTGTGTATTATAAGATCAGTGAAGGACCTGTCTTCTGGGCATTCCCATTGGGAGGATTAGCTTTTACACAACATACCCACTCTAGCATTGCAATTTCCCTGAGCCTTAAAATCTCTTAATCAGCACTAAGTCAAGTAGTATCAGGCATCTCCAATTTCTGTCCAATAGACCATCTTTTGCCATTCAAACTTTTGACATCTTTTTTTTAACTTGTTCAATCTTCCATATTAAACCTATAAAAGGAAGTTATTTGTTAATTATACATTTTATCCATGCAGAAATAAATGGACTGGAAATCAGGAAATCTTATATTTTCATCCAAGGTCTGTGTCTATGTGGTGACATAGTGCTATGCAGTATCAATGTTTGTCATTTCCTTATGCACTGGAGATTATGCGTCTGCAAAGAATAGAGCTGACTACTCATAGCTAAGTTGTGTTACAATGACAAATAAGATCATATATGTGTTAATCGTGACAGTTTTGTGGAATAATAACTAATAAAAACAACTTTTCCTACTTCCATTGAATAAATGCCTGAGTGCTGAGCACTATAATAATCAAAGGCAGTTGTTATTATGTCTAACCCTGGATGATTTATATTAAACTTTTGGTTACAAACAGGAACAATAAAAAAATCTGGGACAGTTAGCGCTAAGCTCCATTGCTATGCAAACAGCTAAAAGGCATATGTTGTCAATGACAGTATAGCATAGTCAACTTTTTTAGAAATGACCATGAGTTTTTCATGATACTGGGGGAATAACAAGATTATGTTTGTGCACATGTTATAGGGCATTATTTTGCCCTTTTTTTCTTGAGAAACTCGCATAGAATTATGATTCTAATGTCCCATTCTATCCTATCACAGGACTGGAGTAACAGAATACAAGTAAATATGTGCTGTACTGAGGAAAATATATTAACAGCAGCCTCAGAATATATTATGGTCTTTCATTACCCAGGAACCTGACTGTACTTATATGTACCCAATAAAGTCATGGCAGAGACATTGTAGACTCTTGGAAGACACTGACAGTTTAAAAAGTCATACTGGTGGGTTGGGAGGGCAGTGGGTTTTCAAAGGTACTGCAGAATTCTTTGAATCTCTGCTATCTCTGATATCGGTGCAGGACAGTGAACATGGGGGTAATAGTGAATCTAATGATTACTAGATAGAGCATGCTGATAAAATCAGACTTGGATTTAAGTTCTGAAATAACTGAGTCACTTCCTCAATAAATGAACTGTTAGCCTATTGAGACAAGGTTCAGTTTTCAATATAGAAGAACTGTTAAGACCTCCAAAAATGGGATGTCTGCTAACAATCACCCAAGGCATTTGGACAAACCTCCTGAGCCTGTTATCAAAGGAAGGGCAAGGGGCCATCTTTCTAATATAGTGAATAATGGGGTAAGGAGGTGTAGGCACCCTTCTTTATGCATCCTTACATTTTTTTGAGTTGATTGTAAATTAAAGAAAGCAAAATCTAGGAAAATTATCATTTTCTAAGAGGCAAACCTCACTCAGCTGTCGTTTTTATTTTTTCTGTTCTTTGGTCTTCCCCGGCACGTTCCGCCACCACCCTATCCCAGCCTGGAGCTGGCTGGAATACCGCTTGGTTCCCGCCCTGGCCAGGGGCGAGAAGAGGCAAGCCGAAAGCCGTGGGGAAGCACCAGGGACACTTGGGACGTGGGTTCCTTGGACCTCGTGGTGTTTCCTGACCCCGCTTGCTGAGAACGAACACGAGATGGAGACGGAATCTGGTGGACCCGAACTCGTTTATTCCACACGCCCTCCCCTTTTTACATCTTTCTGGGGAACCGGGCGTGTCTTTTCCCTCGGGGTGGGAAAGCCTTAATTAGCATGGCAGGGGGAGGGGTGTACCTGGCCAACCCCCACAATATCCATGGCCTTTGCAGAGACCCAGGTGTATGATTACCACAGGGCAGGCAGACATTTTGCCTGTTTGCTGAGTAGCAGCTTCCAGGGCTTTAAGAGTAAAGGAGTCAGCAGGCTATCCTACAAGCCCGATGGGCGAGGACCACCAGCCGCTTCAACTTCACTCTTTAGCCTGGAGCCCTACACTCAGCAAAAGTGACATCTTGAAATAAGCTGCTAAACAGAGCAGACTAGACCAGATTTCTGAGAAAAGGTAGGGTATAAAAGGAGGTTCAGGTTGTAGAAATAATGCATTCAACCTCAGCTATTGAAAGAATCTGCATCCCCTGATCTCTTGAAGGTCAACTCTCTTAAAGTTATATTCAGATTGTATTTGCGCTGAAATAGGAAAGAGAGAAGGAACTCTGATATTGAAAAGAAAGTTCCCCCAGGAAAACAACATTGGCATCATATAGTAAGAAATTCAGAACAGAGACCTGTTTCCCCGTGTGTGTGTGTGTGTGTGTGTGTGTGTGTGTGTGTGTGTGTAGGGAAGAATAGATGAGAAGGAAATGTTATTCCCAGAGGTGTGGCTCTTAACTAGGCTAAGGAGAATGAGGGAAAAGATAACATTTTTAAGTGCAAACCAGGAGAGTTTATTCTGCTTCATATTTTCTTTTTTAATGGTCCCAGTGCTTTATCACCAACCTCTAGAAAGCTAGTATAGCCATAAGAACCACAGTGTATGTTACAACACACAGGGCCAGAGCAAGACTTCATGCTGCTGAGAATAATTGGAAGAGAAATTTAGAAGCAAAAACAGTAGATTTGTAGTTGGAGAGTTAGACTTGCCAAGCATCCATATAGATGTAAGTGCTTGCCACAAATCGTTAAGGAAGCAAAGTAGGCTGTTCTTGGCAACACTTCAGTTTCCTGGTATGCACTAATTCTTAACAAGGGGTAAATCTAAGAGCAGTAATTCAGACATTAGGAATGAATGAGGAGCTAGATGAAGTTTCAATAAAATAAAATTAGGAATAGAGGGGTTTTTTTTTGAGTATTTACAACGTATGTTAGGATCTATGAGCAAGAAAAATGATATGGAGAATGAATTTTTTTAGAGTTCATAATTTTATTCAGGATGTAAGATAAAATATGAACATACATAAAATTAACATCTCATATGTGAGTGTATGTATTATAGTAGCAAGATAAACAATGTTTCGAATTCTCTATTAGCCAAAGTGGACCTAAACCAACAACCATGTGGAAAAATGGGAATTACTTCAGAAGTAATGGTCCTTGGAATAAAATCTATAATGTTATGTATTATTATTGACTCTTTATTTTCAAATACATCTTGTTTTAAACTTTGCTTAATATTATACAACTCATTTGAACATTGTTTTTGTCATTTTGTAAATGAAGAGGATTATCATGCTTGCTGCATTGTGTTTCTGTGAAGGCTAATAGGATAATATGAGCTAAATATGAAGCACAGTAGTTGGCACATAATACTCATTGTTTAGACGGAAATGTTGAAGGGTAGGCAGGAAATGAGAAAGTGTTTGAAAACATTTGTTGATGAAAAGGAAGAAGGCGGCACCCCATGTGGAGATAAACTATGTCATTAAATAGGGGTGGAAGTTTTAGTGACAATGATGAATTTGACAGAACTAGGACATTTTATTTTAAAAATACTTCTTTTCAGATTTACTTAATTTTTAATTATGTGCATTTGTGTGTGTGTGTGTGTGTGTGTGTATACATGGATATGTGTACCTCGGGTAGGGTGGGACTAGGGTATCAGATGGCCACTGTAATGGATGGAGTTATCAGACATGGGTACTGGGAACTGAACTCTGGTTCACTGCAAGAACAGATTATGCTTTTAGCCACTGAACAACCTCTTTAGCCTCCCTAGAACAGCGATTCTCAACCTGTAGGTCGTGACCCCTTTGGGGGTCCAACGTCTTTCACAGGGGTCACCTCAGACCATCCCATATCAATAATTTATGTTGCAATTCCTAACAGTAGCAAAATTACAGTTATGAAGTAGCAACAAAAATAATTTTGTGATTTGGGGGGTCATCACAACATGAGAAACTGTATTAAATAAAAGGTTGCAGTATTAGGAAGGCTGAGAACCATTGCCATAGAATGTTTTCTCTGATGAATTTGGTTTGTAAAAGACCCTGGGAGAGTTGTCATAGCAGCACAAGAACTATAGTAACACTCAGACATTAATGGGGGGTCATAGAAGTCAAGAAAACTTGCCATAGTAACATCAGAATAATTCAAGTCAGTGCAAATTCATATGATTATTTATAGACTTGATGTACATGTAGCATGTGTTGCTAAGGAGTCCTAAGAAATACATTAGTCTAATCAACAGCTCTCTAGTTTCTCTTGGACTAATCAAGGTGATCAAGACATACCTTTAGATTGAATTTGGAACTAAAGAAACCTGCACACTAATTAACTATTGTTTTCTCAGTGAAGGAAATGATTTGCAAGGAACCTCTTGTGCAAGAAGAGCAGCACTAACAATAAGACACTATGGAAAGTTTGAGATCAAAAAGCATACAATAGCCAGATAATGTATTTGGAAGCTAAATTGAACATACTGGGAAGGATGCACTGGACAGTAAAATATTGAAACCAGAGAGCAAAATTAGAGGGCAATAGCTCTTCAGAATTGGGAATATGTTTTGACATTTTCTTTGTTCTGAAAATATAAGATTGATAAAATGAATGATGAACTGAAGATGTTAGTGATTCTATGAATATAAGTCTAAGTAATTTATGAAATACATCTGTTTTTATGGCTAAAGAACACAAACTTGATGATGATGGTGATGATGATAATGTGAAAGCTCCCTATGTAACTCAGATTGGATTTGAATTTGTGACTCTCCTATCTCATCTTCTGGAGTTGCAGGCGTTATGTGTAGAGGAAGACTTGGAAGAAGTTTTTGTTATTTTGGTTCCTTTAAAAAACACAAAATGCCTTTTGGGTTAGATATATGTTCCCACCCCAGGTGTGGTAGATGTTTATGAGTTGGATTTGGAATGTTTGATGCAGGTGGCTATAATTTGGTTAGGTGCAGTCATTCTGGCACCTGTAGCATGTCTTTGGGATTGTGTGCCTCATGGGTTTATGGGAAATTTTGGTTTAGGGCATAAAAGGTCTGAAGCCTTGAGAGTCAGGGTGGGCATTGGTTGGTGGTCTGTTGGTTGGGTTGCTGTCATTAGTTAGTGTGATAATTCCTAAAAGAACAAAGGTTGGAGAGATTCAAGCTTAAGACAGCCTAAAGAGAGGCTGTAAAGATTTCTACCCTTCTCCCTTTCTGTATTAAGGCTACTTGTAAAAGTGGTGAAGATTTCTATTTTCATTCTCTTTCCCTAAATTGAGTGTAAAAGATTATAGCATAATGCTACAGTTATGGGCATGAGCCAACACATCAGGGTGTCACAAACCTAATTTTGAGGTATGTGTGTGCATGTGCATGAATGTGTGTACTAAACTACAAATCTTTAATTAAAAAAATATTACAACTGCTACTCCCATACTTACACTTGCTGGTGTAATATTTGTTATCAGAAACTTGCAAACCTTTGTCTGCTCCCTGTTTTAGCTGTAGCTTTCTTTCAAAGGTAACAATTACAATGGCTAATTAAATTTTCTTCGTTATAATTATTACTTACATACCTGCAAGAATAAATTATTTTGATTGTTTTAAAGCTTTGTAGAAATAGACTCATAATCCTCTGGTACTGGCTTTAATAGCTTATCATTATAATAATTTGTAGATTATTCAGTCTTACTATGTAAAGTGAGCTGCAGCTCACTCTCTTTTTAGAGCCGTCTGCTATTTGTTATCTGACAACTCTCTGAATTATTTGGCTAGTATCATATAGCTAGACATATAGCCATTTCACATACCTTTTCTTTATGATACTAGTTGTTGCTTGTTCCCATCCTTGGGATCCTTCAGGCTAGGGAGTAGAGTTGCCGTGGAGCCAAGACACATAGGTGAGTCAGGTGATTGGCAAAAGGCAGACTCAGTTTATTACAGGGAGGAAGCCTTTTATACCCTCCACCCTGCCCAGTGTCCCATTGGCTGCCAGACTGCAGCTGCTGCTTCCTGGGTGTGTCCAGGTAGTTCTGTCTCTGGGCAAGCCCGGGCAGGTCCATCTCTGAATACGCCCACGCAGGTCTCGGGCATTGTTCTGTCCAGTGGCAGGTCCAGTTTTCTCCTACAACTCGTCATTCTGAGTATATCTCTGTTTATATGCTTTATTTGTGGTCTGCTAGTCCCTCTTCCCAACTTTTCCCCAAATCCATGCTTTCCTAGTCATTGTTCACAGTATTTGTGTAGTGGTAAAGCCTAAGACTTGTTTTTATTGCAGACTAAGAGACACATATGTGATGCTAATTGGCAAGCAGAGACTATGGTGCCATGTGTCAATCAGACTAGACCATGAAATTTCTTTCTTCCACACTGAATACTTGAAAGAATCAGGTGACATGACATGTAGACAAGAAGGAATTCCCTGTGAAGCAATTTTGATGGGAGTGAGAAAGGGGAAAGCAGACACATTTATTTCTCTGTTCTTCTCTCCTCTGACACAGTATTTAAAGATGAAGGACTTTCATGTGGCCTCTTTGAAGATACTGCATGCAACTGAGTAATATGTTGCTAAGAAGCTGTGAAAACATTAAACTTAGGAATGTGTTTCCTCTTCCATCATTTCTATCTCTCTTCACTTAAGAAAAATGTTGATGGCATATTTTATATATTGCACAACACTTTTTTTTCTCACTTTTGTTTCCTTGTGATTACCTGCTCCTACCCCACACCCTAACACAGCCTGAACACATCAGTTTTTGCTTCAAGCTCATTTATAGGCAATTTGATCTAGGACATTTGTAGTGGGCACTCTTAAACTTTCTTTTTTGAGGATGTACAAGTATATGCCTAGAAATAAAATTGCTGAGTTAGAATGGTAGATGTGCCAAGTGACTAAGTAAGGCATCATTGCTTTCCAGATTGACCTATTTATTTGATGTTTATATATTTATTTTTGGTCCATAACTTCATGAATAGCAAGACAAATGACCATAACTTCTCATAGGTAAACCTGGTGTTGTTGGTTTTTGTTTGTTTGTTTGTTTGTTTTTGATCTACATCATGCACTTTGTTCATATTTATGGGTAATCCTGTGATATTTCAATACATACATATATCATGTAATGTTTAAATCAGGTCAAATGTAATTCACAAATATTTATCTTTTTTTTTCATGCAGGTAAAATCTAATGTAGTAAATTCACAAATAAAAGCATCACACAGTCAGATTAAGATAGCCATTCAAACAGATATTTCACCAGTCCCAATAAATTTCAATGCAGTTATACTTGCTGGCCATTGTGAAGCTATATAGCTTTGCTTAGCATTTTATACTTGGGACTGTCAATTACATTTTTATGCACATTTTCATTTGTATATAGCAAGCATGCTTAAAAATACTTCTAGCTGTTTAAATTGTAATATATTATCATTATCTGTATCCACTGAATGGTGAAGTAGCACCCCAGAGCTTCTTTCTTCTTTCCTTCTCCCCCTCTCCCGTTCCTTCCTTCCTTCCTCCCCCCTCTTTTTCTTTCTTTCTTTCTTCTTCCTTCCTTCCTTCCTTCCTTCCTTCCTTCCTTCCTTCGTTTCTTTGTTTCTTTGTTTCTTTCTTTTCTTTCTTTTCTTTCTTATTTTTCTTTCCCATTATAATATACGCTGACCCCTTTGCTCCCGTCCCTCCGCTCCTCCCAGATCTATCCTACTGCCTCCTGTTTCCCCATCCCCCGCTTCTCCTCAGAAAAGAGCAGTCCTCCCAAGGTTACCCTTCAAACAGGTTACCACATCAAACAAGATGGAACAAGCCTGACTAGACAACCCAGCAGGAGGAAAAGGGTTCCAAGGGCAAGTAAAAGGGTAAAAGGGTCAGACATGCCCCCATTCCAACTTTTAGGAGTTTTGCAAGAACACCAACCCATGAAAACATAAGATATATTTAGGGGACCCTGCACATTCTATGTCTGCCGCTTCAGTTTCTGTGAGCTCCTAAGAGTCAGGGTTGGTTGACTCCTTGGGGTTTGTTCTCCTGATGTGCTTGAAAGCTCTGGTCCCTGCAATCTCTCCCCATACTCTTCTGCAGTGTTCCCTGGGCCCTGCACAATGTTTGGCCCTGAGCCTTTGCATCTGTTTCTATCAGCTGCTGAAGGAAGCCTCTCTGATAAATACTGGGGTAGGCACTTATCTATGAGAAGAGCAGGATATCTTTAGAAATCGTCTCCTAGCTATCCAGTCTCTAGTTCATGGTCTGCCCTGCAGTACCATGTTCGAGCTCCCTCTTCTGGCTTGGGGTTCTACCCTTCCATTGTGCCACAGGATTCTGCAGGGAGGATAGGTTATAGGTTGAAGGTTTTATGGCTAGAATGGTGTCCCAGTCCCACCACTGGAAGTTTTGCCTAGTTACAGGAAATGGCCTGTTCAGGCTCCCTAATCCCCCTTTACTAGGGATCCTTGCTAGGGTCTCCCTCATAGATTCCAGTGAGTTTCCAATGTTCTAGGCCTCCTGATCACTCCAAAATGTTCTCCAATTCTGGTCATCTCTCCATATATTCCCTCCCTCCATCCCACTCTCCCTGCCTGGTCCCTTTTGTTTCCATTCCTATCCCACCTGTACCCTCTGTTTAATTTCCCCTTTACCAGGGAAATCCCAAGTGTCTCCACCCGGGCTCTTCTTGTTTTATAGTCTCTTCCCCAGAGCTTCTTGCTCCTAGTTAACTGTTAGTAATTCTATAAATGCAAATCTTGGTAATTTATGGACTTATCTGTTTTTGTGACTAAGGAAAGACCACACACATTATGATGATATTAACGGTGATGATAACAACTACTACTGCTATAGGAGATTAACTATCTCAACATAGTCTAGTTCATCTTTGAACTTGTGATTCACCAGAATCAACTTCTGGAGTTTCAGGCTGCTGACTATTAACTCAGCAAATATTGTTTCTCCAGATCTTCATCACAACTTTTCTCCTGTCGTCTCCAATGATGGCTATACCACTCTCACCTAGGAGATCAACAGGTTTCTTGCCCCAAAAGACTCTACATCTCAGTGAGATCGTGTAGTTCTCTTTTTTTAGTGCAGAGTTTATTTCTGTGGGAAAACATGCTGAAATCATTAAGTGCTGGTTAGGCTTTTTTTTTCTTTTTCTTTTTAAACTGGAAACTTTTACACAAACCTTTCAAATACACAGAAAAGTTGAAGTAAAATGCAGTGAGCACACACACACACACACACACACACACACACACCCTGTGGTATGTACATTCTCTTCATATTTGCTTGTTGCCTCTGTCCACATTGTCTATCCATGTATTGAAATAATCAACTACCTGTGTGTGTGGTTTTCTTTAAAAAAAAACTCTTGAGTAACAAGTTGCCACAGACATTGCTATAGTAATATCCCATGCTTATTATTGATGTTTTTGCAAGCCACACTTTCTCCAGGAGGGTCTCACAATGACATATTTGAGAAATATGGAGAAACAATTCTGTTAAGCTTGCTCAGGTTATTGGTTGGATCTATTTCTCTGTGGACATGAGACTGAGGACACTGTTTCCTGGATGGCTGATGGCTTGAGTCTCTTCTAAGTTCTTGCTCTTGGGCCCATCCATGTTCATCTTAGTTAGAAGGCTGCTCACTTTTTCAAGACAGGATAATCTCTGGGTTTGATTGGTAAGACTGCCTGTTATGGTTCATTTTGATTTTCAACTTGACTAGATGCATAAGAGGCAAGTGACTCAGCACTCCTGTGAAGGATTTTCTTTATTTCATTATCTGAATTAGGAAGACAGACCTAAACCAAATATGGGAAGCACCTTCCAGCAAGGGTCACAGTATAAGAAGGTCTGAGGGAAAATGTCTTTGCTTTTAATTTCTTTGCCTTCATATCATGCTGGCAAGTTCAACTTCCCTAGTGCTGACACTAAACTTCTGCTGCTGCTGTTCTTTGCTGACATCATAATCCACCTTCTTGAGTGTTCAAAAGTAGACTGAAGACCAGAGGCTCTCTAAGAACTTTCAGCTCTTCAACAACACATTGGAAGTACATAGAGCCTATCAAACTGAGTAGCTACCATGTTCTCAGCCTCTCTAGTGTAAAGACAGCTGTTGTTGGACTACCTAGACTGTATTGTGTTAGCCAACATAATAACTTCCTTTTTAGTATATATTTATTCTATTGGTTCTGTTCCTCTAGAGAACTCTATTGCACATTCTGGTACCAAAATTTGTTCTAGAGACACAGAGATTAGAAGAATGAATTTTTCTACTGGCCTTGGTGTCTATAGCTTGAGCTACAACTCAAAAAATTTAGTAGTTACTAAGGACCCAGTTGGTAGCATGTAAAACACTGAGAATCCATGAAGTAAACTATTTAAAGAACTAATATTTGTCACGTTTTGACAATATATACTGTTTGTCACATTTGCGGTAACATTTGAAGTGTTTTATCTGATTGTGGACTGTCACATTGTGGTAAGTCTGTATGTCTAAAAGCAAAAGTATTCACAATAAAAAAAAATAAAGAAATCATTGACTATAGTTGGAGTGTGAATTGATTTCGGGCTGTTGTGAATAATAATATTAATTTCTTCCTATTCTTAGAAGGATAATCTTCCCTTTCCCATATCCTTAAATATGGAAGCTACATAGGTATAAGCATATGGACCAATGTAGTTGTTCTGGTTAGTTTTAACTGTCAACTTGACACAATCTAGAGTTACTTGTGAAAAGAGTCTTAATGAAGAAATATCTACAATTAGATGGCTATGGGCATGCCTGCGTATGACTGTCTTGACTGGTAATAGAGAACCCATCCACTGTAGGTGGCACCATTCCCTAGGAAGAGGGCCCTAACAGTATAAGAGAGGAGAAAGCTAGTTGAGAACAAAGCAAGCAAGTGAGCCAGCATGCAAATATTCATTTTTCTTTACTCTTTACTGTGAATGTACCAGCTACCTCAAGCTTCTACCTCTATGACTTCCTTGTATGATGGACTATAACCTTAAATTTTGAGCTAGAATAAACTATTCTTCCCTAAGTTGTTTCTTGCAAAGATATTTTATAACAGAACAGCAACTGAAACAAACCTAGAACAGGAACTCTTGAATAATTCTTTCTATCATGGGAGTTATTATTATTACTTAAATCCCCAATTTGTTTTGGTCTATTCAGATTCTTTTAGAGTAAGTATTTTCAGATGCATGCTACAGAAATGTATGTATTGGGATGGGGGGGCTATCCAATTTTTTGGCACATTATTTTCATAGTAGTCTCTTATAATTATGTATTTCTATGGTACCAGAAATGTCTTTTTATCGAGAATGTGTCTATTTCTGCAGCCAGACTGCCATGGAATTCACTATATAGCTCTTAGGCTGACTTGGAATTCATGATAATTTTCTTGTTTCAGCATCCCAAGCGCTAGCATTATAGAAGTGATAGATTATAATTTTTTGTTACCCTAACTCTTTCTAAAAAGTTTTAAAGAAATCAGATCTTAGTTTTATTTACCATTTATATTGTATTTCTAGATTATATTTCATATATTAATTATTATTCTTTATTCCTTTCCCTTACATTAAGCTAGGATATAGGTTTTTTTCCTTATGTAAATTGGGTTTGTTTATATTTTTCATAAAGAACCCTACTTATTGCTGTAAACATCCCCTTCAGAATGATTTTGATTTGGTGGACTGTTTCATTTTCATTTATCTTAAGGTACATTTTTTATTTCTCCTTTGAGAATTCAGTATTAAGAAAGCAGTGGTAGCACACACCTTTAATCCCAGTATTCAGAAAGCAGTAGTAGCACATACCTTTAATCCCAGTATTCAGATGGTCTATTTGGAGACAAGAAGCAGAGCTCAGAAGGAGTCAGTGTCAGACAGAAAGTAAAGTCTGAAATGAGTCAAAGTGAAGGGCTGGCAAAATGATGAATCAGAGGAAGAGTTAGTAGAGTGAGTAAGAGTGAGGACATGCCCAACTCTCATGATATAAAAGCAGACTTTCAGCTCAGAAAGTCAGGATAACAGGCAGAGAGATAACAAGACATAGAGACAATGAAGCAGTCTGACTGAGGATAAGTCAGAGAAGCAGAGAGGCTGACTGAGGCAGTATGGAGCAGTGAGACCTCAGATAGGGACAAGACATAGGCAAAGAGAGGAGTCTGAGACAGAGACACAGAGGCAGTTAGGCAGAATAAGTCAGTATCAGATGGGAAGAGTGAGTCAGTTTGAAGCCAAGCAGAGCAATTTAGTCAGAGAAGTTGTGGGAGTCAGCCAGAGTCTGCTTAAGTCAGAAGAGTTCTGTCAGTAATAGTCAGCCAGTTCAGAAGGTCAGTTTGAATCAGTCATCTTGGAGCCAGAACAGCAAGTAAGCTGAGTTGAACTAGAAGAGTCAGAGTTCAGTACAGCTCTGAGTTCAGAAGGAGCTAGTCAGAGTGGCTCAGTCAGAGGTAAGCCTTGGAGGCTTAAATGTTCTAGATTTTATGGAGGCTGAGGCGGAAGCCTTTCAATTCTAGGCTTAAAGATTCTACATTGTATGGAGACCAAAAGGCTCCAGGCTCCAGACTAGTACCAGTGATTGCTTTTTACCATAAATCAATGGCTACATTTTTTTGTTATATTATGTATTCATTATCAAATTATTACATTGATATTTTAAAAAATACTTTTGTTTCTCAACTTCTATACTAGTGTTATAAGTGCTTTATTTACTGGGGCTAGAGAGATGGCTCAGAGGTTAATAAGGCTTTTTTCCCCCATAGATCCACAGTTAGGTTCCTAGCACCCATATCAGGCAATCTCCTATAACTCAAGGCCCAGGAAATATAATACTCCCTTCTTACCTCCATAGGCACCTGTGCTTATGTGTATGTGTGTGTGTGTGTGTGTATCTGCAAATACACAATAACGAAATTAAATTAAAAAGAACTATTTTATATACCATCATGACAGCAATAGAATAATTTGAGTTTCACTGGGTATTTACTTATTTTTTAATGTTTGTGTGCTATCCTTTTGTTGTTCACCATTGATGCAATGCATCTCTGAAAAAGATAATTTAAACCATTTACCAACCTTGCAAATAGTAGGTGATTTTTTTTATCTTTTGAGAATAATTTTTAATTATATTTATGATCCTGCAAACTATTTTGCATTGTAAATATACCCCAAATTATGTTTTAAATGCACTGTTAAATATTATGTTAATTTTAATTTTTGTCATCTCAAATAATCCTGTGATAGCTATTCTTATATATTTCTTTCATGGTAAGCATGCAAGAGTTTCTCAAGATTGTTAATCTATTAAGTCTGTATAAACTAATCTTTATCAGAACATAGTAAACTATTTAAGTTTGTGAACTAATTTTCAGTCTCAGTGCTTGTCAATTTGCACTCTCACCAACAGTGTATGAGAGTTCTATAGTTTTATACATGTTTTTTCTTTACTTTTAACTGTTTTCAGTAGAAGTATATTGTGTACAGAATTTTTAGTATGAGTATCACCTCATTGCTACCAACATTGAGCTTACTTTTATATTTTTTTCTAATGTGATCATTGAAACCTATAAATTTATGTATAACTATGGCTTCATTTGCATTTCACATATCTCAATACAATATGTATTTTGTTATTACTAAGTTCTAAAAATGTATTTAATATGCATTATGATACTTCTTTATCTGAGAATTGCACTGAAATTCCTTGTTAAATTTCCAAATTTTTCTCATCGACTTCTCCAGTACACTAACTCTATATTGAATACCAGTAACTCCAAGGATTGGGTGTTTCTTGAGGGAATTTTTGCCTCCAAAAAGTAAAAACATTTATAATTATTTAATAAAAGCTAATAGTGCAGAGAAGAAAAAAATACCTCGAAACAGATGGTAAATCAGCCATAGAGTTCATTCTCAAGGATACTTTTTTCACATTTTATCTTAGTCAGAAGCCCAAGACCCAGTGATGAGCAAATGTCTTTCAAATTTGTTCTTCATTTGTTTTGAGAGAATCCCACTTTATGGTCCAGACTGTCATCAAACCTGTGAAACCATTCCACTCCATTCTATTGAATACTGAGATAATAAACATGAGCCTCAATATCCAGCTACAATACTTTATATTAAATGGCCCTTTTACTAAAAATTATGAAAATATCAAAATGAACTTTGACATCAATGTTGTTGACATTTACTTTATAGGTTTAAATGATCATCCATATATATCATTCACATATATCACATAATTTGACTTGAAGTTTTTTTTTTGTTTTTTGTTTTTAGTTTTTCTCAACTTGATAGAAATGTCGACATACTTGGGAAGGAAGAACTTTAAGTGAAGAATAACTGCCATCAGATTGACTTGCGAACATATCTGTGGGGCATTTTCTTGACATCTGATTGATGTGGGAGGGCCTGGTCCACTGAGGGTGATACCCTTATAGGCTGTATAAGAAAGTTAGTTGAATAAAAGCCTGGGAGAAGCATTCCTCCGTGGTTACTGTTTCAGACTCCTGTCTTGGCTTCCCTCCCTGATAGACTTCAATTTGCAAACCAAATAAGCCATTTCCTCTCCAAGTTACTTTTGGTCAATGTTTTATCACAGCAATAGAAAAGCTAACTAGAGCAGAGATAGAATTAGTATTAACCTTGGTATCACAAGAAAAGGGATGGAATTTAAGTGGGATAAAAGTAATTTGTGTAGCTGCAAACACTACATGTATGAAGCACACATGATGTAGCAATGTGCAATGCATGTTTAGAAATAAAATCCAAGATTATTTGCATTTGCTTGTAAAGAGAAGATGATATGAGCCATGTATAAAGCTTACACTATCTAAGGAGCCACATATAAAGCATACACTATCTAATGGAAGGGAAATAGGCCATGAAGAAAGTCATAACTTTGAGTTTTGTATCCACTCAAAAGTGAACTAGAAAAAGAATATATAACTGAAAAGGTTAAAGTGACTGTAAACACATATATAAGGAAAACGACAATGTAGTTTTGTGATAGCTAAGGGAGGAGAACATTCCAGTAAGAGAAAGAATGTGGCTTTCCTATGTCAGCTGCTGCAGGGAGGCTGAATATTAAGAGAGCTGTGTGGAATCTATAGAATTTGATGATTAAGAAATCATTGGTAACATCATTAAGAGCAAGTTTAAGAGAGTGGTGGCAGAAACTGGATTGTACTAGAGCTATGAATTATTGAGTGGTGAAAAACAAGAGATTTTTTTTCTTTCATGTCATTTGGTAATAAGGGAAAAGAAATAAAGGGAGATTTTTAAGGAAAAAAGAGGCAGACTGTGGATGGTGTTGTGCTGTTAATTTTGCTTTTGTATGACTAGTATATGGACATATTTTGATATCTGAGAGGAAGTCACTAATGCCACAGAAAAAATTAGATATACAAAGTATGAGAGAGAGGATAGTGATAAAAAGAAACGTGAGCTGGGCGGTGGTGGCACACACCTTTAGCCCCAGCACTTGGGAGGCAGAGACAGGCAGATCTCTGGGAGTTTGAGGTCAGCCTGGTCTACAGAGTGAGTTCCAGGACAGCCAAAGTTACAACAGAGAAACCCTGTCTCAAAAAAAAAAATGTGTTGCAAGGGTTGCTGAATTTAGTGTCAAGGACTAGTGTTTAAATGCTGGCTTTGCCATTTTCCAGATAAGTATTTCTAGATACGCAGTTTATAAGTTTGTGGCTCAAATTTCCATTCTTCATAAAGGCAAAATAATGATATTCAAGGTATACTCATTGGAAACAGTTGTAAGATCAAATCAATCTTCACAGGAGTACAGTGAGAAATGAATCTGTACTCCACATCAGGGTAGATACCTAAGATAAGTAATCATTAATGTTGATTTCCTTCTCATTTGACACAGTTACTCAATTAGTAAAATTGAGAATTCCTAGAGGATAGAATGAAGGGGATGCCTTCAAGGATTTTATTCATTGAAAGTGAATGCAGACATGATTTATTCTGAAATAAAAGAGAGGAAGAAGACAAGAAGAATGAGAAATCTTTGAAAATAAAAATACTTAAGGATGTTTTCATTATAAATAGCTCAAATTCAAATTACAAATGTGTAATTTGTAAGAGGTTGTAACAAATGTAGTGATATTACTCATATTTTATATTGCTAGTAATAACCAACAGCAATTTTTCAGTCATTTCTTACAAGGTTGGATTGTCTGTCCACTCTTCTTCATTCTGTGTTCTCATATCACCTGTGAAATTAGTGTGGCATTTCTCTAGCAATCTTTCTCTCTTTCTCTCTCTCTCTCTCTCTCTCTCTCTCTCTCTCTCTCACACACACACACACACACACACACACACACACACACACACACACACCACATGAATTTCAGGAAAGCAACAAATCAGTGAACCAGGTTCAGGGCATTTCTGAACATGGGCCCCATTAGACTACAGAGATCACACATTTGTGCAGTTGATTGTTGATAGGGCTGCTCTTCTGTGGGCTAGTGAAGATAACTACAGTTGATATGAGTTAATTTCTACAATAGTTGTATTGAGTTTAGAGAATGGTGCTTTGCACCCCTTTACATTATCTTCAGAGCTCTTAAATAACTCCTTCCTCCTCTTCTCAAATGTACCCTGTGCTTAGAGGGGGTGATGTAATGCCTTATTAAGGATAGAGACCAGAAATGCTCATATTCTCTCCATCTTGGGAAGCTATGAGTACTAAGTCACCACTATTTATTTTAAGCAGAAGATTCTCTATTTAGGCTGGTTTTTCTCATTTGTCTATGGGATTAAGCATAGGAATTTAAAAGACAGCTTGCTGTGATATCAGTTTAGTTAACCATAAGAAATATGCTCCTCAAATTGGTCTACAATCACTCCAGTTCTAGGTTGTTAGCTAGGCCTAATCCTGTGAATCATACTGAGTTTCCCATATTTGTACAGTAAATACTTTATTGAGGAAGTTATCTCTCTAACTCAGATTCATGAGACTATTGTATAAATGGCCCTATAGTTTTATTTTCCTGCAGGCCTTTCTAACCGGGGGAAGTACTTTCCAAGCCCAGTCCTTATCCATTCCTAGATTTTACTTCTACCTGACAAATGCTTGAATGACAGACATCTGTGGGTATTTCTTTTTCTTTACTCTTTGAGTGAGGAGACTAGTGCCATGCAGAGTGACTTATAGAGAATACAGACTAGATAGTGCTAGGAAGATTAGTTAGGAGGCTGTTTTAATAAATCATTCCTGAATTGATGCATTTGACCGAAAGTATGGTAGTAGAAACGGGAAGGAAGTAATTAGTAACAAAACCTAAAAAAAAAAAAAAGAAAAAAAGAATATGGAATTTAGTAACTTAGTAATTGGTTAGTTAAGGGTCCCTTAAAATATCCAAGCCTTGAGACTAGATGAATCAAACAGGCATGTTAAAAGGGCATGTTGTTTGGGAAGAAAAATGATACTCTATTTTTGATATATAGACATTTTTGAGATAGTATGAGATAATTTGAGTGAAAAAGCTCATTTAGAGATTGCAAACTTGAAATGAGCATGTGATGTAAACATTACATCTTTGAGAGCCTTAAAAACTAACAGTACTTAAAGCCTGTGATGGATAGAAATTGTGTAAAGTGTAAAGAAAGATAAAGAAAAAGGCTAAGGATATCTCTTGCTATCCATAGAAAGGAGGCAGAAAGGCAAAGCACTGTTAAGGGAGAAAGGAAGGAACTGACACAGACAGGTTAAGAATATCATATTTGCTCTAGTTTGGAATTGGTGGGAGACCCCTTAAGTTCATTTTCAAGACTCTACAACTCTATTACAGTGCCCAGATATCATTGAGTAAATCATATAATGTCAAGATGTTGAAGTCTCTCCAATCATCTACAATGTCAAATATACATAGCATTTGCCAATGCCTGTTACATTGCATCTTCCCTTCAGAGATTGTTCAAAGATGAAAATCCTTCCTACAGGATATGATTAAAAGAAGTATGGTGAAATGTGCTGGGGATGTAGAGCATGAGAGTCAACTTTTTTCATCAGTGTGACCAAGTAGCAAACAAGAAGCACCTTAAGAGAGCAAGTATTTATTTTGGCTTATGGTTTGAGGATCCAGTCCATCATGGCAGGGAAATTGTGGCAATGGGTCTGACTCTCTGTTATGGTGGTAGTTAGGGATGTGTGTCTGGTTGTTCATATCTGAGCATATCAAGAAGAAGAAATGTAAATGCTAGTGATCATACAACTTTATCTTTTCTACCTTTGTTTAGCCTATCACTCAAGCCCATAGGATACTACAACCCACATTTAGGGTGAATCATTCTTTCTCAGTTTATTGTCTCTAAGAACACCCTCAGAGACATGCTCTAGGTGATTCCAAATCCAGTTGAGATGGCAATGAAAAACAACCATTACATGAAGGATGCTTAAAAATAAGGTATAATATATACTGTGTGCCACAGATGCTTTAATAAGGTCATGATAGAACACAAAATTAAAAGAATGAATACACATTTTAGAAGACATGGACTTTCTGTTTTCTAATTGATTATGGCAGAGTTTTCCATGGGAGAATTGATTTGAAATTGCTCTTAAATGTTAGTAGCTGGAATCCACAGAATTCCTTCCTACTGCTTCTGATGAAGTAAGTATTTTAAAAGAGGGATCATCATTGATCCCATTGACATTTTCACATGTTAGCTGGAAAACACTGGTCACTACTACAGAAAGTCAGACTCAAAACTAAAATAATAAGTTTCCATTTGTCATTCGACCTATGTCTATTGCATGGAGGAACAAATTATACAAACTATTTTCTGTGATGAGAACAGATCAAGTGCTTTAATAATAACTCTGCAAATTGTAAAAAACGAGCTCCTGACAATAATGTATCAGCTTTGGAAGCTATATGAAGCAAAAAAATTAGTGCCTGCCAAAGCACTGCCAGTCTTTTATCCCAACGAGCTTCCCCGTATGTCCAAAAGAAGAAAGCCCCAATGTATGTTTTAATTAATGCTTGGTGTATGTTATTAGCACAACAGATGATGATGCACCAATTACCTCCAGAAATAAAGAAAACTCCTTTCTTCATTAGTCTTTTTCTTAAAGCGTCTAGCATTTTTATTTTTTGTAAAAGCTGACTTTCAATGGAAGAAAATTCAGTACACTGAAATATGAGAAATAGCTTCTTTATCTAAGGAACAAAAACCCTTTGAGAATTCATAGCAACTTTGAAAATGCTACTGGGCAGTGAACAAGAAAAGGTCTCAATTATTTTGAAGTCATCCGAGTGAATGTATTGTTAAGTTGTACTCAAAACTGTCAGCAGTCTCTTGAGGCCTCAACACAATAGGCATCCACTTGAATTAATATTTTAATATGCCTTGTGCTTATTAGAGGACATATGGCAGGCTTCCTTCTTGGCTGAGAAATGTTCTGATTTTAATTTTGGTAAAATCCTTAGCAGTCATCCCATGCTGTATTTTGATGGGAGGCTAATTTCCAACACTCTGTTAACAAGGTCTCTTTGATGAGTATGAGGGTTTAAAATAAAATTTGCATATCTACCATGCAGCGATTCGGTATTCAGTCTCATTGCTTCTTTGTTACCATGAAACATGATGCAGATTAGTGAAAGCATTTGGTTTTACACCTCTCCCGTTTCCTCACTGATAGATGTGTTTGGATAAATCTGTTATTATGCTAATTTCCTCGTGTTATCTTTAGTTGCCTGGGACCATGGAACAAGAGAATGCGTAAATTTTGGAAAATAATGAAATGATTCTCAGCAAGGCAATCATAGGAACACATTCAGCTGTGAAATTCATCTTGAATTAGACAAATACTTTCATATTTGTCCAGCATCAGAATTACTGAAAGGAAGGAAAAGCAACATGTCCATTTAATAGCAGTATATACTTATGCTCTTCGGGAAATCTGTGTTATTCTTACAGAAGTAGAACAATCTAAGGAGAAAGCACTAGAAAAAAGATGAGTGCTTTAATTGTTTTGAGGTAGAAGGATTGAGCTTTAGATTAGAGCCATGTCTGTGAAAATGTAGACAAATGGTAGGTCTAGGAACTGACAAATATGATCATCATGCAACTAGTCCATGTCAGTAGTAATGCTGGCGGTGAATAGGAATTTGAGTATCTTAGAAAAACATTCTGATCAGTTCTTTTTCATCATTGAAGATAATTTCAGTTAAAAGGTCTTATGGATAATAAGAAACAAAGGAGTAAAAGTGAATGAAGATGATTAGGTGCATTGTCCTTGGACTCAGGCATAACCAAGGAGATAGAAATACATAGAACCTGTAGTACACATGAAGGAATATAAAGGGACCAGGAAACCTCATCTTTTCAACATCTGTGCATCTTGAGGGAAGAATAGTGTGTTCACAAGGGACCATTCTTAGAAGCCTCTGGGTGTGCCTCTTTTGAGTTTCTCACAGTGCCATCTGCTATCCACAAAGAGCTTCATGCTGTGGTAAGTTGTTTTGATTACTGTACTTTATTGATATGTGGTGAGTTAAATAAAATAACAGAGTGCTTTCATTCACCAGAAACTAAGATGAAAGTGTCTTATTATTATGAAAGGCTTAAAGGTACTCCAAAGTCCCTGGCCACTTAGGTAGTTAATTCAAGCAACATTGAGTCTCATTTTGCTAAATCATCATTCTCTCTGACAAAAAAAAAAATCATTGAAATGAAAAGTCTTTCTTTCCAGGTAATGAAAATAACAGGGCAGTTTCTGCAGTGGTTTCCATAATACCAGTAGACCACAGGATTTAAGCAGTTTTTCCAAAGTGAATAAGACAGCGCTTAATGGAATGAATATGGTTTATATGAATATTAATCTCCTAAATCAACTCCATTTGTCCATTAAAACACACTCACATATATACAAACACACAAAATTATTATGTAAAAATGCATTTCAGAAAATCATAAGTTATTATAATAATAATTATCAATTATTATTATTATTATTAATGTTACTTATTGTTAGAACAGTCTCATATAGCCATGGCTGTCCTTGAGCCTATTGTGTAGCTGAGACAGGCTTTAACTTCTCAATTCTTCTGCCTCTCCCTCCCAAGTCATGAGATTACAGATATGTTCTGCTGCTCTGCCTGGCTCTTAGTTCCTTTAGGGACAAGGTGAGGTAATTTGTGTTTTAAATAAGGAATATAGGGGCTGGAGAGATTACTCGATTAAGAGCAATGGCTGCTCTTCCAGAGGACTGGAGTTCAATTTACAGCATCCACATGGCAGCTCACAACTGTCTGTAACTCCAGTTCCAGGGTGTCTGAAACCTACACACAGGCATGTAGGCAGGCAAAACACAAATGTACATAAAATAAAAACAAGTTACTAAAATATATTATATAAATAAATAACTTTTTGAAAGACCAATTTGTCCTCAGTGTCTTGGTGCTCCTGTAAATTTTTCTTTTTTTCTTCATGGGACTGAGGCATCTAAACCATGTAAAGACAAGAGATAGTTCATTTTGCCTCTTCTGAAAACATTTGGATATTCACTTATCAGGAAAATTAGATCTGTTGCATTATGTTCAGTTGATTGCTAGGTCGCAAGAGGGACAAATGATTAGGACTTAACCAAGGTAAGTTCATAGGTTGAGTCCAAGGGGCCAAGAAGCATGGAGCCCTACCTCTTCACATATTTTCCTAGTTTTGGAGATGGCTTTAGGTCTTACATGCTGGAGATATCTAAGTATCTGTTATTCTCAGATATATTTACATTCTAGAAGATTGCATCATTTCTCCTTCTCTTCCTTCCGTGCAAACCCTCCCATACACCCCTGTTTGCTCTCTTTCAAATTCATAGCCTCTTTTTTTCATTATTGTTACATACATATACGTATATACATTTCAAATATAACATGCTCAGTCTGTATAATGTTACTCTTATGTATGTTTTCAGGGCTGACCATTTGGTACTAGATAATCAGTTGGTGTACTCTTCCTCGGGGAAGTATATTTTTCCTGCTCTCAGCATTCCTTAGTTCCCTGTAATTCTTTGTGTAGGATTGAAACCTCTTGGACTTTCCCTGTTAGCATGTTTATTGGTGTTGACCTTGTTTAGCTCATGTTTAGGCACTCATGTTGGTGAGGGTTGATGGGTGTATTCTGATAATACTGGGAGATACAATTTCACAGAGAAACTTCCTGTTTCTCTGTCTCTTACGATCTTTCCACCCTTTCTTCTGCAATGTTCCCTGAGCCTTAGCTATGGGAGTTGTTTTGTAAATGTGTCTGTTGGGAATGGGCTTCAGAACTTTGCATTTTGACTGGTTGTGATTTTCTGTAGTGCTCTCCATTAATTACAAAGAGAAGTTCCCTTGATGAAGGGTGAGGACTACACTTACAGGGATAGACCTTGAGAAGGATGTACAGAATACAGCTGAATGGAGAGACTAGGTGTGGTGTGGGAGAGGTCTGTGGGTCAGGGCAGGTAGAATCTAAAATAAATATTTTACTTGAGAAATTTAAACATCAATTGGTTGATCAGATTGCAAGATTAATCCAGAAATTCCAAGGCTCTGTTTTTCTCCCATAAATAGGGACAATACTGCTGTTATTCTGTATGCCTTTTACCTAATTTTATATTTACACACTCAAGCTCCATACCTCATAGCTCTGTAAAGTACATTAACTTCCATAATGGAGTGTGTCACTGACTAGTTTACATTTGCTTATATTTTGTAGGTTATAAATACTTTGTAATTTATCAATCTGTAATGTACGTTACATCCTTGTGACATGAGAATGTCAATTTCTAAGATGAAAGTGGATTCTAAAGAGATGATGTGTCTAACCACAATGACCAAGCTTGAGAGCTTGACCTGAATTCAAGATTTTGAACTCCAACTTTGTATGTCTTTCAATCACCAAATTTTGCTACATCATTCTGTATCTCATCACTTTCCCATGACTTTGGACAGAAGATCCTAAGTTACTGTTGCAGTTTAGAAATGGTTCCTGAAGTGTGTATACATGAAAGGAAGGAACATAAGATCGAGATGAAAATGGATACTGTTAAAATGTGAAAGTACTTTTTTGATATCTTAAGAAAGGTATGTTCAAAATGTGTATTCTAGGAAGCACCATACTAAACCTAAATTATGATCTTGTATTGATAAGAACAGGAAGAAAATGGCTTGAGGTTTTGAGATACTTCATTTTGCTGGTTGAATCATTTTCAATAGAACACATTTGGCTTTCTGATAAGGAGCAACTTTCGGAGAACAGGAAGATAAAAGTTTGTGATTTTTATAAAAGGGTATATATACTTAAGGTGGTTGGAAATCCTATTCAGTGGTTTTCATAGCACCAAATTATATAGAATTATTAGGGTATATAATTCCTAATTGGCTGTTACTTACCTTTCCTATGCCTTTTTTTTCTGAAAGAAGCACATTTTGTTTAAGTGTCCATTTCAAGTACATATAGTCCATCTTAGTAGACTCAGTGGATGAAATAATGTTATCTTTTCAAGTATGGTGGCACTAGCTTGTAATCCTAGTACTTAGAAGGCTGAGAAAAGAGGATACAAAATGCAGGAACAGTTCAGATTAAAGCAAAATAAAAAAGGATAGCTGCATCCTATTTTCAAGTAATGAGTTTAGAATCTGTTTATCAATATTAGGATGTAAGAAGTTCTGGTTAAGATTTCACTCACTCTTAGGAGAAAGTCATGGGAAATTACTCCCTCTCTTATTAGATGTTATACTGCTCAGCTCTCCCATTGAGGTAAACATGAGGGCCTTAGCTACCATGTATCTTGGCTAACAGCTTCACATTCAACAAAGCTGATGAATGAGCACAGTGGATGTACTACATATGTCCATTCCTGTGTGACATAGGCATCCTCTATTGGGCAGCCGTGGCTTCAGAAATCTATCATGGGGATCAAAACAAGGATAATAGAGTTGGACTACAATCTAGGATTTTTCCTACCCAATCCTTTCCTTTCCTTCTTAGAAATGCTGTAGCTTGGCTATGTTCTGTCAAATATTCAGGTGTCAAACTTAATGCCCAGTAGAAAAATATTGAAAGATGAAGCTTGTGGCTGGTGAAATGGCTGTCAGCTTGGATTCTTGTACCCACGTTGGGTGGTTCTCAACCACCTGTAATTCTAGTTCCAAGGAATTTGATACCCTCTGTGGGCACCCACATGCATGTTACACAGATACACAAACACACATAATTACATAATAAAAAATAAAACAAGATATATTTTTTAAAATGTGTAGCATTTTAAAGGGTAAGTAGTCCACGAAAGCATCCCTTCATGAATGAGATTAAAGCATCCTGCTGTGTAATCAAAAATGGAAGGGGCAAGCTTCTCTGAAGCTTCTTTTGTAAATATTCCCATCCTCTTTATAACAGCTTTGCTCTTATGACCTAATCTTGGAGGTGATGACTTCAGCATGTGGATTTGGGGTAACATAAATATAGTTCATTGTTGTCACTAATGACTTAATTTGCTTTATTTTTAAACTATTATGTGCTTACATTATTTTCCTTATTGGTTAAGTGACTTTAAATACAACAGTTATTAGCATTTTAATCCCTGTAATTGATTGAGTAGAGACATTGTATAGTAAATAAAACAGTGCCTAAACATATAATTGAGGAAATTTAGTACATTGTTTGAAAAAAATGGACTCTAGAGCAAGTTGCTTGGTCTCAAATTTCCCACTCACGACTTACTAGGTCTCTTGTTTGTAGAAAATAATTTAACATTAGTGTCCTCATTTTTAAAAATGGAGCTATACATATCTCTTTCATAGGGCCATTAGAAGAATAAATGAATTATATACAAAATACTCTGTAGTTTCAGAGACATAAAAAGCATACATATATATGTTTATTATTAATAGTAACTGTTTAATTAATGTTAATAGTAGTTGTTATATTTGTATCATCATTATCATTATTATTCTGTATGCAGAAGACTAAAGTTGTGGAAATTATATTTGATGGGAAGTATAACTAGGATTGCAATTTCATCAGCAAAAATAATATTGGGATGTTTATTGCATAATTAAAATAGATATTCATGTATACGTATTCATTACTATAATAGTTACTTTTATGAACTAAATAACAAATTATCAGGTTTAACAGAGTAAAATCTTTTCCTCAAAATAATAGATTTTTTCTTACCACATCAAATCAGGCAGATACCTTCAGTATCAACAGTTTTAATCTTTTGTTCTGATTAGATGATTTCCATCTAGTAACAGCAGTTCCACCTGAACCACTTTTTTCTCTTGTCATATTTTTGCTGCAATAATATGAAAGAGGATAACTACAAAATTGAATAATAACAAGGTTTGATTTAAATACACTATTGTAGGAGAAAACTGGACCTTCCACTGGACAGAACAAAGCCTGATACCCACGTGGACATACCCAGAGATGGACCTGCCCAGGCATGCCCAGAGACAGACAAGCCTGGACATGCCCAGGGAGCAGCAGCTGCAGTCTGGTAGCCAATGGGACGCTGGGCCGGGTGGAGGATATAATAGGTTTTCCCTCCCCCAATAAACTGAGTGTGCCTTTTGCCACTCACCTGACTCCCAGAGCCTGTGTATCCTGGCTCAGCGCCAACTCTACCCTTTTCCTGAAGGGTCCTGTGGATGGGTATAAGCAACACACTATCAGTGGGAGCTACCTATAGTTCTAGAATTATGTTCTTTTACTTACTGTTCATCAACAGAAAAATAAAGCATTATGACTTTACAAGTTAAGTGTCGACTCCGATTGTGACTGAATTCTACTACAGATAGATGAAGTCATATTTATATATGAAACCCTATGGTAAGATACTTCAATGGATTGTTCTGTGGTCTGCTGATTTTCATCTTTGTTCAGGTAATTTTTCATTCATTAAGTAGTTTTCCAAATGGTGCAAAGTTGCACACTTAAAGCTGATAAGAATATACATCTAGATATGTGGAAATGTAATACAAAGAAATCTTATATAGTTAAATCAGTGATGGGTTAAATGAATTATAATTTGTTAATTAAATTACATATTAATTTAATGCTATAGTTTAGAGGAAAATAAAAAGGTAACTGAATCCTCAACTTTTCTTTTTTACTTTAATTCTAAACAGTTTCAAACTTAAAGAAAAACAAAGGAGTCCGTTATCCTTCACACACATTGGTGAAATTATACTTGACATACATTTTTATTTTCCAGCATATGGATTATGTTCATGTTTTTCCATTTGCCCCGATACTATCTTTTATAACAGAACAGTTCAGAATCACAGATTCCATTCAGTTAAAAGTGACTTCACTTTTTTTAGACAATTACCTCAATCATTTTTTTATTTTAATTTGTTTATTTTTAATCTACACATGTGAGTGTTTTGCCTGCATGTATGTTTTTGCACTATATGCATGCTTAGTGCTAATGGAGACCAGAAAAGAATATTGGATCCCCTGGAACTGGAGTTGTGGATGTTTGTAAGCTGCCATGTGAGTGTTGGGAACTGAACCCAGGTCCTCTCCAAGGGCAGCAAGTACTCTTAAGTACTGAGACAGTCTTTCACCCACCTTAATCAATTTCTATAGTTTATGATATTTACAGATTTATACACCATGTATTTTGTAGAGTGCCCCTCAATTTGTGTTTGTCTGATATTTCTTTCCTCTTATTGTACTTTAGGCTATGCATTTGTGGAAGGCTAATCACAGAGTAAGTAGATGCATCTTAAAAGTGTCTTATCTCCGGTGTAACTTTGATCTCTTCGTTAAGATGCATTGTGCCAGCTTTCTCCATTAGAAGGAAAATTATTGTCCATCCCTGAGTTAAAGTACAGTTTATAGGGAAATGCTTTAATGTTGTGAAATTACAGTATATCAACCGCCATATAGCACCAAGTCCTGTTGATTGTTAGAATAAATTACTACTGTGTTTGTTTCAAAGGGGCGATTTTTAAATTCTATCATTCTCTTACCATCACTAATGTATATAAATGGCATTCAAACACACTTGACTATATGATATTCCAGTTTACAAAAGGCAATATTTCACAAGTTGGGAAAGGAGATGTTCAGAAAGGAAGAAACAGTGACATCATAAAGGGCAGGTTACAGTGGAAAACAAGAGAGGAAATATATAATGATAGGAATCTGATAACTTAAAAGCTAGTGCAGTTTATTTGTGGAGAGTAAGTTTTTTCTATTGTTAGTTAAATTATAATGGAAAAGCTCCACTCCACTTGCAAATAAATGAGTGACTGAGGAAATCATCCTAGCCTCAGTTTCTAACCCTTTGCTTTAAATGTTTACTCCACAGTTTCTATAGTTTTGATTTGGGGCACAGAATATTTCCCTCTGTTTGGATTTTGAGGCTTTATAGGACACTTTGATTAAGCTTATTACAACGATGATACTTTTGAAGTTCACAGTGAGCTCCAGGAACTGTATTTCTTAAGTAAGTGCAGATGTTCCCTGATTGACTGTGGGGCCACATTGCAAGAAATCTGTCCCAAGGTGAAAATAAAGTAAGGCAAAATGCATTTAATATACCTAGTGCACAAAATAACATACTTTAGCACAGTGTACTGCAGTGTATTGGCTGATCCTGTTTAGATTGTGTGATTGTGAGACTGTGTGAGACTGTGACTTTCTGCTCCTGCCCAGAATCACAAGAAAGGGGAAGATTGTACACCCTTCCTCCACTCTCGTTAAAGATCAACATTCAAATTTTAAAGTGTAATTTCTACTGAATGCATATTGCTTTTGCACAACCATACATTTTGATAATCATTAAGTCAAGCTATGAGGCTGTGTCTGTATGGCCGATTTCTGGGCTTGAGCTTGTAGCCTACAGAACTTGGGATACAAGAAGTCATATAAATGTGAATATTTTAATAACCACTAGTGTCATTTAGACATCATTTATTACAGACTTCTATGGGAAAAAATTAAGACCTGATTATTAATCTAACATTAATTAATTGATGTTTGATTGATATACTTATAAAAAACTGAGGGATTGAGAAAATGGCAATGCACAAAAGCATATGTACATCCTTCATTTAATAAAAAAAGAAGCAAGGCCATGCACATATATTAAGCATGCACATATATTAACACAAGTATATTTACATACTTATATGCATGACTATATAATGAATATCTTATATCATTTTAATAGTCTGTATAGTACTAATTAGATAAATATTTATTTGACTAATCATAAATGCTATCTAAATTTTTTTATAATTGCAAGTAGTATTGGGAAGAACTATTTCTAAAGAAATATAAATATTTGTTTGAAACTAATAAAAGAGGGATTTTTATCATAGTCACACCCTCATTACATCCCCTTGTTCCACTTCCACACCCACTAATCCCCTTCCCATTCTCAATTAGACCCACTTCTACTTTGTTAGTAACAATACATTTAATTGGAGCTGCTTACAGGAGCATGGGCAACTTAGCAGTGGCTACACACTGAAGAAAATTTCTCCCTCCTCTAGTTATCGTTAAACTACCTATACATCCTCAGGAGAGGTGGAGCTGCATGAACACTTTAACTAGCAACAACTGTCAAGAAATACTCATAGGGGTTGGGGCCCTGTGATCCTCTCCCACTCTCCATGATGGAATGTTGACAGAACTAAATCCTGTGCAAAGATTCACAGCTGTTTTGAGTTAATGAGTGGAAGGCCATGTCATGCTTGGAAGACAATATTCTCTGACACTTGACCCCTTCCTCTGACTCATATTATTTAAGTTTTCTTTTATGTGATGTTTCCCAAGTCTTGGGTGATGCAGATGTTCCATTTAGGGCTGAGCATTGAACAGTCACTCTATCTCATCAATTTGAGCAGTTATGTATCTCCTGCATTAACCATTGGAGTCTGCAAAAAGAATATCAAAGCTGACAATAATACTAATCTAGGAGTATAAACATAGAGAATGCAATTTGATGGACACATGACCATTTTACAAAACAATAGTTGTAGCTTCCCTACAACAAACATACCACAATTGAGCATGACAGTCAGTGGCATAGTACACAGAGACCATAGCTAGATAAAATTTTTGAGAAATTTTCTCCCCTTTCTTTGTCTCTTCCAGTACCTTGAAAGCCAGCAAGCAGGGACAATGACTTCAGCTATTCCAGTGTGATTTTTCTGTCCTACAACCAAAACATATGATGTCCTTAGCAACATTTCTTTATAACTAAAAATTTTACTTCAAAGACAATTCATTAGAATAATTCTTTTAGAGAAATATTGACCTAAGTAAGCTATTATTAGATTCCCAATGCCAAGCAACATGTAGAAGATCATTTTGTAGGTGTCTCAAACTATTTATGATCTATTTCTTTAAATTAAAAAAAGGTTTAATAACATATTTACACATTTTTCAGACACTAAACTATTAAAATTATTTACCACTTTTAAGGAATCATATGCCCTGTCGATTTGTTGATTGCTTTTTTTTTTTTGTCAAAATGTTGCTCAAACTTTTTGTAAATTTTACAAAATAATTTGAGTAGATATAGTCCAAAAACAAATCAAAACAAAACATGATTTGTTTTTCTTTCAACAAAAAATGAATTTGTTGAATTTAGTCAACTGTTTTAGCAGTGTACCTAGTTCTAAATGCTTATTTGGTTTAACTGGGTTCCATAGCATTGGTAGAGCTGAGTTTTGTCAATAGCAGGACTGTAGATGATGTGTGTGTGTGTGTGTGTGTGTGTGTGTGTGTGTGTGAGTGTGTATCAGAAAATGCCAAAAAACAAATCAAAAAACAAACAAAAAATGCAGTTATTTTTGGATATGGTATTAGGATTGTTTTCTTTTTCCTCTTTCATGCTGATTTGTCAGTTATGTTTTATTTGTTTTAAATATACTTGAAACATGTTTTATTTGTTAAAAATTTTCAAAATCCATGATTGATAAATGCAAAGCCTTTCAGAAGATTTGTACACATATTTTCTTCTCTGGATAGTATCTTTTTATTCCTTAAGGTAGTCATACCAATAACCTGAACCAAGCAATGAAACTAATGATAACCAGATTTGTGTTCAAACTGCTGGTTTTTAGTTACTCCATTTAGGTTGCATGTTTGTAATATAGCTTCAAACTGAATGAAGGAAAATCTCTATTTGCACCATTCACATTCTGCTTTTATAAATATTTTAACTTAGGCACACAAAAAAATCACTGAAGTAATGGTTCTAGGATTACAAGTATCGAAATGTTAAAGGGTGTTTTGGTTTTGAACATGTCTCTACAGTTGTAACTGCTTTTCCTTCTGGAGTCAGATCCAGGAAACTATATCTGACTGCTATTTTCTCTGAACTACAGCAATCAACATCCCTGCTGTGTTTGAAACTTGTAGTTCATGTACCACGTTTTTTTGTTTTTTTCCCTTTTATTGAAAATTGGTTTTTTTTTCCTCACATAATATGTTCTGATCATATTTTCTCCTCCCTCTACCACAAGCTCCTCCCCATAACCCCTCCAATCTGGATGCTTCTAAGGGATAATAGTAAAGAAAACTAGAATTAAAAAAAAGCTAAGACATTAGAACAGGAAAAAACAAACAGAAGGAAAAGAGTATAAGAAAAAGCACAAGAAACAGATATAGATGCAGAAAGCCACTTGTTCATACACTCAGGAATCCCATAATAACACTAATTGGAAATGATAATATGGACACAAAATACATGTAGGGTAAAAAGAGGGAAAAAACAAAAATAAAAAGTAAGATTAAAATAAAAAAGCCTTGGCACAGCATTATGAGACAAGGAAACTCCAAAGATGCTTTTGGATTCATTTTCTATTGGTCATCTATTGCTGGGCATGTAGTCTACCCTTAAGAGTAACTTGTTTCCCCAGTGAGACTCTTTTGGAGAAAGCTGAATTTTCATTTACAAGTGGTTATCAATTGGAGATTGCTTCTGGTTTAGGAATGGGCACACGTATCCACTTTCTGTTTTTAGCTCTAGGAGCTCAACAGGTGCAATTGTGGAGGCTCTGTGCATGCTGCTCTGAGTTCATGTGTGTATAAGTCCTATTGCATTTAGAAGACATTGTTTCCTTGGTTTCTTCCATCCGTTCTGGCTATCCACTGTGTTCTTATAAAACAACCGTATATTCAAAAGAGTCATTGTGCTTAGGACACTAAATTTTAAATCTTATATTTCCTACTATGACATAAGACAAGTTGTTGAATTTGTGGGTTTTTGTGTTTGTATGTGTGTATATGCATATGTACACATATCTCTCTGTGTGGGGGGCATTCCTATGTAGAGCCCAGAAGAGGACACTGGGTGTCATTGCCTCATTTTCTTGAGACAGGATATCTTACTCAATGTAGAGATCACATGGTTTTCTAGCCAGCAATCCTCCTGTCTTTAACCCCACCCCAGCACTGGCATTACAGGCATGCACAGTTATGCCTTGCTTTAATCTCTCTCTCTCTCTCTCTGTGTGTGTGTGTGTGCGCACCTGTGCCCAGAGGCCAGAAGAAGATGTCGAATCCCCAGGCATTGGAGTTACAAACTGTTGTAAGCTATCTGACTTGTGTAATGGGAAGCAGTGTCTGCTCTTCTGTATGCTCAGCAAGTGTTCTTAAACTGCTGACTATCTATCTCTCTAGTTCCTGTGCATGGTTTATCATATAGGTGCTGGGGATCCAAATTCAGGCCTTCAACCTTCTCACCATGAGTGCTCATTTACTGATCTATTTATCTCCCCAGGCTCAGTTTAACTTGTTTTCAGAACTTTTTAGTTCCCTTGCCTGTGTAATGTATTCGCCTTAATAATTTGCTTTAGTCATTCATTCGTTCATTCATTCATTCATTTGGCATTTATGAAATGGTAGTATATATAAGAGATTGAGATGAACAAAATGACTGATTTATCAAATCGTTAAGTCTCTAAAATCTTGTGACTATACAAGTGTCTTTATAGTTATAGATATTAAAAAAGAATTGGTAAATTATTTCCTGAGTTTAATGTTATAAATTTCAATTATATTTTATTCTAGATGAAAAACTGCTGGTTATATTTTAATTAGTGACTTAGATTCCTATCTTTATTTATTTTTTAATGAGGAGAACAAAGAGAACAAAATTAATTAAGCCTTCTCAGCTTTCTCTTTGGTAAAAACTAAGTCTTGACTGTAGTGAACATTAGCTTAGCAGTTGGATTTATTAGATGTAAGGTTTTTAAATACCTAATTATGCTAAACTCACATATATGGGCACACTCTTATAAGCAGTGTTTTAAATACCACAGTGCACTTTTTGCAGCTTTTTTTCTCACCTCAGGGTGGAAAGAAATACTGATGTTTCCTAAAATGTTCTTCTCTGACTGACTCTATCTTTGAATACAAAAATGGTTATAATTTTTCATACTTTCGTGCTGCTAAGGAAGAGATATCACTTCATTTCTTGGATATACAAAAAGCTTCCTTGTGTCTTTTTAATGAGAATGAGAGTGTCTGGCATGACCTGGCGATGGCCCACTCAGATTCTTTCTTTATTCTCGAATGGCTGTACTTCCTTGTTCCCATTTGTTGTCATTGCATGTGTTCTTATTTGCCTTTTTGGCCTCACTGATGCATGAACTTGTAAATTCAAACTGAGCTATTATGTCTCAGAATGTGACATCGCAGCATGGACTTGTGGTAGCTGCAGCTGCCAATTCCTTTATGTTTTCTGTAACATCACATAGCTTGAGTTTGGACAACAATGGATTCTTGTGTTCCTGTGATTGCTAGGGAAAGCCAAACATTCAGTAATTGGTTTGGTAATGAGATTGGACTCCGTTTGTTTTAAGTTGTCTATGTTTTTGACTTCTGACTTGATTTTGTTTACAGATAGACTGATTTGTGTGTAGATGAAGCAAAAACATACTCAGATGACTTACTGTGGGGTTGCATCCAGATAAACTCATCATGAATAGATAATACTGTAACTCAGAATGAATCTACTGAATGCACCTAACACCACAGCTTAGTCTGGTCTAACTTAAACACTCTCAGTACACTTGCATCAGCCTTCTGCTGGGTAAAAACAGTGAACATAAAGCCCACTTTATAATCATAAAGTTTTGGAAACCTCAGATTCAAACACAGATGGGCATTTTACAGACACAGTGAGATGCAAAACCACAAAATAGACATAATATCAAAAGAAATTTGGCCACTCAGTGCACTGTAGACAGTAAAGCATTGTTTACCTTCAAAATTGTGTTATGTGGCCTGCCTAGTGTCATGAGAGAAGACCTTCTGCAGTTTGCTAGGGTAAGAGATGAGCTTGCAAAACTTGAAGTGTGGCTTCCATTTTAGGTATCACTGTTGTACATTATCTTAATTATAAGTTGAAGATCATCTGTGTGTTATTTTGGCTCTTTGACTTAGAGATTCACGTGGGATACCTAAGAATGGTGACTTAGCTAGAGTGTTGTCATCATGACACAAGTTAGAGCTATCTAGGAAAAGGAACTTCAATTGAGAAAATACTTCCATCATATTGGTCTGCAGACAAGTCTGTAAAGCATTTTCTTGATTAATGATTGATGTTGGAGGGTCTAGCTCACTGAGAGGAGTGTCACACCTGGGCGGGTGGTCCTGGCTCCTATAAGAAAACAAAACAAAATGAGCAAGCCTTGGGGAACAAGGCAATAATCAGCATACCTTTATGGTCTATGCTTCAGTTCCTACCTTCAGGTTTCTGCCTTGAGTTCATGCACTAATGTCTCTTCATGATGGACCCATTAGCCAAATAATCCCTTTCCTCCCCAAGTTGCTTCTGGTCATTGTGTTTTATCACAGCAATGGAGACCCTAACTGAGACAGACACATCATGGTTAAAATTATTAAGATGCGCAAAGGTCCATTTCGGTTTTTTTTCATTACCTGGTAACCTATTTTAGTACCATTTGGGGTTCAGAATTATTTTAGCACTGTCAATAAATGAATGATTTTAACTAAGCTCCTGATCTGAAAGGCAATTATTATTGAAGACAAACCCCAAATGTAATGAACTATAAATTGTCAAAATTGAAGAAGAAAAATGTGAAGAAGAGATATGTGGCAGTTCAAAAGATGCTGAGATGATGCAGCAAGAAGCTCAAGTTGAGGGAGGTCCTGAAGAGACATGGGCAAGGAGCTCATGAACTTTATGTTTGACTTCAGTGTTTCTTAATCACATTTTATGATTTCATCATTTAAACAGTATTCCAGGACTTTAACACTAGAAATGGTTTGCATGTCTTTCAAACTTAAGATATCAGTGTTGAACCCTATTTTCCCTCATGTTTTAGGAAGAACAATTTCTTCTGTCCAAATCTGAAACATTTCTCCCTACCTTCTTCCTCTTGTTTCTCTTTTCTCTGAAATTATCATCATGTTCTATCACTTAAACCAACTCTTCTGCTATTTTGCTTCCAGTTGCCAATTCATAATGCTTTATGCATACAAACCTCTTTCAGCGAAAAGACAAGTAAAACGCTTTCTTATATGTATGCCTCCTCTCTCTTTTTTCTTTTTCTTTTTTAGAAGAAAAAAATTCAGTGTGTGTGTGTGTGTGTGTGTTTCTGAGTGCAAACACACTCGAGTGTGCACATGTGCACACATGTGGGTGCAGGTGCCCATGAATGCCAAAACCATCATATCCTCCAGGAACTGGAGTTACAGGTAATTGTGAGCCATCCCAGTGTGAGTTCTGGGAACCACCCTTGGGTTCTCTGCATGATTGATATGCTCTTGTAACTACTAAACTATCTTCCTAGCTTGTCTCTTCTCTTTTTTCAAAAGTTAAATTTATCAACATATGATTCACTTGCTATCTCCATTTTCATTTCTGTATTTACTCTTCAACTCACTGCCGCTGACTTCCTTATAAACTCAGTGAAACTGTTTGATTGATGAAATTTAGATAGAAATATGATATGTATTTCTTAGAAAGTACTCTTGTATCTCTCATATGAAGGAAATGCTCCATTTTCCCTTCTTTCTTCCTACTCACTGGAGAGTGATGTGATTGCTAGACCTCTAGCAACTGGATCATGAAATAAAATCAATGATGGTGCATGCCTTTAATAACAGCACTCTGGAGGAAGAGGCAGGTAGGACTCTATGAGTTCAAGGCCAGCCTAATCTACAGAGTTCTAGGACAGCCAGAGTTACAACAGAGAAATCCTGCCTCAAAAAACCAAAGAATGAAAAAATAAAAAATGAGTGAAGAAGTCTATGTTTCTAGTGACTTTGAGAAACCATACTAGCTGCCCTGAATTGCCTTTTTCTGAAAACACCAATAAATATGCTGATCAAGCTTCATTTATTTTGGATTTTGTTACTTTTAGTCAACCTTTTTCTAAATAAATACCTTGAGAAATATCAATCACTTTAATGGCTTAGAATATCACTAATGTAGCAATGACTCCATGTGGAGATTGTTTTCCTGAATTTCAGAAATTTTACATTTCGAATTTAGTATACATACATGATTAAAGATGAAGTACCTGCACTCTAAAGTTGATGATCTATCTTCTCCTCCTCCTCCTCTTATTTTTTGGTAAGGGGGATAGAACTTAGGGCCTTTCACATGCTAGGCAAACTCTCTACCACTGATCTACATTACACAGCTTTTTGTTTTGTTTTGTTTTAGTTTGGTTTTTTTTTGTTTTGTTTTAAGAGAGGTCTCACTATGTACCCTAAGCTGGTCTCCAACTCATTATCCTTCTGCCACTGCCTCCCTAATGCTGACATTAAAATTGCTGTGTACACTATCAAGCCAGGCAGTTCCCTCTTCTTAATCTGAATTTAGGCCCTTGCCATTATGTTGCACTGCTTCAGTAATTCTCTCATCTACCTCCTCCAGCGCACGCCATGTTATGATCTACTTATAAATCTGTCACCACAGTTATGTTTCTGAAACAGAAATCTTATTATTTCTGAAAGAGGTATTATCTTGCTTAAATTTCTTCTGTGACCCTATATATCTCGCTGATAGGAATAGAATTTATTTTTCCTACATGCAAAGACTTGCAAGGTCTGCATCCTGCTCATGTCTCTCAATTGATGTCTTCTAATGAGAAGATTGAATTTATGATTTCCTTTCTACTACATATTCACTCAACATTTTTTTTCCTCTACCTTCAAACCCTTCTCTACCTCCAGTTAAATGTTTAGACTCTATCCCCTTTTTTTGCTATTTTGAGCCAGACTCTCCATATGTTGCCACCCTCGGGCCTTGATTCCAATGCCCACATCTAAGTTATCCATTGAATAATAATAGATGTATTTAGTTCTGTTATTATTTCCAATACAATGACTTTTTTCACCAACCTTGAAGATTCTGACTGCTCTCTCTGGTTTGTACCACTTCTCAAATTTGTATGCTACTATGTAGAGAATAGAGAGCAGCCTAAATTCATCTTTGTATCCCCAAGATCTACAAAGATTCCTGCCACAGGTTGATACCTAAGAAGTATTTATTATATTATCGGGGTGGATTATAGTAGCATTGACAATGATAGGAATAAGAACAAGTCTAAGTAACAAATTCAGGAAAAAGGAGAAGTCAAAGATGACTCATATTTTATGTCTGGATGGCAAAAGAGGTAGGCATGAATATTGGAAATATGGAATGTGGGGAGGGAAAAATTCAAGACAGTAGATGAAATTGACTCTGGGTACCTTGAACTTGTTCTAGTAGTGGCATGAACAAAGATAAATGGGCTAAAATGTCCTCAAGTACTGTTCCTCTTCCTGAGTAATTAAAAATTCATTTTTATAAAATTATCAGTGGATAGCAGAGAAAGTAATTGATCAAATTAGATTGGGAAGAATCATGGGGTTCTACAACATTCACAGGATTAAAAATAGGAGACAGGATTCAAGCAGTGACCGGGAACATAGTACTGGGATTAGGCAGTCTCCTTTAATTTAACATGTAGGCTTTCTGCCATCATACCAATGTCACATGAATAGCTACTCTGTTCCAGCTGCTCATTGATGTCAAAAGAAAATATTACATTATAGAAAAATATATTCACTCAAGACACTTGACAACTAACCTCAGAAACTTTGTGTCAATATCATGAATGTAAAAGACATGTTAAAAGCCTTTCTCCCGTATTACGAATAAATTCATTTATTATATTATAGAAACCAAATATGGTGGCATACACCTTTAATCCCAGTATTTAAGAGATGCAGATAGAAAAATAATGATTTCCAAGCCAACCTGGGCTACATAGTGAGGTTCAGGCCAACCTGGGTTACATGAGAAACTATCTCAAGATAAAAGAGAAAGAAGACAGAGAGACTTATAGCAATGCAATCATACCTTAGGGACTCTTAGTTTGGAAAATGATTTCCCATTTTGTGGGATCTCAGCTTCACTGATAAACTAATTTTAAAACAGATTAAGAAAGAAAATTTAGGACAATTTTATTATAATTTGAGAGAAAACAACAGTACAAGTAAGCTGAAAATTCCAGCAACCCCCAAGAGGAGGAGATGAGAAAAAGGTATGTCTTTAAAATTAGCCATGGAGGGCAGAGAAGCATAGAGAGCTCAGAGTATCATGGAAGTCAATTTTGGGAGTGCTGAGCAGTGGGTCTGAGTTTTGAGGGCACCTTGCCATCACAGGTTCTGGTGTCTCAAGGCAATGCATTACACCAGGGAAACATGATTAGAAATAGAATCATGGACAGGGAAAGCAGAGAGTTGAAGTGGGCTAGCAGGCTATGGAAAGAGCCCCAGAAGCCTCAAGCTACAAACAGTATCTAGTCTTCTGCAGAGCAACTTATTTCAAATTCATCTTGATGTTGTAGATCCTTTCCTATTCTGCCGCAGAACCAGGAACATTGAGAAATCACACATAGCTAAGTAAAGGTTCATTTATATCACTTTCGGCCAAAAATGCTAACATAAGTAAAACACAGAAACAAAATAAGGACCCTCATAGTAGTTATATTTTTCACTTTATTTTATGAAAGTGACAAAAAAACAAAGGTGCACACAATTTCAGGAATTATTCATCTAGAGGCCTCTGTAGCAGCCTGCCAGGAAGATCTCCAGAATTATTGTCAGTGTTTGATGAGACTATCTGAAAATGCAATCTCCAAGTTGAGCTGGAATCCAATAAATAAATTCAATAAATGACACATTTACTGAGCATGCTAAATCCTGAGGATAAAAATCAAAGGAGATGTTATTTCCTGCCCTCAGGGATCTCACAGTTTAATGGAGACTACCTGTTTAGAAATGCATTTACAGCCTGTCTTATCTCAAGAAGACAGTTGCAGGAGAATATGCAAACAGAAATGTGAACATTTTGTCCAGAACACAGACATTTTGGAGGACTGGTAATACCAAACAAAGTGAAAATTCTTTGATTCTTCAGTGGCCGTCTTCTGAGAAGATGATAGATCTATAAAGATAGAATATTGTCTCTGAATTTAAGTCACAGCCTTGCTAGAGCTTTAGAATAGTTGTTCCAGATAAGTTTTATTAAAATAATCTATAATCCATCTAGGCTCAGATTATCCCATGACATAGGGTAGTGTAGACTTTGGGGGAAAACTTTAAACAAAGCTACAGTGTCCCTAGGAGCAGTTGCTTCTGAACTTGTACCCAGAGTTTTGTAAGGTATTTTGAATTCACTGGATAAATTAGCTGTTTGTCTTGCATTAGCTAGGCAATGTCACTCTAAGTTAGAAATACATTTGGAGGTGATCATGTTATAGTATGACTCATTGTGCTAGACGGCATAGTTCTCATTTCTCTCATGATCAGCAAAAGAGACCAGAATCAGGGAGGAGTTCAAAATGGGAAAGATCAAAGTGAATCCCTAAGCCTTGGAGTTCCCAGGTGTAAGGCAATAAGCTGGAGATGAGCACTGAGGAAAGAGTAGCTACCATTCACAAAAGTGTTTTCCCAAACACTGAGCAGAGCTTGCCATTTATTTTCATGCCGTCTATTTTTTTTTAATTTTACACCTTGACAAAATGGTATACAGAGGCTAAATAATTTTCCCAAATCTCATAGCTAATAATTGCTGACAATGGCACTCAAACCTAAATCTGACCAATGTTAATGCCACTGCTCTTCAGATACTTTTAGCTGTCAGAATGTTGAATGTATAGCTTTGAACACAGTAGATAAGAGTGAGGCTGATGAGTCAATTTAAGGGACTGAGGTGAAAGAGAAGAATCATGCATACATACTTCACTCCAGCTTGGAGACTGAGCCAAAAGACAGTAGACAAATCACTGACAACCTTGAGAGATTCTGGGATGTTAAACACCTCTTCATCCTGACTTGAAGGTTTGCATGAGCTAAGGAGTTAGCTTTTTATATCCAGAGTTTGAATAATTAATGTGATTCGATACTGTGATTGGGAGCTGTGGAAAACAGAATTCTTAAGTACAGTGACAAAAACAATTTAGCCTGAATGAAAAATATCAAGGACTCTCTACAGTAGCTAGTTCTTTTTTCTCTCTGTGTGTGGGTGGCTGTAACTGGTAAGGATATTATAAGCTCTGTTCCTTACAAAAGAATTGCTGTAGTCATCAGTTACCTGCAAAGGAGTTCACTTCCACAATGCATTGCATTCTGTACACTCCTATTTTCTGCGGACCCAGTTCTCATTCTCCATTTTCTATGAAAAAAATGATGATACACTATCCATATTATCATATAGATGTGCCCCAGGTTTATAGGTATAACGTGTCAATGGTAATCTCCATAGATTATTTTACTTATTGCACTTTTACTTGTATATTTCAACATGTGTAAGTTGATAGATGCAGAGGATGCATAGATGTCTTTTATGATGGGATCATCATTCCAGAGACTTTACCCTCTAATTACATCAGTCCCAGCAAACAGCCATGCATTGTTTAATCACTTGTTTAAATATTATGGAAATGCTTTAGTTGTTAGTAATTTCTTTTCATTTTTGCTTTTCTTTGTTATTTAAAGGAACTTGGGGTTTTTATATTTCTTACCTTCCTGGGAGTAGTATCTACAAGTATGCTTGTAGACATCCCTAGGTTTCCTGGAGAAGACAATTCTGTGAGGACTTATCAAACTCACATACATACTTGGAAGTAGGTTATAAAATTTCCTGGACATTGTTGGTTCCTATGTTCTAAGCATTTGCTTAGTGGTGACCAAGATAGTGATTCTGTTCAAAACATCTTTATCATTTTCCTTTTAACCTTTGTTGCACCTAAAATTTGTTTCCTGAAGCCTGGCTAAATAATTAGTTGTATGGAACTTGAGGTCTATACACCACTACGTAATCCACTGTACATATATAATGGCAGAGTTTGTTGCAAAATCTATTTTCAAGGGCATTAGTTAAGGTGCCTTAAAGGATGTATTTTCTCTGGAATCTATATTAGAATCACCTGGCATGTTTAAATAATGGCATTTATCTTGCTTGCAATCACAAGTTTCCAGGCAATGCTTGGAATTCTGAACATTAACAAGCTCTCCAAAGAATTTCAATGCACCTCAATAACAAGGATCCTCAGCAACATTTATGGAGCACCATCAGGCATTACACTAAGCACCTTAAATAGCTCACTTATTTCTTATAAAAGTCCCATTATATTAGACAATTTTATTGCTATCAGAAGAGGAAACTTGGGGAGGTTAGAAAACATGTAGAACCACTATGTAAATCTATCCTTTTCAATTAATTTACTTGATACAAAATTATTCAGATAGCCCATTAAAAATTCAGTAAACCTAAGCACATTAAGGTAAAAACACTCATTGAACTTGACCCATTTGCTGTCTGACCTTTACTCAGTATTTGAACTGCTTATTCTGTTGTTATTTTCTTATGAGAAGTTGAACCTCAAGATTTTCTTGTCAGTGTTAAGTAGATGATATCGTTTGAAGATTTGCATTTGAATGCTGATCTTTTCTCCGTTTCTAAACATAGCACAGAGGATGATGAGAAATACCACAACACTTATTGCATGTAGCCTTTGTGTTTCTTCTGCTTATTGTATTGTCTTTTAGGAGTATGTGTGACTGATAACCTTAAACTTGTAACAGTAAAATTAAGTAAAATAGGATATGTGCTTACCATCTTGCCATATATATCACTAAATAACCAAGCCAAATTATCTAACTGAAAAAAATGGTTACTAGTTTTCAATTAATTATTGATAATAGCAGTACATCCAAAATGATGTAGCCTTTATGGTCATTTAACCTTGAAAGGACTGTTGACAAGACAAGACAGATGAGAAAAATCTCTAAGGCTTAGACAAGTTTCTGATTTATCTTGCATACAATACTCAAAACAAAGAGAATTGTTCTGAGTCCTTCCGTTCACATACATGAAAGGCTAGCACATTTTAATATGTCTTTTAACAGAAATCACCCGTGTCTTGGAAGTAGATTTGATGATAGGCTAGAAAGAAGAAAGGAAAACATTACAACTGGTAATATGTCTCATTATGTGTAGAATACATTAGAACACTTGAAAATAGTTTTAAGGGCATATAAGATCATTTGATATTGTGCTCTGCATTTGGAAACAAATGGTCTAATTGCCTAATTGCTTAATTTGATTAAGGATGGCTATAAATTAGGTACTCTGGAGATAAGGTATGAAATGCTAAATTGCTCATTATTTATTCTTAATTGTAGTGTATTCATAAAATAATTCCTTATATATGCTGATGAAAGCCTGGATTGCCTTGAAAATGTTTTAGATTGTGCTATATGGATAATTGTTTAATTTAGAAAGATTCAATAAAAAAGTAATCACTAAGAAATGAAATAATTTTCTCTAAATAGGCATGATAAAAGGCAATGACATAAGTTTAGACATAAAGTATGCTATGTAAAAATAAAATCTATTTACATTTTATAAAAACAAAATCATTAATATTAATTTTTAAAATGACTCAACATGATCTAGTTTTGGATGAATGAAAAATATTGAAAAGGATGATAGATGCCTTTTGCATTTAACTAGATTATTAGATAGATTTATATTATTTATATGGAACTTATACAACTGCCCCATTTCTGTTCAATAATACTGCTTACAATATACACAACATTTAGAGGTCAAGAATATTTAAAAGGAAATCACTTGCCTTTGCACTTTGGTGCTATAGATTGAGATAAATGAAAGTAGAACTCCCCCAAAGGACTTTACACACAAAAGAAGAAGAAAATAAGATCAAAGTTGAACTTCAAAGTGGTTCCTTTTTATACTTTGAACATAAAATATAAAAAGCACAAACAATTACTGTAATATATAAATTATATATAATATTGAAAAAACAACTGAAGTTAAAAAAACTTCTGCAAGTTTTTAGTATAATATAGAACAGCAAAAAATAAGGTATTAACTATATGAAAAATGTCAAAATACTGAATTCCCACTGTAGCTATTTGTAGACATGATATCAGGTGAGTATTCCTAATATATGCTAATGTATATTTTAAAATTTTAGTGATTAACATAGCTAGTTCCTGAAGAAGAACTGTCAAGAAGTGAATGGATTCTATAAATGAACAGAAGAAAATTAGTAAGTTAGCCTAGTACTTTTTCAATAACACAGAAAGGATAAATACATTTTGAAGTAACAGAGAAAATCAGACCCACTTAATTTATTTAGAATGCTGGAATATGTTATAACTTTATAACGAGGATATAAAATTCAAAACCCATAAATTGATTAGATTAAAAGATGTGGCAGTAAGTACAAAACTTGGGGTACAATAGCAAATTTACAAACTATCTAAACAATCTGCTCACAGAAAAGGAAAAAAAGAATTTAGAAGACTCAGCAGAATTGTAGGGAAAGAATGGTCTGATGGCTTTTCTAGGTATTATGAGGGTCTAGGTCCAAACTCCTGTAACAAGAGAAAAGCATAGCAAATTCAGTTAATCAAAGTTTTACCCGACAGGAGAGCTTTTTAAAATGAGAGACATGTGCAAAAGACCTGGAGAAACTGTTTGTCTTTAGCTGTCTATGGCTGTGTAGAAATGTGATTAGGCAAAAAGGAATAAGCTGATGGTAATGGCCCAAGTCAGGAAGGGGAGACAGTAATAAAAGGGAAAAAAGTGACTTTTCTTGGATTGGTTTGGAAGAGGAAGAGTTGGCTTTCTATGATGCATTTCAGGGAAAAGTTCCTATGACTTCCCCTGGAAGAGAAAGACGAGTAGGAGAGCAGAGAAGGTCAGAAATATGCTCCTTCTGAGGCCCATGCTGTCTTCAGGATGTCAGTGTACCACACTTTGGGATATCGTCCCTAACAGAATGTTGCTCAATTCCATTAATAATTAAAGCAACGTGAAGTAAAACAGAAAAAATGTCTACTCTCTCTCTCTTTATTTTTCTTTAAAGTCATCTTATATAGCCATAGCTGCTCTGGAAGTCACTGTACGGCTTAGGCTGGCCTGCAGCTTACCATTCTTCTTCCTCATGTTTTCTATGACAGCTGGTATACATGCCCTTCAGTGTTGTTTGTGTGTGTGAATGTGCATGTGCGTGTGTGTGTGTAAAGGTAAGCTCAATGCTCATTGTCTACTCTTTTCGTTAGAATTGAGTTTTAGATTCTATTTTTAGCTTCTTTATTAGACATTCAAAATACTATATATACACAGTTTATAAAGAATGAAAATCAGTAATTAGTTTCTTCATATCTGACCCTTTTCCCACTATAAGTAACATGTTAAGAATTTGTCCTAACTGGGCAGTGGTGGTGCATGCCTTTAATCCCAGCACTCAGGAGGCAGCAGCAGGTGGATCTCTGTGAGTTCAAGGTCAACCTGGTCTACAGAATGAGTTCCAGGACATTCAGAGTTACAGTGGAGAAACTCTGTCTCCAAAAAAACAAATAAGAAAAGAATTTGTCCAGTAATACTACAAAGTTAAAGATTGAGGGAGGATTGTGAGTCTGACAGCTGAGTCAGATCCTGTTTCTGTGTGTAATTACACATCATTCTCTTTGCAAAATTATATATGTATATATGGAACTTTTCTTTAACTTTTTCTCATTTGAAAATGAGTTTATTTACAATATTTCATAAGTTAGTATTTTTACTTTTAAATATTATTGGCCATTACGTATACTTTTAATTATTTTGTCATAGCTACAAAATTTTCCATAGTTTAGCAACGTTGACATAAAGTAACACTTTTAATGGAAATATGATATCATTTTATTGTGAGGTAAATATGACTTACTATAGCCCAGGAACATAGATTTAATTAACCTTATGCCTTGGGAGACATTACATGAGCTTTTATAATCACCGAAGAACAGAAAGTCATAAATCAATACATTTACAGATTACATTTGTGAATGGATCAGTTAAGTAGGCTACTGCAAAATGAGAAAACATCATCTATTAAAAAAAAATCTTGGGGGAGGGTCCCATTGAACTGGGATCCAGACCTCTTAGGAAGTAGCATCAGTGGTGCAGGTGTTTGGTTGAGAAAAGGATGTGGGTTGTGGGGGAAGGGTTGATCTGGAGTGTTTGAAAAACTGAAAATCAGATTTTAACAGCTGTAGGAAAGAACTGCGGTACTGTGCAGCCAAGTTTCTGGTGTGCTGTTCCCAAGAAAAGAAAGGAGAATATCCTTCCTTCTCTCTCCTGCTTCTAAATCACTTCTAGTGGTCCCTGTTGGTAGACTCTTTACAGCTTGGAAAATAGAACAGACTTGGTACAGTCTTAGCCCCAGCAACAGAGAATAGAGGATTGGTGAAGCAGACTTGCCATGACACAGAATTGATAGCTTAAATAACACAAATATATTTCTAACAGTCCTGGAGGCCAAAGGCCAAGATCAAAAAAAGTATTGGCAAGATTGAATTCATTTGGCCTTGTAAAATGGCTCAGTGGATAAAAATGATTTTGCCCTGAAGCCCAACAACATGAGTTCCATCCCCAAAACTACATGATGTGAGACTAGAACTGAGTCCCACAAGTGGTTCCCTGATCTCTACAGATGTGCTTTGGTATATGTGGGTACCCCCCCACACACACATTTTACTGTCTTACAGTATTCTTACCTTTAAAGTTGAAGAAAGCTGAGGAGTTTTATTGATTCATCAAGAGAATGTTAGGCTGCACCATCTATAGGATCTTTAGAGAAGATGTTTAGATGCAGTATCATCATAAAAGTTCTGACCACAGATAATGCATACTACATTATTTTAATGAAATGAACATAAGCTAACTCACTCTGAGATTTCTGAGCTAAAGGTTATACAGATAACTTTACATAATAATTTTAGTTAGAACATTGACCACAATATTTACTATTTCTCACACAAGCAATGTATGAGTGTCTGCTTGTCTGTACACTGACTGAACAGTCCTGTATGAGAGTGGTATGTCATCATTTTGATTTACACCTTTTTAATAACATTCATAAGCTTTCCCTATATGAAATCATTGCTTTTAGCTTCTATTTAAAGTGAAAAAAAATTCCTACAGTTTATACAAATAAGCATTTTGCTATGTCACGGTGGAAAAAGTTTTGCTATCTAACAAATAATTCTTATGTTACCTCAAAATTCTAAAGTTTCTGTAATTCATTTTATGCAGATAATATAATCACAGCAAAGTTTAATAAGCACAAAAGAAAAGGACGCTGCTGGTTCTCAGTCCTTACTACACAATGTGATTATTTGGGAGCTTTTGAAAAAGGATCATGTTTAAACCCTACCTGAGCTTTGGATTTATTTGATTTGTGGAATGGCCTGGGACTTACTGCTTCTAATGAAGTACAAGCTAGCCTACTTATTTATATGATATCCTATTGTCAATGATATACTAGCAAGTTGAAACGAGTTGTTCACTAAAGTAGTAGTACCTCATAATTGAGTAGGTTTTAATCTAAGAATATAAAGATAGTTCACAATTAGAAGCTATATTGACGTAATTCATTTCTCCCAAGAACTTAAAGTTAGAGACCACGGAGTTATTCATAGATACATAGATGCTAGTCAAACATTTCAAGGAAGTCTAAGGGCTTTTGGATGAAAAAATCCATCTCCATAACAAAAGTACTATTATAAACCATAGAAACAGAATTATAAAGTGGGATATACTAAGGTTATCAAATTTCCATTAAAGTTAGGATGAATTCACATATGCTCATTCGAATAATAACAAATAATTTGAAGAACTACATAGTGCTCTAAGTCAATGGACAAATGGTGTAAATTTTGTAATTAAAGTGATATATACATATATATATATATGTATGTATGTATATATATATATATATATATATATATATATATATATATATATATATATTGTCCAACTGTGTACGTAGAAAACTCAAACAAGTATACAGATATTTGTAAGGCAAATTAATGGATTGTAACTATAGGAAATATAGACATTTAATATACTTGAAATAAACAATTTTAAGACAAAATGGAATGTATATATAGTAAGTACAAAAACAGAACTCAGATCACACTTAATAAAAAAATTTTGAGAAGAGCTTTAACCTTTTCTCAGACTACTCAAAATGGCTTTCTAAAATTAGGGAAAGCCCATTGGTATCCTTGATTTTTTTTAAACAGTGTTGGAGTCCAGGGCCTTGCTCATGCTAAACAGGTATTCTAAGCTATATTTTAAGCACTTGTGTGTTCTAATGTAAACAATTTGCTGAAAAAAATCAATTAATTCCAATTTCTTTACAAATATAATACAAACAAACAAAAAAGCACAACCCGTACATAATGTCTTTAAAATCTCTTTTCTTGAAAGAAGATGAAATTGTTGAAAATTGAGTTGAAAATTAAAGCCAAGAAATACCTTTCAACCTTGAGAAATTAGAGCATATCATGAAGACTAGTTTTTCTAGACCATAAAAATCCCCTTTGTAGTGGTCAAGAGCATGTACTGCTCTGCAGTGGAACCAGATTCCATTAAGAGTACCACATGATGCTTCACACCTGTCTATAACTTTACTTCCAAATGATCTGACATAATCTTTTGGCCTTGGGGGCACTGTCTCCTGAACACATATTGTATACATAAACTACACAGGCAAACACATATAAATATTTTAAAATCCTATTTGTCAAACCATCAGTTCACACTGTACTTTTACAGAATAAATGGATAGATAGGTAGATATAAGCTGAAGGACACAATCAAGTTCAGTAACAGATGTACATATGTGTGTATGCCCCAGGAGACTCCGTTTTATAAGAAATTCTTTACTCTATTTTATGTAAGAAGGATAACTGTAGACTCAGGTTGGACACAGAAACTGTACTGTCAGTTAGGTCCCATTCACCCAAGACTCAGGTGGTTTACTCAAATCAATATGAATCTATGACTGCCATAGTGATTACCTGATATCTTGTGACTTTATTATAATCTCATCTGCATGGAATATGAGAGTTGAACATTTACTGGAAAGAACCATGCAAGGAGTCAAAATCGGTAGTGTCTAACCTTCCCAGAGAAAGCCTTGCCTGTTCTCCTAAATATAAGACTATTCTTAGCTTTCATTTATTTTACTCTGTTCTCATAACCTCTCAAACTACCAAGGATGAGATGGTGATATGTGAGTTTACCTTTGTCCTCTCTTATTCTTAGCTGTGAATAAGTGTCCTTTGAGTAAATTTCCTTTCCTGCTCAATTGATGCTCAGACTTGTCATGAATTCCACAAGTCTAAGAGCAAAGTTTGAGGAGGAAAACAAAAACTGATGAGGAAAGAGAACATGTTATATAGGTATGTATATGTACATACAAATGTATATCCATCTGTTTTAATGGTTTCACTAGTAATATTTTATTATTATATTATCTGCCAATGATATAGATTCCATTAGCATTTGAAGGAACATAATATTTGAAAAAAGGAAATTATTTTTTAACAATGTAATTATTATGAGTACTGGGTTATTCTTAGATTCCAGTAAGAAGATTAGCTGACTATAGATAGCAATAATACACTTCACAAAATAAAATCAGCTATATGGATTTTTATGTTTTAACCATTCAAAAATGTTTGTGAAGAATATATGTTTAATGTGATTTACATATCATACAATGTACACATGTATTGCAACATCATGTTTCCCTAATACTATGTACAATTTTTATGAGTTTGTGTTTCAGTTAAAATTAAATTTAATAGGAAAGAAAGAAGTAAATAAGCCAAACAAGCTGGCAGAATTTGCTATCCATATGGAGAAAATGCATACATATTCCTATTTCACTTCATGTACAAAAATAAATTTAAAATGTTATAATGCTAAAAATGTCAACACTAAAATGCATTATTATTAGAAGTAAACTTGTGTATCTGTCTTTAATTTTACAGACAAAAGTAACTACAGATGTCATAAGTGAAATTTTCACAGATTTTTCTAGGTAAACATTTAAAGTTCATATCCTGTCAAAATAAAATGAAAGACACATATAGCACTGAAATACAACTGACTGAGAAAACATTTGTAATGCATCTAGTGAATGGCTGTTCTTCACCAAGAGAAACCTAAATAAAAATTAAAAGACAAAAAAATTAAATGAAATAAAAACTCCTAGTGAAGCAAATGATATAGCTCTGAATTTTTGAAGCTGGATATGTGCATTACTGATAAGAAAATCCTGCTATGATGCTTGTGTTCTAAAGCCAAATAGGGAGAAAATGTTTTATTTCTGATATTGTGGCTTACAGAAAGTTTGCTTTGTACCTTGTCTGCTTTCCTGGAATCTCAGAACAAGATGCTGATTTAACAAGTCTAACAGTTTTGATTTTGATCTTAAAAAGAGTGAACAATATGTTTTCTTTGAAATCTTTAGACATCCATAACTTTCTCAATTATATTATTCCAATTGTTATTGAACACTTACTACATGTGTAGTTCCTAAGGCCATCTATTTCATATTATTTCATTTAATTATCAGAATGACTTTTAAGATAAGTAAAATATGTCTATATCAAACACAGTCAAGGTTCTGTAAATTTATGTCATTTGCCCATTATCATAATGGCAAAGTCCATGGTACTAGGTCTTTCTGATTCTCTAGCTCATGTTTTGAATTCATTAATTGCATATGTTCTGACAATAAAGTGTGAACTAAAACATTTTGTAAGGCTGGATCTCTAATTGCTAACATGCAAATGGCTCCTAATCTTTCTTCCCCTCACGGACCTTGCTAGAAACTTTATAAAATGTATATACCTGCCATTTCAAACATTGCAATAATACATGTACCCTTGCATGTGAGTACACAGAAACATGCACTCACAATATCACTTGGTTTCTAGAATTTTTTGGACCCTCTGAAGCCCATCATACATCTTTCCATCATTAGGTTGTGGCCCTCTGTTCTACACATGGGTGATCAGGAGACTTGGGGACACTGGTTAAATCTCGTATGCAAAAGTCTTTTAACTTGGGGCTTGAGAAATGGCCCAGAGGTTAAGCACACTTGTCATTATTAACCTAGCTTATAAAATTTTTAAGGGGTTTCTGCAGTAAGCCAATACTAAAATCCTGTATTTGCCATGTGCACCACATTCTTGCTAAACAAACTGGGCTACTACTATGAAAATCAGTTTCTATTTATGGAGAAAAACAACACCTCCTTTCCTCATTTGCTATGAGGGTTACTAAGACATAGAGTATACAGCTAGTAAACATGAAATGTACTAGAAACTTTGATTAACCAAACTGTCATCCACACTAAACTATAATATTTAGTTTGTGGCTAACACATAATTTAGTTTGTCATGCAACAGATAGGAAAGTCTCAACAATGTGATTCTCTTGTTGAGAATGAGTAACGGTAAAAGCTCCTCAGAGTGCTGACAGAATGTGAGTTGTTGGCAGAGATGACATTTTAAAGAGTGTGTAGGTAGTTATGGATCCATTTGAGTTAACTGATGAAAACCAATGCTTGATGAATAAATATCGATTATGTCCTTAAGGTTTGCTTTTGCATTTTCATATGCAGCTTTTTCTCTCTGTGGTTTATCTGGATTTTAGCTTGGATTGTTTGTGACAAGCCAACTACTTGAAAGTTGACGATGGAAGTGCCTCACTCCTGCATACTTACAGTGGCAGAAAATTGATATATACCCATTGTGTGACTCTTTTTTGTGAGGCATAAACAAATGTCTGTTCTTCCCAGTTAAGGCAACATGACAGAATAAAGAAACAATTTCATGCAAGTCTGACGTGGTGAATCAGTGAGTATATTGGGATTATGTCCGGGAGTGTAGATGAGGGGTTACATACAGGAACATGAATGACTCCAAAGTAACTGCATCATGGAAAGCCTACTCCAGCATGGGCCATGACCCACTACAGGGAAGCTGTATCCCTGGATGTTCTTGCAGTACCTACAGACAATTTAGTGGTCAGATTCTCTCCCTGCTCTGCGATTGTTATTGCTTGTATAATTTGGTGGAGTGTCTTTGTGAATCCTGTGAATTTCAGCTGTCTGAGACCTGTGGGCTTAGCTTGCTTTCTGAGGTTTAAGGAGTCTCCCTACGAGGAAGAAATGTTTTTGTTCAGACAAGATAGCTAAAACAACACCAGTGCTTTATTTTTGTTTGTCAAAATTATAATGTCATTCTTTATTTTACCCTGTCTTGTGTCCTCTGAATATTTTTCACTGGTGAAACACTATTTGTTTTAGCTATCATTTAATTTTATGCTTATTTTTATATGTAGGGGGAAAGCATTATATTGAAGAAAACTTATTATGAAAACTCACATGCTTTCCAGTAACTTGTTAAAGTCATGAAAACTCCTCTTGGATTCTCCAGGTTAATGTCACTTTTAAGGTAGACAGGTTAGTGCATTCCTCTTGCTTAGGGTAGATAATAAGAAACTGTGTTAAATAGGAAAATTTTAATCTTTATACTAATTTTTTATTATTCAATATTTGATAGCATATGACATTTTGGAAAATTGAATTAACTTCATCCTTATAGTGCAAGATAGGTGCAATAGTACTTAATTTTACAACAAGTTTATATTTTTCTTTTTATTAATTTAATTTCTACATTTAATTTATATTTGTTGAATTTACATAATTTCCACCTTTACTCTCCCTCAAACTCCTCCCATGTCTCTGTAAGTCCCTCTCAACTTTATGATCTTTTAAAATTATTGTGTGTGTGTGTGTGTGTGTGTGTGTGTGTGTGTGTGTGTGTGTATCCTTAAATTCTAATGTATTGCTTCCTCATTTTCATGTGACTGTGTAGGAAGGATTTACAGACATTTTTAGAGATGAGAATCAACCACGTAGGCTATAGGTGGCCCCTGTTCTTTTCAGTGAGCTTTCTCCAATCAAAATCATCAATCCACCACATTTGAATAAACTCGCTCATTTCATCTCAGTCAGGCAAAGCAACATAGGCTTTGCACTGAGGTAAAGTGAAAATGGTCTCTTTGCCTTTTCAAATTTATGATCAGGAAATATAGTTGCAATGAAGCCTCCCCTTCAACTCTTACTATATTTTTTATGGTATAATAATTTTCCTTTGCATAATGCACTCACTCAACTAAGCAAAAATTGATATAAAGCAGCTTTGTAGTAGTATCACTACTTAGATCTATCTTCTTAAACATTATGAACACGAAGTCAGAAAGCTGATATAAAACCCAAGTGTGTATGTATATGTGTTTGTGAGTGTATGTATGTCTGTGTCTGATTTTCTCTGTCTCTGTCTGTCTCTGTCTCTCTTTGTCTCTGTCTCTGTGTGTGTGTGTGCGTGTGTGTTTCCTCTACTGAGATGAATAAGAGATTCTTTATAGGCTCAAAGTAGACTTGCTACAATAGGAAAACTGCAAGTAGATAACCAAATGATTCAGAGATTATATTTGTACAGGTATGAAGTGAGTCAAAATGGCCACTCTGCACTATATTCTCAATGAACTTTCTTCTGTGAAATGTCTATAAAACTACCTGAATTACTTTCCGCTATCATGTGAGCTAAGTGGTTTTCTTCTGGGTGTAGCTGAGATTGAACTGGATCTTGGATCACATTGGAGGTCAATGTAGGAAACTGAGTGTTCTATTTCCATACTTGTTGGCTTCTTTCTTTCCCCACTGAATTTTCAAACTAATAATACATTGCTGTAATGATGAATGGAATATTGGTGGACAAGTGCAATAAACCAGAGATCAAAAGACTAAATCTGTGGCTTTGACTTTGTCATTAACTAGATAGGTGATTTAACGTGAGTCATTTCTCCTCAGGCTTCATATTAGTTATTTTTGGAAAATAGCAGATTTAGAATGTTTATGTGCCCATTTATCCATAAGTATCTGTAAACTATGGTTTTAAGTCTACCTTTGTCAGATAATAACATTTATTATGAGGCACTATTTTTTGAGTCTCATTGGGAAAATATTTTCTATTACAGAATTTTAACAGCCATTCAAAGTCCCTGGATGTTTATTTTTGTCATTCTGAGAAACAATTCATCACTGAAGTACAATAATATCTATATCTTCCTTTAACCTGCAGCTCTTTAGCAGCATAGTAATAAATAAGCTGACAGAATTTATTGACAAAAGAGTTCATTGCATGAGTTCATCTTTTTATCGTGTGATACATGAATGCCCTTCAGTAAATACCATCCCATTGCACACCTGTATTTCAAGAAAGAAGTTTAAGAAGTGTTTGAATCATTAATGCTTATGTTTAGAGTTTGTATTTCAGAAAAACTGGCTGTGTGTGTGTGTAGCTCAGTGGTAGAGTTGTCACAGCAAACAAATAAAGGCCTGGGAATCTACAGAAAAACACAGCACATTTTCAAACAAAGAATTCTTCAATTTAGAAGAGAAATCGTGGTTGAAAAACTTGTTACTTAAGGCAGCAAAACCAGGGATTTATCTTTGTTTCCATCTGCTGTCAATTAGAGTGTCTCCTAATGACCCTGCTTGTGTCTGATGGCCATTGGAGAGCAGAAAGGTAAGCCTTTGGATGAGAAAGGTGAGATAAGAGGAAGTTCAGTTTATATAGCTGAGTTTTAAACTTCAGCTTTTCATTCCTTCCTTCCTTCATTCATTCAAGGATGTTAAAGTGGCTACGTGCCAGGCATTTTATTGTCATCTATATCTGATTTCTATCCACTGCAGCTTCCTGTTTTCTCACAAATTCTGAGCAGTATAAGTAGGAGTAGATTATAAACATATTTTCACTTACCACTAGGATTTTTACAAATTTTTATCAAATTTTAATGTTATGTTCATATAATTTTTGAAAAAATTAAAATAATGCGGATACCTTGTCTGTTTCTTTTACTTTCATTGATTCCTAAAGTCCTTAATTTTTCACATTTTTGTAAATATACATGCATCCTTACATACTAAAAATATCCCTATATCCCAATTTTGTACATTAATTTGCATGTTTTAAAATTTTGTATAAGGGGCTAGAAAGACAATCTGGTTATTATCAGTGCATATTGTTTTTGCAGAGGACCTGGGTGTGGTTCCTAGAACCCACATAAAATGAATCACAACCACCTATAACTCCAGGTTCAGGAGATCTGACGCCCTCTTTTGGTCTCTGCGAGCACCTGTACTCACATGTACATGCAGATATATATTTAAAAATAAAATGAAAATCTTAAAATAATAAAAAACTGTAAATTGAATAGAAACAGTAGTGTTCTATTTGCATTTATTAATGTGATTTTTTGCATTTTTTCAATTTAAACACATGTTGATTAAATAGTTGTAACTCTTGTATTTGAATTTCAGCAGAATATGCCACTGTTTGAATATTCTAATGCTTGCCTGCTCTCTTAATAGACTTTTAAATTTTTAGTTTTATGTGCCAGTAATAGCTCTATAAAAAAAACAGAGAGATATTCTTTTATAAATTTGTAATAATCTCTCTAGTTCTATACCTAGGATTGGAGTAGCCAGGCTCAATCAAATATGCTAGAATTATATGTTCCATTTTCAAGTATGATATTATTGACAGTTTTATTTCTGAGTAATATATGTGCAATTATTAACATTACTATCAATAGAGTCTATCATGTGATGACTTATTGCTGTTTCTCTTACATTTCTATTCTCCCAGTATTTCACTAAAATTAGGGGTTCTTCTTCCTTTTATTTTTGATAAGCATTACATGTAAAAATCACCAGGAGCTAGTGTCTTATTTTAATGGAGATCTTTTATTACCATTATAATTTATTTAATAGTCATTGATTCATTCAAGCTCTCTATTTTTCATCAGTCAATTTTGGTAATTTGTTTGGTCTAGGCAATTATTCATTTAATTGAAGGTGAAATTCAATGAAATAAAATTCAATGTATTGATATGTTATTCTTTATAATATTTTAGCTTATGCATGATTGAAACAGGTTTTCATTTTTCAATTTCTCTTTAACTTTTTACTCTTTTAAAAGTATTAGACTTGTCCAATGGGCTGCTGGGTATTTGTAGGACAAATCAGACAAAACATTTTGGAAATACACAGAGTAAATTTTCTGGAGAGAATTGCATCTCTAAAAGAAGGTATGATTTGTATGCACAAAATTGTGTCATACTATATGAATATAGCTTAATTCCCATATTTTTCTTCCTTCATCTATCTTTGCTTTAACTTTTAATTTGTTATACATATCATTTAGTGACTGTGCTTGAGATAGAGGGAATTGAAAATGAAAAAGTTTTGTTGACTGAAACTTTCTCTTGTTCCTTCCTTTCTTCCTTCCTCCCTCCCACCCTTCTTTCCTCTCTCCCTTGCTTCCTTCCTTTCTCCCTCCCTCCCTCCATCTCTTTCTCCCTTTCTCTCTTTCCCTTTCTTTCTTTCTTTCTTTCTTTCTTTCTTTCTTTCTTTCTTTCTTTCTTTCTTTCTTTCTTTCTTTCTTTCCTTCCTTCCTTCCTTCCTTCCTTCCTTCCTTCCTTCCTTCCTTCCTTCCTTCCTTCCTTCCTTCCTTCCTTTCTTTCTTTCTTTCTTTCTTTCTTTCTTTCTTTCTTTCTTTCTTTTCATGATAGAACCCAGGGTCTTGCTCATACAGACAAAATTTATAGTGTTTAAAATCATAGATGAAAAATTCATATTTAACTACTTTAAAATACAAAGCATTTTATAAGTATTAAATCATTTCATTTTCTCTATACCCCTTTGTTCTTAAAATTACGTTCTTCAGATATGATGGCTAATTTTAAGTATCAATTTAACTGAACCATAGAGTGCCTCGATATGTGGTCAAACATTGTGGGTGCTTATTGGGATGGTAGACCAAGTGAAACAGACTCTCCATCCCAATATGCAAGACCTCTAGTAATCAGCTAAATGCCTGAATAGTACAAAAGAATGCTGACTTCCCATAAGGAAAGGTGGGCTACATCTACCTGACTGTTGAAGCTAAGATATCAATTATTTCCTACCTTCTGATTCACACTGAAACATCATGTTTCTTTGAGTTTTAAAACTACTGATTTTTAGGCCTTTGGACTTCAACTGGAACTATTTACTATTTTGCTCACTTGGGTTCCAATTTGGTGAAGGCAGTTCTTTGCATTTCTCATATTTGTAAGTCGTGTGTGTAAATTCTTTCTGATAAAACTCTCTCTATATACATACATACATATATACATACATATACATTTATATGTACACATGAAAGAAACATGAGCTTTAATTTTAATATATAGACTTTTTGTATATAAAAGTGTATATTATTGTATATATAAGTGTATAAATATATGTGTATGGGTTTTGTTGTTGTTGTTGTTGTTCTGTTTCTCCTCAAAATCCTCACTAAGCTGATTATTGAAATAGAATATTCACATTCTGTTGGAAAATAAGTGAAAATCTCAGGATGCTCAAAAAAAGTTTATGCTATGACATAAACTAAGGGGAAAATGCCCAAGACATAATTAATGGTTCTACTTTGATTTTCAGGAATATCTTTCTGTCACTGAAATAATGAATTTATTATCTTGAAGTCAAATAAGCATTAGGAATCCAAAATTCAACACTATTATTTAAATACTATTTTATAAATTTGCCATGGTTTCTATGTTTGTGTGTGTGTTTATGTGTTTGTGTGTATATGTGTATGTTTCTCTGTGTGTGTGTGTGTGGTTTTCTTATGCAATCAACTGTTGATGAACTAGTGGTTTTCACTTCTCAAAGACTGAATTTGGCTGCAATTGCACAAATACTGCTGCACAACTACCTGTACAATTCCTTTGCTTATACTCTTAGCTATGTTAAATGCTAATTTTATTCTCAGCTTTTTGAGGTTCCTAATACTTTTGTACTACAGGTTCATCATTTTACATCTTCATCAATGATATACAAGTGTTAAAATTTCTCATCTTCACCAACATTAGTTTTTTCTGTTTCTAGAAAAGTAACTACTGTACTGAGTATAGGTGCCATTTCATTTTGGTTTCAATTTTTCATTTCTCTTAGACCTGGTGAGATTGAGTGTCTCCCATGTGCTTGCTGGACATCTGTACATACTGTCTGGAGAAGTGTCCATTCGAGACCTTTGCCTATTCTATAATTTTATTGTTTTACTATTGAGCTTTAGTAGTTTTAATTTTTTAAATGTTAATCCCTAAGAAGATGCATTATTTTCATTTTCTCCTATTTTGTGGAATGCCATTTTACATTCTTGATGGTGTTCATTGCTGCATAAGGTATTTTAGTATTGATAAAATTCAAGTTATTCATTTTTCCTTTAATGATTATGTCAAAAGCCTTTTTTCTATCAGTTAACATCATCAAGTAGATCTTTTCCTTCATTCTCTTAATGTGGTTTGAAACTGTTTTCTTCATGCTGGTTCTTTTCCTTATGCTGGTTTCCTTATGTTGGTTCTTTGATTTTTACTTGTAATGCACGTTTTACATTTGTTTTTAAATTTATTATCTTATTCATTCAAGACTAAAATAGTACTTTTCCTTTTCAAGATCAGTCACATACCTTCTGATATTTTATTCAAGATGTTTCCTTTTTCATGCTTCACCTTTAAACCTCTTGGAATTTATTTGATGTATGATGTGTGGTAAGTAGATAACTTGACTTCTTTATAAATAGTTACTGAAAGTTCTCAAAGGTTTTGCTTAACATCTTCATTTTCCTCCCTGGTATTGATTAATATTTTTAACCATAAATTTAATTGTTAGTCCAGTGTCTTATTCTGGCTTGTCAATTCTGTTCCAGTGATATGCCTATCAGTTTCTTTATCTATGAAACTCATATTATGTAGGTAGTATACTGAATTATTCAAAATCTTTATTTATTTATTTATTTTTACTAGTAATAATATTATGTAGTTGGAGACTCAGTCAGTGAATTGCTTGCCATATAAGTATGTGGATCTGAGTTCAGATTCCTATCATCCACACAAAGTGGGGGGAGCTTTGCTTGCTAGCATACCCATGTAATCCTAACATTGAGATAGCAGAGGTAGGAAGAATCCTAAAGCTCGTTGGTCACCTGATCTTGCCAAATTGTTGGTCTCTAGTTTAGTGAGAGATATCCTGTCTCAAAAATAAGGTGGAGAGCAGTAGAGGAAGATACCTGACATCAACTGCTGGCTTCTACAGGCAAACTTACTCCAGCTACACTGAGCCTGAGGTAGCTGATTTGGAATCAATCTGCAGATGTTTAAGAAATGTCATTTAATATTCATAAAACTAAAAATCCTAAGTTATCTTTAGTTAACCTCAATTTGAGTCTCAGTGAACAAAATATCAATAAGATTTATGACTGCTTTTTATGCAAGAATGATTATCCAAGAACAATAATATATTTTACCATAGGTCAGGCTAGAAAACACTATTTTTCTTTATTTTAATGAATTTATTATTACTTATCAGTTATACATAATGATGGGTTTCATCATGATATTTTATGTATGTACTTAATATTATTTTTGTCACATTAATCCCCAGTTATTCTCTCTTCTCTCCCCTTTCATTCCCTCCAATCCCTTTTTGTTCTCTACCAACCATTATTCTATTTTCATATCTGTTGTGACTCATTGACTTTCATTAGGATTGTTTGCAGGGGCATGTGCACCTTACCATTAATCATACCTTTGAAGAATGTATCTCCCCTTTTCCCCAACCAAACACTAACTGTGTATAAATCTTCAGAAGGTTCTGCCCATTCCTCTGTTTTCAGTGACAGGGTTTTGATAGGCACAACCTTGTGAATATCTTGTGCAGGATATCATAGTTCCTGTGTGTTCAAGAGTACAACAGCTACTTCACACACAGAAGTCAGCTTTCCACACTTCTCCCACATTCCTCTATGTCCTTTCTTCTCTTTCTTCCATGATGTTCCTGGAGCCTTGCAGGGAAGGATCTAGATGTTCCATTTAAGCTTGTCATCCAATAGTCATTATTCTCAGTGCTTTGATGAATTATATGACTCTCTACAATTACTGATGACAACTGCAAACAGATAGTTCTATAAGAAAGGTGACAGAAGCACTATTTTATGGGCATAGACATTGGCATTTATAAAGGAATTTGACAGGCATATCAAAACAACAGCAGTAGCTTTCCCACTAGGGTCTATGACTTCTCCAGCCACATGCATTTGACTGGGTTTACAGTGCCAGATGTGAATTCCACCCCTGTGGAATCCAGTCAGAAAGCCGTTGGTTGCTCCATAGCATACTTTTTACTACTGTACCAGTGGGTTTATCTCATCATCCCTGTTGTTCTGTTACACGTGGACCCCAGCTGAATAAGAATGCTGATGACAATCCTCTAACAGCCTGCACTTTATAGCACTGTGAGGGCTATCCTGTAGGAGGAAGCTTCCAGCCCAGCTTGATTTACCTATGTCCTGCAACTAAGGCATAAGGTGACTTTAGCAATAGTCAACTAACTTTTTAATGTTTACTGTTTGCAGCTATTCTTGGCTGTCTATTCTGGTTGACTTAATAATGCATGATTTGTATATGTGTCTTATTTTTTTACCTCCACCAATCTAAATCTATGAGATCTTTGAAAGCAGACAGTAATTTATTCACTGCGAGTAACATCTCTCTCAATATCTAGCTTGGAACTTGTTTGTTCGTGGTGCTACTCAATGCTTAGTCATTATTGAAATAAATTGAATAACTGTGACTTAGCATTTGGAACCAAATACTGAATCTTTATGATCCCATTTACTTCATTACCAATAACATAATATACAATGTTTGGTGTCATGCCATAAGATATAACCTATATCTATATTTTTATTTTATTTTATAGTCTCTTCTGCAGGCTAACAATGGTTATTATGATTTGTATCAGATGGCATAAACTACTTTGTGTTATGATAGAATGAATAATATAGGAGCTCTCAAGCTGCTTTTTATGTATCTTTGATTTTCAGTTTTACTTTAACTCATTGTCTCCTCAACTTATTCAGGTAATTTCCTTACTTTTTTATATTTTCTATAAGAAACAAAGTCATATTTAGATATATGTGAAATCGAAGCAGGGAACTTATATTGAGTTATCCAAGTAATCCATTTTCACTTTTTTTCACTGTGTGTGTGTGTCTGTGAGCAACACTTTTGAGTAATAACAGACAAGATGTTTTTGACATAACTTATGAACAGAAGTCAAAATTTTCTAAGTTTTAGTTTGACATGCGAAACAAAAGGGGTGAGAAAGGATATCAGGGCCTAGTGAATCTGTCACCAATATAATACTAATTAATTTCCTTAAACAATAGAACAGGTTTGATTTTCCAATCAGGATTGCCCAGAACCACCTTCCTGTCACTATTTACCCCACTTGAGATCTTATTAATGTTACTTTATCTTTTTGCTGCACCTTTTCTGATTTCCGTTTGTGGAGCATTTTAATAGCCTCTCCAAATCTCCACTACAACTCACAGTTTTTTGAGGCAGCTCATGATAGATGATTTTGCTATTATGTTTAATCATTTCCATTATATTATACTAAAACTGCATTATGATGAAATTAAATGAGAGAATAATATATTACATTGATTTTCATTTAGAAAACCTCATTAATTTATGTTTGCATTTAGTAAAACCAACCTCTTAAATCATTTGTTCAAAGTTTAAGAAATATGTTTCATGGGAAGAAAAGGAGCTAAGAAAGGGTAACTAAATTACAAAATGTGATAACATATTTTTATGATGACAGTCAGATGTTAGGATGTATATGAAGCAGGTAACTTTCCTAACTCTCATTCAGCCAAGCATTTCTTAGGACCTTGTGCAGGTCCTAACCTTTTCCGAGCTACATAATATCTGTGAACATCTGCTTTTTAAATTTTTTATTTTCCATACTAATTACATTCCAAACAAATATATTGTACATGGTTAGAGGAGGTAGTTATGCTACTTTAATAATTATTCTTAAGGGATATTTTTACAATACAATGATTATACAAGCATATATTAAGACAGACAATATGCTACTTTAATAATGTCTCTTAAGCCATGCAAATATAGCTGCTTATGTGAAATGAATGTAAGTGGCCTCTTGATTTTATTTACATCTCACTGGTATATGTGGTGAAGTAACAGTGTTTATCATATCATAACTATCATGAAAATAATCAAATGCTTATTGGATTGGATTGTTACCTCATGGAAAATAATTCTTTCACCAAACATTTAGGTATATATATATGTATATATATACATATATATATATACACACACACACACACACCATATATATATATATATATATATATACATATATATATATATATACACACACACACACATATACATACCCACAGAACATTGGAATTAATATTTGAATAAACTGATACTAAAGTAAAGCAATGATTGGAATAGTTGAGATAAAATCTTGTTGTTACAGTATTTATAGTTTGACTATAATATTGATTTTAACAAAACAGCCAGGCAGGGTGGCACATAGCTTTAATCTCAGCCCTCTGGAGGCAGAGGCAGGTAGATTTCTGTGAATTCAAGGCCAGCCTGGTCTACAGAGTTAGTTCTCGGACAGCTAGAGGTACAACAGAGAAACCTTGTCTAGAAAATATAAGAAAAGAAAGAAATACAAACAAATAAATGGATTTTTTTAACTTTCTTCAAATAGCTTGCCATTTTGAAAACACAGTGTCAATTTCCCTTCACTACTTTCCTTTATCCACACGTTTGCTTTAATCTCTTTTTATTTGCAATGTATAATAACATGCCATATTTTACTTTTAAGATTTACTAAAAAGCTAGGTGGTGGTGGCACATGCCTTTAATACCAGCACTGGGGAGGCAGAAGCAGGTGGATCTCTGTGCATTGGAGGCCAGCCTTGTCTACAAAGTGAGTTCCAGGACAGCCAGAGTTGTTTATTATTATTATTGTTATTATTATTATCATTATTATTATTATTATTATTATTATTATTATTATTGTGTGTGTATATGTGTGTAGGTGTATTTGTGTGTACATTTGCCATGGCACACATGTGGAGTTAGGGGACAACTTGCAGTAGGTGCTCTCCATCCACCATGTGGGTCCTGGGATTGGATTCATGTTGGCATACTTAGCAGCACACACCAGCTGAGCTATCATGCTGATTTAAAATGACAGTTAGTCCTGAACACAATTCCAATGAGTGATATATTGATATATTCATAGATTTTATTTATTATTCTCATGGATTCATGGAAAAAGACAGTTTATTCTTTGCTAATTGAATCCCCAGTCCTAGAAGGTTTCAGCCTCTATAAAACCTAATCTTAAGCCTAGATCCAGAAAGCTTCATCCTCCATTCAATCTAATCGTCAGGATGCAAGCCCAAACCTAGAAGGCTTCAGCCTTATAGAATCTAATCTGTAAACCTAAACCTAGAATGTTTCAGCCTCTGAGACTTACTAATAACTAGGTTCACTCTGACTAGCTTCTTCTGAACCCCTTTTCAGTCTGATCTGTATTGTGAACTCTGAATAGTAAATCATAAATCATCTGCTCTGACTCAGCTTTCTTTCTGTTTATTTTGGACTAGTTCTGCTCTTCTTGGCTTCTCCTTTTATCTGTGAGCTGATTGCTCTCTAATTCTCCAACTCTTTTTTCTCCAACTCTTTTCTGAACTCCATTTCTGAACTCTCTGTCTAAACTAACTTCTCTTCTCAACTCTCTGTTACCTGAGAGCCTTCTTTTATATCCTGAGAATTGGCCATTTCTTCACTCTGACTCAATCTCAGATTACATTCTGATTCAACCTCAGAGTTTCGGATTAAAAGTGTCACTACCATTGTCTTCAGAGCATTTCATCTGGATCATACAGGCCTCTGAATGTGATCTCTTCATACAGGCTTTTGGGTGTGATCCCTCCTAGCTATCTCACAGGCCTTTCAACGTGATCCTTTGCTTGAGTAGTCATGCTGCTGGATTGAAAGATTAAATGTTCCTCTATAGGAAGGGTTTATTCTGGCTTACAGCTAATAGGATACAATTCATTATAGTGGGGAAGGCATGGAGGCAGAATTAGGAGGTTGGCTGACCATATTACATCTGCATTCAGGAGTAGATTGTAAACAGGTAGTAGGGTTGAACTATAAAATCCTCAAGGCCTACGCTATAGCAACCCATTTCCTCCAGTGAGGCTCTACCGATTAAAGTTCCCATAATTTCCCCAAATAGTATCATTACCTGGAGCTCAAAAGTTCAAATATGAGAGTCTATAAGGGACATTTTACATTCAAATCACAATAGTGGTCCTGATTAGAGTGAATGCATTTGTAATCACAAACCCATGAACACTTGTCCAGGTTTCCTGGGAAAATGCTCTGAAAATAGAAAACAACAGATTCTGAGAATAATTGTTAAAAATCAATATGGCAAAAATAAAAGATACAAGGAAAGATGAATCTGTCAAGTTTGGCTTACTTTCTTTTTGATCTTGTTGCCAATGATATAGATAAACCATGTTTTAGTTTATTCGTTAGCATGTAAAATGTTGAATACTACCTTTTCGCATTCAACAATGAGCATTTTTTTCTTTCTCCTTGTACATAGGCTTGTCTGTTGTAGAGACAATTTAGTAGGCAAAAGTTACAATTTTGATAGATTATTATCTATCCCATGTGTTTGGCTTATTAACATCACATCCATTCATTTGATGGTACCAGGGAAATGTTCCATCGTCTTCTATACCAAATTTCTCCTGGCTTCTGAGGCTACTTGATCTTTGATGCAACCATTGTCTATTGGTAGCACTTCACATCTCTAACTTACTTAGAAAAGTAGTACATGTGTGAGGCTGCTTGCCACAACTCTGGTGGTCCATTCTCATGGTGTGTGCTTCTTCAAAATAATCAATAATTCATGTGGAGTGATGAAGAAAGAGTAGGACTTTCATTATGTTACCACTAAATACTTCTATGCCAAGATTTGTCTACATTATATGAAAGAGAACATTTGAGAATGATGGTTTAAATCTACAAGTGAAGGTGGGAGATATGTAGTGGTAAATGATACTTTGGATAGGTACTATCATTGGACAGAAGCTGATCATTCCATATTTCAACGTGAGTTCTTCTTGTTACTAGTTGCATGACCCTTGGGAAATACTTTGACTGATTTTCATTTCATTTGAGTAAACTAAGGCTAATGTTCTGTAACTCCCAGGTGTCTATAAGAAAGAAAAGGGAAACACATTATATAGTGAGCATTAATAAATGGCTCCTCAGCTTATTTGAGAACATAGTGTCTATAGGACTTGAAGTGCCAGTGAGAGTAAGCTGTCATCTCCACGGTCGTAGGGTGTCTCAATAGGCTAAATTGAATAAGTGGTATGAGAAAGGAGGCCTCGAAGGTGGAAGAAACAACAGAAACAAAGAAATAATCATGTATTGGAAATGAGCTGCTCAAGCCAGATAAAATATAGTATTATTCTCTGCTCATCGAGACAAATTCCAAGGAAGAAAAAGGCTCTTTGAAAATCAGATTTCAGACATTACTTTTTATGTTTACCACTCCTATTGCCAGAAGCCTGATTAAGTTGGAAGTACAATCAGTTTTCTCAGGAAATGGTATGGGTGTTAATTAGAATGGTGTGAAGCTAGCAGGTCTCGTGTGTCAGTGGGGTCAGTGGAAATTTTAGTCACTGCAACTTTGAGAGCATTCCTCAAACCATGAAGTTGGCAAACTTTTTCACATATCCTAAATAAGGAAACCTATTAGCTATAGAGCCAGCTATTAGCAAGATTACTGTTAACAACACTTTCTGATGAGGGGGAATAGTTGGAGAATAGAAGCACTTAAAGACTACTGCTGCTAACCCCAAAGGAGATGGATCAGGAACATATGGCACATTTCACTGTTTGAATATATCTGTGAGTGTTAGTTACTCGGGTCTTTTATTATACCCTATGATGCATGCTTAATGCTGCAAAAGCAACCTGGACTATATATTACTGTATATGAATGTAGATCGGGGAACTTAATATGATGCTCTTTCCAGTAACAGAATTGCATCTCCCAAGATTTCTCAACTGATGTTTATGATTATCATTAATAACCCCTTTCCTTGAGGATTTGATGGTCTCCTCTCAGCTTTTAACATTTTTGAAAGTAATAATGCATTAAGCTGTGAAGTGTTGTTAATCCTTAAGTAAGAATTAATTGATCAGATCCATTCCAGAAAACAAAAATCTACTGGAGACAGATTGTTTTTTAAAGAAACATTACAGGAAATATATGAAAACAGGAATATGAATGTTAGTGAGTTTGAATAGTAGAAATGAGTGTGGATATCCAGCATAAAGTTGCTGTGAGAATACCTAGACGGTGGTGCAAAAGTATCTGTGATTCAGGATAAGATATTGAGCCAAATTTTAAGCTAATTATATAAAATACTGGCCAGGATGATGGGACACTGGCCAGGTCTATTCCCTGGGTTCCTAGAAAATGACTATAAAATACATTAGTCAGGCCCTGGTCCTTTTAAAGGCAAAACAAAACCCATATGGCAACATACTTCCAACCTTTGTCCAACTGGGGGAAAGAATAAAGTACATCCTCTGAAGTAGGATAAACCAAGCTTGTTTAGTGAAAAGAAAACACGTTTACTGTTGGAAACACAATCTGGACTATATATTACTGTATATAAATATAGATGGGGAACTTAATATGATGCACTTTCCCATAACAGAATTGCAGCTCCCAAGAGCTATCAACTGATGTTTGTGATAATCATTAATAACTCCTTACCTTGAGAATTTGATGGTCCCCTCTAAGCTACTAACATCTTTGAAAGGCTTGCTATCTTACATGAACAACAATCCCCAGCATTGCGTGAAGTTAATTGTATTTGGGCAAGTGGGCTTTCAGGTTTATATGTCCTTAGGCAAATGGGAGTTACAGGTTAGAGGCATTTTTTTTTTACTAGGTTCTAGGCGCAGCAATTAAAGTTTAAAATATAGCATTAGCTCTCACAGTACATTCACATTTATTTTGTTATTATATTAAAGGTAAGTTTTACCTGCTTCATATTTTTACTAAGGGTCATCCTGTATCTACACCTCCAGCTAATTCTTTTAGGATTTGTTGAAGACTGGGGAGATGGTTTGATTATTTAGAGCATGATCTATTCTTGCAGAAGACCAGAATTCATTTCCCTGAACCTATGTTTGTTGCCCACAACTAAATGTAACTCCAGCTTTATGAGATCTGATGCTGCCTTCTGGACAGTGTAGGCACCTGCACTCACGTACACATTGCAAAGCCCACCCCCCCATGCACACACATAATTAAAAATGAAAATAAATCTTTTAAAAAATAGAATTTGTTTACTTGTATATATGATTTTAATTCCATTTCTATTTGTTGTTCTTGACTTTGAATATTCAAGTATAAGGATGGGTAAAAAATAAGACCAAATTGCTAACCAACACTTATTGCTTTCCTTGGGGAAATAAATTAAAAATATTTGATTAGTTATATCCTGATGAAAGGGAAGCAATGTACTGTAATTTTTTTCCGGCTACTTTAAAAGTCTCTTTTTCAAGCCAAGTCTCCTTTTCAAACCCTTCAAATCCTCCTGACATATGTATAAAAGAAAGAAAACAATTATGGTTGTTAGATTCCAGCTACACATACATTCTAGGCTGTATAAAAATTCAGGCTGTGTAATGAGTACTTACAGCAGAAACACTCACCGTACTTTTTCAACCAAGATTCATGTATTTGGTGTCAGACAAATGAGATGTGAATAATATTTGGTTTTGTAAAATGGACAAAGTCACATTTTATTGTGGGTTAAGAATTTATTTTAATCATAGTGCTTTAATAATTAACATTATACTCAGAAAAAGTGATTATATTTTTTTATCTTAGAGCATAAACCCCAGTAAATAAAAATAAATGAAGAGAATGATTCAGTTTTGTATGCATGAGAGTGGGACTCAAGCAAAGAATATCAGTCTTCTGGAATGTTTTTCACTTATGTCTATTCTGTGATATGATAGATGATGTGTAGTATACTCTAAGGACACATATCCACAAGACTCTAGATTAGTTAGCACCTTCAAATATGAGTTTAGAAAAAAATCTGTAGAGAAAGCATTGGAACTATGAACTTACACAAAATACATTGGCTATTTACATGCATGACTGTGACATCCATTTGATGTTGGAAAAGATTATAATTCTAAGACAGTTATCAGCAAAAGAATACTCCAATCTTTTAGTGAATTCTAAGTTAGGGAGAGTAAGTACATTAGTTCTGAGAAGTGGATGATGACAACTGTGTTTGTCATGCACAGAATTATTTGGAAATGATTTTAATAATTTGTTTTCACATCAATCAGTTTAATAGACTTAATCATGTGTAGTTTGAAATTCATAATTTAAATTGGAACTTGTATTTTTATGCAATAAAATCTCCATTAGGGAGCCCTCCCCAACACCACTGCCCACCCAAGTCCAAAATATCAAATTGGGCAGACATCTCCCACACCAGAGTATGCAAAAACAACCAGACAGAAGAACAGGTAGGAAGCCTGCTCACTCAACCCTCCCACTAGGATAGCCTGGTCCCCCAAAACACAATCCACCTCCATCTTCCCACCTCCACTCCCTCACACATGTCCTTGTTAGCCACCACTGCCTAACAGTGTCCCAGATACCAACTGGGGCACACATCACCTGCACCCAAGAGCCACAAAGCAGTCATCCAGGCAACAGATAGGAAGCCTGCAAGCTCACTGCCTGAGGTCCCTCAGCCAGGTGGAGACTCTCTGCTTAACAAGGGGCCACAAAGAACAGAAGACTAGAGAGAAAAAAGAAACCAAGGAACAAAACACTCATCTAATTACAAGAAGTTTAGGAGTTTGGCACCTAAACCTATAATCACTGCAAGCTCCAAAGCACCAACAAAAGAGCACAATGAACAGCAACCAGGGCAACATGATACCACCAGAGACCAACTGTCCATCAAAAATAAGCCTTGAACATTCTGACATAGCCGAAGTAGAAGTAAAGGACCTTAAAAGATTAATTTTAAGATTATATTATAAAGATTACATTATATATTATACACTATTCAGATTACATTATAAAGATAATCAAGACCCTTAAAGAGGAAATGAATAAATTCCTAAAAGAAATGGATAAAAAGACAAACAATGGAAAGAATTGAGTAACTCCGGATTTGAAGATACTATAGATGAAATAGATACATCAGTAAAGAAAAATATTGAATTGAAGAAATTCCTGACACAAAACATCCAAGAAATCTGGGACACTATGAAAATATCAAACCTAATAATCATAGGAATAGATGAAGGAGAAGATTCCCAGAACAAAGGCCCAGAAAATATTTTCAACATAATCAAAGAAAAATTTCCAAATGCAAAGAGGGAGATCCCGATAAAGGTACAAGAAGCATACAGAAAACCAAATAGACTGAACCAGAAAAGAAAGTCCCATTGCCACATAATAACAAATACAAGAAACATACAGAACAAAGAATACTAAAAGCTTCTAGAGAAAAGCAAGTAACATGTAAATGCAAGCCTATTAGAATTACACCCACCTTTTTAACGGAGACCCTAAAAGCTAGAAGGGCCTGATGTACTGCAAAGTCTAAGGGAACAGAGATGCCAGCCCAGACTACTATACCCAGCAAAAATTTTAAACCATACATGGAGAAAGCAAAATCTTCCATGATAAATCCAAATTCAAACAACATGTATCTACAAATTCAGCTCTACAGAAGGAACGAGAAGGGAACTCCAACACAAATAGGTTAACTACACTCATAAAAACATGGGAAAGAAATAATCTCACCATATCAAAATCAATAGAAGTTACACACACACACCACAACAACAACAATTGCAAAATAACAGGACTGGGAAAGTCCTGGTCATTTATAGCTCTTAACATCAGTGGACTCAATTCCCCAAGAAAAAGACAGAGAATAACAGAATGGATCATATAGAATCAATCCTTCTGTTGCACACAAGAAACATAACTTAACCTCAAAGATAAATATTACCTCAGAGTAAAGGGTTAGGAAAAGATTTTCCAAGCAAATGGACTTAAGAAGCAAGCTGGTATAGCCATTCTAATATCTTCAAAACTAAATTAATCAAAAGAGATAGAAGACACTTCATACTCATCAAAGGAAAAATCCATCAGGATGATATTTCCATTCTTAACTTCAATGCCCCCAACACAAGGGCACCAACATTTGTAAAAGACACATGACTAAAGTTAAAAACAAGTAAACAAACAAAAACACACAATGACCCTTATACACAGATAGTGGGAAGATGTCAATACCCTACTCTTGCCAATGGACAGGTCATACAGATGAAAACTAAACAGACAAATACTGGAGTTAACAGATGTTATAAACCAAATAGATCTAATGGATATCTACAGAACATTTCACACAGACACACAAAAGAACATGCCTTTTTATCATCACTTCACAGAACCTTCTCTCAAATTGACCACATACAATGCCACAAAGCAAGTCTCAATAGGCACAAGAAAATTGAAAGAACCCTCTGTATCCTATCAGACAACAACGGATTAAAGCTGGATTTCAACAACAGCAGGAACAGAAGACCTACAAATTCATGGAAACTGAACAATTCTCTACTCAATGACTACTTGGTCAAGACAAAAATAAGGAAACTAAAGACTTTCTAGACTTCCATGAAAATGAATCTACAACATACTCAAACTCAAGGAACACAATGAAAGCTATGCTAAGAGGAAAACTCATAGCACAAAGTACCTACCAAAAAAAGAGAGGAGAAATCACGTACTAGCAAATTAACAGCCCTAGAACCAAAAGAAGCCAGCATACCCAAAAGGAGTAGATGACAAAAAAAAAAAAAATCAAACTGAGGGCTGAAATCAATAAAATAGAAACACAGAGAACAATTCAAAGAATCAATGAAACCAAGAGCTGATTCTTTGAGGAAATCAACAAGATAAACTCTTATTCAAACTAATTATAAGACAGAGAGAGAATATCAAAATCAACAAAATCAGAAGCAAAAGAGGGGATGCAAGCACAGACACTGATGAAATCCACAGAATCATTAGGTCATACTTTAAAAATATATACTCCACAAAATTAGAAAATCTAAAAGAAATGGATAATTTTATTGATAGATACCACCTACCAACATTAAATCACGATCACATAAACAATTTACACAGACCTATAACCCCTAAGGAAATAGAAGAGGATGTTAAAAGCCTGAAAACCAAAAGACAGCCCAGGGCCAGAGGGTTTTAGTGCAGAATTCTATTAGAACTTCAAAGAAGAGTTAATGTCAATACCCCTCAGAGTATTCCACAAAAGAGAAAGAGAAGGAACACTGCCAAACTCATTCCACAAGGCCACAGACATCTGATAACCAAACCATACTAAGATTCAACAAAGAAAGAAAATTACAGACCAATTTCCCTCATTAACAGACACAAAAATACTCACAATCCAAATCCAAGCACACATCAAAAAGATCATACAGCATGATCATGGATCACTTAGACTTCTTCCCAGAGATGTTCAACATATTAAAACAGTCAATATAATCCACTACATAAACAAACTAAAAGAAAAAAAAAACCCTTAAGATCATCTCACTAAATGTTGAGACTGCTTTCCCTTCATGACACCCCTTCATGACAAAAGTATTGGAGAGACTAAAGATACAAGGGATATAACTAAACATAATAAAGGCAATTTACAGCAAATCCACAGCCAACAGCAAATTAAATGGAGAGAAGCTCAAAGCAATTCTACTAAATCCATACCCATTCGATATAGTACTTGAAGTTCTAGATAGAACAATAAGATAACAGAAGGAGATCAAGGTGATACAAATTGGTAAGGAAGAAGTCATTATCATTATTTGCAGTCCCCAAAAAATTCTACCAGGGAACTCCTACAGCAGTTAAACAATCTCAGTCAAGTGTCTGCCTACAAGGTCAACCAAAAAAAAAATCGTAGCCCTCCTACGTACAAATGAAAAATTGACTGAGAAAGAAATTGAGGGAAATAATACCCTTCACAACAGCCACAAGGTTTCATGGAGTAATTCTAACCAAGCAAGTAAAGACTTATATGACAAAACTTTAAGTCTTTGAAGAGCGAAATTGAAGAAAACCTTTGAAGATGGAACAATCTCAAATTGCAAAATTGGATGGTAGAATTAGTATAGTAAAAATGGCCTTCTTACCAAAAGCAATCTACATATGCAACATAATCCCTATCTCAGTACAAAATCTCAATACAATTCTTTACAGACCATGAAAGGGAAATATTCAACTTCACATGGAAAAACAAAAACAAAAAACAAACAAGCAAAAAAAAAAACCAAAAAAACTAGGATAGCTAAAATAATCATGAAAAATAAAAGGACTTCTGGAGGTATCAACTTTCCTGATCTCAAGCTGTTCTACAGAGCCATAATAATAAAAACTGCATGGTATTGGCATAAAAAACATGTTGATCAATGAAACTGAATCAATGTCCAGACATAAATCCACAAACTTACAGACACCTTCAATATAAAAAAAGCCAGAAATACACAACAGAAAAAAGAAAGTATTTTTAATAAATCGTGCTGGTCTTATTGGATGTCCACATGTAGAATAATGCAAGTAGATCCATATTTATCACCCTGCACAAAACTCAAGTATAAGTGGATCAAAGACCTCAACATAAAACATGATAGAACATGATGCATTGAACATGACATAAGAGAAAGTGGGGAATAGCCTTGAATATATTTTCATAAAAGACACCTTCCTGAACAGATAGCAGGTAGCTCACGTACTCTGATCAACAATTAACAAATAGGTCCTCATGAAACTGAAAAGGATTTGTAAGAAAAAGGACACTGTCAATAAAACAAAACAATATCCTGCAGAATTGGATAAGTTTTTTACAAAGTCCATATCTGATATAGGACAAATATCCAAAATATATAAAGAACTCAAGGAACTAAAGATCAACAAATCAAACCAATTTAAAAAAATGGGGTGCAGGTCTAAACAAATAGTTCTCAGAAGATGAATCTCAAATGCCTGAGAAACATTTAAAAAGAAATGTTCAACATTCTTAGCCATCCTGGAAATGTAATTCAAAACTATTCTGAGATTCCATCTTATACCTGTCAGAATGGTTAAGATCAATAACACAAAGGACAGCTCATGCTGATGAGGATGTGGAACAAGGGGGAAAACTCCATTGCTGCTGGGAGTGTAAACTTGTATAGCCACTATGGAAACAAATATGGTGATTCATCAGGAATCGGCCTACATCAGACTCAGCTATACCACTTCTAGGCATACACCCAAAGGAAGTTCCATCATCTCATAAGGCATATGCTCAACTATGTTCATAGAAGTTTTATTCATAGTAGCCAGAAACTGGATACAACCTAGATGACCCTCAATTGAAGAATGGATAAAGAAATTGTGGTACATTTACAAAATGGAGTATTACTTGGTTATTTAAAAAAAAAAAAGACTCCATGGATTTTGCAGGAAAATGGATGGAACTAGAAAAAAATCATGCTAACCCAGTCCTAGAAAGACAATCATGGCATGTATTCACTTATATATAGATATTAGTTGTGAAGCAAAGTATAAAGGTACTTCAATCCACAGACCTAGATAGTCAATGCAATAAATAAAGCCACAATGGAGACACAGGAATCTCTTGGGTAAAGAGGAAATAAAGCAGATAGTGCAGGCGGGCTGGTGGAGAATGAGAATGGGAAGAGAAGAGAACAGGTTGAGGGAAAAAATGGAAGAAGAGAATATGTGAAGAGACGACTGGAATTAGAAGACATTTAGGTGGGAATCTGGAGGCCTGGTGCAGTGGAAAGTCACTGTAACTAAGAAAAGAGACCCTAGGGAAGACCTGTCTCTAGTAATGGGGGATGTGGAGCCTGAATAGGCCATCGCCTGTAACCAGACAAGGCTTATAGTAGTGGGATTGGGAGGCCATCTCAGCTATAAAATTTTTGACCTATAACCTATGCTACCTATAGGATCTGCTGGGACAAAGAAAGGTCAGAACCCTATGCCAAAGGACAGAATCCATGTCTGATACTGCAGGGCAGGTTAGGGACTAAAGACTGGACAGCCATGAGATGATTTCTAATGATATCCTGCTCTACTCATAGATTGGTGTCTGGCCCAATCTTTATCAGAGAGGCTTCTTCCATCAGCTCATGGGAGCAGACACAGAAGCTCAGGACCAAACATAGTGCAGAATTTGAGGAAGCCCTGGAAGAGGGGAAAGAGGGATTTGGGGTACCAGAGTGGTTGAGGAAACCAGGAGAACAGGCCCCATGGAGTCATCTGACCAGCACTCTTAGGGGCTCACAGAGCCTAAAGTGGTTGACATGGAACCACATGGTCCTCCAAATTTTTCTTGAGGTTCTCTGGCTTGGTGACCTTCGGACCATTTTCCTCCTACTGATTTGCCTAGTCCACCTTTGATATAGGGATTAGTACCTTGCCTCCTTCCATCTTGTTGTGCCCTGTTTGAACAGTGACCCTGGAAGGACTGCTCTTTAGGGGGTAGGGGTGGGGATAGAGGTGAGTATGTGTGGGTGGGTGTGGAAGGTTAGACCTGGGGTAAAGTGGAGATGGTGAAGCTGGGCAGAGTAGAAGGAGATGAAGAGGGGTGTTGGGATATATTATATGAGAGAAGAAAAAACTTTTTAAGTCTCTAGAAAATAAATAAATGGCATATTAACTTGACAATATTTTGTATCAAAAGCCCAGATAAATGTATTATAGTAGAGTAATTTATAAAATCAATATAACTAATTCTTTTCTCAGTAAAAATCTTTGAGCCTGAACTCAAAATGTGATGAGCAATTTTTCAACATTTGGTGAAACCAAATCATGCTTATATAGCATTTACTGACTGTAAGTGAATCTTCTGGTGCCTATCTGGATTGTCAGTGCTGAGTGTATATGTCATAACTAAGCTATGCTTTCATAAGCTGCAAGATTTGTGTGAAAAATGTAAACTGGCATAATGTATTATGATTTTGCATGGCTTAAAATTGTGTTTAAGTTCAATAATAAAAATTGAAGATGGGTAGAATTGTGACTATAAATATAATTTTATAATTAAAAATTAAACAATTAAAGGTAATTAATGACCTTCCTGGCAAGATATGCTCATTGTTGTAATGGTGGCACAAATGTCAGAGGAGCAACCAGCCACATTATGAATGGCCTACTCTACAAGATAGAACATACTCTGCACAGTTATTGGGGTAAAGAACCTATGGCTAGACTCTTAAGCTCCAGGGAGAACATATGCCTTTCACTTTACTAATGAGACAGAAAGAAGTATTTAACAAACTTCCAACAAATTTTTATCATACCAATAAACTATTGTGTCTTTCAAACCTCATTAGAGGCCTTCTTTATGTTGTAGATTGCAATTAACACAGAAACATACAAGTGGTCCTGGTGCAGAGAATAGAGTGCTCAGCCCTAAATGAAGCATCTATATCATACTCTTTTCTTCCCGGGGATCAAAGATCCTTGAAGAAGAGCGGAAAGAAAGACTTAAAAGTCAGAAGCAGTGGATGCCTACAAGGAAATAGCTAGAAAAGATATTGAACACAACATTTTATCTCTAGTGCATTGGATCTTAGGGGAAGATTGCGAATTAAGAAGCTAAATATGGGACTGCCAACAGTGAATTCATCCACATGATGCTTAACTATGGTGGAAATCAAAATGGAATGAACATACTTACTTTCACTTGGAATTAAATAAGTTTGCATTCAAAATTTTTTTTTCTTAATATTTTGAAGAAGAAAGACAACAAAGTGAGATGAATGAATATTACTTAATTTTTCCAGGAAGCGTGTTATGTTTAGAAATAATACTTTGTAATTTGGATATTAGTGGAGGTACTGTACTATTTCTTAATGCTATAATTTATAAGTTCTTTCTCAAAGACATCATATTGTTTGTAATGAAATAAAAAGTTTCCTTGAGCTTATAATGTTTTCTATAACAATTATAAGTTAAACAGAACAGTCTACACTTCACTCTAAAATATATGGAATTTGCTTACTGTTTTTACCATAAAAAAATAATTTTGGTGTATGTGAAAGAAACCAGAATTTACATAATGAAGTGAGCGATGCGTTTTTCATCATATTTTCAGACAGTGTTTAGAGAAAAGTCCAGTAGGCCTATACAACTCTTGCCTCTATAGACATTACTAAATAATTGTAACTAAATTTCAATTGAATTATTTATTTGAGTGAACACACGTCCTTGAGTGATTCATATATAGTACTTAGAAATCTAGACATCCAGTATTAACCCTGATGATCAGTGTCTTCAGAGACAGAATCATTATGATTCACTTAATTATAAAATGCAAGGTGGTGGTGCATGACTTTAAGCCCAGAACTGGGGAGGCAGAGACATGTGAATATCTAAATTTGAGGCCAGCCTGGCTTACAAGTTCTAGGCCTGTAAGGGTGGCACAGTGAGATTGTCTCAAAAACAAAGCAAAAGAATAGAAATCACACAAAATACAATGACTATTATTGTATGAATATTATCTGCAGGTAAACTATATGATATGCATAATGATCTTGTATGTATATACCTGAGAATACTTTTCTATAATGATAGAAACGTATATGTTTAATATACCCAATATGTACAAGCAATCCCATGTAAGACACATCTAAAGTCACTGAAAAAAAGCTAAAACATCATTGTCTATATTAACTAATCTCTTTTAGTATTAATTTAGAGGAAACACTTTCTGACAAGTTACAGTATTTCTATATGTATGGTTCTCAAATCTGTATTCTCCGCCTAGATCACTCCAGAGAATTTCTGTTTTATGTATTTCCTTATCTAATCTTCTTTCTTTGCTAGTTCTGCTTGCGGTAGAAATGCAGGCTTTTATATTTAATTTGAAACCACTTATTGAGGTCTTGATATCTTCAGCACTTTTGCTATTTGACTTCAGTACCTCAGCATTAGTTTATAGTCTCTATTCATCAGAGCCAGTTGTTCACCTGGTTTCCAGTCTTATTTTCCTCAAAAGTATTCTGTCCTCACTACTGCTTGAGTCATATGTTATTAAATCTACACCTAATCAGATTATTCCCATAACTAAAATACTTCCTGGAACTTTAGGATAAACGCACATGATAAACATATGGATAAACATTTGGATAATCACATTTATCTGAGATCTTCCTTGAAGCCCATAGATTAGTTACAAAATCATGAAGATAAACAACACAAGGACAGATAAAACAAGAAGAAAAAGCAGAACGCACATAGACAAACATTTTGGAAACTATAAAGTAAATGAACATAGTAATTTTTATATTGAAGTAGAAAAAAAAACTAAAAGCATATAATTACAGACGGAGAAGTAAATTTAAGTAAAGATAAAGAAAAGAATTAATTGAAAGTTTGGAGAAGTAGCATTGTGGTTTGAAGTTGAATGGTCCACAATAGAACACTTGCTTCTCGGAGAATTCACAGATTTAGAAGGATGAGGAATCTGGAGGAGGAGGAGGAGCCCTACAGGAAGAAGTGAAGTGAATGACTGGGCCTTGAAATTTTATAGTCCAACCTACTTCCTGTCAGTATTCTGCTCCTAGATTGCAGAATAATATAACCAGCTATGTCATACTTAGACTGTTATGTCATGCTTTCCTTGTCATACTGTATTGTATTCCCTCAAATTGTAAGCCTCAACAGATCTTTTCTTCTTTAAATTGCTTCTTGTCAGGAATTTGATCCTGGAAATGTAAAAGTTATCTAATATAGGTAAAATATTTCCTGATCCCCTCAAACACCAACTTGCCCTCCTTTAGGCAAGAGTCAGAGACTCACTGAAATTCTAGATAAGTAATGAGACCCAAAGTCGAGAATCACTTCCTATTTTTAGGCAACTATCATTGATTAACATGTATAGAAATTTTCATATGTTATTCGATATTTCAAAATTCAAGTAGCATACATGCAAATGTTTATTTCTTGTTTTTATTACAATATACCTAGTTGATAACATGAGCAGTTTTGGCTGTCTCTTACCCACTGTTGTTCTTTGTAAAGATGTATGTGTGCCTTTCAGATAAATCAGTACATAGAAAGTAAATTTCCAATCAATGCATGATAGATGTTCAGTGACAATGTGCAAATTGGCTTCTTTACTAAAGCAGTTTTGGGCATGTAAGATTTCTAGAACCTGTGACTTACAGATATTTTGAAACTTTATTGATGAGGTAGTTGAGGACCTACCGAACCATGTAAGTTGGTTTTCAGAGCAACAGATAGAAACCACCCAAGAGAATGAGAGTATAGAATCCTATAGAGGTGCCAAATTGTGTAGGAGATAACTCCACTGAAAAATTTTATAGCAAACTTACAACATACATTTTATTTTTGGTAGATAGTGGACAATTACTAGGGCGACATGGACATAAGATGCAAAAAATATTGTCTTTGGGGAATGGAAAGATAATAAAGCTTAGATAAAAGGTATATAAGTTATAAAATAAGATGAAGTTATATTTTGTATGAGCAGGAAATATGTTATGATTTTGAATCTTTTTCAATTTCATACCTCTATACTGCCAACTTGGGAGACATATTATCTTGACTGCATTGGAGAGTTCATTGCTTATCATAAGGTATCATTCTCTAGATTGGGAGTTGGAAATTGTAACATTTTTATTTCCTGTTTTTTAAATAAAGCATCCCAGGAAATTAACCACCAAATACAACTGAGGAAAAGGCACTCATGTCATTTTTATGGATCAGTAAGCTGATGAAATATGGCTATGCTATGGAAGTAGATGTAAGATATCTAAGAAGACAGCCATTGAGCAGAAAATCAATTTGTGCCTTGCTTCTCAACTTTTGATTTAGCCAGAAACAGGTCTACCCAAGACACAGCTTCTCTATGGACACATCAGGGAATTAGGAAGCAAAATCTGATGAGCATTTTCCTGAAATATTATAGCTGATATTCCCATAGCCCTCGTCCTGAGATAGTGGCAGGTTAAGATACTTAATTTATATTTTCTTAGGAATTTTTCATGGACGGTTGCCATGTCAATGAGAATACAGGCAGAATCCCAGCTTATTTTAAAGAATGAACTTCTTGATGTACCCTCTGTATAAATAGCCAAACTCTCAAGCAGGCAGCAAGGTTCTTCTGAAGTATTCACTCTTTTTGAAAAGGACTGCTGCTTTCTGAAATAATCTCTTTTCCAAGAACAACTACCATTGGTGCATATTTTAATCAACAATGCATTTGCATCTTAACTTCTGTTATAGACATCAAAATGTCAAGATGACCCCAAAAGAATAACATGATATGGATAAAAGGGAAGTGTTTTAAAATTTTAAAACTGGTGCGCTGTTTCTATTTTTCTTTTCATACAACTATGAATGAAAGTCGTGAGTAGTTTACTGAGTACAGAAGTAATCAAAAGAATATAGGTGATGTGTTGTCTTTCCTTTCTTGTCTTTGCATTTAATTTTCATATAGATCCGTGTTTGCTCAGTGACTTTGAATGTCTCCTGTAGGCAGATTCTCATGTGTATTTAATATAGTAAAAGCAGTAGGGGGAACATCAATGAACAATAGACTTAACATCATTGGGCAATGTGAATAGGGCCAGAATACAGTAAATGAGTGGAAAGCAGAATTTTGATATAAAAGGGATACAGATATATGCTTTTGTTTACTGAGAATCCGCATATTACTCAACAACCTTTTTTGTTCATCTTTTCCTCTCTCTGATGCTGCTACTCTTCCTCTTCCCGACTAGATATCCTTTTTCATTTGTGTCTTTTGGAGTGTGGTGATCCAATAAGTTTAATTAGGGTTACATATAGGGACATAGTGACATATCATTTACAGGAGCATGAACAACTTACCAGTTGCTACCACAAGAAAGAAAAGGTCTCTCCATTCCTCAGCAACCATTCACTGTTTATAGATCTGCTGGGAGGGAGAGGGTCTCATGAGGTCCTCATGCATCATTGACAAACTCTTGTCCGATCTATTTTTTTCCCCCATAGGTCTTGCAAAGCTAATCATGGCTGGAGTGACTTCATGACTGAAAACACCATCTTATTCTTTCCTTGTACATCTATAACTATAGTATGTGGCATGTGGGAGTCGTTTTAGTGATACAGTATTGCTGTATTTGCTTAGGCATTCTATCTAGCCTAGACTGCCATCAATTTCCCAGTTCTCCTGCTTCAGCCTTCTATATGCTGGAATTACTGGTATGTGTCAACATATCTGGATATAGAATGTCTTTTAAAATGGATTCATTTAAAGACTCATTGTAACTTTAACAATGCTGAAGTATTATATTTTAGCACTGTTAAAAAAGAACTAGCTGAGAAAACTTTACCTAACTACACTTGCTAATCTTTGAGGACCTTGATATCAGAGAATGAAATGATCTAAAGATGATACTGGAGACACATATCTTCCTTGTTACTATTCTTTTCTCTCAGCAAAGTGACTATAAGATATTTTACTCCATTAAGTAAATTGGATATATATGTGCCCCGATTAAATCAATAATTAACAAAACAGATATTTTAAATATATACAGGGAGTTTTCAATTTTTACTTGGTAATGATCACAACAGCAAACATGTTTACATGTATAAGACATCATATGTTCCAATCATTGCTAAAAGTACTTTATATTTGTCAGGCCATTTCAGAGTCATGAAACCCTGTATGCTAAGCATTGGGTTTGTTTATTTTTAGTTATGTTTGAAATTGTTTTTGCACTGTTGGGTCAGGGGCTATCCTATGTCTAGGGCATTTTGTATTGCTTGCAGGTGTTGGATTTCTGTGAAGGTTGTTGATCCCTAATGATCTGCTCACACTATCAGTAAAACACCTGAGGAGTTCTGCATCAAGAAAAATACCTGAGCCAAGACACTGTCCTATGGTATCGCACTGGCCAGGATAGTGTTTCCCTCTGCTGGGATCTGGCAGGGTATGCATATATAATTATGCTTCCTTCTCATCCTCACTGAATGCCACAGCACTGAACTACTACAGATTTTGGACTTGGCATTATGACAGGCATTATGACAGGTACATCTGTGGCTAGGTACACTTTGTACTGTGCTTAGTTCAGTCTTTCTTGACTCCATCATTTCTTGCTTTTCCTAAATGTCTCTTCCTTCATCATCTCTATTCCTTAACAAATGGACCCTGACTTCCATTGTCCCAGGCTTTACTGCTTTCCTGAGTTATTAGTCTAATGGAAAAGCACCTGGTAAAATACATCCCTTTAAATATGCATTAGGCTATCCGTCTGATAAATATAACATTTCAGATACATAAAGCTTTAACCCCAAAATATTTGCATTTCCCAAGAAGATATCTAGAGAGGAGATTGGGAAAATATTATTGAGTAAGTCATATTTCTTAGAGATTCTCTAATCGTAAAAGGCTACATAATTACATACTTCCCTACCTTTATGGACAGCCCACTTATGGCACTATCAGTTCTTACTTATGAGCCGCAAAGGTCATAAGAAATTGGATAGTTCTCATATCACTTGAGAAGTGCCTACTTCCTCTACTCACTCTGAATCCATTACTGCTCTCTGGATTTCTGTAGAAGAGACAGACTCTTACCATTTGTGCTATGATAGGTATCAATTCCTGGCTCACTGGATTGCCAGGCTTAAAAGATATAAATATGAGTCCAATATAAATTTGAATTTCAGGTACAGGATAACTTTTAGTATAAATACAAGTCCATGCAATGTTGAAGACATGAACAAAATGAACTTGTGTTTTGAAATTCAAATATAATATCTTAGATTTTTTATCAGGCAACCAATTCAAGGTAGATTTTCATTATTTCCAGACCAGAAAAAACTCTAGTGATGGGCATCCTATAATAATCTAAGTATACGATGACAAGGCATGAAGTGATCTGTTGGTTACTAAGAAAAAGGCAAATCTGTGAATCTTACAGTCTGTAAAGATGGGATGGTGAATGATGGTAAGTGAAATCATATTTGGATTTGTTGTTGTTTTGTATAGAGTTATAAATCACAAAGCAAAAGTCATTACAAGTGACTATGTACAAAAACTAAGTTGTCAGTTTTGGGGAGTATACTGATGCTCATATAAGTTCATCACATTAGAGAATAAGTAGAATTTATATAGTTAAATTATATGTAAAAAAATTAAACAATTAAATATCAGAAAGTGGGAGAGTTTGCTTCTGACTGTTTACGAATCATAGATAACAGGATAAAGTGAAAGCCTTTTCAAATCATGTAATCATATTCTTTGCATTTAAGAATTTGGTTAAGTTGGATCATCAAATATGATCATTTATCATCAAAATGAAGCCAGTCTCATTGTATTATGGGTTTGCTTCTCCCTCAGGAGATGATTCCTCAAGAATGGGTAACAAATAGCAGCTTAATGAGGAAATACACGTTAGACTACAAAATGGCTTGCAATGTCAAACTTATTTTTGTTCTATCCATGATGCCTGGTTGCTTTTTTTTGATCTATTTAATTTCCATTAGACTTAAACATGAATACATAACTGTTCATATTGTAAGGTGACTACTTAATCAGAGGGCTCTTGCAAGATGTTGATGCTGAGAGTTTGAATGTGGTGTAAAAGAAGCACATTAAATATAAAGGCAATGTTGAAAGGCACATGTGGTAGGAAAAAGAGTGGGGTTACCGTGGGAACTGTAATCCTGAATTTTATGACATGTCTTGTGTGATTACAAATTTAATGCTGTAGGAGGATTGTGTGACTTTCTTCCTTATTTTGAGGATGATTTATTTGTGAATAATCAGGAAAGGATCAGGCTTAGATGTGACCTGAATCTGCCCAAACTGAGCATCCTTTAAGAAGGTAGAAAGGAAGAAAAAAAACAATATGGGGAGGGCAATCTTTTCAAAAGTATACCAGTTCAGCACATTGAATTTTCACTGTAGAGAGAGAATGATTTTGCACTTTGATTTCCTTTGCTGCTGAAGATTTCTAAAATGCCTTGAGTGAGGGCTGAAGCTTTGTTTCTTCATGAACTCCTCTGGGCAATCATGACAGTGAATGAATTCTATGGCATGGCATGCAGATGGAAGCAGAAGGCAAGATAAGCCAGAGGAACACATTTTTTGCATAGATTTATTGAGGTACAACTTAAACACTGAAGTGTCAGTATAACTGTCTCAGAAATAATAGCCATTGTGTTAGTTCTCTATGTTTTTTTAAGACATGGAATAAAAAATGAATATGAGATTACTTGCATAAAAATCTATGAAGTGGACCATACACCAGCTCCATACTTGTGTCTACATGCCATTCATTTTCATGGAAAGCAGAGTGAACAGGCAATTATTGAGTGTTTATACTATAGTTTTGAGCATATAGATGTCTACAACGTGTTGTATATTTGGTATATTAAAAAATGTTTGGGGATAGAGAGATAGCTCAGTAGTTAAGAGTACATGCTGTTCTTGTAAAAGCCCCTCATTCAATCCCCAGCACCTACATGTCAGCTCACAACCACCTGTAACTCCAGATTCAGAGAATCTATTCTTTTGGCCTCCATGTTCATTGTATGCACATGGTGTATTTACATACATATAGGAAAAAACACACCTGTTGGTGACAACTGGATCCCAGTAGCAGGAGAGAGAGACAGGCACCTGAGCTAGTGCTAGTACTTCGGCCTGTGGCACATAGCGTGGCCCTTAAATGGCAGATCCTGTCACACTGGTTGAGCCCCAAAATTGGAAAATCCCCACCAGGGCAGTGCCCACTCTCTGTCTTTATAGACCCTTGTTTACCAACATCAGCAAAATGGATAGGCTAAGAGCTTAAACATAAATGCCTAATGATGGTTGGACTTTTCCCCACCTTGCCCATCCTCCCCCACTACAGTAGCTTTAGGTAGGCTGAATAAAGTGTCTAGTAAGCATGGACCAAAGTAATTGGATCTCTCCCTTATGCACTGCCATGCTTCCTCTATAAAAACTCTGCTCCTTTCGTAATATAGTAGTTTGCACCATGAAGGCATTTCTCCACAGTCTGAGCTTCTTGTGTTAGTGACTCCATGTCACTTACCACCTCAGGATCCCCTGCTCCCACAAAAGACCACACACACACACACACACACACACTAGAATTAAGTAAATATTTGTTTAAACTGTTGGGAGCTGGAGAGGTGGTCTTTGATCAGAGTTTAGTAAAGATGATAGAGTATTAATAAGGAGATATTATTAGCATTTATAATAATATGTACACTATTAACCACTGGTTTTATTCCTTTTTCAACTTAAATTGTGATATTATTAAAATAAACCAGTGTAAGCACAATAGACCTATTTTCTATGTTTTGTATGGGAAAAAAATAGAAATTATTCCTACAGATGGTTCAGGGACAGCCTTCACTACATACTGCAATCTTGTGTTTAAAAAAAATTGGAGGAAAGAAAGAAAAGCAAATGGAAGTATGTACTTCAAGTTACTGAGCATCAAGTATATTACCAAGAAATATTTTGGTTAATGGAGAGGAGTGTGAAGGAGTAATTAGCACTAAGACAAAATGCCCAAAATGAAAGAATTAAAATGTAGGTAGACTCCATGTAAAATGAACATTATTGTCACTTATAAAGGAAGAATAAGAAAATAATCTTCCTGGGTTTGGTCAACTTAAGGTACTAGAAGGGTATTTTGGAATAGAAAGCAAAGCACAAGAAATATGAATTTTAAGTTTTCACTGAATATATGTAGACTGAATATAATAAGGTATGAAAATATAAGGGAACAAAACACACAATAAAATGAAAATAAATTGACTATTATATCTTGTTCCAGAACAGATGTACTATTAATGAAATGGTTAAAATCTATACGTGGAAAAATTAAGATATTAGATATCAGAATCTGTTACATATTTAGGAAAAACTAACTATTATGCCTACGTTTTTGTTGCTTTTTCTCAACATTTTTCTCAATAATTATCTTGCTTTATAGTGGAAACATGTTTAATAATAATTCCATGAATACAGTATTCTTATTACTGAAACAAAAAAGGGTTGATAATCTGTGTCAGATTGCTATAAAAACCAGAAGTCCTCTAAGTGATAAAAGGAAAGGCTAAAGGATTTCTCAGAATAAAATTTATTTGGAAATAAATGTAATATCAAAATTAATCATAGATGAAGGATTGGTTAAATATGAGTTTCCATAAAAATGATAGGAACAGACAAGGATAAAAAGGAAGAACACAATGAAACAAAGGCATTTGTAGAACCAGCACATGAAAGGTACTTTATTAACAATGTACACTGATATCCAGATGACTCATGTCACATCTCTGCAGTGCCCTGGATATCTTGATCTGCAGCAGGCATTCTAACTTATAGATTGCAAATGCATGGCTTGTGTCTATTCCCACAAGAAAAAAGCTTATTTGCAAGTTTTTAAAAAATCAGCTTGACCCCTTTGGCTCTTCAAACTAACACTTTCTACTGTAGCTCTATTACATGTTTCACATACAACAACAACAATAATAAGCTATTCAGAGCATACGTAGGTTTATCCTCAGGTGTAGAGCCTGAGTTACAAAGTTACATCATGCATTCCTGAGTTTAAAATGCCTTTTGCTTCATATATAGAACTGTAGAGAACATAAATGTCAAAATAATACACATGATTGTTTATTCAAAAATAAAATTGAGTTTTTATAAATAATTTTTGAAAAGATTTTAGAATAAACACTAGAAACAAAGTTCAAAATCATATCATTTATATACACCCATTTTTGTCAACTAAATATACCAATGTCAGAAAACTATGCATTTCATAATGAAGGATATCTGAAAGAATATATATTTTTTAATTAACATCAATTTATTTTATGAGTGTATTTGGGTGCTTGCATGTATGTATGTGCATCATGTATGTTCCTGATGCCCAAGAATGTTAGAATATGGAGATGGCTCTTCTGGACCTGGAATTATAGACAGCTACCATATAGTTGCTGGGACATGAACCCAGGTCCTCTATAAGAGCATCAAGTGTTCTTAACTGTTGCACTGTCTCTCCAGCCCCAAAGAAATATTTTAATTTCAAATAAACAATGGCACCAATAGACTTATCCAGACTTAGAGCATATTCTTCTTCTATAGTATTATGCATTGGGAGTTGCAGTGATTTTTTTTGAACATTTTTATTTAAGTGTGTATTCTTTTCCTTTTATAAGCACTGTGTCTTTTATTAAATTTGTTCTTTTTATTTATTCAACAAATACACACTGATACCTACTTTGTGCCAAGTATTTGTCCATTTCTTCTATTTATTTTATTTGAAACACTACTTTATTGGAGTATGATTTGCATACAAAAAATGTATTACTATATACCACTAGATAAGTTTGTGTGTGTGTGTGTGTGTGTGTGTAATTATCACCACCAAAGTTTTGTTCCATTTCCATTATTATAATTACTGCTTTATTATATTGTCATATATGTTAAGAACACTTATATACTTTCTGCAAATTTAAAGTATGAAGATTATTATTGCTAGCTATAATAAGCACTACATTGAAAATTAGATCTACTTAACTATTTTTTCATTTGTAGCTAAATTTTGTATACTTTAATCCTCTCTTCTTTATTTCCTCTCCCTCAGAGGAAGTGGGTAGTATATGCTAATGGATAATGCATGCTTTGGGTAGAGCAGGTTAATGAAGGTGATTTGAGATTAGATTGTGGTAATGATTGTACAACTCTATGAATATCTTCTTAACGATCAAATTGTAGACTAAAGCAATCTGTGTTATACCTAATGAAGTCTTTTAAAAATAGGCCTGTGGTAATCTTAGGAAGTTTGTCAGTAATGAAGTCACATTTATTAATTTTAATTTTCAAGTGAAAACTAGTAACTTTAGAAAGAAACTTTGCTCAAGTATGATACTCTTTAAATATCAGGCAACACTGTGCATGGGAGATTGGAAGATAGGTAGGAGAAGTACAAAATTCTATATTTATTTTACGACTCAGTCATTGCAATCATGATCTCACAGAAGTGAGGGCTGCTTGCAATCGGCCTGTGCAAGACGGGATCTGTCACTAGTCAAGCATGGATCAAGGAAAGACTCATGGGACCATACCCCAAACTGCTGAACTATTGGCTGCTGGTGGATTCTATGGAAAAGGTTGTGTATCTTCAATTGTTTACTAACAGGTTAGTCTATCAGGCTTCACTGGATAGTTTAAAGTCATGGTCACATAACTAGCTATGGTTAAACTCAGTGAGCCACAAGAAATAACCCAAAGGCCTGACTGTGAGGAAAGGAATTTTAAAAAGAAGAGAGTTTGACATGAGTCTATGGGGGGAAATAGGAGAGGGTGGGGATGAGAGTAATTGTGATGCATTATATATGTGTATGAAGTTCTCAAAGAAGAAAATTAATAAATATTATATAACAGTCACGTGAGGAAATTGCTGTGTTGATTAGCTTGGTCGTGGTAATTACTTTATGAATGTATAAGGATAGGACATATTAAGTCGCACATTTTGAATATATGGAAGATTTTGTCCATTACACCTTAATAAAGCTGGAAAATACATGACCAGCACAAAAGTCACAAAGCTACATTGTACATTAATGGGTAATTTTGTTGTGTAAATAAATGTTTTTGTTTCCAAAATGTCTGTATCCACACTTGTTTACTAATAGTAATACCAGAAAAAAAAAAATAGAATTTATACCATCTTAAAAAACCATTTAAAAATAGACCGTATTTATAGCATATGTTTCTAAGAATATTTGTACTTACAGCACGTGAAATTCTGTCAGCACCAATATTTCAATATTGCATTCACATGAATGTGCTGATGCAAACTAAAGTACTGTTCACATAGTCAGATGGACATTTGAAGCCTATCTGGACAACCATTATTTGTAAGATTTTCTTAGTTTAAGAGCTTTTTTTTTGTTAAAATATAATAAGGAGCTAAAACATCTTCTTGTATTCATGCATCTATGTACTTCTAAATTGTGCTATGAGGACAGAAATTCTTAGGCTCAATGCAAAACGTAGTACGTGAATACCATCTCCATTCTCTTCATGCCACTGGTTATAATTCAAAGCTTTGAATTCTCACCCTTAATTGGAGTTGTAGTAGTCCCTCCTTATCCACAGGGAATATGTTCTAAGACACCCATGAATGCCCAAAAAATCAAGTGACACCAAACTTTATTTACACTGTTTGATTTTCCTTTTCATATATATTTTCATATATGCCAATGATCACATTTAAATTATGGATGGGCAATGCAAGAATTTGGTAACCATGATCACTAATAAAATAAAGCATCTCTATAAATATACCATAATAAAAGTTATTAAAAGTTATGAATTGTGTATTTCTTGATATTTTTATCTGTGTGTGTATACGTGTGTGATGTGTATTTGTGTGTGGTGCATGCAGGTTTGTGTGTGACTGCAGGTGTGAAGACATGAGTGTGGAAAATGTCATGGGTTGATCTTCAGTTTTACCTTATTTGAGACAGGGTGTCATTGTTCATCGCTGTCTTCACAGTGCTAATCAGTCGCCAGGCTTCTGGGCATACTCTTGTCTCCATCTCCTAGCTCACAATAGGAGCACTCATCTTAAAGATTTACACTAACAACTTTGGTTTTTTGTACAGGAACACTTGGAATTTTTATTTTAAGAAAAGCTTTTTGGTTTAACTGACTAGTCACTAGAGGTTTGTGTTCCCACCCCAGCTGTGATATAGTTGTTCACAAGATGGAATTAGAATGCTTGATGCAGGTGGCTATAATTTGGTTGAGTGCAGTCGTACTGGCACCTGTAGCTTGTCTTGGGGATTGCATGCCGCGTGGGTTTATGGGAATTTTTGGCTTAGCGCTTAAAAGGTCAGAAGCCCTGAGAGTCAGGGTGGGCGTTGGTTGGTGGTTCTGTTCATTGAGTTGCTGTCCTAAGGTTACTAACTAAGCATAGTGTGAGAAGAAATGCTGGAGAGATTTGAGCTTAGGACAGCCTAAAAAGAGGCTGTGAAGATTTCTCCCTTTCTCCCTTTCTGTATTAAGGCTGCTTGTAAAAGTGGTGAAGATTTCTATCTTTCCTTTCTGCTTCCCAGAATTGAGAGTAAAAGATTGCTGTGTACTGCTACAGTTTTTGACTTGGGATCTAGTTATCCAAACTCAAATCCTCACACTTGCACAGCAAATACTTGACCGGATGAGCCATCTCCCTAGATCTGAATTTTTAAATTTTAATGTTTTTTGACCATGATTGACATCAGGTAACTGAAAACTTGAAAAGAGAAACCTCAGAATGGGGAATTTGTAGTCTTTTAGGTTTCAGGGGATTAGTAGTGCCCTGCACTTAAATAGTACACCATTTTCAAAGTATTTTTGCATAAATTCATTCACCGGACTTTCAAACCAGCCTGAGGCCGGAAGTACAAAAAAACTAAGACTTGGGAAAAGTGATGGTTGGGTATTAGATGTACTTTACCCAGTTTTTAAAGCTTTGTCAAAAGTGTGTGCACCTGAAAACCTCCATAAAAAATGATACTGTGACAAAGGAAAGAGAAAAGAGGGATGTGAACATAATAACAACATCAGTTCCAGAAAGCTGTAGCGAGAATTGCCTTCTCTCACCCACTGTATTACAGGAGAGAGCAAGAGCCTCAATTATAAGTCTCAAGAGTGATGGTGCAGAGCTTAAGGACCAAATGCAAATAACAGAACACATGACTCAGGATATAAAAGAGATAGGAAATAAATTTTGGTTAATTATCTTTGTTAGAACATGCTCCATGAGAGAAACCCTATGAGTAGAGCAGCCTCTTGCTCCCCAGCCACGTTTTCCATACAATGATAGAGTTCCTCTTAAACTGTGGTTGATGGCCACACTGTATTCACAGTCAGGGAATAGAGAGGGGCGAATGCTGGCACTCAGCTCTCTTTCTGCATTTCTCCAGACTGGCAGTTAGGATGGATCTTCCCACCCCAGTCAACTTAATCTAGAAAACCCTTCACAGACATACCCCAGAAATGTGTCTGTAATGTAACTCTAGATCCTGTCAAGCTTACAATCAATATAAGTTATTTTTTTTTCTTTTCAGTTATGCAATTTTTTTATCTAAAGTGTGGCCTATTAAAGTTTAGTCTACTCTGGGTTCTTAGTTGTTGTTTACCTTTTATTCTTAACTTTTTAGTAGCATTTTAAATTTATTGTTTGCTGTGTAAAAACCTCCGGCCATTGAAATTTCCTTGATTTCTTAGTGAGTTCCCTATAAAGGCTTCAGTAGGAAAGCAATTATCAGTGATTATGCTTTCAGTTTTTCCAATTAACATAAAACTAACTAGAAGTGATCTAAAGAACTAAGAAATTTATTACTGCCATTAAAAGTTCAGAACACATATACCCTGTGTAAGTCATTTAATTGGTTCAATGACATCATTAAGAATTCTAGTTCTTTCCAGATTCTTGCTCTTAACTCTTCAATGTGACAACATTGCTGTTGGACTCTTTTTCCTCATAGTCACAAGATTGATGCACCAGAAATGACAATGTCTACTGGGAAAACAAAAAGATTATTTTCCTTCTTTATGATTCTTTTTTATGAAGAGGTAATTCATTATCATATGCACCTGTAGATCTTTATTTATGTCTCATTGGCCAAAAATGAATCACATGCTCATACTGAAAGCAAACATTTACCATAATGAAGAGATGATGGAGATGAAATCGAACTATTCAAGAATTACTCCCACATTACACACTACACATTGGAGGAATGAAGTTCCAGTATTAAGTTGTGATTCAAGCAGCAAAGAATAATAGCTATTAAATAGACAATCCACAGTATCTATTCTACCTAGGAATTTGCAACTTTCCTTTAGATTTCTTCCTGAGAAATGTTTAAAAAGCACTATTGACATATAAGTTATATAAATATAATATTCCCGCTATAAGTAACAGTTCAATAAGTTTGGATATATGTGTCTGCGTTGCCATCACTATGTTAAAAGTGTATAACATGTCCACAACTCAAAACATTCCTTTGTGTTCCTTTTATGACATTTCTTTCCAAATCTGGATGTAGTCCATCAAAGTAGTTTAAAAAGTTAAGTATTTTGGCAATGTGCAAGAGTTGAAATTTTTCCACTTCTGTGAAGTATCTTCCCAATGAATTGGATTGTAAGAAGCAATTATGTATTCTAACTGCAAGTCTATGTGAATGAGGATGCTTTTTCCCCAATCTGTGGTGTGTTTTATTTCTTTTTTCCCTTCTTCCTTCTTTCTTTCCTTCCCCTCTTTATCTTCTTTCTTTTCCTTCCTTCCTTCCTTCTTCCTTCCTTCTTCCTTCCTTCCTTCCTTTCCTTCTTTCGTTCTTTCTTTCTTTCTTTCTTTCTTTCTTTCTTTCTTTCTTTCTTTCTTTCTTTCTTTCTTCTTTCATTCTTTCTTACATATTTTTCTTTCATTCTATAGGTACTATAAGAGCTAAAGTTAAGTTTTCAATTTTATGATCCACAGTTTATTGATGCTTTCTTTTATGATTTATTCTTTTTGTTTATTACATATCAACCATCTACCTATTTCTGCATTAAAGACAAATTTTCTTTTGTTGCCTTCTATGTAGTGTTTGGAAAAGTTTTTCCTGTAAATGTGTTGATACCAAATATTTTAGGTTTTAAGGCTATGTTGCTTGCTTTTCTCTCACTCTCTCCTTGAAAAATGTAAAAATGAAATAAATTAAAATATTCAGTTATTTTGCTGTACCAATATATACTATAGGGTCAAATGAGATATGAAGCCTACATTTGTCTACTCCTGTTCTGAAAGACTGATAGCTTTAGCTTTTGTGTTCAAGTCTACTAGCCAGTTCAGAATAATTTTCACATATGGTATGAGTTCATTGCTTTTTTTCTTTATGTATAGCTACTTAAATATTTCAATGTATGCATTGAAAAGACTCAGAAATCCTCACTGAGTTATCTTGTGACCTTTAAAACTCACAAATTGACCTTATCAATGTGACACTATTTAGGGACACTAAGAGCTTTGTTAACTGCACTGTATATCTTACATGTTTAGCACACATAGTCAATGATACCTTAAACAATATTTAGTATTTCAAGCCATATACTCAGTATATCAAACTTTCATTAATTTTTAATTATTGTATTTAATGATTAAAACTGATTATAAACTTGACAGGATACAGAACCACCCAAGTAGACAAGTGACTGGGCATGTTTATGAGAGGTTACCTAGATTAGGTTAACCTGGGAGTAAAGACCTATTTTAAATGTAGGCAGAACCATTCCTTGGTCTGGGGTGTGGACTGAACATGAAGGAGAAAGTTAATTGAGCATTGGCATTTATCCATCTCTGCTCTGTGACTGGATGAAATGTGACTAGTTATTAAGCTCCCATTACCTTTACTTTCTCACTATGATTGACTGCTTCCTCTGAAAATGTAAGCCAAAATAAACCTTTCCTTCTTAACTTGCTCTTTGCCATCTATTTATCACATCAACAAGAAAAAGTAACTAGTATGGTTCATGAAATTATGGGTTTTATTATATTTTACTATTGGATATCATTGTTCTTTTCTCATATTCACCCCTCTGCTTTACCATCTTTTCCACTAATACCCTCTCTCATTAATGCCTATCTTCTCCCCAAATAGTTTCACTTCTATGTAAATGTCATATGTTCTGTATATAAGACATAACATGTTAAGCATATCTTCCTGAATCTGGTTTATTTTTTTCATTTTAAATGAAAATTAATTTTTTCATACAGACCACTCTGATCACGATTTCTCCTCTCCAGCTCCTCCCAGATCCTTCCCACCTCCCTGCCTACCCAAATCCATACCCTTTCTTGGTCTCTCTAATTAGGAAACAAACAGGAAAACAAAACAACCAAAACACAATAAAAACTACGGAAAAAAAACACAAAAAATACAAACACACACACACACACACACACACACACACACACACACACACACACACACACACACAATTGGATACTGCAATATAGGAGCAAAGACCAGTAAGTAAAAAAATGTTCAAAGCAAACAAGCCGAGACAAAAAAAATTCTATAAAAATTCTGTAGGAGAAAAATGCAGACATTGCTTGGTGGTCACAATGCATTTCTAAATAAGATGCATGGCACTACCTGGCACACTGCACTTCTAAATAAGATGCATGGCACACAAAGCTTTGGAGTGTTCCCAGAAGTCAGAACATTGAATTCTAAAGTGGTGTTAGTAGCCAGTAGCAGGCCTGCAGACAAGTCTGTACTCTCCATGTCTCTTTTTATGTGCTTCATCCACATAGAGATCCTGGTGGTATGAGTGATCACTATCCATCCTGAGATAACATGCTAACCAATCACAGTCGCTAGGCTTCCACTATATAACTTGTTGCTTACATGCAATTAAGCAGATGCTGTTCTCTGAAAACATCTCAGGAGGGTTCATCTCTGCATCTTTTACCAACCCATAGCCATTGCTGTCTTGTTGGGGGACAGCCCGTGTTTTGGCCATCTACTGCTAAACTGCTAAAGGGTTCCTAAAGACCTACCCTCAAGTGTGGTTAATGTACCCAATGAGAGTTCATTAAAGATAACTGATATTTTCCTTTGCAAATAGTTGTCAATCTGAGATAGTTTCTTGGTTGCTTGTGTGTACTTCCTCCTCTCAGCACAGAGACCCATCTGCCTTGGACTTGTGCAGGACCTGTGCATGCTGCCACAGTCTCTGTGAGTTCATATGTGTATCAGTTCTGCTGTGTTTGGAGGATACTGTTTTCTTGGAGTCATCCATCTCCTCTGGCTCTTAAAATCTTTCTGCCTCCTCTTCCACATATCTCCCTGAACCCTGACGGGTGGGATTGGATGAAGATATCTCATTTAGGAATGATCATTGCAAAATCTCTCACTCTCTGCATGTTGTCTAGTTGTGGGTCTCTATGTTAGTTCCCATCTACTGTAAGGGTAGGATTCTCTGAAGAAGACTGAGAGAGGCACTGATTTATGGGTATATGTTGTTAATAGTCATTTTCTTACCATGTTCTTTAGCAGAACAATCTTATACAGTTTTCTTCTAGGCCCTTAGTCTATCTAGTCTCAGAGATTCTTGGCCAACTGAGCAGTGCCTAGCATGGGTTCCATCTCCTGGAATAGGCCTTAAATCTAATCTGAGAGTATTGGTTACTCCCACAACATTTGTACCTACATTGCAATAGTATGTCGTGTAGGTAGATCACTATTATAGACTGCAGAATTTGGTTTATTTTGCTTAACATAATGATCTCCAGTTCCATTAACTATCTTGGAAATTACATAATTTTATTTTTCTTCATGGCTCAATATAAATCACATGTTCGCTTCTCCTTTTTCTGTTGATGAACACCTAAGGTGGTTTTGCATTGTGGGTATTGTGAATAGTGGAACAATAAAAGTTGATGTGCTGGTATCTCTAAGAATCCTTCAAGTATTTATCTAGGTGTGTCATAGCTGGATCACATGGTAATTATAGTTTAGACTTTGAAGTACCTGATTTCCACAGTGGCTGCACTAATTTATATTGCCACTTGTAATGTTCAAATGTTCCTTGTTAACACTTGTTGATGTTTGCTTATTGATGATAGCCACTCTGGCTGAGATGAAAAGGAATCTCAGTGAATTTTTATTTAATTTTCCCACTAACATATCTCTTTAGTTTTGGAGTTCTTCCAGAAATTTTTGGGCATATGTTCTTAAGAATGGATCTCTTACTTTATTTCTCAATCTTAAAGGGCAAGAATTCACTATTAGCTGAAAATATTTTCATGTTTGTCCTTCATTAAAGGGGGTAAGTTCCTTTCTCTTCTGTTATTTCATCGAAGTGAAGTTTTTTTTTTCTTTTGTCCTTCTTTTCTTCTTTCTTCCTACCTTTTCCTTCCTTCCTTCCTTCCTTCCTTCCTTCCTTCTTTCCTCCCTCCCTCCCTTCCTCTCTCTTTTTCTTTCTTTCTTCCTTTCTCTCTCTCTCTCTCTCTCTCTCTCTCTCTCTCTCTCTCTCTCTCTTTCTCTCAGGATTTCTACACACATTTCAAAGGTCTATAATTATATTCTTACACGTTTAGGATTGTTATATGCTCTGGTCGATTTGGCTTATTATTAGGAAACAATTCCTTTCCCAGTCATTTTTGTCCTGAGGTCTACTTTGTGTGATGTTCATGTAGCTACTCCATTTGCTTTATGAAGAATGTTGATATAGTGTTGTCTTTCTCCATCCCTTTAAAGAATTGAAATTATATTTTTGAAAAATATTCAAAATACATGAATTTGCTTTTACTATTTGTTTACATTAGATATTTTGAAAATATACTGCGATTCTTTTACTAGAGTACTTACAGTTTATATTTAATAGTCATTCATGTAGTTAAACTTTTAAAGTATTGTTATTTTTTACAACATACCACATGAATTTTGCTCTGGAGTATGATACATACTTTTAAATATTCTCATCACAAAGTAATTCACAATATGTTATCATTGTAGGACTTTACTTATAACGTCAAATATGTTCTAAATGTCAAAACTGCTTGATATAATTTTCATTTTTAATGTTTGGTTATTGCATAGAGAATTTCAAAAATCACCCTCATGACTATTTTGCAATTTTCTGACTTCTTGGGGAATTACAGTGGAACACACATATCTGAAAATTTGAAGCTCACATCTACAAGTGAGAATAAATATGTGTCATTTGTCTTTCTGGCACTGGGATAGGATAGGGTAGAGAAGGAAATACACTTAGACCTTTAGAAAAAGTCAGGTGGAAGTCTACTACTATACAAGCTTCCTAAAGCTACACTAAAGAAAAATAATTTTTAAATTGAATAATTTTGTTGGTTCATCTATAAATTTATCATTTTCACAGTTCTTCATTCTTTTTGAAAATTTTCTAATTTTTTTTTGCAGTGAAGATTTGGTATTCACTATTACTCTTCACATATATATTTTTGCTGAACAAGATATTTTATCCTTCATATTGAAGGGTATATGTATAAAATATACAATTACAGTTCTGCTTCTAATTTAGCCTATTTTGTGGACTATGACTTTACCTTGGTCCCTTCTGAGTTCCCTAACTGTTCACTTAATATTCTCCTCCTTGTTTTTCAGACATCTTCAGTATATAGCTTCTGCTCTCAATCATTATTTTCTTTATATCACATTGTTTTGCTCTATGGATAATATTAGCAACAATAACAAAGAGTAGAGACCTGTGCAGACTTTGGAGCCATTTTCTGTTAATCTCTCTTCTTTTCAGTATCTAGACATATAAAATCTAGTCCCAGCAGTCTCTCAGTCTCTGATTTCAGTGGACCTCTGTTCTAGGAACCTTTGTTCTTTTCTGCTTGTTTTTTCCCCCTCCACATATCATGGTCTGCAAAGTATCAACATGATCATGGGTATCACCTCTTTGTTTCCTTGTCTTTTGATTCTTAGTCCTGTACCTTTGACCTGTTTCTAAAACTCATGATTTAATGTATTTGATCAGTTTCATAGTTTATTTTTGGAAACTAAGTATAGTTCAAGTTAATCCATCATGACTCAAAGCAGACTTTTGTTGATTCGACTTGTGTTAGACCTCCTTGCTATGGCTGAAAACATCATCTTTCAAAGCTGAAGTTTAACCGTCTGTATTAAGATTTCATTCCATAACTATTCATGAGGCCACCTGGAAGTGAAAATTGTCTATAAATAATATAGGTCTTATGCCTGTAGTCAACAATGATAGTGAAGAAGAAAGTATTTTTTGCGGACTGAATAAAAAATTGAAAAGGTAAGATTTATAGACATTTTGAAACCAAAATATCACAGTTTAGAACAGAGGATAAAAACTGACTTTGAGGATATAAAATGTAGAATGTAAATAAATAACATTTCTGTATTCGTGAGTATTTAAAAAAGTAACTGGTTTGGTTTTTATCTTTGTTAGTGTCATAATTGCGTTCTTTAAATTATAAAATTATCCATGGTCATATCTGATTCTAATGTAATATAATTATATAAAGTGTTCTAATACATATTATATCCAAGATCCTGATCTAAATAATTTGTGAAAGGAAAGTAAAAATAATAAGTTTGTGCCTTTTGTTTGATTACAACCTAGTATGGAAATTGAGAGAAACACACAAATACAAGGACCCTTATGGAAAGGACTAAGACATGAATACTGGAAGAAACATAAGAATTTATACAGATGAGGGGCTAGAAAGATGGCTCAGAACATCAAGAGGGGTCACTGAAAATAAAATGCCAAAATACAAACATCCCTTTCTCTCAGCCAGTATGATTGACTACTGCTTTTCATCACTGATAGTTCCAGTGTATAGTTCTTCTTCCTTCCTGCTGGAGATGATAAAGAGCTGGAGAGATGGCTCAGCAGTTAAGAGCACTTGTTATTGCAGAGGACCAAGATTTGGTTCCCAACATCCACCTGGCTGCTTACAACCTTCTGTGAATACAAAGGGATCCAACATTTTCTTCTGGTCTGGGCATGCAGCAAACACAGATGTGATATACATACATGCATGCAACAGAAATACTCACAAGCATAGAATAAAAATAAATTTTAAAATAATATATATAAATGGCATTTTTGTGGAGCGCTATGGGGAAACTTCAATGAAGACTTGGTTTGTTATCTTTGCTCTGAAAACTGAATGGCTAATATTTAGATGAATGTAAATAAAAAAGGCTTTTCAGGCAGAAAACTTTGTCATAGCTTTTGATGATGTATTTTGTTCATATGTTGCAAAGATGATAGCTGCATCTTGATTGATACCTTCATAAACTTTTTAAATGAGATATGAAAAGTCTTATGAATTTATAGGTAAATTTTGACTATTAAAATGTGCCCCAAGGGATCTATGAATAAAGATGTTTGAACAGGGCAAGTGCCAGTGCCTTTTGATCTTGTTCTTTGTTCATTCTCTTTCTACTCATTAAACTTTAGCTGGAAGTCTTTTTATTGAAAATTATCTCCATGAGGGGTACATTTCTTTTTGGGAAAAAAATTCTGTTAACAATTTGACTCATCATAATGAGGGGTTTTTCATGCTATTTGACCATTTGCAGCATATGTTGCTTGTAAATTCTTTTGATTTAGGGAAACTAGAATTTAGGCATGTCAAACTCCTGCTGATTGAGCCATGATATAATTATTGTATGAATAACTATGTGCAAACTTTAAAGTCCAGTACTAATAAACAAATAAAGGTCACTTAGAGAGGTAACCATAACAATTTTGTATTATCATGCCAGAAATATTATTAAATTAATTACATTCATCAAAGATAATAAATATAGTACCCTGTTATTTACATCCGTGGTTAGATTAGTAGATTTCTCTTTATAAATATTACTCATAAAGTTTGTGCACACACACAAAACAAACTCGGATATAATTACATTGGTAGTTCCTAGGAATCATAGACTCTAATCTGTAGGATGTGTGAAAAATTCAACTTCTTTCAATTGTCATGTCAATTATATACATCCTTGGTAGTTAAATTTATTTCAAATGTAAATTGATCTAGTATTTGCAGAAAATTGTAAGAATTTTGTGTAAAGGGAAAATTACTAGATGCAAATTTACTTAGAAGACTCTCAGAGATTTCAAAAGATTTTGAGGAGTTTTGAGTACAAATTTTCTTACATGAAATAATTTTAATTTTGGGTTATTTTGTCTTTAAAGATGATTGCTAAAAAATTAAAAATTATTTTTGCTTTACAGGCTTATTTAATTTTAACTACACCTTTGATATATTTTACAATTAGAACTCTCAAATACATAACTTCCTTGATAACAAACTGTAAATTTTATTCATATCAGTAGAAATATATGTAGGAACTTTAGTATTCTTTGAATGGAAAATACTTAGCACATGTGTATCATAAATAAATATTGCAATTTTGACAAATTCTTATGGCATACCAGCTGGAAAATTAAATGACTCTAAAATAAGTAGTTTATTTATACTAATATAGCAACATACTAACAAACTTCAAAGTAACTGTTTGAATTCCTTTTTACAATAACACAAAATTCAAAAATTAAGTACATAAACATATATCAAACTTTTGTGAAGTGTAAGAATTTGTTTTTGAATTAAAATTAAGAAATGAAATGTTGAAATTTAAAGTACCTTCTCTGTGTTTCTTACATGGTGAATGTGGCTATTTTAAAATAATAATCACAAAACAATATAAAACTTTTACATTCTCAAGCAGCTTTATTTACTGAAAAAGTCAATATCTGCATGAAGAACAGTCACGATTTATGCAAAGATCATGAGAAAAAAAATCTTCATAGTTTTACAATACCTAAGATTCCCTATGTGTGCCTCCTAAAATGTTAAGAGTTTTAGAACAAAAGAGTTTTCATGAAAGAGGGGAGAAGGAAGAAGAACATGGGATGAATTAGTACAGAATTTACATTTAAGCTGAGAATGTTTTTAAGCCAGGCAGTTAGTGTCATAGAATTATAATTTATGATCAGTCTGTTGTCTTTATTGCATTATATAGCAAGATACCTTAAGTCTGATTGATGAGAAGATATTTAAGATAAGCCTTTGGAAAATTAAGAGATAAAAGCAACAGTAATAATAAAATATTTATCTATTTTAGAATAAACTTTATTCTTTCTCAGATATGCCATTTGGTATACAGGGTACTATTATTATGACTAGCAAATAGCAGGTTCACAGAAAAAGTTCTCAATGCATCACTTTGAAGCTCCATAATGTCTTCATATTAATATGTTCTGGCAAATTCTCTCCTCTTCATCATTTGATCTGGCACGTGTTTGGTAACTGAATATTGTTTTATTCATCACAGTTTATACATTTATTCTGAAGACAAATATACAGATTGAATACTGGCTTCAGGATAAAAATCTAGATGAAGTATTTTCTTCTTTGGTAGTATTGTTATATGACTATATATGGTTTGGTACATAAAGGCTGGCCAATGACATGTAGGTAGCAGAATCTGCCATTTTCATCATGTTCTTCAATTCCTTAATTTCTACTAGCATGATGAAAAGTGAACTAGTTTATTGTTACAACCGTCTGCATTTCATCTCAAGAATTTACTTGATGTACTCATTTATAGATTATTTTGTTTATATACATTCATGAAATTTAAGTTTATTTAATTACCTATTGGCTTACATGAATATTGTGTATCTCTACCATGGTCTATAAATTTCATGAGAACAGGAATCTTTCTTGTTATTCTTAGCACCCAACAAAATGGTGACACATTATAAGCAATGAGTAAGTATTTGTTGAATGAATGGGTTAGAAGCTACTCTCAATCCTAGAGATTTGAGGAGAAAGACCACTGAAATAAATCATCATGGTCAAATTAAAGCAAGCAATTAATTAAAGCAAGCTATGTGGGCTACCTCTACGTAAAAGTGGAACGTTCAGTTCAGGAGGTCAGCATTGGATGTGAGGAAGACAAGGTACTTATAGAGCCAAGGTTTGGGGTTTCCAAATAGGGTATTTGGTGGGCAAAATAAAAGCAGTTACAGGAGCAGAACATAACGCGGTGGTCAAAACAATCGGTAGTCATAACCTTTTGAAACAAAGGTAGAGTTGCAAGATGGTTATAAACAACTCTTTGAAACAAAGACATGATTGTCATTCCTGGAACAGGCAATATGGAATCATTTGTAGTTAAGGTTACAAGTAAGGTATAGCTCAATCCTTGAGAAACAGAGGTTTCATCATAAACAGGAATGAGCCTAGTCTGTCTTTACTATCCAATGGCTTTTAAGCCTAAAATAGAGGCAGGCTGGTTCTTCAGCTACATGAGCAAACTAAACAAGGTGGATACTAAAAGTAGTCTACAATGTTATAAACTTTCAGTTATATTTGGTTCATATTTAATAAAATTTGTAGTTCAAATGTAGAAATATTTTTGCTTTCTTATACAAGTATAAAATTATAAATTTGTGTACAAGGGAACAAACATTAGTCAACTTGATTGCCTTTGTCCATTTCCTTGAGCTATCACATACATATTGATGAACTTAGTAGTCACAATCAACATTTGGCAGAAACTACAATGATATAGGTTTTATGAAAATATGAGTAGATAACTAAGAATTGATTATTAGACGTATTAATATTTTTGTTTGGGAATTTCACACATACATGCAATGTGTTTTGGTCAAATCCACCATCCATTACTTCTGCTCCAATTCCTCTCCTATGCCCATTTGACCCACCACTCTCTTCCAACTTGATGTGTTTTCTTTCTAAGCTGCTGAGTACATTTAGCCTTGCCAGTATGTGCATTCTGTCCCAACTACTGTTTCACTGTAGTCATCCACTACCTTTGGCTCTTCCAATCTTTCTGAACCCCTCTTTTGTGGTGATTCTTGAGCCAGAGTAGGAGAGGTTTGATTCCAGAGAGTGGGCTATTGTTATGCAAAACCTGACCTTGTTGTTTTGGAGGATTGGAACTTTGGAACTTTGAATTAGAAAAATTGCTGAATGCTGTAAGTAGAGCTGAATGGGCTATTTACTTGGGATCTTAGAAGACAGTACTAAGAGTAACATGGAAAGTAGAGGATTGGTTCATGAGATTTTAGAGGGAAACACAGTCTCTACTAAAGGCCATTTGTTTGATATTTTGGTAAAAATATGGCTGTTCTCTGCTTATGTCCTAAGAATTTATGTAAGATTGAATTAAAAATTAATGGACCAATTCCTTTGATGGAGGAAACTTCAAGACAGTGTAACATCACCTCTGTGGAATGGTTATTACAGATAGCTCTTATGCAAGGCTACAGTGAAAAAGAGCAAGTCATGCAGAGAAGTAGAAAATGCAGAATTTGGAGAGGAACAGAACATTAGAAAACTTAATCTTACAGCCAAATGCTGTGACAAAAACATTGGCCAAAACCAACTTGGAGGAGAAAAGTGTTTATTTGAACTTATAGTTATAATTCATTATTGATGGAACCGAGGCTGGAACCTGGAGGCAGAGATCATGGAGGAGTGCTGTTTATCAGCTTGCTTCCCATGGCTTGCTCAGCCTTCTTTCTTCTTCTACAGTCCCAGACCACCAGCTCAGGGATAGCACCACCCACAGAGGACTGGGCAGTTCCCCATCAATCACTAATTAAGAAAATTGTCATTCCAGGCAGTGGTGGCCCATGCCTTTAATCCTAGCACTTAGGAGGCAGAGGCACATGGATCTCTGTGAGTTCAAGGCCATCTTGTTCTATGAGTGAGTTCCAGTACAGCCAGAGTTACAACAAAGGAACCCTGTCTTGAAAAGGCAAAGGGAAACAAAAACAACAACAACAACAAAAAAAAAAAACAAAAAGCAAACAAACAGAAAATGGTCTACAGGATGTCCCACATCAATCATTAATCAAGAAAATATCCCACAGAGATACCCACAGGCCAATCTGATATAGGTAGTTCTTCAATTAAAGTTCCCTCTTTCAGGATGACTCTAGATTATATCAAGGTTACAAAAACTAACCATGACAGAGGCTATAATTGTTAAGGTGGTTAGTGCCTCTTGCCTCTTACTAGAACAGTGGGAAGGGTGTCCTTGGGGCTAGAGTCCACCAAGCTTAACTTTTGACTTGAAAAAGAGAAATCCTTAAAGTGTTTCTTGCTCCTACAAAATAGTTGCTTCATGTTGGGGTCCAGGGTACCCAGACTATGGAAGCTTCAGCTTGACAAGGTTCCTGGGCGTCCACTGTCGGGAACTGGAATTCCTTAACTGCCTTGCCCCTTTCTTGTCTTTACTGTACGGTGACATATGTTCTCTCATCAATAATAAGATCTGCATAGCCTAATAGTAATAGCAAAATTAATCCCTGAGCTGGCCACTGTGGGCTGGAATGAAACACAGCCATTCTATTCAGAAGTAAATTGCAATAGAGCAACCCAGGTTTATTGCAAGGATTTAAGAAATATAAAACCTAGGAATGCACCTGAGTGCTAGCAGTCACGTATGGGGGAAGCGGGGATGCCTCCCCAGAAACAGCCTCCTCAGTCTCCTCCCCACCCACAGGGAAATGACCATTAAGCTTATCAGCAGGATTTGTCCTTCCATGACAAACCAGGCACCACCTGGTCTCAAGGGGCGAGTCCAAGGATACCAATTGACTACTTCCCCACTCTGGTTCTCGCACGCACAAACACCTGACCAATGAGGTTGAGGGACACAGGTTTGAGGAGCTCTGAACCAATCGGAGCTGCAAAAGCCCTGTCCCCAGGCCCTGGCCCCTGGACTCCGATAAAAGCCCTGGGGACGGAGGGCTCTCTCTCTTGCCAAGCTTGCCCGCCCGCGCCAATCTCGCCGCCCGCCAGGCTTGACCCAGACATGTGCCGGTTAACAATAAAGCCTCGTGCATTTTGCAGCGACCTGGAATGTCTTGTGGTTCTTTAGAAGTCTGTCTTATGAAGGAGCATTAAGGTTGCCAGTTAAGGGTCCCATAGAAGAGTGAAATACTGAGCTCACTCATCATAGTTTCGATTGTTTACCCTCCTTCTTGGAAGCTGAGGAACCCATCGCAGGGACTAGAGCTGGACTCAGACCCCCGCAGCTTCAATGTACAAAAGCTGGTGCTCATGATGCCAAAAGGCATGAGATTTACTCTAAGCTCTCAGCTTAACAATGTCATCCAAAAGTACTGATTTTGGAAGCATGAGAAATGCAAGAATGAGAGACTGATGGAGTCTTCCTCCACTATTTCAGAGAACCATTGAAGCCAGGCAACATATGATAGGGCCTGAGTTGCTCAAAGAACTTCCCTGATTGGTCAGGTCTGGGAGACCATTGCATAAAGCTGTGAAAATGATGCTTTAGGAAAGCAAAAGTTATGTTTTACATTTTAATCACTATGCTTAAGAGATCCACAATAGAAAAAATGCCTCTACCCTGTAAGCCCACTTGCCATAGGACAAATATTTCCTGAAATGCTTAAGGCTATTCTTCATGTAAGATAACAAGCCACATTTTTGATTTATCAAACAAGTTTGGTTCATGCAATTGCACTGGATGTACTTGATGGCATGTAGGTAGGACATATGTGGGCAGGAAATATGTCAGGATATATGCTTGCCTCTGATTGGACCTGGTAAGAAATATATAGTCTTATGGGTTTTGTCTTTATAAGCCTCTAGTCACCATTTTCTGGGAACACCAGGAATGGATCTGGCCATCATCTTGGCCAGTATTCAATTAAAGATTGCTTCAAATTTGGCTCAAATATTGTGGTAGTGGTCTAATTCTCAACTGGTGGGATTAACAGCCTGGCTTTCAGTGAAGGTCCTAAGCTGTTGAAGTTGCCAATGCCATGACACATTTGCCAAGAAGAGAATACAGGATTTGAAACCAGAACAAGAGACAGATGTGTATTTCAGGCAGAAAAGGTGGAAGGGTGGAGCCATCCAATCACCTTAAAAACTAAAGCCCCAGATAATAGACATGGAGCTACAGGATGTTGAGTTTGCTCTGTTGGGTTTTAAATATTGCTTAACCTTTTATTCAATCTTCCCCCCCCCCAAATCCTCCCTTTCTGGTTGGGACTGTATATTCTGTGGTATGTTACATTGAAAGTATGTAATGTGTTTTTTTAATTATTATTTTATAGGGGTTACAGACAAGAGACTGTTTTGATTCTCAAAACAAACTCTGGACTTTGAAGTATGAACAGTATTGAGACTAATAAACATTATTAGGAATTTTGAAACTGCACTAAATATGTTTTATATGATATGACCATGAGCCTATGGTGGAGGATCAAGGAATGCAATGTAGTACTTTTTTTAGATTTATTTCAGTGTTTTTTCTTCATGTGTGTAGGTTAATCACACATGTCCCTAGTATCTGTGGAGACCAGGAGACTGTGTTCGATATCAGATCCTCTGGAATTTGAGTTACAGACTCCAGTGAGTCACCATGTAGGCATGGGAAACTGAACCTGGATTGTCTGAAACAACAAGAAGTGCTCTTAATTACTGAGGTGTCTCTCTAGTCCCAGAATGTGATGGGTTAAAGGCAAATATCACACATAGGCTCAGGTATTTGTATACTTGGTCTCCTGTTAGTATGGGGAAGTTATGAAACTTTTAAGAGGTGCAATCTTGCTGGAGGAACTATGTCACTGAGGGTGGACTTTTAGAGTTTGTAGCCTTATCCCACTTCCTGTTTGCCCTCTTAGCTTCCTATGTAAAGAAATGTGATCAGCTAGCTCCAGCCATCTGCAGCCATGCCTTCCTTACAGTCATGAATTCCTCCTATGAAACTATAAGCCCAAATAAACTCTTTAAGTTGTTTTTGGTCATAGTATCTTATCACAGATACAAATATACAGATGTTTCATTTTGGTCTGAGTACCTCACGGTCTCTTATTCTCTCTATGCCAATCAGTTGTGGTCTGCCTGCTGCAAAACCAAGCTTCTTTAATGAAGTGTGACAAATTCACAAATCTATGTGTATAGTGTATAGTGTATAGTCTTTGAGTCATTTTAATACTATGTCCATTTAGCAGAGTAATAGGAATAGGTTCTCCCCTAGGGCCTATGAACTACCTAGTCAAAAGATTTGTGGCTGCCTAAATGTTTCCAGGCATGGGTATCACCATGTAGATAAGGTCTTAAGACAAATCTTAATGTAACTGATTACTCCCATAACATTTGTGTTACTATTGCACTAGTGGCCATATCTTGGAAGGTTAATGTTATGTCTCTCAGACTTCATAGTCAGGTAAGATTGTTGGTGACTTTTCTCCAGTAGTACCAGGAATAGTGCCTTCTAACACTCTGATAGCTAGCCAGATGGATGAAGCTTCCACATCAGTACCAGCTTGATTTCTTCATGTCTTATGACTCAAGTATTTGTTGTCTTCAGCAATATGGTCCCACCACCAATTTCTTGAAGAACAACAAGAGAATTGGGAATGTTTGGTAATGTCCTATAATGTTTGGTGGAGATCTATGGAAACACAGTGAACAACTCCAAAAAAGGTAAAATATAACTGGTATTGTACTTTTTATTTGAGAACTTATGATGTATGAAAGAGGCATTGTCATTCTGTTATAGGGTAATTCCATTTAAAAATTTATATATGTAAGTACATACATGCTTATTTTAGGAAACTTCTACAGTAATAGGGGACATATATTAACATAACAAAGGCAATATGCACCAAACCCACAGCCATCTTTGTTTGTTTACTTGATTGAGACAGGGTCTCTCTACATAGTCATGGTTGTCCTGAAACTCACTATGTATACCAAGCTGGGCTCCAACTCATAGAGATTCACCTGAATCCATCTCTTGAGTGTGTGAGCAAAGGCAAGCACCACCATGCCCAGCTTACAGCCATCTTTATGCAAAACTAAAATCAAGAAGAAGATACTCTCCCCAGGCTTGTTCAATTTAGGTAGAGACTTTCAGTCAAGGTAAACAGATAAAAGGGATAGAGAACAAAAAGCAGGAAGTTAAAGTATTCTTATTTGCAGATGATATGATTCTTTACATACAAAATTCTAGAGACTCCAGCAGAAAACACCTGTAGATTATAAAAATATTCAGCAAAGGAGAAGGATATAAAATTAGGCATCCAAATCAGTCCTTTTCCTATATAGGATTGACAAATTTACCAAGAAAACAAATCAGGGAAACAATCTCAGTAGCCTTTTAAAAAATTGGAATGAATCTAATGACAGAAGTTATAGACCATATTTGGGACTTTGAAGAAAGAAATGAAAGAAATGTTTGATTGTTTGTTTTTTCATGAATAATGTTTAGTGGCTTTTCTTCTTACAAACACTTCATAGAAAATGTCAGCAAAGAACTACAGATTTTGATAAATTTGTAACAGCACCAAAGATGGGTGGACGTAGCTTTCAGACACTTGAAACGTATGTACATGTACTTCTGCATATAATTTATCTAACATGTATTTTCTTTTTGAGGCACATTAAAGGATTCTTGTATTTATGAGCACTCGAAATCACTTAAGGAATATACTTGGAAGTAAAATTCAACAGTAAAATCACAGAGAAAAAGCACAAAAATCTGAGCAAAGTATGACATTAAATACACTTCTCAAAAGACACTTGTTCACATGATGAGAACTGAAATAAAGTGTGCATTCTGGGACCAGGCATGTTGAAAGGTACAAATTTTTTATTGTTCTTCACCTGTCCATCAATAGCCACAAAGTACTGTAAGTATTTAGGTATGGCAAATACACTTTAGTGGATAGCCAGATTTGGACAGGCAGAATCCAGGAATAATTAGGTTCTACTTTATGTCTTATTAGATAGCTATATCAGAAATAAAACTCTTGGTTATTGTCCTCACTAATTCCGTAAAAAAAGGTTCCACTAGAGTCATTAGAGTAGATGTGTGTGTATGACAGCTCATGTGTGAAGCATGTGGAACCTGGAGATCAAACTGTTCATTAGGCATGCATTCAAGTGTCTCTAGCCCCTGAGCCATCTCACTGGCCCTCTAATTTCTAGTATACCTTGGATAATATTATTATATGATTCTTTAGTTCTGTGAAAATGTCTAGGAAAAGTGTTTTTCTTGGGGATGTGGTAGATTTCATAATATAAATACAAGCTTCTAAAGAATTATGTGCTTTTTATTAGTTTTTGAAAGGACATGCCTTTTAAAACAACTTATTTTCTATGCTAAAAAAACTTTTTGAGAACCTCAGTACATAGTGTCTTTATTTGTAGTTTCCAACTAGTAATCTCTTTTGTGTAGATTAAATAAATGAATGTAAACATTAATAAAAATATGCTTTACAAATATATCTTCTAAAACACCAAATACTGACACATGTTGGTTTAAAACTCAGCTTATGCCATGTATAGAGGTGTATGTCTGCCTTCGCTTTGAAAGTCCTTGCTAGGAGGATAGCAAGTTTCATTCCCTCCTGCTATATATAGTGAGGCCCTTAAGCAAAAAGCAAAGGAGGCGGGGTAGGTGTAGCTCACTTCTACATCAATTTCTTAAAGCCCTGGGTTTGATCCGTAGCTCAAAATAGGAATTAAATTCTTTGTTTTTATTGCTACTGTTTCTGTTTTCTCTTGAAACAATGTTTAGGTAGCCCAGGCTGGCTTCAAATTAATTATGTAGTGAAAACTGACCTTGAACTTCTCCTCACTGTACCTCTAGTGTAGTGGAGTTAACGGTAATATGTCACCACCATATCCAGCCAAGACAGTCCAAACTCTGGAAGGTGTGAATATGTTGTTAAGCTTTTTATTGAAAAAATTCAGGTAGGTTATAGAAATTTAATAAAAGCAATCTTTATCAAAGGAAAACTTGTTTTCAATAAATTTTCTCTATTTTATAACAGTAATACAGAAAATAATATGAATATCCAACTACTAGGAACTTCCTTTTTGAAGGAAATTTGCTACCAATGTTTTTATCTTATTATTTGTTTGTTTGTCTTAATGTACATTGGTGTTTTGTCTGCATGTATGTCTGTGTGAGAATGTTGAATCTCATGGGACTGGAGTTACAGAGAGTTGTAAGCTGCCATGTGGGTGCCAGGAATTGAACTTGGGTCCTCTGGAAGGACAATCAGTGCTCTTAACTGCTGAGCCATCTCTCTATCCTCTCTTTATTGTTTTTAATTTTAAAATAATTTGTTTTTCATTTATTTGATATAGTTTTAGCATATTTTAATTAAAATACCATTACATTATACCCTTCCTTTTCTTTCTTCCATCCAATTCTTCTCATGTCCCTTCTCTCCAATCCCTTTCACGTCCTCTCCACTCCCTCTTAAATTGATGGACTCTTTTTTGATTATTGTTACACACACAAACACACACACTATCTATTAATTGTTACACACACAAACACACACGCACACACACACACTATATATATATATACACACACACACACACACAAACAATCTATTGATTCCATTGTTTTGATTTTTGTGTGTATATTATTTCAGGTCTTACCTCTTTTTATTGGATAACCAATTAGGGGGGGATGACTTTTGGAAGAGGCTAATTTTCCTTTTCTTAGCAGTCATTGGTTACCTGCAATTCTATGTCTAACAATGGAACCACATGAGAGTATACCCCTTCTGTGTTAACAGATCTATTACTATTGTCATTGTTCATATCTTGTGTTGGCATCCATTTAAAACACAGAGGCTCATAACAGGTTAACAGGCTTCCTAATATTTTGGCTCTTATAATCTTTCCCTGTCTATCATGATGTTTCCTGTGAAATAGGTGTAGGAGTTATATTGTAGACATATCTGTTGTGGCTGTGGTCCCCATTGTCCATTGATTTCTGTATTGTGTCCAGTTGTAGTTTTCTATAATTGTTTCCATTTGCTGTGAAGAGAAGTTTCTTTGATGATGGGTGTATTAATCAGGGTTCTCTAGAGGAACAGAACTGATAGACTAAAATATACATGATATAATAATTTTATACAATTAATGTATTATTATATGTAATAACCTTTTTGCTATGAGCATAGCCTTTAAGGGTTGAGGCATCTTTCCAACCTATCATATAATAATAGCTATATATATAAAATATATATATGTAATGTATATCATATATAATTATTACTATATGTTATTATATAGTCATTAATATGTTATATATTATATATAATTATTATTATATAATATATAATATAACATATATATGTTATATAATATATATACTATATAATAGTATATATTATATGTTGACATATAATAATAACTATATAATATATTAAGCATATATTGCATATATATCATATATACAGCTATCATTATATGTTATATATAATATATATTTACATATATATTGTTCCATTATTCAACTAGCAGGACCTCAGCCTGTAAGTCACTCTGATAAATCCCCTTTAAATAAACAAATAAATGTATATATATAATATACATTATTACATAATAATCATTATAGCATAATAATATAATTAAATATAACATAATAATATAATAATTATAACATAATAATAGCTACATATATATTATATATTTATCTATTTAAAGGGGATTTATTAGAGTGACTTACAGGCTGTGGTCCTGCTAGGTGAACAATGGATGTCTCTTGAGGGAAAGGCCAAGAATCTCATAGTTGTTCAGTCTATGAGACTAGATATTTCAGCAGATCTTCAGTTTATGTTAGAATCTTTAAAAAGTAGGTTCTACTGCCAGTGATGGAATGCCTCAGCAGCAGTATAGACGAACTTGCCAGTGAAAGTGAGGACAAGCAGGACAGTAGCAAAAGTTTCAATGTCCTTTTAGGTGGGCTGCTACCAGAAGATTTTGCCCAGATTTGGGGTGGATATTCTGTCCTTAAACAATCCAGATTTAGGGTAGGTCCTTTGTCTTCAAATGATCCAGTCAAGAAAATCCTTCACAGGCATGTCCAGTTGCTTGGGTTTTAGTTGATTCCAGATGTAGTCAATTGACAACCAAAGTTAGCCATCACAAGGATGAGAGCTGCACTTGCCTGTGGATATAAAGATAAGTTTTAGAATGTGTTAGGAATTATACTGATCTAGCAAAGTGATGGTAGTACGTTCTCCTCTTAAAATCTGTGACCTCACTAGCCTTGGCTATATGGCTAGGTTTCTATTACCAGGCATTGAGTCCCTCCTGCTTTTGCAAAAAACAAAAAAAAATGGATATTACTTTATAACTTTGCTCCATTTTTTTCTTCTTATATTTTATAGTTCCCCTTTTTATGACCAATTTTGATATATTCTCTGTCTTATTTCAATTTAATTTTTCACACAACAAACTTTTAAAAATATGTTTGCATATTTATTTAATATTTCCCTAATTTTGCTTATAATTATTATTAGTTTTTGGAGTTTGGGTCTCACTATGTAGCCCTGGCTGGTTTGGACCTCATAGAGATCCACCTGCCTTTGCCATCAGAGTGCTGGAATAAAAGGTGAGTGTCACCAAGCCTACCACATCATTTCTTTTTTAATGCCATTAGCTGGAAGTGAGTTTTTCAGCTTTTAGATTCTTAACTAACATAATTGACTTAGTTAGGGCTATTATCACTGTTATGAAATACTATGACCAAAAACAAGTTGGGAGGAAAGGGTTCACTGTGTTTTATACTTCCATACTGTGATCCATCTCTGAAAAAAGTCAGGACAGAAACTTAAACAGGGCAAGAACCTGGAAGTAGGAGCTGATACAGAGACTATGAAGGGGTGCTGCTTACTGGCTTGCTCCCCATGGCTTACTCAGCTTGCATTCTTACAGAACCCAAGACCACTAGCCCAGGGATGCCACCACCCACAATGGACTGGAATTTTCTTCATCAATCACTCATTAACAAAATGTCCTATAGCCAAATCTTATGGACATTTTCTCAACTAGGGTTCCCTCTTTTCAGATGACACTAGCTTGTATCAAGTTGACATAATACTTGCCAGCACAGTAACTATTCACTGCTATAAACATTCTTTATGAGCACCTCTTTCACTTAATAAAGCAAGTTTGGACATATTTTTAGAATTATTTATTTTATTTTATGAATACAAATATTTTGTTTCCATGTGTGAAACTGTGTTGTGTGCATTTCTGGTGCTCAGAGAAATCAAAAAGGCCTAGTTTCCATAGAAGAGAAGCGAGCATAGCATTCTCTGGAATTGGAATTACAGCTTTTTTTGAACTACCATGTTTTGCTGGGAATTGAACCCAGGTCTTCTGCAAAAATAACAGGGACTTGTAGTTGTTGAGCCATTCCTCTAGCACCTGTGTCTTATTGGGTTCTACAATCTCTTTTGTAACTTCTTATGGTTTTGTTTTTCCCTATAATTTAGATGAAATTTATACTCTATTTTCTCAACATCTGTATAATTATTGTTGCCTTTTTGCTATTAATTTCTAATTTATATGTCTTCTAGGTTATCTTTCTATAACCAGCTCTTTTATAATTGATATAATAACCCCTAGTGACTCAGCTCAGGTGTTTTTATTGATTCCTGCACTCCTCAGGTACAGATCATAAGCAAGCAAACAACCCCCACGAAATCCAACACCTGCCAAACAAACAAAATCCCCTAACAGCCCCTCATCTAACAGTGCATAAAACAATTGTTTTATATATAACTAAAAATAAACTTCCACAACAATCCTTCTGCTGCATACAAGAAACACACCTTAACATCAAAACTTAACATTACCTCATAGTAAAGGGTTGGGAAAAGATTTTCCAAGAAAATAGACCCAAGAAGCAAGTCTGTGCAGCCGTTCTAGTATCTAACAAAATAGAATTCAAACCAATCTTAATCAAAATGGATGGGAAATGATACCTCATACTCATCAAAGGAAAAACCCATCAAGATGACATTTTAATTCTAAACATCCATGCCCCCAACACAAAAGCTCCCAGGCTTGTAAAAGAGACATTGCTAAAGCATAAAACACACATTGACCTGCATATGCTGATGATGAGAGTAGATCTGGGGAAGAGAGAAAATGTGAGAAACTGGAGGTTAAAAGTGGAGTGGATAGGCGTTGAGATGTATTGTATAAGTTGTATGAAAGAAAAATATTTTTAATGTGTATTTTAAAAAATAATAAAAAATAAAACCAGACAACCTGTGTTATAGTCTTGGCTGGGTTACTTCTACGTTTCTTTAGATGTGGCAGTTACTTAATTGGGTTTTTATTTCTGCTTCAGTAACATAAGGATAATAACAATGTAAAGTTGTTGTGATAATTCAATAATAATCCATGCAAAGTGTTAAAAAGTTTCCATGACACTAAATAAATATTCATTAGTGATTAAGCAATGCTATCTATCCATATATAAAATAAAACCAAACTGTATAATATAATCACCAATAAAAAGGTTTTTATTTTTTCAAATACTCTTTTGTCAGTGTAACCATGATAATGCTATGTTATTCATTTTCATGTGCATTTGTAAATATACTTGATGGAGGATATGTGTCTTTAGTGTGTTGCATGTATATGGGGACATGTCATAGACATACATGTTTTTTTTTCTTTTTTCCTTTTTTCTTTCTTTTTTTTTTTTTTTAGTATGATTGGTTCTTTCTGGTCCCTGATACTTATGATTAAGATTCTTTGGATTGTTTATTTACAGAAATATATTTTTGTACTTTGCTTTCTTATTTTAATAAAATGAGTAGTACATTTACAACATTATTTTCTACAGTGTCATACATGTTTATTAACATAGTATTTTTAGAAACAATGCATTTATTGATTTAACTTTTAAGTAAGTATTAGTATTATATAGCAAGAAGTAATTTGTTTTATAATTAGATAAATGGAATTCTACACAAGTGTGTAATTTAAAATTTTTATTTATTTTTCAAAGACCAAATCTAATCTCAGAAAGTACCAAAATAAGCAATTAATTTTCAAAAGAAATCTATAATGTTAAATTTATGAGAATTTAACCATAGAACAAATCTTTCTCTTTCATAAAGCAAATTTGACATAAAGTTGTTGAATATATTACTCTAAAATTTCTTGACATATGCCTTAAATGCCTTCACATATGCTGCTGTTTAAAGAGGACTAGTGATTAAAAATGCAATTTAATAACACATGAATGTCTTCAAATACTTCTATTGTATATGTTTCAATTCTGCATGTATGAAAGTTAAATATCAGAAGAAGCTACCAGGTTATGTTCAACCCTTTAAGAGGAAAGTATTGACAGTACATAAGAGAAAGACAATGAAATAGTTAATCCAAACAGTAAAGTTAGAAGAACATATGGCTTCATGCTGAAATCCCAGTACTCTGGCGATTGAGACAGGAAGACATGAGTTTAAGGCCATCTTGGCATACATAGTGAGTTCAAGGACAGCATGGGCTACATTTTGAGACTCTATCTCAGCAAACCCTAATGGAAACCAAACCAACCAAAAAGATTCACCCAAGCTGTACCCAAAAGTCAGTTGAATTTAATATGTTCCAAGCATATTTCTGTTGTTTAAAATGTAAAAATAAGTATCAACAGTGTATCTTAAATAACTATAATCATTTTAGTACCAAAAGTTTATGCATGATCTAGTTGTTGATGCTAAGAAACTACTGATTCAACTAGAAGAACTCTATAATTGCCTATATAATAGTACTCATTGACTAAGCAAGGGGCAATATAAGAATATAATACAATTGAAAATGAGGGTTAAATCATCTCACATGAGGATTTCTCAAGGGACCATGAAAATAAAAGTGAAGAACTTTTTAAAAATAAGATTCAGGACCCTTAGCCATCTATATTTTACCTGTATGTTCACACTGACTAAATATATTTGTCTGTTATCATTGTAATGTTTGTTTTTAATGTTAGTTTGCTTATGAACGAAATGAAATTGGGCCACGTTCTCAACTTATAAGTCAATTTGGTACTAAGTACAAGATGTTAAGAAAAAAAAAAAATCACATCCAGGATGCTACTGAAAATGGTGTGGATGTCCATGATCTTTGCTGCTGCTAAAAACCATGTTGATGTCCATAATGCTGCCAGCACCTTTGGGCAGAAAAGTTTCTGTTGCAGTGGTAACGATGATTAGAGCTTCATAACTGAGAATGAGAGACATTAAAGGCTTCTTTGCCCACCCCTCTCCCTCGAAAAAAAAGAAACAATCCAGACATGAAGCTATGGAAGAGAGTCCTTAAATTGTGACAAAAATGCTAAGGTGTAGTTCTTCACAGTTGATGACTTCTAGCAGGGAGTGGGGTGGTAAGGAGGGTGGGGAAGGAGAAAGTTTTCCTTAAGGGTCTGCTCACTGAGAGTCTCAACATGCTCCAATGAGTATATGGGATATATTGTATGAAATTCTCAAATAATTAATAAAAATATTTTGTTAAACGCAAACATATATATATATATATATATATATACACACACACACATACATATGTATATATATTCATACATAAGCTATATTTTAATAAACTAAGATTTTAAAGTCATTGTTTATTTTTCATAATCCTTACTGTGAACAGGAAACTTAGCATAAAGATCTTTAGTAAACATTGTTAGATTGGGTAGAAACAAAAGAACACATGTGCAAAAAGAAACATTTTGTCTCAGAGAAAAATGGGCCTGGAGATACTATGCAGAAATGGTACATATTGAGACCCAACAGAGCCAGTTGGATAGCTTGCCTAGCACTTGGCAAATTATCCTTTGAAGTTCTGTTGGGATCTATGAATCTCCAAGTGTTAGCTCCCCTTGTGATTATGCCAATGTTTGAGGCTCACAGCCAGGAAAATTTTTAGGTCCTCCTTAGCCAGTAACTGTATCATATAAAAACCGTGTCAGAATTAAGACAAAACAAAACATTAAAATTACAAAATAAACAACTCTGGAGTCTGATGTTTTCTCCTTAGTGTAATTTTAAAGGAGTGCAGTGATACCCTGAGGTCTCAGTAAGACTGGAAAGTTTTATGGATGTCACCATTTGGCTTAAGTCCTATGGTTCCATTAACCGAGGTGATGAAGTTACATGGCATTTTTCTTCTTTATGATATCATTAGCAAAGATGGTGGCCAAGTCACATGTTGCTTCTATCTTAACAATGTCACCAGCCAAGATGGCAACCAAGATGGTAGTTGCTTTCTGTTCAAGATGATCTTATCTCCATGCTAAAGTGAGCACATCTTCCATCAAGGCATAAGTCCCTTAGAATCTACCACCTAACAGATCAAGTGTTAATCTTATACCTTTTTTTTATATATAAAAAAGACACTTTAGGTTATTTTAGTATGGATATGGGAAAAATTAGTGTCTATGTCTAGGTCAGCTAGGCCCAAAGTAGCAAAATAAAGAAATGGGAAGGAATTTCATGGTTTTAGCTCAAGGAAGCAGAGCCTATAAGACAGAATTACAGTGTGAGTTGCAGAAGAGATGACAATGAGATAAAGGTGCTTTAGACAGTAATTTCTTTAAGGAATGTAACCAATCCAGTTCCACCTATGTTGGAAATAGTTTACCCATTACCTGTCCTTAAAGACACAATGTCTTTGCTTGTTTTTCTATTTTGTTCTCCTCTTCTCTGACCCAGAGTCAGGGGTCAGCCTGACCCAGGAACAGGAGTATGGAGGACATTTTGAGATAAATATGTTTGAGTCTGAAATGAGATGGCCAAATCCCATCTCCAGACTCAGCTATTCAGTGAGTTTAAACAACACATGACAGTTTGTCAGTAGGGGCTGCTCTGCTCTGAGATGGAGGAGGCTCATTAGCCAGATTAACATCTTAGAAAGATAGTTTAGGGAATTAGATTCCAAAGTTTGATCTAGTAAAACCATTATGCAGAAATGAAGGAATAAAGGAAAGGACAGGACTGAAAATAGAAATGAAACTTGAAGGTCTCATTTAGACCATTTGACATTCTGTCTTATGGAGTTGTCACTTCAGTCACTGAAACTTTGAAAGTCAAAAATATTGTCCAATTTGGATTAGGTTCAGACTACAGTTGACAGAGAAACTGATACATTAAAGTATATTTTAAGACAGGCCAAAGAAATGGAGGTCTTGAACCCCATTTGGTGCAAGGTAAGGCTGAGGCTCATATCTAGTAATAAATTGTCACCTACAACCAGAAGGTTGCCAAAATGGGTGACTAGGGGGCTGGAATATGCATCCATAATTTTAGTGACCTGGAAGGCAAAGTCAAAGGCAAGAAGCTGGAAGACACCCCAGGATTCAAATTTTCTGCTAGATGACAGACAAAGCAGGAAGCAAAAAGCCAAAATCTTTCAGGGTCCAGATGAAGGGTGTCAGTCTAGCATGCCTATAGTTTGAACCCAGACCTCACTTTTGTGTTATGGATATTGGGTGTACTGATGTGTCAAATGGCAAAAGGCCTCTGCTCTGATTTGGTACCAAATGTTAGATCTGGATTGATCAAGGCAACATGAAAACAAAAAAAGAAAGAAAGGAGGAAAGAAATAAAGAAAGAAAGAAAGAAAAAAAGAAAGAAAGAAAGAAAGAAAGAAAGACAAAAAAAAAGGAGGAGGATTGACCTTCACCAAAGCAAATAATCCTTTAATCAGAATAGCAAAGAACACAGTGTTTCCAAGGAAGTGGAGACTGTGCCCAGTAGCAGGGGCTTAGGAAGTATATGTCTGAAAAAGGAAGTTTGGGATGAGGTGATTTCATCTGCAAATCTGTTCCCTACGGTCTTACATCTGTTAATCTTCTTAGAAACTGATCAGACCCTAACATCCTGTAGGAACTGTTGGCAGTTTAGCAACTTTCGTGTCAGTTGGATTTTGTTCAGCCCACCTGAGGCTTTCTTTCTCTCTGTTTTTATCTATCTATCTATCTATCTATCTATCTATCTATCTATCTATTTATTTATTTAGGTTCACAGCCATTCAAATCAGGCCTGGTGGCACACATCATTAGCCCCCAGCATGGAGAATGCAGAGGCAGGCCATCTTTGTGACTTCAAGGCCCGTCAGGTATATATAGGGAGTTCAGGCCAGCTTACATAGTGAGACCCTGTATCAAGAAAAGGAAGAAATCAGAGTTAAGTAAACTGAAACACAATATCACAAAAGTATAAATCAATTCTTCAGGAGCATAGGAAAATATGAAAACACTAATAAACCCATGTTTTTCTAGAAAGGGAAGTCATGATTCAATAGCATGAGAATAATTATTAAAAATAGATGACTACAAGATAATGTATTTATTGACATAATTCTATTAAAATAAATCATATATAAAACACATGTTCATAGTAATAATAATGATGATGATGATAAGCTATCATTATCTTTAAAAAAGAAGGTTTTCATAACTTTCTAACATGAATTGGATGCACTTGATAGGAGAGTAGATATATAAATAAGTCAAATTCATCATCTTAACATAAAGAGAAATACAGGTTAATAATTGGAGCATAAAATTAGTAAACATTTTAAAAGTACATCATTTAGTATGTTTGGGGTGCAATAAAATAAAGGTACCAATAAGAAGAGAAAAAAAAGTGAATTTTGAATAGATATGATGAAGGAGATCAAAGTAATAATAAAAACGATATTTTGTGAAAATTCATAAGCTTATAAACTTCTGTAAAATAACCTCAAAGTTTGATATCTAATGTTTGTTGGAAACTGACATATTAAACATTTTTTCTATACTCCTGGAGGCTTATCATTTAACAACGAATTAAAATTTCATGTAGTTTTGCTTTCTTGACTATATTACAAGTGACATTAGTAGATGATGGGCTGTGATAACTTCACCACATTTTCTTAAATCTATTCTAGGCAACTGTGATGACAGCCATCATATCTATCTCATAAGGTGGTCTACCCATACATGAAAAACTAATTTGGAGATAATCACTTCTGTATTTAATAATTCAAATGGTAGGCTTTACATCCTTGCTCCTAATCATCATTCTTAGCCTTTCATATTAAAGTACATTCAAAACACTGAATAAATGGAATTAGTAACTATTTCATGTAACAATGCTTAACATTGTTGTATGTAACCTTTTCAGGTATTCCTAGGGGTTTGCTGTTTGCTGTTTTCTTAGCTATTTGTGTTATTTTATTTTTAGCACCTTGTGCTGTTGATGTATACCCTATCCCTGGTGATTCTTCCCTTCTTTTCCATATATTGCACTTGTAGCAAAGTAGATTCCATTGGAACACTTCAATTAATATTAGTAGACTCTGCTCTTTAACTCCCTTTCACTTAACTTTTTTGGAAGGAATTATTATAATAAGGATATACTTCAACTCCCTCCGCTAAGAATTTCACATAACCCATGAGTTGAAAATTTAGAAATTCTAATTAAGATACATTACAGTTATACAGTTAAATATATTACACCCAATATTTTAGATCCTTTTAATTAAAGGTATTGAAATGTTATATCACTGTGTTATAAAAAGACTCTGTCCTTATTATGTAAATTTGGATGGAAGCCACAATGGAATTAGGATTATAATTTAAAGTGGATGTCAAGGTACTTGGAAAGTGCTAAAACAGTATAGGATGAACTTTTACAAAAAAATTAACAATGATTTTATTTTATAAAATAAAATCTGGGCATTATTAAAATATTCAAGCAATACAAAAAAGTACAAAGGAGAAAATGAAAACATTTGGTGAAAATCTCCACTGTCTAGAAATGACTACCATTAATAGTTGAGAAATATCCCATATATAAATTTCATATATGTAAATAAAAGTGTACAAAAGCAAGCACAAAGTCAGCTATATAAAATGCTAGATATGGTAGCTTGAAAGAGTAGATTGTTTGCATAACTACATGGACAAAAGGAGAGATACAACTTTAAAAAAAAATTCTGTGTGGAAGTGTGGTGGTGTGTGCATATCATTCAAATGCAGTTATTTCACATATAGTCATAATTCTTCCCCCAGGAGCCATAGAATATATATCAAAACCCCAGGCAAGGGACAACTCATTTTCATTTGTTGGTCAGAGACCCCACACAAAATAAAACAGGCCACTTCACTTACCCTTCATTGCCTCCCATAACTTGAAGATACAACTTCTTTGCTGAAGATACCATGAATTTTTGACACAGGACTTGGAAGAATTGAGCTAGTACTGATATAGAATCATCCTCTCTGAGGGTTATGTCTCATAGAATCAGAAAGCACTATGCAAGCTGCCTAGAGAAAAAATTAATCAAGAGTCCTACTTACCTGTAAAGCCTTTGTACCACAATAATGACCAGTCTAGCAAGATATCCCCAATTGTGCAATACTGGCACATGGGAATAGCTAATAACTGTCTAATTGGACTTCAGGTCTGCTATTTAGGAGGGAATTCTTACCTTACTCTGTAAACCTAGACAACTACTTGTGGCTGGAGAAGTCATAGACTGTATAGAACCTACTAAAGGCATCTTCCTAAATCAATAGAGATTCTCATTGTATTATCAATACGTATCCTTATAACCAAAGATAATTGTAGCTCTCAACCTTCATCAAAGAAGCTTATTTTTGCATCAGACCAGGACCATTACAGAAATCCACAACTGGTCAAAAATGCAGAGAATAATTTACTGGGGTTTCCCAGCCTCAATTACAGCATAACCCCTATACCTAAGGCTCAGGGACTATCACAGAATAGGGAATAGAAATATTGTAAGAGGCAGAGGATTAGGGAATCTGCTGTAAGATTATGTCTCCTAGATATGACAGGGAAGCTGCACCCTTGAAATCTCAGAAATGCAGCTGTCTAATCGTGATCAGCATAGTGACTGCACCAGTTGACATGTCAGTGTGGATGTGGGAAAGTTCACAAAGCCCCACTGCAAGATGAAGAATTGGTCTGTCAGTGGCTGTTGGGGGATGTAGAATTAGTTCTTGTGAGGTTTAAGACCCCTGATAGGTTACCCAATCCCAAGTGGTCAGCCCTGAATACATGTACATATAAGCAACAGGAAATAGAATTAATATACATATGTATATGCAAGAAGCAATGTGGAGACGTGAGAGGAATTGAAGAAGAGAAAGAGAGGGGTGGGGAAGTGTTTAAATACGGTGTACTTACATATGAAATTGTCAAATGAAAGCTTTGATCCAGGAATATGCTTAGTTATAGAGTGCTTGTCTAGCATGTATGCTCAATGACTAATAGCAAAAGCTGTAAGCTTCTTTTACTTGAATTTAACAAAGAAGAACAGAAAAGCAAATTGATTTAGTTGAGATAAATATTTCTGAGAACCTCCCACAAAGCTAGCAAAAATGGTTTAGAAAACCTGTACATTGGACTTTTGCCTTTTTGTTTCATTCATAAGGCATTTTTTTTAATTTTCCAGAACTTGCCAGAGAGCAAGCAGGCAAAAAGCAAACCTTCCTTCTTCCATGTTCTTTATATAGGATGCCAGTAGATGGTATGGATCTTCCCACTTCAAAAGATTCAGATTAGCCAGCAGTGGTGGCACACACCTTTAATCCCACCACAATGGAAGCAGAGGCAGGCAGATCTCTGTGAGTTCACTGCCAACCTGTTCTACAGAGCGAGTTCCAAGACAGCCAAGGATACACAGAAAAACCCTATCTAAAAAACAAAAACAAAAATGGAAACAGAACAGAACAAAACAAAACAAAACAAGATCCAAATTAAAGATAGGTCTTCTGACTTCAAATAATTTAATTAAGTGAAATGTCTCATAGGTTTTTGTTAATTCCAGATGTAATCAAGTTGACAAACAAGAATAGTCATCACGACTGGGACCACAATGAAGATAGCAGCAGGGAAGCAAATAGGGTCTGTCAGAGATCTGGTAGCTCCCCTGCCACCCTCCACTCAGGACTTCCACTCAGGAAGTACATGGCCCCTCATAAGTTCCTGGAACAGGACACACTACATTGGCACCAGTTTCATGAGAATCAGGAGCAGTTGGAAAGATGTGGTGGAGGGTGAGGGTGCCACTTGACCCACAGGTTCAGTCAATAGACTGAACCTGCCAGACTGTGGTTCCCACCAGCATGGAGGAATGAGCTAGAAGGAGAATCAGAAATGGAGAGGCAGGCAGAAACTACAGTGGAGAGATTCAGAAGTGGGCCTGCCAGGCACCATGACTGCCTGACAGGCTGGGGCCACACACAGCCTGCCAGTGCTGTCTGAGACTTAGAGAAGGAAGGCTGTTAGGAGGAGCTGGTTTACAGGATCAAAGTTACAGAGGGACCCCAAGATGGCTGCAGACAGTGGGCAGAATCTGGCAATGCTCTGGCAGCTGCATATCCACTCCACTCAGGTTGCCCTCCCCACCAGCTCCTCACATATTTTTGAATCAGGAGAACAGGTGCATCTGTGCCTGGACAGGCTGGAGGAACTTAGTGAATTAAAATTGATGAGCTTCAGCCTGCATAGATGATACTGACCTAGAGACAAAGTTAGGAACAGGATGGAGGACAAGGGTGCTAGGGGTACCAGAAAAGAAGGGATATTTGGGATGCTGAGTCTGAGGCCATAAACTGGCTGCCCTATCTGGACCCGCCAGGGTGGATCTGCCATTCCCTGAATGAAGAAGCACACTGAGAAGAGAGGCAGACCTTGGAACTGGCAAAGGGTGGGAACAACAGTGAGCACCACTAGGAGACATATGGCAGGAGGCTGGGACAAGCATGGGTGTTCACCCAGGGCAGGCAACAGATGGAGAGGTCCTCAAACTGCCACCAGACCATCCTAGCCTCCCCATTGTCAGTCATGTCAGTTCTGCCACTCCTATGGCCATGTCTGCCTCTGTTACTGCTCTCCCTGATGGGTGAATGGAGAGCATGTTCTGAGAAGCCACCAGGGGCTGCAGGTACAAAGGTCAGATGATAAGTGTAGGGGCTGATGTAGTATGGAGCTGGACTAGATCATACCCCCAAACTATCTGCTAAGTCACAGGATCACCCTGCCCCAGAGCAATGACAGAGTAACCCAACTTAAGAACGTCTTATCTCCTGGACTGAGTATCCACACAAGAGATCTGTCCTCTGGTGAGCAACAGACCCTGCTGGCCTTTTCACCACCACTTGCCAGGCCAATTCTACCACTCCTGAGGCAGTAGCTGCTGTGCATAGTACTCAACCTGATGAGGTGAGGAAGACTACAGACTATGACGATAACAAGGGTTTCAAGCACAAAGGCCATGGCAGCAGAATGGACGGTGATAAGGATGATAAGGAGGCTGTGTGTGCAACAATCAGAGCTGAAGCAAGTAGTGACCCTGATGGCTCTGCCAGATCTCAGGATCACCCCGATCCTGAGCAACAGTAAGATGTCCCAGCTGAAGAATATTCCATACTGGGGGTTGTGTCTCCTTCCGTTGAAAGAGACTTCAGAAACCTCAAAAAGCTCATGTGGACCTGAACAATTAGAGTTCTGTCTGCAGAACTGATACCACCAGAGTTCGCCTAGTATTTGAGCCTGGCTCTATGGGGCACTTATTCTGGCAGGCTCTTTGGTGCCTGCATGTTCAGGTGCCTGTCTGGAGTCCAGGGACCTGCCTTAAGTCCGGGTATTTATATGGCATATAGGTGCCTGTGAGATGACCAGGTGCCTTCAGGAGGACCATTTCCCTTTGGGATAGCTGGGTCAGTGTGGAAGAGCCGGATGCATGAAGGAGGCCCTGATGACTAGGGGAAGTCTTGGAAACTGTGAGGGGTTCTGAGGCCTGTGGAATGTCCTGTTGCCTATGGGATATCTGGTTCCCTGTGAGATGTCTGGGTAGGTACAGTGAGTAGGCCCACTGGCAGAGCAATGCCCCAGCGTCAGCTAGTTTCCTTGGTGCCTGTGGGATGCCCTGGTACCCACAAGAGGTCCTGGTGCCTGCAGGAAGACCTGGTGACTGCAGAATATCTAAGTGCCTCTGTGAAGTCCAGGGGTCCTGTGGAAGGCCCTAGCACCTACAGGAGGCCAAAGTGACTGTCAGGTGACCAGGTGCCTATGTGATAGCCAGGTGCCTACAGAATTGCCTGGTAACTGTGAGATGTCTGGGTATCTGTGGGATGGCCCAGAGCCTGCATGGTACCCAGGAGTCTGTGAGATTACCTGAAGCCTATGGGAACTCCAGGTGCCTGTGTAGGCTCTGGTGCCTTTGTGAGATCCCAGTGACTGCCTGATGATTGGGTGCCTGAAAGGTTGCCAGATGCCTGTGTGATGTCCGTGTGCCTGCAGGATGTCCAGGTACCTTCAGGATGCCCAGGTGCCTGTAGAATTTCCAGGTACCTTTAAAATGTGGGTTGACTCAGTGCCTGCATGATATCCAGGCATCTGCAGGATTCCCTGGAGTCTGGGGGAAGTCCTGGTATCTATGGGAAGTCCCAATATCTGTGTGATGCCCTGGTACCCATGAGGGGTCCTGGTTCCTATGAAAGGCCCTAGTGCCTACAGAATATTCAGGTGCCTGTGGGAAATCAAAGTGCCTGTGGGAGGCCTTGGTGCCTGCATGAGGCTCAGGTGACTGTCTAATGACTGGATGTCTGGGATGTCTTGGTGCCTGAGGTATGTCCAGGTGACTGCTGGATGTCTGGGCACCTGTGGGATGCCCTGGTGCCAATGGGAGGCCCTGATGCTCATGGACTGTCTCGGTGCTGGTGGCTGGTGGGATGACCAGATGCCCACAGTTACCTATGGGGAGACTGGGTGCCTGCATGATACTCAGATACCTGCAGGGTTGCTAGGTGCCTGTGATGCCTGATTGTCTGCAGGATACCATAGTGCCTGTGGTAGGTCCTGGTGCCTGCATATATCTGGGTGCCTGTGGGATATCTGGTTTCCTGCAGAATGTCCAGATGCGTGCAGGAGGCACTGATGCTGTAAGAATCCCTGATGACTGCAAGATAACTAAGTGCCTATGTGAGATCCTGGTCCCTGAGAGATGACCAGTTGCCTGCAGGAAACCCTGGTCCCTGTGGGATGTCAGAGAGCCTGTGGGATGCCACAGAACTTGCAAGATACCAGGAAGCCTGCTCTGTGTTCGGGTTTGGGCAGTAAGGCAAAACTTCAGGTCGAACTCTGTCATGCTTCATCTCAGTATGGGCCAGGTCAAAGTATACAATCAGAGCAGCCTTCTGCCTCCAAAGACCATGGTAAAGCCTGTCATCCATGCTTCTGCCACACAAGCTTGACTTAATTTTCTTTCTTTCTTTCTTTCTTTCTTTCTTTCTTTCTTTCTTTCTTTCTTTCTTTCTTTCTTTCTTTCTTGCTTTCTTGCTTTCTTGCTTTCTTGCTTTCTTGCTTTCTTGCTTTCTTGCTTTCTTGCTTTCTTGCTTTCTCTTTCTTTCTTTCTTTTTCTTTCTTTCTTTCTTGCTCTTTCTTTCTTTCTTTCTTTCTTTCTTTCTTTCTTTCTTTCTTTCTTTCTTTCTTTCTTTCTTTCTTTATGTTGTTTTGTTTTTGTTTCTTTTTCTCTCTTTTTCTGAAGGCACAGGGGTGGGATGGTGGAGCAGGGAGGATCAGAAAGAGGGTAAGATCGAGATACATTGTATGAAACTCAAATTATTTTAAAAAGTATTATAAAAATAAAAGAAAAAAGTCTAGCCATCATGATCAACATTAGAATTAAGAAAAGATCTCTTGACACAAACCAGTCTTTACAAGTCATTGTCCTAAATGCTGTTGAGAATATTCTGCATTATTGCTAGTTTTTAGTTTTTCAGATGATAGAATTCTTAAAGGTACATCAAACTAAAGGCGTTTTCAAAGAATCACAGACTATTTTTCTCTCATTATATTTAATGAATATACCTTCATAAAACAGTGTGTGTAAAATATAAGCAATTTAGTACATTAAAAAGCTTTATTTCTGATAATGAATAGCATTTTTTCCCAAAGTAAATATCATTTGTACATTTAAAAATGACAAAACTTCCTCTGCTACCAAATCAATAAGAAGACTAATTTTTAATGAATTCTCATGTATGTAGATGCCTGAAACTTAAGAGTAGAAATGATGATTACGTTTTTTGTGAACTTGGCTTTGAATGATTACATTTTTGAGCAATATGTTATCATTTACTAGTTAAGTTCTTATTAAGAGAAATTAACTGTATTATTACTCAGGATTCTTTTAGTGGGAGAGCTTTAATTAAATAACACTAACGAAATCTGTTTAATCTCTAGGAATAGCTCATAATTTGTGAAAAAGCAAAGACAATGGAAATTGCCTATGCTTGGTACATTTGGTATTGAAATAAAATTCTCTGAGATAATAAGATTCTCTGAGATAATTCTGCAGAGGTTCTTATAGCTCTGGAAAATAAAACCATTTGCAGTTTTACTTAGTTATATTTTAAAAATATTTTCATATTCCAATACATAGGGTGATAAAAGAGGATGGAAATTCATTTTAAGATCAGCATATTTTATATATTTTAAAGAATTTTATAAAGGTTGGATTGAGTTGACAGCCATTACATTTGATATCAAGGGGAAAAAAAGAATGAGAATGATTTTGACTACACAGATTCTAATTAAAATTGATTGACTTTTGGTGCATGATATTATGACAGTCTATAACATTAGGTAATTTTGTTTGAATCAACTAGTACCTACAACTTTCTCTTTTGAATATATGCCATGATTGACATCTTAGCAGTTTTTCCTAGAAAATAGTGTTTATTGATTATCAAGATATAGTTTACTGTGTACATTCTTGTAAGATTATTTTTAATTATCTTTCCTTTGATGAGAAGTCCATTAGTAACAGACATTGCCATTCTTTTCCTTTTCAGATCATATTGTGCACAGATAATGCATCTCATTCTGCTTGTAATATAAATATTTTTGCATTTGTCATTGAAAGTGTTATGTATCAGAGTTGAGAGTGGTTATCTCTAGCAAACAGAAGCTATTTCCCTAGCTATGATTATGCTTAATGGTTCATAAATGTCTGCATAATAATGTTCTTGTTTGCTTATCCTTCTTTTTTATTTTCATCCCTACTAGTTATTCTTTAAAGCTCCTCATACAATTCAAATTAGTAATTTTATAACTCTAAACCAGTGTTGAATTTATGTTAGATTATCTTGCTTTCTATATTGTATTCACTTTCAAATACTTTAAAATGTTGGTCCAGTTTTAAAATGGATTCTAATATTACAGATACAATGAAGAGCTTACATGCATATTGTATTATTTATAGCATTATGATCATAGAAAGTATATATGCTGTTCAATTTTTATAAAAACATGGTATTTTAAAAATTAGATAGTACAAAATTTTTAAAAATCACTCTCCAAAAAGCTGCCTTTATGGAATTTTCAATGTATCTGCAGCAAATATACTTATCCTGTAATGAGCAAAAGCCAGATCTCTAACAAATATTTAGCCAAATCAACTACAAGAAAGAGAAGACACAAATCAATAAAATTAGTCTGCCAGTGAGGTAGCCCAGGAAGTACTCTTAGCTGCAAGCTTTAAAACCTGAATTAAATCTCCAGAACTTGTATAGTACTAAAGAACAGACTCCTATAGATTCTGCTGACCTGCACAAGTATGCTATGGAGTATATGTAGACACATACACACACACACACACACACACACACACACACACACACACACACACACAAAACACTAATTAAAATTATAAAATTAGAGATAGTCAGAGAGACAAAAAAATCAAGAAATCTAAAGTCAAACAAGGGCATACTTTAAAAGCCTGTATTACACTAACTTGAATAAACTAAAATACATGGGTAAAATTTACAGATACAGTTAACTTACTTAAATTAAACCAAGATGAATTCAATCATTAAAAGCAAAATACACCATAGATATTACCATCTCTGATTTCAAATTATACAAAAGAACTATAGTAATAAGAGCAGCATTTTACTGACATAAAATCAGACACACTGATCAAGACAATATAATTGAAGACAAAGATATAAGGTCACATTCTTACAGCGATCTAATTTTTGACAGAGACTCAAAATACACATCCTTAATCCCAGAAGCTTCTCTTTGCAGTGAACTACAGAAATTATGGCAACTCAAAGTGCTAAGAATAAGTGATGGCTAAGTGTTCTGCTCTAAACAGAACATTTGTATAAGCTCCCCTAAAGCTCAGAAAAGCAATGTGAAGTATTATTTAATTATTCTATGAATAATTAAAATCTAAGTGTCATGTTGGCTTGTAATAGGATGACATGGATAATGACTAATTTTGATAGAATTGGTACATCAATGGCTTACCAACCTGTTTTGTTTTTTGATCTCTACATAGATTGTGTAGAGGAAGAACAACGAAAGACTTAGTACTTCAGTACTTTAAACTTCCTGAAAGCAGCATTTATTCTTAAAAACAATTTTCCTGCTATGACTTACATTTATTTGAAATAGGAATGTGAAAACAAAAATTAGAGGAAAAGTCAGAACTGTGCTTTATGTGCTTGTTATTTGCAAAATATAGCATTATTTACTTTTAAATAAGCAAAAAGGCATTCATCATTAAATAACAGAGTAAATCTCAGCACAATAATGATCCAAAGGTTTCAGGCAAAGTTATAGTGTCAGATCATTCCAGGTAAGTGCTCTGCCACTGTGCTACATCCAAAACCTATAGATCAATTTATTCTAACTTGTTGTGTAGCAAGTTACAATTATTATTAACCATCAATTATACTTCAGAGAGACTTAATTACAAAATTAACTGACTAAGTAGAAATGCAGTGTTAGACAAAGAAAATAGTAGGCTACAATATAATTTTATTTCCTACCTGATAATTTGAAAACAACTTTAATGAGAATTAAAGAGTATTATGCTCAAGGCATTGTTCTTGGAATACTTTAAAGCTTTTAATATTTCACAGCTATTTGTCCAGCATCCATGGAGACTATTGGTGAGTTTTCATAACATTTGCAAGTTGAGAACTTGGATCCAGGGAAAAAAACAAACAAAAAACAAACAAAAAACAAACAAACAAACAAGCTCATCCTGCAGGGAGGTGGTGACACTGGCCTTTAATCCTAGCACCAAGGAGGCAGCAGAGGTAGGCAGATCTCTGTGAGTTGGAGGCCAGCCTGGTCTACAGAGTGAGTTCCAGGTCAGTCAGAGTTACAACAGAGAAACCCTCTCTCAAAAAAAAAAATCTTGGATCCTAAGAGGGCCATGCAACAAGGTTATCATATTAATAAATATCTAGCTAAAGACTGGGAAAATATATTGTGCATTAAATACCCTTTTTAAGAACCCACATTTTTAACTTTGAGGTCACTGTGTCATAATTTAGTTGACATATTTCTCAAAATGTTTATATGTGTTTTATGCTGTTTGGCAACTATCATCATTCACTTTTCATCAGCATGATGACATTACCAGAGTGAGGCATTTTTTGTTAATGTTTTTCTTATTGAACACATATTCAATGTGTTCATTGATTATAGTTCAAAAGAACTATAATCCAGTAAGATGTCACCTTTACTTTATTTAAAATTGCTTTTCATCATCCATTTAAAAAATATTTTGTATTCTCTAATTTATTTTATGGTTTAAATAACACTATGGGGCTTAAAATTAAAATTAGTTTTGGCATTATGTTACAAACATGTAATCAATTCAGAGGCTTAGGCAGGTATATCACAAATTAAAGGCCATCCTGAGATTTATAGCAGATTCCAGGCCACCTTGAAATATAGAATAGAATGTCTCAAAAACAAAACAAAACAAAACAACAACAAACAAAACAAACTTCAAAAGAATTTTAAAAACAATAACAAACCAAAGGTTGGGCTTGGGAGATGACTCACACACCAAGTGCAAAGAGCTGAATTATAAAAATACCTGTCATGTCAGTTCTGGGAAAGTAGGGATAGGAGGCTCCCTGGGAGTTTGCTACCCAGTTATTCTTATTGAGTTCAGTGAGAGACAATGCCTCAAAATAAAGGTGAAACACAATAGTCATATAAAACTTTATTTGTCCGTTATGAAAAAGATACAAAGAAATCAAGAACCAGGAAATGTTTCTCCAATGCTTAGTTGGAATTTAGAACTTCCATTCTTTATTCTGCATTTTAGGTTCTTTTTGCCACCATAGCAACCTGCTTTCAGGGCTATTTGTTAATACAGTACCACTTTCTTACTGAAGATACACAGCTCTTAGTGGTAGAACTGTTAATTGGTTACTAGTTATGTTATTTTAACTTTAAATATTGGGTGTGAGAATTCTCTAAGAGGCACTCTAAAATCCTCTGCTCTCCAGGCCATTCTTCTGGCCTGTGCCACTTAGTTTTTCTTTCAACTTGAAACTTTCTCAACTAAGATAATTCCTTCATCAGATTGACCTGTAGGTAAATCTGTGGGGGGATTTTCGTAATTAATGATTAATGTGGGAGGGCCGAGGCTAAAGTGACTGGTTTCTTAACCCTTGGAGTTGGGGCAGGTTGTCCTGTATTGTGGAAAATAACAAGCTGAACAGCCATGAGGAATAAGCCAGTAAACAGTGTTCCTTCTTGTCCTCTACTTCAGTTTCTGCCTCCAAGTTCTTGCTTGAGTTACTACTCTTTCTGCTCTAACTTCCCTCAAAGATGGGCTGTGACATGGAAATATAAACCATATCGTTTCTTCCTTCTCCCAAGTTGGCATTGTTCAGTGTTTTATCACAGCAATTTATCACAGCAAATATCAAGCTTAGAGCAGTCACCTAGCCAGCAACACGTTTATTAACTTTCAACCATGATAATCATCATGCTTACATTTTCTTTCCATTGTGGTTTATAAGAACTCTGTATAATACAAAGGATACTTTATGAATATGTGAACATGAAATGTTTTGTAAAAATACTTTTTCTCTGCAATGTGTTGTCAAATGTTTTTAAATGTACTTATTTATTTAGGTCAGCGGAAAACTTGTGTGTGTTTTCTCCTACCATGTAAGATTTTGGGATCAATTTCAGGTTGATCTTCAGGACGGTAAGTTTCATCACTTGCTGAATCATCTTGCCAGTCCATATTTTTGCTTTAAGTTATGGTACAAAAGATGACAAAGATTTTAGAGTATAATTTTTATATGATTTCTGGATTATTGGCACCAATCCTTTGAGTAGAGTTACGGATATAAGTGATTTGGCATTGGCCATAATTCTGATGGTTTTTTGAGATGCCTCCATTTGTCTGAATTATTTATTTATGGAAACTTCATTCACTTAAAATGATTAAATGCTTTTGTATTTCATTCAACAGTTTTGATGCTCAAAATATACTGATACTGATATATATTTGAAGAGGCAACACTCAGTGTTAATTTTGACAAAGCCAGATAAATAGATAAATCAGGATGGGGATGCAATGGCGTTTTAATGAGCAGTCCTCTAACATTAAAGGAACTAAAGGAAGCTAAGTATACTTGGAGAACAAGAGAATGTTGTAAAGACCAATGTATTTTGGAAGCCTAGCTCTTTCAAAAATAAGTAAGGAATCTGAACCGTGGTTAGAGACTGTAGAATGTATTAAAGAGGAGCAAGCAGGGGAAAGGAGATCAATGGGAGGAGAAGTCCTGAGTGAATGTGTGTTATTGACATGAGCATGGTCATCTCATGGACCTCAAAGCCTCAGACTTCTGCGACCAGTCAGACCTTGCTTATGCCAGGTTCAGAGTAATGGCAAGGTCTGAGTATGAATGTTGACAATGGGTATGGAAAGTATCAGCTGCAGCTTCCTCCACCCAAATGAGTACAACCTGAGACTGCTTCCCTACAGAGACCTACTGAGATTCACAAGTCTGTCTTCTCCTCTTCTCCTGCTGTATATAATAAACACACTGGGTCTCCCTAGCTACCATTGTTACGTCTCTGTCGGAATGTAAAACCCACCTGACCCCAGGTCTTCTGTACATATGTCTGTATCTTTTTTCATTCCCCATTGCTCCTGTCAGGTAATCTCAATGCCATGCAGGTCATGGCAGAGACGGTTAAAGGCTCTAGCTGTAATCTAGACAGGATTTAAGAGGAGCTTAGCCTGAGGTATTATGCACTCTGAGTCAAAACATGTGCAGATGTACTGTTTATAAGTGGAAATACGTAATGTTTCGTAGTTAAATGACTGAATAGCTGAATATCCAGGTTATTTATTCACTTGCACTTGAACAACATTAAATAGAATATTGTAAGCTTTTGTTCTACTTTTTTGACATATAAACTTAATTAGATCAAAGGTACTTATACAAAATGTCCAAGGCTTTCTTCCATTTATCTTTCTGTGTCTATTTTGCCATATGAGTATGTGAGCATGTCCAGCTTTTATTCAGCTATTCAAAACAAATATTGTGTAGGAAACTCTAGCATTGGTTTCCAAATGTGGGTCTATCCACAGACGGGTTATAACACAGTAATTCTTGAGGGAAGTGTGTATTCTAGATGGCTTCTTGATACAATATTCTGAATCAGTATCAATTGTATGGGACTCAGAAATGTATTTGAAACAAATATCCAAGATATTTATTCTCAGAAAGCTTTCTGAACCATGGGGATGAACTCAGTATGAACATTTGCTTTCTGACGTCCATTCATTATGTACCTGCAAAAGGAAGGTTTTACTGCAGTGATTTTCTCCTTAGAGAAAAAGTGAAGGGACTAGAGTTTGAGCTCATGGACGGCTCTATTCTATTTAACTGAGATGTAAAAATTGAGTAGGATCAAAATGAGAGTGTGCATTTAAAACTGGGACTGGATTTATAGTTTTCCATTTCCTTACATAACAACTTCAATTCTTCATTTTTTTCAATAACATGCTCTCAAAACTAGTAGCTGACTCACCATGAAATACTATATGTGTGGTAATAATTGCATAATTAAATAATCTATAATTGCTTATGTTAACTAAAGCAAAAGAAGGAACCTTTTGAGGAAATTTGGAACTATTTTGCTCATAAAAATTATGTATATCAGTTACTTTGGTTATGTCTATCATTTATTATGATCAGTGCTTGTAATTAGCAGCATAGCTCATATATTGTTTTAGTGATTAATTAAAGTCATCTAATATGATAATAAAATATATTTAGTGAGTAATACTTCTTTTTAAATGTTTAAAATTTGCTAATTATTGACATAATTCTTACAATATTATTAACACTCTGTCCTGAACATTATCATTTCATTAGTTATATAAATTGGAGCTTTTGGAGCTTTTTTTTCCATTCGTCCTTTTTATTTTGGAAGTTTATTCTACGTATTTCCTCCATTCCTTAATATTAAGAGACATCTGCTGATTACAGAATGGACACAGATTATTGAGAGTATAGAAAGAAATGAGCTTGAGAGAAAAAAATGTATACTGAATGAAATTAACCAAAACTAGGCATTTTGCACTGAGAAATTTTTCTTGACTTATTGCAGTTACATTCGAAAGACCTTGAAAGACCAGCATGAACCTATCTGTTGTGTGAAGCTAAAGCTGTAGGTTCAAGACAAATCTCTTAGTTCATTCATATTGTTATATTATTTTAAATGCTAGGATTTTATTTTGATTATCTAAAACATTATACAGTATTCCAAGTTGGAAAGTGCAGATAAATTTTTGCTATTGTCACTGTGTCTTAATACTGTGGAAGAAAAGCTTAAGTATTTAGGATGACTTTAAATTTCTTGCTACCCTCTGGTCATCTAGCCTGCTCTTTTCCGGACACTATAATTGTGACTTTCACATTGAGATCCACACTGCATCTGTAATTACAATATGCATATTTTGTGGTCTAGCTTAGTGTTCTCTTACTATAATAGAATAACACAGATGGATATATACATAATAACTTATTGACCCAAGATTCTAGAGATAGGTAATCCAAGAATGTGACTTTGGGTATATGCAGAGGGACTTGGTACTGCATCATAAGAGGGTAGAAGGCCAAATGAGCCAGGACAAAGAACAGATGAATGGAGGGGGTTAGGCTCTTCCTATAACAGCCTGCTTTTGCAGTAAGCAGGTCACTCCCAAGGTAATGTCATTGCATCCACGGGAGCTTTCTCGATATAGTACCATCAGCTCTAATTAGTTCTTCCTCACAGCATCATGACTACATTGGGTCTTGTACTTAGAGTATACAAATTTAGAGGCCATATCCCAATCCTACCATGTGGGATAATAATATTGATCTGGAATCAGCTGTCTAGAAATGACTAAGTTCCTTTCTTTCCAAGAGTGCAGTCTATGATATCACAAGGGTGGCTCCATGACTCAGGCTTGAATCATTATATGACAGAAATTGTCAAGTTCTATAGTTAATGCTCCTAAATCAACTCCAGAGAGCTGTTGTTAAATACTTCCTAGACCTTTACTTGAAGTCAGAATTTAATTCTATCGTATTTCCCATACCCTAATATCATTAAATAAATAATTTATCATTTACTCACCATGTTATACCATTTTAGTTAAGTATGAAAATCTGTACCGTATACTTAAATAGATCATGTCAGGACCTCAGGCTGAGCTGGAGAGAACTGTTTGGTTAGCACAAGACACAGGGTCTTCTGCATTGGTTAGTTTTTATCAACTTGATACAAGATTAGACATATCCTGGGAAGAGGGATTCTCAACAGGGAGTGGCCTCTATCAGGTTGACTTGTGGGCTTCTTCTGGGGGCATTTTCTTGATTGTTGATTGATGTGAGAGGGTCCACTGTGGGTAAGCCTGGGGGATAGCCAGTAAGCAGCTGTCCTCTATGGTTCCTGTCTCTGTTGCTGCTTGAGTTTCTGCCCCAACTTCCCTCAGTGATAGACTTTGATCATGAAGTGTAAACCAGATAACCCCTCTCCCCCCACCAAATTGCTTTTAGTCATGGTATTCATCACAGTGATAGAAAGCAAACTAAGAAGCTCCTTCTCTCATGGCACATCTGATTAAAAAATTACAGGGCTTTCTAAACCCAAGGACTGTGAGAGAGTGAAAGGAAGGAGCTTCAAGTGAGAAAATCCTGAATGTTAAGTCAGAGTGCACTGAAGGAACTTTTGTTCTCACTATCAAAAGGAAACTTTGCCTCCTATGGAAAATCTCTGCTGTGATCACTAGTAAACAGGCTGCTAACTGGAAGCACACAGACTAGGAGTATGGTGTATGGAGGAGGATGGCCATCAGAAGGTAGGAGGTACTTAAATCTGATTGCAACTTTTTGGAGAGACCAGTGAATTATCTGTGTATCATGCCTGGCAAAAGAAGATAAAGCCTCTATGATTACTTATAATCAAGACTGAAAAAAAAATCACACAGTGTTTTGGGCCAGGAGCCACATTTAAATCTGTTCTTTGTCTTATTATTATGACATTTCTTTCTGTTATTCTGTCCCTCAATGAATGATAAAGGCTATACATTTGTATATATTTATAAGCCTGGTTATATTTGTCTCCTATTCTTCTTAGTTCTTGCCATTTACTTATAAACACATCATTATTTGGACTTATTTTCTTTTATACAAATACCATGGGGGAAAGCCCCTCAGAGAGCTTTGTGCATTTGTGTCTGAAATGCTTCATTATCTTCTAGTAGTTCCCCAGACCAAGGTTATAGTGATATTTCAGCTAGTATGTCCCTAAACCATACAGGTAATATAAATCTGGATTTTAAAGACTTCAGTGGTGAAATATTTAGAGTTTTTATATATCAGTAGAAAGAACTATTGTTACTCAAAGCTCAGACTTCCTGTTATCTCTCTCTGCTGATGGAGGGTTTTCTGGTGTACTTGTTCTCAGAGTATACAGTCTTTAGAGTGTCTCATATTTATACACGTACCTCAATTAAAAATTAGTTTTTGGTTTTTCAAGACAGGGTTTCTCTGTGTGACAGCCATGGTGTCCTGGAGCTCACTCTGTATACAAGGCTGGCCTGGAACTCAGAGATCTGCCTGCCTCTGACTCTCAAGTACTAGGATTAAAGGCATGTGCCACCACCACCTCCTAGCTAGTACCTCACTTTCAACTCTGTGTCTGGCACTAACCCTAAGTATTATCTCTTGCTTCTGTGTGGAACACAGAACTTGAAAATTGCTCTACAAAATTATAATGCCATATATATTTTTTTTCTTAATATTACCTGTGTTGTAAGACAAGTTTTCTACAAGCAGTCTCAAACAGGAATTTAGCAAGATAACAGTTTTGAGAACAAAAGGTCTCCAGGTAAAAAGCTGAAGAAAAAGTAAAAAGCAAGATAGGGAAGAGGGGAAAAGACTAAGCATGCATGTAGTCTCTATACAGTCTGAATTTAGCTTGATCCTCTATAGAGTGCATTCGGAATGGGGTCTAGTAAAAGATAAAACTTTCCAAGCACAAACCACACTAAGGAGCGGTCTTGTTCTCCTGGATATCAGTCTCTGAGTTATGGGGACAGGGTCTATAATCTTATAGGTGAGGTAGTTCCTGTCAACCAAAGGCAGTTTTCCTATGACTAGAAGGAACTATGAACAGTGATCACATCATGTGGGGTAATTTATACACTGGCCAAGTATCTGATTGGAAAATAGCATCTGCAGTAATATATAGCCTGCCTCACTTGTTTGGAGTACCAATACAGTATCACTCACATATAATTTCTCAGAGCCTTCATTTATAAAAAGTTACCTCACTCTAGAGGCCTTTTTTTTTTCTTGCTGAATAATACACGAAGAAAACAGACTAATGAAATGGATCTGCTTTCATAAATCAAATACATAGAAGGAACTGGAAAATTTACTAGCTTCTGTCCATAGGTCATCAATTTGTATAACCTACTGAATATTCACTACAGTAATAAAGGCCCTTGTTCAACCATCTGCTTCTCTGTTGTGTGTGCCATAACCTCACACTCAACAGAAACAACTCTTTCAGTTCTCACTACATGTTTACTTTCAGGACTCAAAGTATACCAGTCTTTAGTCATGACTAGGTACTAAGGGAATTCCATATGTAGCATCATGGTGTATTTCACATACTGTTATGTCTACTAACCTAATATTTATTGTACTAAAGGAGGTAGCTCAACTGAATTTTTATTTTATAATAAGAACATGAGCTTATGTAATTTTCCAGCTAGACTTGGGTTTCTTAATCTTTCACTCCTGACATTTTGGACTGGGTATTCATTTGGTGAAGGAGGAAGGGTATTTCCTGTGTGTGTCATACATTTTTCCTTAGTCCTTCTATTTATCTGCCCACTATGTTTAAGTAGCACTGTTGTCCATCCCTCCATTGTCATAACCAAAAATTTGAAGACACTGTCAAATTTTTCTTGAGTCAAAACTGACTGACACTGGTTGGAGAGCAAGTGTTCTAGACATAAAGGGAGCTGTATGTACATAAAAGTCCCTTATCAGTATCTCATTATACATTTTCTACTCTTCCATTAATTATGTAGCCTAATGGAGGCAAATGGCTATGTGTTTCTCACAGTACTTAGTATAGTACCTTGTGCATCTTGGTTGATTACTTATTTGCATATATTAATCAACTTTCTATTATTGCTTGTTCTTAACATGAAATCAATTCACTTGAGTTTTAAATTCATAAAACATGTGCGGCTTAATGAATTGAAAGCTAAGTTCATTCTGGACAGAATAGCTTATTCAAATATTCTAATCTAGTCTTCTGAAAATACATGATGTGTTTTTCTTAATTTCCCAGCCTTAAAATCAAAATCTTAATTTCTATATTGTTTTTCTTTCATGAAATGAAAATGTATTTGAGTGAATTTGTCTATCATAAGTAACAACAGATCATTTGTTCTTAATTGAGATTGCTCTGATGATTAAGTAATTTGTTAGTAATCAAGAAAAAATGGAAATGGTGACCTATACCTGCTATTCTGGTGCTACTTTCCTGGCAATATAGAGACAAGGCTGATTTGTCAGTTATCTTAAAGTAAAAGGTAAACATGCTTATTGAAGGTGACAGCACCATGAGGAATGAATTTAAAAGTAAGAAATAAGTAAATAAATATTATTGTATTGTAGTCTGCTACAGTTAAAGAATGGTTAAAGAAAAAAACCTAGTTAATATCATTAATTAATGTTTTGGAAAGGGAATAGAACATGATTGCAGAAGTATAATTAGAATGTAAACTATTCATTAGAAATAATGAATAGAGAAATAAAAATTCTCTATTCAAATTTTTCTTTTAGAGAACAAAAAGATTAAAGTATAAAATATAGATGTTTCTTAAAAATTCTTTAAATTTTTACCAAAATTGCATTAAATAATGAAGCATTCGGGATAATTAAATTTAGGTAGGTTCTATGATGATTATTTTAAGAACAAGTCCAATTAAATTGTATAAAAAATTTCTAATAGATAACTGAGTTAAGGTAATTTATAGACAGTCTAGCCAAATACAGGAATATTTAGTGATAGAACATGTGATTGTTTCTTATGAATTTACAAAGTTTGTGAAGATTATTACTGGAGTTCTTCCATTGGTGTTAGGATTTTAATATAATATATATTTAATTAATATATAATATATAATAAAATATATATTTTATTATACATATACTATGTGTGTGTGTATATATATATATATATACATACATATATACATGTGTATATATATATACATAGTGTGTGTATATATATATACATAGTATATGTATATACACTATAAGAAAGATCGTTTGACTACAGTTAGGAAAAAGTTTATAGTTCCATGATACTACCTCACTTATATGTGGTATTGGACAAAATGTCTCAGCTTCCATACATGCCTTGGTTTTCTCATCTATAAGATGAGATGTAAGATCTTTTTTATGAAACTATATTTAGTCATATTCAAACTTCCGAAGATTAAATTCTATTTGCACTAGAGTAATCACCATTGATCTAGAGGCTCATATTCAATAGGTCGATCTATTGACATATGTTAAATCATGGTAAAAATTACATGACATGAGTTACATGTCAAAATCACCAGTTAAGTTTTAAAAAATATAAAGATATTTAAGCCCTACTCTACATATTCAGAATAAAAAATAATCTGAGTATTACCTTTTGTTATCTAATGCTTAAACACACAGAACTCTTGAAGGGTTTAAAAGGTTTCTTTCTGATCGGTAACTGGATTGAAAACTACTTCTATAAGGGGGTGAGGAGTGGCTCAGAAAAAATAATGTACCTAGTTGGTGCATAACATTAATATTATATATTCTATTAGTTACTTTTATTGTTACTGGGATAAAAGACCTAACAAAAGCAATTTAATAAGGGTTTGTTTTGCTTCATAGTTTGATGATGGGGAACGTACAGTCAGAAAGCAGGGAGAAAGAAAGTCTGGTATTCAGCTAGATTTCAACTTTTTCTTCAGTCCTGGACTCCAGCATATATCATGTTTCCACCTAGATTTAAGGTGTAACTATCTTCTCTGTTAAATCTCTTTGCATCAGAGACAGGGACAGAGATTGTCCTTTCTATTTCAGGAATTAATTCTATTGTAATTTTTATGAATACTTTTGCTGTCATTCTTTACCATCATTATGGTCACATTCGGAGTCATTTAATGAGTTCCTCAATGCTCATTTGTTACAGTATATTGTTTGACATACTGCCTTATGCCTAAGTTTGATATTGTTAGTTTTTCTAAAACATAAATATCATTTGAGTAATATAAGAACACTCCAAAAATGCAGTTTATAATCTTTATATTTCCCATTTACTAAATTGCCTTTTCCTTATTTAAGGGTTTTTTTTTTGAACTTCGTATATGAGTACTGTATTTATATCATTTAGACTCCTTCTCCCCTCTTCTACTCCTACTGTATCTCTTCATTCCATATCAAATTCAGGATCTCTTCTTCTGAAACCATTGTCACACATATCACACACACACACACACACACACACACACACACACCTTACCCTACTGAGTTCACTGCTGAGTCCATTTAATGTTGTGTAGTATAGTTATTTACATGTGTTTAGGGTGGGGCTTGTCTCTGGAGAAGAATTAATCCATTTCAACAGTCATTTTTATTTATTTATTTATTTATTTATTGGCAGTAGCTCTGCATCTGTTGGTGAGGTCTTTTGAAATTTTTCTTGTCTGCATTAATCATTTCATTTTCATATCAAACATTTTATTTTGAAGTGTGATATTAAGTGACCTATTAAAGTATCACAGACACACATGCAAAGTTAGGTGAATAATTTTAAAGTTAACTCAGTGTGACTACCACTAGTGTCAGGAAACAAAATGTCACCACCCCCAGAAAATTTTCATATGTCCCATTCTGATTATAACTATCTCCCATCCAAGAAACAATTGTTTCCTGAAAATTATTTCTTGTCTACTCTTTATAGGTCCACCATTAGTATTTATGTTTCTAAAGTTTTATAGCTTAGATGTATCTGTATTAAACTTTCTCTGAATGCTATCACAGTGTATGAATTTTTATGTGTTCCATTTTTTTTTGCTCAACATTATGTTTATGAGATTCACCCATGTTGCAAATAGCTTTACTTAATTGATTTCTCTTGCTAAATAGCACTCAACTGGATGAATGATCCACAGATTATTCATTTTATGGTTGATGAATATTTGGATTATTTTCAATCCTTAGCTATTTCAGTCAGTGCTACTCTTTATCTTAAATGTGCTGGGTACATTGGTGGAATTTATGGTTCATAAGTTATTATACATTTCATATTAATAGATAAGCCAATCTAGAGTCTAAATTTATATTTATGCTTCAGTCGTCAGTGGATGAGGATTCTACAGAAACATTTGGAGTCATGTTTTGTGGAGCAAGTGGGTTTCTTATGGCTTGAATTAATGTTTTAAGCTAACATTCCCTGATGATGATAAGATTGAATATATTTTTCAATGTTTATTGGCCATTTGATAGTCCTTTTGTGTAGTCTCTTACCTTTTTTGAAGTAGCATGATTTCTTTATTTTATTTCCAGTGTTTTGATATACTCTGGTTATGGGCCTCTTGTCAATTATTTATGTTATGTCATTTCATGTTTTAATTTAATTTTTTTATTTTCTAAATCAAGCACTTTATTGAAATATTTTTAAACTGTAATATAATCTAAGTACCTTACTATTTATGGTAAGTGCTGTATGATTCCTCAAAGTACTTTTTCCTTACTCTGCTATCTAGAAACTTCCTAACTTTATTTCTCACATTTAGATTTAATTTTTTTCACAAGTTCTAATTATCATCCTATTGTATTTGTATTTGCTCCACCAAACCAACCTTGTTTCTTAGGTGGGTTCTGGAGATCTGAAGTCTTTTGAAGGAAACAGTTTATCCACTGAATCATTTCCCCAGTCCTGTAAATACCTCTATAGGAGGATGATGGTCAAACCTCAATTGTCAACTTAATCAAATCTAGGATCACCTGAGAGTTGGGCCTCTGAGCATGCCAATGGGGAAATTTCTGAATGATTGGGTTAATTGAGGTGAGAGGAACTGTGTGCTGAGGGTCACATCATTCCTTGGGGAAGAGGAACCAGGACTGTGTAAAAAGAAGAATGTGAGCTGAGCACCATCATTTATTGCTCTCTGCTTCTTAACTGCAGATATGATATGTCTTCCTTTCTAAAGCTCCCACTGCTGGGATTTCATCTCAATGATGGACTATAACCTTGAAGTATGAGTGAAAAGGAACTCTTAATTCTTTAAATTGCTTTTATCACAGCACCATGAAAAGAAACTATGACAAGGAGTTATTTCTGATTTTCTTAAAGTGTTGTATATCACATTTTACTATTTCTTCATTATATGAAATCCTGTCAAAAAAATTAGTTTTCCTGCTTTAAATTAGCCAGCCAGGTTAAGTGAAATATTTGATTTGATACAAGTCATTTAAACTCAATTTTTATTTGCTGTCCAAAGACTTCTGGAATAAGTAACTCCTCCATTTCCTAATCAGGAAATATTTCCTTTTAATTTAATGAAAGCAATGGTGTTAGAGAAACTTGCATATTTTAAAGTCTTTGAAAGATGCAATTTCATTTTAATGTTAAGATCAATTGAATAATATCAATGGCATTTAAGACTATAATTATCAAAAAGGTTCATATCCAGATTTTAAACAAAATAATTCAGCATTGATACTGTGCTACCTTCCACATATATATATATATATATATATATATATATATATATATATATATATATATACATATATATATAAACAATGTTTTTAATGGCCAAGTTATAGTTGCTGCCTTCCTACTCATTTAACCAGTGGTTATTGTATATCAGTGACTATATGCTTGGCATAATCTTAAATTGAATTTTTGAATATCTGGGACTGTTAAAAATGTCAATTAGGGAGCAAGTATACATTTTTTTTTCATCTGCATACTTGGAGAGCATTGGCCTGATTATGTTTTTTGCTGTGACATTTTTGTTTTGATTCTGTAAAAACTATCATCATCCATTTCACGAAGGAGTAGAGATTCCCAGTAGCATCCTCCATGCCCTTTGTTCATCCAATTGATTGCAGCTGTATCCAGAAGAAAAGGAACAAATGTTCTGTTGATTATACAGCCAAGAAGCAGATTAAATTTGGAAACAGAACGTTGATGGATAATAAAAACTCAGAAATATGGAATTTCCTCACTAAAGCCAGGAAATAAAGACACAAGATGACACTGGCTCTGTTCATGGTTTTTACTTAGGTGACTGGACTCTGCACATTCAGATTTAACATTTAATGAACAAAGGTTAATTTTGGTGTCACTTTTGTCCATTTTCTAAAGATTTGATTTCTTCTCATAATGGCATTTGAAAATGCTCTTCTTTGCCAAAGTTATATGTTCTTATGCTATAAGAGGGAGAAACATCTGTTTGAAAAAAGCTTATACCTGAAATTTATGCACACAAGTATAGCAGAGAACAACAAACACATACTTTATAGAATGACAGTATTTCTCTGAATTAGGTTTTGTGAAATAAGAATGAAAATTCATTTTATTTCAATAATTTCTTTCCTTGTTTTCTATTTGATTTTAAAGCTCTGGGTGTCATTCATTTTGAAATTACTAGGTCTCAGGCATAGGAAGTCTCGAAGTTCTCCCTTCACGTTTGGCCTTGATTCTCTCCCTTAATTGTTGATTTGTCCAAATTCAACAAAAATGCTTTGATTATTTCTCTTTGAAGAGCTGCTTCTCTAGTCAAAAGAAATCTCCTACGGATCAGTGTGCTGTCAGATATCTGTAAGGTACATGACTGTGTTGGATGTCAGCTGAGGCTAGATGGAACTTCTGGAGGTTTCTCAGAGAAATATGATAAATACTTGGCACAGTAGTCACTGTATTGAATAGATTTTATCAGCAGCACTCATCAGATGAAGAAGCATATAAATACCAACATGGTAGACTGAAGAGCAGAGCCACAAAGCTGGCAGCACCACACACATTTGGGAGAGAACACTGAGATGAACTTGTAACAACCATCAAACAGCTGCAATCAACTCTTGTGTCATGGGAACACATTTTTCTACAGACTGCAACATGTCAGAATAAATACCCATTGCCAGAGGCCAGTGGGAAAACTGTATGAATGCCAGGATTTGGATAATTGGTTGAGATTTTAAGAGTAGACTTTAAAAAGAAAAAAGAAATTGAGTGTTACACACGTGCATGCCTGCTGCAGTGATTTCCCTCTTCTCTATTGGTTAGTGAATGCTTTTTTTCAGTAAATGCTTCTGTTCTCTTAACAGCTTCCTTCTGACCTCTGCCTTCTTTCCCAGTACTTGAGCTGTTTTTCAAGGCCAGGTTGGCATAAACAGAATATAGTTATATCTTTTCCCTGAAATCACTGTTGTAATTTGACTTTTGTGGATTGTGAATTGACACTGGTCTCAAGGTCAGAGAATAGTACTAGAGGGCTCTGATGACAAGCAGGGCAACTGCAGATAATAGCTGATTTCTAGAATGTGCTCGTTCTATCTATTCTACTGTCCTTTGAGAGTATTGTATCAAAGTGAGGTCGGGAACACGGATGAATGAATAGAAAAATAATTAGATAATGTTATTCTAAATAGCCTACTTCTGCAAGAACTGCTTAACAAATAAAAAATCAAGGGAATCTGACTTGTTCTTTTTAATGTGTGTTGTTCTTCTAAATATTCAACTATATAATTTTTTTTTCTATCAAAAAGCTCTGCCCTTGATTTAGCTTATTTTAACTCCCACCTCTCTTCTTTTGATCTTTCTTGGTCTGTATTTTTAATTTCCTAGTAATTCATATAAAAATATACATGGAAGGTAGCAAACTTTTAAAAGCTTGGTAAATAACAACAATGTTGTTTGATAAAGCTTCAAGAAATGCCATGCCACTTGGGCTGACAAAACTCCCCACAATAACCATAGACAAGCAAATCCACAGTACAAGGCACAAGAAATTCCTTTAGGATAGGTTGTTGGGGTAGTTCAAGAGATCCCCAAAGCAGCATAGACTTCTGTTGTTGCCCTACTTTGCTTCCCAGAGGCTAAAAGTAAATCCTTTTTGCTGAAAAGAGCACACACTCTGGATATAGTATTTGGATTATTCAAGCTGGATTTAGAGCCTCCTTCCTGTAGTCTAGCTTCCATGGTAACAAAAAGTACTACGCAAACTATCAAGGGAGGGAAACAACTAAACAGACTTACCTAGCTGCAACACCTATGAATTGCAGGAATTACTAACATGGCAAGATATCCATAAAGGAACAACAAGAAGCACTTACATGTTGGTGGTAACTAATAACTGTCTAACTGAGCTAAAGGCACACACTAGAGCAGGGAAATCATACTTGGCCCTAAAACCTAGCTTGTTTCCTGGGCCTAGTGAGCTCATGTACCTTATACGAGAATCTAATACAACCACTTTGCTAGACCAGCATAATTCCTTACTACAGTCTAAGTCTTGTCCTTACATCTACAGATAACTGTAGCTATTATCCATACCAAAGAAGATTTTCTATGCAGCAAAAGAAGATAATTACAGGAAACGACAACTGGAAACATAGCAAAGATCAAAGGATCAAGCGAAGTCCAGCCCCAGTACACATGTCTACATGACAGCTATTGCATCTCTGGTTCAGGAAGCACCATGGATGAGGGGGCGAAAGATTATAGGAGATAGAATACCAGAAAGGCTGCTCTGGAACACTTTCTCATAGAAATGGCTGCACAAACAAAACAGGAACTATGGCAATATCAGTAGACATGCTAATGCAGAAGGGAAAAAATTTCATGTGGTCCCACCCCTAAACAAATTAAAACAGGAAACTAATGATTACTGAGAGAGAAATTATCAACTTCTTTCAGGAATGTCACCTCTAATTGGTTATTCAGTATAACAGGGTCAATCCTGTAACCATATACACACAAACAACAAAAACAGACTCAGCAGGTTGTATTTACATATTTAAGAATACATTTACAGATATATGTAACAGCAATAATGAAAGAAAAGTTATCAGTTTGAGAGTGGCACATGGAAGGAGTTGAAGGGAGAGGATTTGAGAGGGACTGAAGGAAGGAAAAGGATGTAATTATATTTTTACTTAAAATGTATAAAAATAAAACAAAATTTAAAAAGAGAATTTTAAGAAAATGACTCACTGGATGGTGGTGGTGCGTGCCTTTAATCCCAGCACTCCCACTCAGGAGGCAGAGGCAGGCAGGTTTCTGTGAGTTCAAGGCCTGCCTGGTCTACAGAGTGAATTCCAGGACAGCCAGAGTTACAACAGATGTTGTCTGATGTGTCTCAACACCCCTCTCCCCAAATAAAAAAGAAAAAAGGACTCAGCATAAATAATAAGTAATAATTAGTTAAAAATAAATCTCAAAATGATGTTTGGATTATTTTGGTTGCATTCAGGTGTTCAGTAAATCATTAATGTTCACCTCCTTAACTCAATTGAGATTTTTAAAATAGCCTGTCTGCTTCATATATAAAATGTAATGTATGATACTGTTATTTTTACATACTAAGAATGCTTTTATATTCCAGTATGTTATACAGAAATAGTAGTAACTAAGCATAATAATGTAAATATACTATTTTTTTACTTTTTAAATCATAATGAGTATCTACCATCAAATACAAGTATATTGTACCAATGACTCTGTTTTCCAAATTGGTTCATGATAGTTACATAGAAAACAAATGAAAAAAATATTATGGGATGTCTAAAGTAGTGTCAAGTTGAGAAGCATACGCTAGTTTAATATTCTCAAATCTCAAAAAAATAAGAGTCTATTCTCAAAGGAAGCCATATAGGAAGTCGTAATACTAAAAACAAGACATCTTTTAGAAAAATTATAGATGATAAACACTCAGAAAGTTGAGACACAGGTAATTATTATTCATAATAATGAGAAGGAAAGCAAAATATTAAAATGATATGTAGGAACAAAGTACACTTTAAATCTTATCTGTACTTCATCACACACACACACACACACACACACACACACACACACACACACACACACATACATTAGGGTTCTGAATAGGAAAGGAACTGATAGAATCAGTATATATTACTAAGAAAATTCATTAGATTGGCTTAAATGATTTAGACTGAGTAGTCAAACCATGTCTGATGAATGATGGAGAGGCTGAAAATGCAGTCCAGGCGGTGAGTTGGCTCAGCAGTCCAAATCTGGCACTGAAGGTTTTGAAGATTCCTTGTGTGCTGATGGTCTTCAGCCCATGTTGGAAGGCCTAAGAAACCCAGTCCTAATGTCAGTGAAGGATGACAATACGGGTGGCAGTAAGAGCGTAGATGAATTCCTTATCAGAGAGAGAAAGCAGGCAGCTGGAAAGCAGAATTTTTTCCCTCAAGTTTCCCATGCCTGGACTATTGCTGGGAAGTGATGCTTGCTGCCCATACTCTCGGAGGTTCTGTTCCTTAGTTAATCTTTCTAGAGAACAACCTCAGAGAGCCAGGCAAAGGTGAGTCTTAATTAATTCCATGTCTAATCCAGTCATTAACCAAGAATAATCAATCAAATCAAGTAACCATGTCCTCCTAATGTTAGCACTTAAAAATAGAGCACCTACTGCAATTAACACTTTCTGAGAAGTAACCAGTTTTACAACACTGTCAAATATCTGGAAGTATTTATATTGCAGATACACTTGACATGAAATAAAACTTAGAACTTGCTTAAACTGGATACAGGAGTCTTTCATCCCTGTTAATCAATGAAAACTGAAACTAATCTCATGCTAAATGTTTCCAGGGTTATCTGAAGCTCTCAATATTTAGTTCAAAAATTAAAAAAAAATAGTTTATAAAAGATACATGAACATAACTGGATAATTTCATTTGTTTACCTAGAATGAAATAAAGTAAAAGGGCAATCAAATTTCAGATATGGAAGAAAGTCTCAGGTATTTTAACAATGAATTACACTGATGAGAAACTTGAGGACAGAACTTTAACATTTGAGTTATTTGGACGTATGCTCAGTGGAACACACATTACTCATCTTGACACTCTTATTTATTACATTGTACTACAGATGAGTAAAATTCTTGCTATGAGTAAGGACGTCTAAGCAATTATAATGGTCATTTGAATCAAAGTTTACCATACAGTCTGTTCTTCCCAATGAATGTGTTTCTGCTAGTTTCTCACATAATGTGTAGAAGATAGTGAATGGCTTTCAGTGCCAACTCTTGGGCATGCCCTATGTCATCATATTTCTCAACTAGGATATCCTGTGTGGATATTCAATCGTGTTTGACAATGGTAGGAATTTAGACTTAAATAATAAAGAATATAAGAGAAACAGTCAGCTATTTACTGATCACAGTAGACAGCTAAATCATAAATATAGGTCAACGATAAAAAAATAGCAGCTTGATTGTAATTGAAAATTGGGATGAATTAGTTTAAATTCAGATAATATCCCAAAAGCATTTCTTTTGCTCATAACCAACCACTGAGTTAAAAGGAATAGTTAATACTTATCTCAAGCCATCTTTTTAGGTGCCTCAATCATTTAAGTCAAGGTTTCAATGACCATTAGTTTAGAATAGCAGTTTTCTTTAGGAATTCAGAACTAGGCAGACCTGACCTTGAAACCATTTTCTCACTTTTATTATTTATGAAAGTGTGAGCAATATACTTTATGTATACTAATTTTTAAATTGTTTTCATAATTTTGCTATATTTACAATGAAAGTATAAATTATAGACTAGTAAATTCCTAAGTACTCTTCATTCATATCTAACAAATACAAAAATTTATTTTTTTAAAAATAAATTATTGAGATTCATTTAAAATAAAATATTATAAAATAAAATAAAATCTTATGCATCTCTTACCCTACATATAAAAAATTTGCCCTAGAGAGATTATAAATTTATTGAATGTATGAGTCTATGCATTTTTCTTGTGTTAAGAAACAAAAAATTAATACATTAACCATGATTAACTGTAGATTTCGATTGAGTGAAGCATATTCGCATTGATGTAAAATAGATCTTCATAAACTATTCATCATGCACATCTAAAATTCTGTATTCATTAAGAAAAAAAACTTTGATTTTCATTTTCCTCTAATTCCCTGCTAGCCATCATTCTATTTTCTGTGAAATTGGCTATTTAAAACAGCTCATCAAAGTAGCATATGGATTAATACAATATTGGGATTGTGTGTATGTTTTCGACCTATTTCAAATACTATAATCTCTTCAAGTTTCATTTATGTTGTATAGGATGATAGAATTTCCTTCCAGGTGCCCTGCAGAAATTCTTTACTTTTAAGTAAAGAATAATAATATCACATTATAGATATAATCTAATTTGATCATCCACTAATGAACATTTGGCTTGCTTCCATCAGGCTATTGCAAAGAATGCTATTGTGGAAATTGACAAAATAGACCTCTTTGAGATGCTCTTTTCAATTCTTGCAGATCTATTTGGATCATATTGATAATTTCTTAACTTATTTTCTGCTTTCTAATATTTTATTAGGATATCAGTTTCTCTACTTCTTCAACAGAACTTGCTGTCTTTTGTCTTTTGATATTAGTTAGTCTAACACGTACATGATGGTAACTCATTGTGGTTTATTTTCTTTTGACTCTCTACTGAGTAATCAATTCCAGGGTCCTGCACTTGCCAAGCAGATAGTGAACTCTAACTTCATGCCTCATTGTAGTTTTTGTTTGAATTTTCTTGTTAAAAAGTGATATTGAGCTTCTTTTGTAGAACTGTTAGATGTTTATATATTGTCTTTGGATAACTTTTATTCTAATCATTCTCCATTTATTTGTTTAATATTTTGTTGTGTTTTAGACAAGTCTATATAGTCCAGTCTGGCCTCCAACTCAGTTATGTGGCCAAGGAAGTCCTTGAACTTTTGAGCTACCTGCTATCAGAACTTGAGAGCAGGGATTACAGGCATGGGTTATTTGGTTTTCTGTTGTTAAGTTCTAGAAGTTTACTTAGATATATTGGATATAAAACATTTATTAGATATGCAACTTGCAAATTTTTTCTGCCATTCATGGGTTGTCCTTAATTTGATTATGTTCTTTCATAAAGGAAGAGATTTTGGTTTAATGTAATCCTACTGGTTTACTTGTTGCCTTTGTTGTCTGTTCTTTTGGCATTAAATCTTTGGAAGCATGAACTGTGATATCATGAAGTTTCTTTCCAGGAATTTTATAGCTTTAAGTCCTATATTTGTCTTAATTTCATTTTGTTTTTCTTTTGTATCTATTTATAATATAAAAGATGTCATTCATTTGCATTTGCTCCCCATTTTCCAAGAATCATTTGATATAAAACCTAACAATTTCCTATTGAGTTGACTTGGCATCCTAGTCAAAGGCTATTTGCCAACATTAAGAATGGTTTAATTCTTCTTTTCCATTGGATTATTTGTTTAACAAATAAACACATTAGTACACTCTTTTAATTGCTGTAGCTTTGTATATGGTTTGAAATAAAAACTTGTGAGGCTTTCAATTTTCTTACCCAAAATATTAATTTGTGTGTGAGTGTGTGTGTGTGTGTGTGTGTGTGTGTGTGTGTGTGTGTGCCCCAATGCATGTAAGTGCATCATGTGTATTTGTGGTACACATTGAGGTTGGAAGAGGCATTCATTCCTTTGGAATCATAGTTACGGGGAGTTATTAGCTGACATGTGGGTGCTACAAGCTGAACTCAAGTCCTCTGGAAGAGTAGCCAGTGCTCCTAATCATTGAGCTGTGTCTCCAACTTCCCCCAACCTTTTTTTTTCCTTTTCAGCATTTTACGGACTAATTTTTGAAGTCCCTTGAGATTCTGTGAGTTTTGGGAAGAATTTATTTCTGAAAATAGATGTTTATTCTATTTTGATAGAGACTGTGCTGAATGTATAGATCACTTTGTTTTTATGTACTTGATTACATTTATTCCTAGGGATTTTACTCTTTTGATATTTCTGGAAATGAATTTCTTTATTCATTTTCTTTTCATATTATTTTTTGCTATTGATTTTCTATCTTGCAACCTTTGAACTTTTAGATATCATATATATATATATATATATATATATATATATATATATATGTATGTATATATATAACCAAAATCTAAATGTTGCATAAAAACTATTAAAACTAATAGTTCAATGTATATATATATATATATATATATATATATATGCATACATGTATATTATATATATGTATGCATGTATAATATATATATTTATTTATTTATTTATTTATTTATTTATTTATTTATTTATTTATCCTGCCTGTGAACAGTGTTTATTTTCCAATTTGCATCCCTTTCACTTCTTTTTTATGACTGTTTGGTGTGGCTAAAACCTTCAGCATGATGTGGGTAAAACCTTCAGTAGTCATCGTCTTTGCTTTTTGTGCTTCTTTGTTATCACTGAATATAATTTGAAACACTCTTAAAATCATTATTATGTCAGTACTTTCCTTATAGTTCTAGTTTTGTTAAGTATTTTAACATGAGAGATATTGAATTTTATCAAACACTCTTTCAGTATCAATTGAGATGTTCATGTGAGTTCTGTCCCTCATTCTGGTTAGATAGTGTACTACATTGGCTGGAGTTTGAATGTTGAGACATCTTTTCATTCCAGGAATAAATGTCAGAAAATGTGTATAATGCCTTCAATGTGTTTTGCAATGCATTTTCCACATCAAAGTTTACCATGGACATTTTCCCCCCAGTTTTCTTTAGTCTTTCTGTTTTTATCTGGCATTCAGCAGGATGATAATCACCATAAAATTAGTTTGGAATTGTTTCCTCTTTGTTAGTATTTTGGAGAAGTATCAGAAATATTGTCTTATCATCTTTTATTACCTGGCAAAATTCTCCAGTGAAATTATCTCCTCCTATAATTTTCATTGTTTGAATGAGTGTGTGTGTGTGTGTGTGTGTGTGTGTCTGTGTGTGTGTGTGTTTGTGTATGTATCTGTGCATGTGTATTTGAATTTAATGTGTAAGAACACTTAGAATGAAATCTACCTCCTCAACACAGTTTTGTGTGTCTGGTTAAGTATTGTAACTCTCAGTACAGTATAGTATAACAGATTTCTAAGTCTTATTCATTATGTATAACTGAAACATTACTTATTGAACTGAAACTCCCTATTTCTTTCTCATCAACCCTGGGAAAAAACCTAATCTACTTATGTGAGACTGACTATTAGAGGCACTGCACAGATTTATAATCATGCAGTTAGCTCTTCTGTGACAGATTTCCATGTTCTTCTATACGTACTGCATATAGCAAGAGTTTCTTCTTTGTAAAAGTTAAATAGTATCCTGATGTAGATTTAACTCATGTAGTTGTATGCTGCTGTGTGGGCTCACCAAAGATGACAAGGAGGCATTTTCATACATAGAAGCCCAGCCAGACCTTAGCAGAGGGAACCATCATTATGGCCAGTGCCATACTAACAGTGGAACCCTGAGCATCTGAGCTCAGGTATTTTTACTGATTCCGAACTCCTCAGGTGCAGAGTATAAGCATTTAAACATCCCCAACAGAAATCCAACACCTGCAGAAAATACAAAATGCCAAGACCTAGGGTAGCCTCTCACCCAGTTGTGCATAAAAACATTTTAAACGTAACTAAAAATAAATTTCTACAACAAACTCACATTTTGTTTATTCATTCATCATCTATAGATACTTATGCAAAAGACATTTTTCTAGCACAAAGAGAGTATGTTTTTGGTTTATCCAGATCCTTAACAGATTGGATGTTGCCCACTCAGGTTCATGAGGGTATATCATTGTTTGGTTTACCAATTTAATTAGTAATCTCAATAAAACACACTAAAAACAAAATAAAACAAAAACTACTTCAAAATAATGTTTTGAGAAATGCCTGGGCTTCTAATACATCTAATATAGTTCATACTTATAAAATTAACCATCACAGTCTTGTAATAAGCCAAAAACAATTAAGAAAAAAAAATATAGCTTCTTTTTCTCTAGATGTGGGTAGGTTGGTGAGAGTAGCTAAGAAGAGGAGAAAACAGCCCTATGAGATTCTTCCAGAAAATAGAAAAGGAACATTCACAAACACGTTTTTATTAAGCCCCAGTATTATGCTGATACCAAATCATGATAGATACAACAATAAAATAAATGTATGCACCAACATCCATGTTAAAATTAGGTACATAAAGTCTCAATAAATACTGGAAAGCTAAATTCAAGAGCAAATTGAAAATATCATTCACCATGGACAAGTTGACTTCATTCCAGAGATGTACAATAGTTAAACATGTATGAGTAAGTAATCATGACTTTTCACATAAATGAACTCAAAGACAGAAATTACATGATTTTCTCAATATATGAAGACAAAAACATAATCTCTTCATGATAAAATCCCCAGAGACAATGAATGGAGAAAATATATCTCAATGAAATTAAAGCAATATGCAACAAATCTATAACCAACATCGTGCTAAATGGAAAAAAAAAGTGTAGCATTTCAACTAAGATCAAGAACAAAGTAAGAGTGTCTACTCTCAATTCCTATTCAATATAATGCTTGAAGATAAGGATGTAAAAGTGACACAAATGGGAAAAGAATAAGTCAAAGTGTACTTATTTTTAGATGATATGATTCTAATCATAAGAGACCACAAAGACAACAGAACACTTTGACCAAAGTGGAAGGATAAAATATTAGCATGCAAAAATTAGTAGCCTTCCAGGATACCAACAACAAACATTCTGAAAAAGTATTCAGGGCACAGTCTCATTCTCAGAAGTCTAAAAATATGTTGGAATAAACTTATCCAAGAAAGAAAAAGAACTTCATAGTGAAAGGTTAAACTCCGAATAAAGAAATTTAGGAAGACATTAGAAGGCAAAAAAACTGTGCATGCTTGTGGTCCAAAAGAATTTATATTGTGAAAATGACCACCCTACCATTGCAATCTCAATCATGATTTCAAGGCCATTCTGCACAAGAATAAAAAAAAATACTAAAATTTATATGGAGGCACAAAAGACTCTGGATATCAAGAGAAATTTGTAGCAAAAAGAACACTGATGGAGGTGTGTGCCTGGTTTCAAGTATGACTCAGAACCATACTAATATAATCAGCATTATACGGGACAAAAAGGAGACTCATTTATCAATGGAATAGAATAGAGGACTCAGGTATAATTTCACATACCTAACGTCACCAAGTTTTGACAAAGATGCCAGCAATGACTGGGGAAAAGACAGGATCTTCAACAAATGGTGTTCTGGAACCTAGATATGTACATGTAGAATAATGAAACTAGATTCTTATGTCTCATACTGCCCCCCAAATCAACTCAAAATAGGCCAAGAATTTCAACATAAAACTTGAAACTGAAACTGCTAGATACAGGAATATGTAAGAATTTTCTGTTCAGGGCAGTGGTTGCTCAGGAAATAAGGTAAAAATCAACATATGAATTTAAAAATGTTTTGCACAGTAGAGAAAACTGCCAATCAACTAAAAAGACAGCATACATGATTGAAAAAAATGAAAAAAAAATCTTTGTTCATTGTGTATCTGACAGAAGATTGATTTCTAGAACATTAAAAATTTAACACCAAAACATCCCCCAAACAAACAACCCAATAAAAACAATGGATTATGAAAGTAAACAAAGAAATAAAAAAGTAAACAAAGTAAACAAAAGAATTCTTCTCAAAAAAAGAAATACAAATTGATAATAGTTATTTGTTTAAATCTTCAAAATACCCTTATCCTTGGACATCTACCAGAATCATATGCTAATTCCCTATTGGTGAAAACATGCTTTTGTTTCAGAGAATAGGGAAGTCAACCGTGAATTGTCCTGGATACTTTTGTCATAGCTAGCTTTCATAGTGGCAGACTATGTATGTAGGCTTCTGGAAGAAAGAAAGGATCAGTTGCCTTACCTGACTGTGTATGCACATACTTCAATATAGACTTACCAAGCAAGAAATGCCCACTGGTGCAATAGCAGCATAACTCTATGGAAATAACCAATCTTTCTTTGATTGGATCTGAGGGCCACATGTAAGAGGGAATTCACTTCTGGTACTACAATCAAAAGTACATTGTTGTGGATGCCCAGTTCTCCAAGGGGGACCGAGTAACTGTTGTTTGGCCAAATGAGCATGTTGTCAAATTGTCTTCTAAATATTTATACTTATTTGTATATACTTATATATAAATAATAAATACTTATTTATAAATACTTATACTTATCTCTATAAGCGGCTCCCAGTCTGGGTTACAGAATCTTCTTTTTATGGCGAGTGGCATTTCTCCAGAAAGTCATAACTGAAAATGCTGAGAATATGTCACTGTTGATTTCTCCAAGGACTAGACAACATCTCTGAACATGTGCTAGGAAAAATGTAAGTGCAGGAAGATGGAGAGGCATGATATGAAATGTTGTCTTCTGGTTGTGGCGTGGCCATTGCACTCACAAACTCATAGCAGCTATGGTCAGTCACAGGAGATCTTCACAAGATCAGCACTATCAACAGTTTGTCATTGATGGTGGAGGGTATCATGAGATTCTAATGCTCCCCGAGGAGCTGCTGATTTGTAATAGCTTTTGAGAAAGAAGTAATTTTCTCCAGTGTGATAGCCTCTGGAAAACTGCATATTCCAGTAGATACCTACCCAACCATGTTTATTCCAGCAACCCCAACTAAACTTAATGAGTCACAAAAAATAAAAAGCACGAAAGTAGGTGGGGATTTACTTAAAAGAAAAAAAAAGCATTCAGCAGAAGGATAGAGAAAAGAGAGGGAAATATGGAGTAAATACAGAAATATGGTCAAAATACATTATATACATGTTTGAAATTGTTAAAATAAATACCATACTCAGAAATTTGAGGATATTCAACGATATATTTTAGAATGAAGAGATAAGCCAATATTTGGAGCATAATGGGAACCTTTTTTTTCACAATCAGAAAGAGGTATGACCCAAATCAGAGTACTAGATTGCGTTTTGGATGTGTTTTAGAGGTATTAGTGAACATATATTTCTGATATACCTATGGGTCCAGAAAAAATTCCACACCAATAACAATGAGGTCAACTAGAACTCAATTCACTTCCTAAACCTTCTATATTGCAATGTTGATGGCTTCATGAGGAATGGCTAATTATAGTGCAGGACTGTAGAATGTATGTAATAAGCATACAGACTCAACATAGCAATGAAACTACTTGTGTTTTCTGCTGAATAAAAGATTTAATAACCAAAGTTAAAGGGTGCTAGTGTCTAACCCATTAAAAAGTGCAAATATATACATCAATACTGACAAAAATTATAGTGAATGATCAAGATCTCTTTTTTACTTTAGAATATATAAATAATAAATTCAGGAACATAATGAAGGAAAAATCAGTAAATACTAAAATCATTGTAGGGGGATTTGATGTAAAAGAAAATATCTACACAGTTTCATTACATCTTAAGACTATTTATCAAATTATTAAATTCAAATACAATGATGAGAGTTCATAGTGGTGAGAGTTGGCATTCAGTTCCTTAAGTAAATTAATGCAACCAGTGATGGGACACATGGTACCATCATGTACTTCCTAATATACATGAATGGCATATCAGTCTAATGATAGTCCTGCCAAAGTATATAACTTGAATATAGTTGTGAAGAAAAAACAGACAGTCCTGGATTTTAGAACATTATGCAAAATTATTAGCTTTTTCTCTTAAAAATGTGAAGGCCAACAAAGGCAAAGTCAGACTGAGGAACTGTTTCAGATTAAAGGACATACAGAGAGTGACTATAATGTTTGATCTTGGCTAGATCTTAGACTAGCAAAAATAGACATAAATGAAATATATAAAAATAGGTATAAATGAAAACTATGCATGGACTTCGGTAATGGATGAAATATGTTAGCCGTATGTGAGAGAATTTTGTACTTTCAGAGAAAATGTGCTAATGTATTTAGCAACAAGAGGAAAGGATGCATCCATAATGCTTTGAACTTTCAAACAGGTAAAAATGTTGGATATGAAAGCATAAATCATGTATTAATCTCTAAATTGCATTTATGGATTGTGGTATGTATAAATTTTATATATGGAAGTAATAGATGCATAAATAATGAGTAAATCAATAATTAATAAATAAATGAGTGAACCACTATGTTTCTATTTATATCTAAAGACAGAAAAAGAATAAATAACTAATCTGGATAACTATCATAGAGAAGCTCCTAAAATTTCTTAAAATGTAAAATTATATAAAAATTAAGAGTTATAATTGTAGTGGTATCTAGAGACACATCATTGTTTTGAGTTACCTTTACAAAGATATTTGGTTAATTGAAGAGAAATATAGAAACTCTCCTCTGCCTGATGATTCTGGAAGATGGTTTGAAATATTCCTCCCGAAACACACATACATAACACATCTGGTACATAAAGAACTCTGGAATTCACAGTAGGCTCCATCTCTTAAGCCATCTAGACTCCTCATTTACCTTCTGTTAAGAATGTAAAGTTATTTTAAGTTGTATTGCCTGGTGCTCCTGTTGTTAGTGTTGAGTAACAAATCACTACAAACAGAGTAAACAATAAATATATTTGATATGTTCAAGAATTCTGTGACTGGGGCTTGGAAGGCAGCTCAGCAAGCAGAGCTGCTGCACTTACAGAGGATGAGAATTCAGTTCCCAGCACCCATGTTTGGTGCCTTGCCACCACCTATATCTCAATCTTAGAGAATCTGATGCCATCCTCTGGACTTCACAGGCATTCACCCACACATACAGATGCACACACACACACACACACACACACACACACACACACACACACACTCACTCACTCACTCACTCACACTAATAATAAGAAAGTATGTCCATTGAGATTTTGGCATCACTTTTGTAAAGCAATTGGCATTCTTGCATCTCTCTAAACCTTGTTCTCATGTCAGTGTCACACCAGCAGCACTGTATCACCTGGTGATATGGTTAGGTTTCAAGGAGTACATATTCTGTTTTGTTTTTTTTTCTTAACCTTAATGAAATAAGCACCATTTCTTCATTATGTGTTCCCCACCAAGATGGTCTCCTTCACCATAGACATTAAAAAATGAAACCCAGGCTGGAGAGATGGTTCACTGGTTGGTTGCTTTTCCATAGGACCCTGATTCAATTCCCAATACCCAAATGGCTTCTCATTACTATCTGTAACTCCAGTCCCAGGGGATCTGAATACCTCACACAGACATAAATGTAGGTGAAACACTAATGTACATAAAATGAAAATAAAAATAAAAAATATTTTTTAAAAATGAAACAAATGGACCATGGACTGAGATATCTGAAACTGTGAGTCATATGAAGATTTCCTCTTCTTAAATTGCTTATTTCTGGCATTTTATCACAGCTTCAGAAAGTTATCTAAAGTAGTTGGGAACTTGGACATGCACATTCTGGGATGCTATGCCAGCCAGACTCATTGAATCAGGAACTCTAGAGATTAACCTTGGTAGTCTGTTTTTTTTTAGCTCTTTTGCTTATTCTGACATGAACCAAGGCAGGAGACTGGTTGAGACCATTAATATTTTAAGTACTATGTCTAAAAATGGCTAACATAAGAATATTAACTTACCAGATGGGTTGGTGCATAAATCAGAGGATTTCATGTAATTTTCCAAATTTTGTTAATTACTTTAGCAAAAAATTATCAAAACTTTTTTTGTATCATGCCATTACTTTTATTAGCAAACACACATATTACACATATGCACAGTTTTATTTATATTTTAAAATTCACACTATCATTTTTCCAACTCATGTTCTAATAATAAATAGCACAGGATATTTTACATAACTCATATTTATTATGCTATTTTGCTATTACAAAAGAATGGAAATTCCAGCCCGTCCAAATTATATGCAAGTGACTGGTAGCCCACCTGTCCCATACCTGTTGTCTACCAACTGTTCAGTTGTCACAGTCATAACAGCCTCTCTGACAGCCTGAATTGACACAGTGTTAATGAAAAAGAACACCTGGGCTGAACAGAGATTCTAACTCTTGTCCTGTCAGTTGAAACAGCTGTGGTCTACAGTCTGCCAAGAAAGGGTCAAGAAGGTCAAACAAGCTTTGCAGAGAGAAAAAGTAAAAACAGAACAAAACTTATGTTTCGCTAAGTACACTGACCCCAGTGAATGTGAGAAAATTGGCTGTAAAAGGGCCCAACAGATTTCTCTAGAGATCAGATTTAAAAAGAAACACAACATGTCAAAGAAATGAAATCCACATTTTGAAGAGAAGAGGCTTTTACATTGTGTTCCTTCTGCTGCTTAGTTGTGACCTCACATAATACAATGCTGTCCCACTTTCCAGGTTTTATAAATTCTTTCTGTCCTTCATTAGCACATACGTAAACAGCTGCAAGTTTGCTTTGTTGAATTATATGCCTGATGGTTATACAGCACTCAAAATTCTAAGTGATGGGTAGGGTCTGTGAGAAGTTACATTATTTGAAAATTTGGTAGAAAGCTGAGTGGTTAGTTGTGTGAGGAAGTCTAAATATGGCTGTTAAATCAAAAGGGAATGAATGATAAGGTATTCATGTCCGTGTTTGAACAACATGCACATACACAGTTAAAGGAAGAATAAAAGGAAATCTAGGTAGATGCTAATAATAGATATATCTTGGTGGTAAGATTATGTTTATTTAGTCTTTCTACATTTATGCCTTTTCGTAATGCTGCTAAGAAAACATATGACTAAAATTTAACTTTTACAATTTTAAAGATGACTTAGTTATTTTGATTTGAAAGGAGATTGAATTATCGATATTTGTTGCTAAATTAGATGCAATGCTTTTGCAAAAACAGTGTGGTGTTGAATCACCAGAATAGCATCAGCTGGGATGTTTGAACTGCACCTAAAATATACTGAGTTAGTATCTTCTGTTTTAAAAGAGCCTCAGGTGGTATCTGAGCATAAAAAAATCGGAGAAGAGTTTGGAGTATTAGTATCAGGAAAAGGAATCATCAAGCTAAATATGTTAAGTTTCTATATCAGGAAATGCATTCAGCAGAATTTAGTATGAAATTTCAAATTGGAATGGAAAGAGAATCTTTAACTAGGGCCAATCTATTTAATTCAAATGTTACATACACATTGGGATACATAGGTAAAGGGAATGAGTCTCTGCAAGAGAAATTTTATTGAGGAAAAATGAGACTAAATGCGGTGTGTCTCTCATTCAGTTTTTTTTTATCCTCATTAACATCATTTTGGATTGCAGAAGTGTAACACCTGGAAATAAAGTTTGCTTGCAAGCAAAAATGATGGTGAATGTATGGAAATGGCAGGAATTCCCATGGTACTATCATTTGTGCAGTTGTAGGGCAAATAGCTCTGCAAAAGCTTTGGTTGAAATTATTACAGCTGGTGGATTTTTAAAGCCACAGTCACTCAAAATTAATTTGTAATTGCCATTGCACTTATTATTAGCATGTGGACTACAACAAGCTCAGACTTCTGTGTCTTTTTACACTACTCATCTCTATTCTTTCTTCTTTTATAATCTTCTAAAAACTGTTAAAAAATGTAGTTTCATTTTAATCACTTCAGAATCCTAATATTATATATGCTATTTTAAAGAGTTCAATTAAAAAATGAATTGAAAATTTGTATAAGTTGTTAAAGAAGAAAGCATATTGACATTTCTACTTTTTTTTCTTTTTGAGAAAGGGTCTGCTTTAGCCTAGCATGGCTTCCAAATCTCTATGTAACCGAGGCTAGCCTTGAACTCACTCTTAGTCTTACAGCCTTTGTATCCAAGTGCTACATTTACAATCATATGTCAAGAAGTCTGACTTAACTTTTCAAATATACAATAATTTGTGGTGACTTCTTTTCTTTTATTCCCAGTATCCTTTTTCTCTCTCTCTCTCTCTCTCTCTCTCTCTCTCTCTCTCTCTCTCTCTCTCTCTCTCTCTCTCTCATACACACACACACACACACACACTCACACTCACCCGGCAGGGGAGGGGTGGCTCACCTATCAAAGACTGATGAAACAGAAGGAAAACAGTATGATAAGCAGTTTTCCAATTTAATGTGCTTGTGAACCACCTGGGAATCTTGTCAAAATGCATATTCTAAATATTTACTTAAATTTGGAGTAGAAAGGATTCAGTCAGTGACAAAAAAAAAAAAAAGAAAAAAATGTACCAAAGTTAGTCAATTGATCTTGAGTAAGTTACTTGATTTCTGTGATTACTTCAGTTCTTGGATTTTTGTCTTCTGGAATGCAGAGTTGAAAGGTGTGAGGCTTCAAAAAATAAAACATTTGTAAAACACCTGTTGCCTGGAACAACTCAATATTTGTATTGTTTCTGTTAAATTGGGGACCTGATATATAAAATATATAGGAGCAAAAGAAGTATTAAATAAAACAGATAGCATATGTCATGATGTGAAATGGAAAGTTTGCTTAGGTATAGAATGTTTCAAGTCTCTTGACTGCAGAAATTGTCCTCTGGGTCATGAACTGACAAGGAAAACTGGGACACTAATATCATTTCAACATTCCCAGTTTCAGCCCAGGAAAACTTGTCTGGGGTATATCACTGTCAGTTTTTGTTATTTTTTTCTCCTCTCAGCAATAGATACTAACATCCTTTTGGATATTACTGTCTTGTTTTCCCTCTTTTAAATTCACATCTTTTAAAAACTTCTAAGATTAACAATTCTCCCTTCAGCCCATTTCAGAAATCTGTCTTGCATTTGTTACAATGCTCTACTTCTGATAACTCCAGTCCTTGCATAGAAACCCAAATAATTGCCAATACAAATTTTGCAATTCATTTAACAGCTTCCTTAGTCAAATATTTCAGTCCTTGGTTACACACCAAAGTTCTACCTACAACATTCTCTGCATGTACACAAAATAATTTCTTCATGCATTGCTGTGTTTATGTTATTACACTAGAATGGACCAACTTAATACAAAGAAAGGATTGGAAAGGGACTTTCAGGCTCTCACAAGTATAGGTAGTTTGTTTCCCAGGAGTCCCATTCCTCTGGATAGATTTTCTATAACATAAGTTTAGTTCACAAGTAACCTGCTCATATTGATGTGTTCAGAGTTAATACAGTGCTTTTTTTCTTAGTTAACATTGAATTATGAATTTTGCACTGATGTTCTGACAGTTTACCCTCCGTGGTTCTTACTGAAATCTCATCAGTGGGGTATTCATTATTTCCAGACAGACTTGCTTTCATAGCATTTTTTAAAAATACCTATTCCTGTTCTGTTAAAACTTTTTTTTACACTGATTTTATTTACTGGCAATGAGTCATGATTTTCATTTTGAGTTTTCCCTTAGATATTCGCATTGATAACTCAACCAGGTTTATCTTATTCATTTCTGATTTATTGGCATGAAGAATGTCAATATATGATCTTTGTGATATATCTACTAAACATTAATAAGAATGAATCATTTGTAAATATCATTACCAACACTAACACATCTGATGTTGCTTTACTGCTGATCCAAAATCATTATTAATATACTAGTATTGTTAATAATAATTGCATAATTATTACTTTAATACTTCATACTTTAATGTATGAAATATTCAGAGTGAATATATTTCAATCACATTGCTAAAGCAGTTATATTTTTCCAAAACTATCTCAAGTTGGGGCTGGATAGCTGGCTCCACAAGCAAAGCACTTGCTCTATAAGTATGAAGACCTGAATTCAAATCCCTAGAAGCCATGTAAAAGGCTACCTACAGGGGCCTGTGACTTGACACTCTACAATGTCATAAAATAACCACACTATCTCTTATTGAGAATTTTGTAATCTTCTTAGGAAGTTTCCCATTTTATGCTAAATAAATTCTGAGCATTAGAATGTCTTTGAACTGTGCTGAAATAATTTACCAACAGTAATCTCCAATGGTTACTGGTATTGGTTCTATTTTTCCAAAACATAATTAAGAAGTTATACTTGGTCCCACATAGAGGTATTTAGAGTAGTCAAAGATAATCACACAATGCCTAAATGTCCCTAAGACAAAAAGCACTAGTTTCCTCAGAAGTTCATCCTTGGCAAGATTATGATTTTAATTATTGAAGTCTCATGAATTCTTGCTTCTTAAGGATTTATTTTATTTTTAATTTTGGGATTGTATCTGTGCATCTGTGGGTATGAGCATGTGCATGCAGGTGACTGCAGAGGCCTGAAGAAGGTGTTGTGATGTCATGGCATATTCCTTTGAAAAGGAATTACAGGTTGTGAGTCACCTAACTTGGGTGCTAGGAATTGAAATTCAGGCCCTCTGCAAAATCATCAGGTGCTCTTAACTGCCGATCCATTTCTACAGTCTTAATCCTGGCGTTTAGAATTATTAAGTAACAATATAGTGTTATTCATATTAATAGAGGCAATACCTGTTAGAATAGGCCAGAGAAAAGACTGCTAAGTGTTGGTTAAGTTATTGACAGTGCAGAGTGCATGTACACAGTTGTATTGTATCTTAGGTAAATGAAGAATACAGGGCCCAGGAGTTTCACTGTGTAAGGCTACTGTGGGAATCACACATTCATTATTTTCCCAACTGCACATCAAGTACAGGCATTGAATTATTCTAGTGAAATCCATTTTAAAACAGCTGTACCATGTGAAAAGCTCTAGGTTTGATCTATGTCACTATAAAGAATAAAAATAAAGTAAACCAATAACCAGGTTTTTATTACTATATTCCAGATTTCCCTTAAACAATTATGAGCTATTTTTATGTGTTTCCATGTAAAGTCAGAGGCATACTTATATGTTATAATTTTCAGTGTGTGTTTCAGTTTCAAGAACAGATCATGAATGTTTTAGATGTGTTCTTTGGAATGTGTCCATTTCATTGCCTTCATTGCATGGAAGAAACATCTCTTGGCATGAAATGCTCCTAGAGCAGGAGATCTCCTTTATGAAATTATAAAACTACAACTATCTAGATCTTAGTAGGGCCTAGTGGATCCAATGCTCACAATATGTTTTTTGAAAGTCTCCCTGCCCACTCCACCTCCCAAACTAGGAGGCAAAGAGAGTAGTAAGGGCATAAAGTAGGTCAGGGAACCAGATGAGTAAAGAGACATCCACGTACTTATGGGATGTAGGTAAATACATCTGTGTGTAAGGAGCATGGATTTTACTTGGTTAGCTAAGCTGTGTTGTAAATGGTAGTTGGACATGATATGCAGATATGGTACACATTGCAAAGCCTATGTGTTGGAGATTTGTGTGTGGTAGTGATTAGATTAGTTTTATCTGCTTACATCAGAGAAAAGCTGCCTGTATTCAGATGTACAAGCTGAATGAATACCCCAAAAAGAGATTCTCAGAAGGGCAAAGTAGTAAATACTGAGACAAGAAGGAAGCTTCCTATAATAAATCTATCTCCTTAGCTGGAAAACATTCATTCCTTTATTCATTGCTCATCAAATAATAACTGACCGTCTATTGTATACCAGTACCATAATAGAAATAGGGAGGTGAATGAAAATAGACAAGCATCTCTCTTTGAGGTCTTCATAGTTTAGACACTGAGCCTGACATTATTTAAATAACCATATGCATAACTGTTGACATAACTGTTCAAAGGAAAAGATCATGAAGCTATATGAGAATAGCATGGTGTATCATGTTATTTTTATGTATTTTGTGTATTATCTACTATGCCCAGAGTCACCAGCCAATCACTGTTATAGACCTCAGTGGTATCACCTTTAAGAAGATGCTGTTTCCTCTGGAGCCTCAGAATGCTCAAGCCATACATAATTGATGACACTTAATGAATGTCAGTGTGATTAGCCATTTACACATCTGTCTCCCAAGTAGCATGTGAGCTTCTGGAGAGTAAAAAATGATTTAATCTATGCTGTACCTTCATCCAGTGCTTGACATAGGCAGGGGTTGCCCAGTAGGTGCTAGATAAATTATTAGATCAACCCTACTGCAATATAAGTTAAAATGATACCCTGAGTCAACATTTTTCAGCAATAGTGCAGGAATGACCCTAAGACCTCTTCATGACAATTCTGTTTTAATAATAGTCCTGCACATCAAACAGCAGTATTTCATCAGAGAGTAAAACTTTGCGTCTGCTATACTTTTCAAAACTATATGTTCATTTTTAAGAAACTCATTTTAAACCTATATATATATATATATATATATATATATATATATATATATATATGCATATTATCTATCAATATACTTATACATATATAATTTCTTTATTTTTAAAAACATACTTTTTATGACAATATAATATACACATTAAAGAACAATATAATAAAATGACTTGATATAGTTTTCAACATTAGGATAAAAAAAATCCAGGTTATAGAATTCCTTCTGCCAGAACAAATTTAAAAGAAATAAATCACATTTTCAAAGTGGGTCAATGAGACACATACATATATTTTTTGTATATCTGTTTCTATATGTACACAAATGTATTATCTATATACACTTTGATAGATATTTTCTAGTTTCTTGTTGATAATAAAATGATAAGCCCTCTGAATGATAGACATGCAAGTTTTCATTGTGTTTGTGTGGTTTCTTTAGAAGTGGTTTCTGCCTCTGCTTCTACTATGGCCACTGACATAGAAATGACTGGAAAAAAATCACATATACTTATGCAAGATTTTTTAAAAAGAGTATGTAATTTTAAAAATACATTAAGCATTTGGCAGTCAAATCCAATTAATTATTGGTTGGGGAACAAAATATTAAAATATCAAATAAATCCCAGAGTGCCCTCCAGATTGTGATGTCACTAGCTCCAAACATTATTGACAAGGTAATGAGGGACTTAGAAATTTTTCACTAGTGCTCTATTTCGTTTTGTGGGTTGGGGGCTCAGTGCTTTTAATATGCATCCACTCATAGCTTCTTCAGGCCTTTTACTTCTCAGTTTTACTACTAACTCTTCTGCTTAAACCTTTGCTAGAGGCTAAAATATGTCTGCATACACTCAGCATATTTAACTTATACCCCAGAATGAGATGAGGATATTACAGAAGCAGGAGTGTGAAGAGAATTTAGAAGGGTAAATTTTTTTTTGGTTGGTCTGCCGTAATAAATATGGATAATTCTGTAGATGATTATAGTGCAGTAAGTATGCTAAAAGATAACTCTGAGCCAGACAGTGATGAAGGCTTTGAGATACTCCTGTGCCTCTAGGCAGGAAGGCCTCAATTTATCAGCCATCTTAATTCTGGTCAAGGAAAAGATGGCTTCCCACAAAAGCGAAATTTTCCTTAATGAGCTGTTAATTGTTTACATGCAGACGGAAGGAAGTTGCTTCATGCTATTTCTCCTAATTTTACTAATGTATTCCTGGCCCTGCTGCTACTATGGCCTCAGGCAAACTACCATAAAAATGCAGGTGTGCTTAGCAGGTATAATAAAAGTATAATAAAAGTGCAGATGCGCATAGCAGGTTTGTCAGTTGATCTGCTCATATCAGCTTAAAAGAACTTCACATTTCTATAAATTAAGAAATGAATCACTACTGCCCTGATTCTCTGATTGCCCTGTCTTCATCATTTTCTCCCCAGGCCCAGACTGACGAGGCTATTTTACAGGAGTTGAAGATGACTCATTACCCCACATTACTTTGTCTCACAGATGGCATCATTTTATCTTATGCACAAAGAGACTGACAAGTGACATTGTTGCATTGATTTTATTGTATTAGGCTATGGAGAGCACTGACTGTGATGAATATATAATGTGGGATAGGCGCTTGCATTTGGGGCTTGGGACTTTGGAAGGCTAGACAGGGAGATAAAAAGGAAAAGTTTCAAAGGACCAGGCATATCGAAGATGGAGAAAAATGTGTCAAGACACAATGTAAGATATTCTCTGTATATCAGAGAATACCGAAGTCATTTGGTATTTGGTCATTTGGCACTGAAAAGTACTTTCAAAACTGTTAAAACTGTTGACTCAAGGCTTTTCAACTCTTGTCTATAGGTATATACTTATTAATAAATTTCATTAGGCAAGAAACCGAGGGAAGCAGTAGGGCTGAGCAAATGACTGTTTTCTTGCCAAAGCTGAAATGATAAGGCAACACTATCCCTTCCCATGAGAGATAATGACCTGCTGCCTGTGAGCACATATGTACAAGAGCAAGTATTCATTGTGTGTGCTTTCCTTTAGTAGTGGTCTCTGAATGCAGATGTAACTGGAGTGGAAATGGCTATAAAATCACTAGGAAGTATACCATCTTATCATGAAGGATGAGTCATGGATAATTTTGTAGAGATTTTTTGTTTGTTTGATTGTTTTATTTTTGTTTTTGTTTTGTCTTGATTTGACACATTCAGGGAGAGAAAAAAATTGTGTCATCTGAGTAGAATCCTGTGTCAATTTTTTTATGGTTATAAAGCTACATGTTTTGTTGTAGATATCTGCAATTGTGAGAACTGAATTATCAAAGTTAGTTGTGATCAAAAGCATGCAAATACCACTGTATTTTAGCTAGCTAATAATGCCTCTTAAGTCACTGGATGGCATCTGTTTAAAACTCAGTTTTCTAGATCAAAGATGGAAATATATTTTTGTTTGTGTAGCACATATTAATTTTACCTCATCATAAATTCTGGTTACAAGAAGTATCACACAGTATTTTCTAAGCCAAATGAAATTTGATCTTGAGGTCCTTTTTATGAGGATTATGGGGAAGATTAATGTAAGCCACCATAGGGTCTGCCTTCACATTTCTCCAGGGCTGGGAGGAGGCATGAGAGATTTACAAAGAACATATTTTCAAGTGCCTCTATTAATATACTTATTAGCTAAGACTTGCAAGCTTTGGCACAGTTTGGGGATGGGGTTAGCTTCTTATGTGTTCCCTATACAGAACTCAGATGCAGTTTTGTCTCTTCCCCAAATAAACACATGGTTTTATAATAAATGTCTCAGCAATTTGGAGACAACAAAAGAAAGTGACTTTTTCAGTTCTGAGGCTCCCTTCTGCATATGCTTAGCTATTTCCACCATATCTTAAACAGCTTCTCTCTATCCAGTCTTTCTGTGAATAGTTTCACATAATGCCTTCCCAGTGGACCTTAGATCCATGGAGTTACCAGTCATTCTTGTGGCAAAGCCAAGGAGAAAATGTTTAAATCAATGTGTTTTATCAAATTGCCTTATCTCATTAGCAGTAGTCGTCATTAATGAAACAATATAAGCTCTTGTAACTGCCCTGGAAGGAGAGAGGATATACTGAAGTTACACTGTATTCCTCTCTTTATGTATCAGGCTATTGAAACAGTGGCCACAAAGAACTAAAATTCTCCCAGAAATTCTGTCTTGGAGGAAGGGAAAGACTAAAGCCCTAGAGCAAGACAGAGGTAGAACTTGCCTCCAGGGAAGAAACTTCACACAGTTCTGTTAACATACACATTCTTCATGGCTCTTGTTTCATCTTTTCTGTAAAGTTGTTAAGTCTGCTTCAGAAATGATAGAAATTAGGAGTCTTTCCTAGTATGGGCAACATTAACTAAGTCCATTTTCCTTTGTCAAACTATATCTCACTTTCTTTGAATATGTGATTTTATAAATCTAAGTCTCCCACCCCAACATTTCTACTACCAAAAAGTGAATATAAGATCCATGTAACTACAGTCTGGTATTGATAAACAAACCATGAGGATAGAGAGACAGACTATGCTAGTTAGGCTAGATTAATCTTTCCAAAGTGAAGTGTGGCCCCATTCTGTTGCTTACTTTCTTTAAAAATTGGTGAAAATTCACTATCAGACCAAATAAAACCTTTCTGATCCCTAAGACATGACCTTGACTTCACTTTTCCATTCTATCTCTTATAAATAGCATACATCTGGGCCAAACTGGACTGTGTTAAATGAACATTGTGGAATTTGACACGCTTTCACCTGTCTTGGCTGCTGGAATGTTTACTGGCTTTCCTTCCTCCAACTTTGAATTGCTTTTTGATATCTGACTCAATTGAACTCACAGTCTCTTTCCTCCAGGAATTTTTTCTTGATTATTTTCATTTCATTTCTTTTTGTGTTTCTCTTTTGAACTTATATTTCTGCTTCTGCTTTTGACATTCTCATAGTCTGCCTTGGATTTTGATTATTTATATTCTTGTTTTCCAACTGAATTGCAGATTTCCTGAGGATAGGGGCGGTGACCAAGGGCTGAGAAGTCTAGCAGAATGCCTCAGTACTTAGATAGTCAACATTACTTTTGAAATTAGTGGATCAAATCCTAACTTATTGTTTGATCAGACACTATTTTCTTCCTCCTCATAGTGCCTCCGGTGTTTGGGACCTGTTTTTTGGGTCTGTTTTTATACATGTGAATTTCTCTCTCCAACAGTTCTCACACCTTGCCCTCCTGTAGAGTAAACACATGCATAGCTATTTGTTTCTGGTTGTTTTAGTTTTAGTTTTCTTTGTAATTTCTTTTCTGATCTGTAAGTATTAGAGCATTTCTTTGTCCACTTTGTTCTTGGAGTTACATAAGACTGCATTAGCAAAGATGTGATCACTCCAGGCTCTGCATTTGTCCAACTTACTGAAAATCACAAAGATGATTCTAACAGCACAAAATTGACTTTCAATTTTTAAAATAGGTGGAGAAGGAACTATCCCAACTCGGAAGTACCTTATTCTGACCTTGGCAAATGCTAATTCTCATCTTGCCTACTATTCATCTCTATCCTGCTAACTGCTAGATATTCTTTGTGACCTTGATGAAGTAGCCCTTTAATGGAGATAGTTCTACTTTGTTTATGCTGGGACTCTACTTTCATAACATACATCACATTGTAATTGTCTTTTGGAGCATGCTTTACTATTATCATTTTATAAATATTTACTCTCTGACATCCTCACCCAACTGTAATTCCATAGAGCAACTCAATGTCTCTTCTTTCCTTCCTTCTTTCCGTTATTCATTTGTCTTTTTTTAATTCTTAAAATTCCAGTGCTTAACATTCAGTACATAGCTCAAACAGTTTCCTATTTATTCTTATGTATACATTTTTTCATTTAAAAATATTTCCATATTATACACTCAGGAATTATTATAGCACCCAAAACATAGAAAATATAAGGTAAGTGTTTAAAAAATGATATATAAATGAGCTATGTTGCATGTATACCAGGCAAACAATACTTCATTGATTAGGTTGTATGCTCTTTGAAAGTATTGGTTAGTATTACTCCATTTTTTCCTACTAAAACTTAATTTAGTAACTAATAAATTGAAGGGAATCATGAGGATGAAAGAAATATTAGTACTATTTGTCATTCCAACATACTCTGTAGCACAATGGATCATTTGCTTAGTCTGTATGTATCAATTGTGTTATCCCTGTGAATGTCCCTTCTTAATTTTAAATTTTTCTGATTTTACAGAAAAGGAGAAATTTTCTAGATTTTGTGTAGTTGAAGATATCAAGGACTGTAGAAAATATTATTAGCAATATTTTGAAGATAAGAAAGTGTAGCTGGTAATAAACTTACAGCAGCTTGAGTCTGTTGGCTAATTTTGTATTCTGGTTAAATATTGCTATATACAAGATACATGACTTTCATCTCACAAAGCTTTAAAACAAAATGCAACAGAACTTAGCCCTAATACCATGGCAAATACATTTTAAGCTTGTTGATTTGAAAGGTTTTCTGGAACTGAAGGAGTTCTAAGTCATGATGGAATTGAAAATCACTCTTCAATTTGATTCTGAACCTACAGACCTAGCATGCCTAGTTTTGCAAAGACCAATCCATACTTTTTTTTTTTTTTGAAGTCAGAGCAATAAGGGCTGGACCTCATTTAAAGTGCAAGCCCTTTCTTCAGCAACTTTGCTTAGACATATAATCTAAAAGAACTAGTTTGTACTCCTGACCATTGACTAGATAGCTAAATATCTCATTTAATCATTACATACCAAAAAGAGAGACACAAGATAACAGTCATAAAACCCTTCTTTGTAAAGGCCACTGTTCATTTTTAATGTTTACAACATGCTAAGCAAAGCCTCTAAAATGTATTAAAAAATAGATTCACATACCAATACTAGTACATTCTGCTTGCACCCTAGAAAGCATTTGTTATGCTGCTAACCATGTTTATATAAAGCTAAAAGCCGCATGTAACAAGATAAGATGGTAGAGAGTGCTAAACAGAAACATATGGAAATTCGGTTTGTAGGATGGAGATTGAACATATATGATCATCTAGAGGAAAGACCCCTGATGAGAACAAGGCAGTGCTAAATGCATAGTGAACAAATAATCGGCACAAAATATTGGTTTAATATCATTTTAAAATATACCTCTGTGATGTCGAGACTCGAAACTCGAATTGTGATTTATATGTAAAACTGGGAGTAAGAATCTTCTTCAGAAGCACATTCAGATTACAAACCCACAGGCCCAAGATTTCAATAAAGAAAAACACAATTTAGTCTGGATAATATACCCATTTTAATTATATTTCTGAGAAGTAGTAATCTCTCTGTGAATAAAAATAAAAGTTCAGGATTAGAAAGTATATAAAGTCATGTACTTCAAAAATGTCACTGAAGTTTTCATAATATAGTTGCTGGTTTCCCTTTTAATTCTAAAGTCCCTATGATGAAGTGTACAATATGTACTATTTCTATACATGATCATGCTTCTGTTGACCTTATAATAGGACTAGATATGAGAATGCAGATATTCTCACTGAGGAGATTAAATATGCTTTCTTTGTAAGACTGTAGTGAGATTAATCACTGAATCTTATTCTGGCCTTGATATAACGATAATGTCCAAATGTAGTAGAAATGAGCAACATTTTTTATCTTATAGTTTCTTATTATAAAAATGAGGGAAATGAAAGTTTTAAGTTGAAGAAGTAATAGTAAGTGTTTGAAAATATCTAGTTCCTACTCCTGCTTATATGATGGTTTAGAATAAGTTTTTACCTCTTCCTTTTTAGTTTTTATCTTACATTTGAAATATTATTTTATTTTTTAAAAAATGAGAAGATGAGAGTTATGCTCTTCTGCTATTTTTTGAAGGAGAATAGGAACATTTTTATACAAAAAGATACTTTATCTATGGTATTACTTTTTTTCAAAGTCAAATAATTATTTGTATGTCATTATTTAGTTGCAGACTTACACAAAAAAGTTGCAAGTGCTGGGGTTAAAGGTAAGTACCACCACTGCCTTCTGAATACTAGGATTAAAGGTGTTTGCTACCACTGCTTTCAGAATACTGGGATTAAAGTTGTGTACGAACATTCTTTCTACCTTAGACCACCCATGTTGACTTATTAAAAGATTAAATATTTCTCCACAAATACACAATACATAAGGTCAGTATTCTGTTCTGGTGGTGGGACACATTCTTCATGATGTTATTAAGAGTGTCTCACTGTCCCTGAGATAAAATTTTGCATACATGCTATTTTTTCAATGCACTACTTATCAGAAACCATCTGGAAGACTTATACTCTGCATTGTCAGCTAGAAATTCTAAATGTAAAATGCGACTGTGAGTTTTTTCTTGTATACACTGTCCTTCTAGAGGGATATTCTTTAAAGCTTACCTGTCTTAATCTGCTCTAATTGAATTAATGCTGTTTTTAAATAACAAATCTACTCATTAAACAACACTGCTTCTTGTGATTGTGATTAGACACAAATGCATTAATGAAATACTAAATATAACATTTAAATAGCATTTTCCTTAGTATGCTTACCAGCATAGATTCTTTTTGTTTAAAGTTATTGAAGTAATTTATTTGGTATGAGGAAAGCAAAGAGGTCGAGGGAGGCAAATTGAGTTTCACAAATTCTTTCTGATGTATCTTGGAGGATAAAAGTATGACAACTATAATTAAATTTCCTCAGGCTAGAAACATATTTATTTCTATTAATATGATTATGCTACATATACTTGGAGATTTTTATTTTATTGTTACATTTATTTAATTAATTAAGGTAATTTTTTCCAATCAAAAAACAAATGCAGAAGCAAAATATTATTTCTGAGACTACGTATGGAAGAAAGAGCCAAAACAAGGAGGTGCATTCTTTTAGAGTTTCTATGATCTGGAACTCACTGTCTATCATGACAGGGATGTCATGAGGATAAAACACAAGTGGGTCTGAGAGAGAGAAGGAAAGAGAAATGTTTCAATCAGGAGGATGTATTATTATTTGAAGAACATCCATTTTGCTGACATTTAGTTACCCTATCCAAATATTTCATTATTTTCATAAATAATGAATATTCTAGGTAATATTTCATTAAAGTCCCTATGTGATTGCCAGTGATAATATTAAAGCAAACACCACTAATCTCTTTTGTTTTGTTTCTTGCAAAAGGAAAGAAAAAAAAGACAAACTATATCATAGGAAATATAGTTTTTGACCATGAAAAGATTTTAAAATCTCTCTGCTTATTAAATATTACCAGTTGACTTTCAACAGAATCCAAATGTAGCATTAATTTCTTCCGAGATCAGATGGTAGTCCAATTTACTGAGTAAAATTTAACAGTGGCATAACTGAAGCTTACTAATTAAGATAGATTCCTGACTATCATTCCATATGTGCAACTCTCACTGAAATCAACAGGAATCTCTCAGCAACAATATCATCATCGAACTGCCTTCAAACAATAGAAACTTGTTACCTGACAGTCCTGGAGGTTAAAATTTAAAAAAAATCAAGATGTAAACAGAGTTTTGTTATGTTTTGTTTTTCCTGAAGACTGTTAAGGAGAACCTGTTTCATGCCTCTCCCCTATTTTCATCTTCATATAACACCCTCCTTGAGTCTCTGTCTTATTACAGCTTCTTCCCACTGGGCATGGCAGCATTTGTACCCCATAGTACCCTTCCTTATAAAGATAGTCACATTGGATTAGTATCCATGCAAAAGAATCCATTTTAACTCAACCTAAACCATCTATAAGGACATTATTTCAAGTGAGGCCACATTAATTAGAATTGGAGAATTTCTAATTTAATATCTTGTTGAAGAGTCATAATCCATAAAATATACAGAGCTAAAATCTGAAATTAGCAGTGTAAGTAAAACTCAAAAGGAAGAGCAGAAATTTTGGTGCCATGATTACATTAGTGTACCGGAGATACCCAGAATGTTCCAGGTAGGATGCTGAACTACTCCGTTTACAATTTGGCATGTTAAAATGTTTGATTCTGCAGACAGGAATAGGTAGCTACTGAAGACTGAACTAAGTAGATTGGTCCAATTTCAAAAGGTTAAAGAATCAACATAGCATTAACAACCATAGTACTTCAAGAGTTCACCATGCAGACTATTTCCTGCAGTATTTTATTTTGACTGTTTTGAACATAGATTTTCGTGGTGACTTAAAATGATTCCAATTCTTATAAAGGACTCTCCTGGTTATTAAAACTAGAAAAGAATAGATGCTACATTACTCCATGAATGCTGTGAATATTATCTATTCTATTAAATTTTCCAATAAATAAAAAACCTGGCTAAATAGCCTTTCTTTGAATAAGACTGACATTATGGAGCATTGTACTAGTCTTCAATTTAGAGTATGCTAGAATAAAATACTCTAAATAATATGTACAGATATAGTATTGGATAGTTTTAATTAGGATGGACACAAACATTTAAAAGCAGTCTTAATTATTTAATTAATAGCTGTTTGGGTTATTAATACTGTTTAGATTATATATATTTAATTACTCAAAAGTATATATTTATAAATACATAATTGGTTATTTTATTTTCCTTATTTTTAAAATTTTTAGTAGGTAATCTTTAGGTTTACTTCTTTAATAATAATTTCTTTTTAAAAATCAAAGTATAAGATGGGCTAAAGTGATGACTCAATGATTAAGAGCACTTGGTTGCCTTTAAAGAGGACCTGGGTTTGATTCTCAGCACTCACATGCAAGCTCACAACCCAGTTCCAGGGTATATGATGCCCTCTGCAGACATCAGGCATAAAATGGTATACAGATATATATGCAGACAAAATAACTATATATAAAATGAAAATTGTATTTAAATTACAAAAATAATTAATTAAAACATAAGAAAACTTTTATTGAAATTTTAAATTTCTGTTAATTTTCATTTTTTAAATAAACAACGGAGACCCATATCCCTACTTGGTATAACTGTTTTTAAATACTTGGGAGGAAAAAAAAATCAAATTGGAAGAAAAATCATTAAAGGAATTGAAAAAATAATGTAAACTCATCAAGTGATATAATAGCATGCATGAAAATTGAATACATTTTTATAAGCTTAGCTAACATAAATACAACATGGCACATACTGTGTAAAAATATATTGGTGGATTTGAGAGTATTAATAAATATTTGCAATCAGTTGTAAAGCTCTGTGTAGTCCAAGTCAAAAATTTTCAACTATGTGTAATCAGCAGGAGATTTTGCAACATTAATAGTTAGTTCAAGTTCAAAGCAGTATTCCTCCAAATTCTGCCTATCTTCGACTCCTTATGGAGTTCTCCTGTGGAACCAGACAGTCTTTGAAGTCACAGACGCTCTAAAGAAATGATGGAAATTTAGTCATTTAAATTTAACAAAACAGACATTGTCAGTGATACTAGCTTTACAGGCTTTGTGTAAATCCTTACACACCTCCTTTACCCCAAGTGCCTAAATGAATATTGTGCTAACAACAATTGAGTAGGCTGCAGTCAAATGTCAAATAGTTGAAGGCCCTTTAGTGAAAAGTAAGTGTAGTTCTATTGCCTGAGATGTCTTAAGACCTCAACACAGTTAGTCTAGTCAATGTAGTCCTAAAAGAGCTGCTACCAACACACTATACAAATTAAGGAAATCTGTCTTCTCTGATTCTCAGAGTACTCATTTGTGAAATGAAAACTTTAGACAACTTAATCATCAAATTTCTTTTCGTATCTGAAATTCTTAAACTTGGTGGCTCTGTGCTTCACTGCAGTGCATCACCTTTGAGTAATATTGATAATTGCCTTCCATTCAACTTTTCACTTTTGGGTGATAAAGCACAGACATAGGAAAACCATAAAAAATTGAGTGGTTTAATGAAGTATCAGGAGGTAGGAGTGTTTATAGTTATCACTCTGGACAAAATGTAAAACTCTTAGCCACTCCTTAAGCCATATCATGTGCCCCACCCCACTATCAACCTCCTTTCTCCTCTTCTTCCTTCTCCAAGTAACCACTGCTTCAGTCTTAAAATACTTATTTTTATTTTGATTTATGTGTACATGTGTATTTCTGAGTCCACGTATGTCGTGTGTGTGTAGGTCCCCGTGGAGGCCAGAAGAGGGTATCAGATTCTCCTGGAGCTGAAATTAAAGGTGCTTGAGAGCCAACTATCATGGCACCAGAAACTAAACTCTGGTTCTTGGGAAGAGCAGCAGTGTTATTAAGATACTTAGCCATTTCTCCAGTCCCATCTACCTTCATTTTTAAATAATCAATCATTCCTTTGTATTCCTTCAGTTCATTTATTTTTTTCTTTATAAATCCAGTTTACTGAGGTGTACTTTGCACACTAAAGTTTGAGTTATCATAGATGTTTGATTATATAGGTTTTTAAAAAATATATATACTCATGAAACTTACATTATCTAAATCTCAATGTTTCTTTATGTCTGTTTGTTGTCAATTATACCCCTACATTCCCTAAGGAACCTCTTGTTGGTTCTGTATCTTGTTGGTGACTGTATTACAGTCACTTCAGGGGATGAAATATTGAATAAACCTAGGCTTTTCTCTCCAGAAACTTCTAAGATAATTACCATATCTTTTTGTTCACTCCTGTATCATAATAATAGTATGTGGCAATAGTAAACTCTAAATGAAGATAAATGAAATGAAAATTCAAGGAAAATGGAACAAATACTTGGTAAAACTATATAATATTATTAAGAAAGACAATAAGTCCATTCTACAGAGGCTATGGCATAAAAAACAGGAGAGACTTGAAGTACTTCAAGGAAATAAATATATAGACTATATTAGTTCCAGATACTGTGAAAAGTTTATGTTTGGGGGAAATAAAATGGAGATGACTCCCCCCCCCTTCTTATACTATTAGGTATCTGGCTGTCATCTGTTCACCTACCCTTTTGTAACAAACAAGCTAATGCTAGGCTTGAAAAGCCAGTTTTCTGCAGTCATTTTTCACAGAACTGTTGATGAAGCTTGTAGAATGGCTTAGCTCAGTCTGCTATGTAAAATGCGTAAGCTGATTTGGCTAGCATTCCCTTTGGTTTATAGATATGGGTTTTGATGAATGGGTTATTTCCCAGGATCTTTTTTCAATCTACATTTGTAATGTTCTCTATAAGCCAAAAACAGTTATCATGATTTATTGTAGAAAATGATAGTTTTGGTCTATGCCTTGTAAAGAAAACTGAAAACAAATGAAAGTAGAATCCAACTTCCACTGAGTAAGAATAGTCATTTTATCAAGTTAAACAAATTAGGAGTGATGCCAGCAGGATGGTCAAACCAGAAGTTTCTAAAATTCGCCCTTTTTGGTCATTCAACAAAATTAACAGGAAGTTAATTACATTCTGGGGGGGGGCGGGAAGTAGAGGGATGGCAGAAATTGTCTACTACACAGAAATCTAGGATTGCTCACTAAAAATGAAAGGAAACACCATACTTGCCAGGTCCCAAGTCAAGATCACCTCAGATTCAAAAAAAAAAAAAAAAAGAAAAGAAAATAAAAAAAGAAAAAGAAAGACAATCCTTTGTGAGGAAAAAGAGGTTGATATCTATAAGCCTTTGGCTCTGACCAATGAGGGAATAAAGCTGAAGTCTACATCTCTCTACCCTCACCCCCACACTTCTACAAAAAACTTACATTTTGTGGTCCCAGCTTGATGCATGTTTGTCGTGCTTTAGGGGTCAAGTAGCTACTATGCCTTTTTATCCATGAAGACTTAGAACCTTTGTTTATCTTCCTGGTGATGTGTCACCTCTGTGATGAGCTACTGCTGTCTTCTGCTCATTGGAAACAAGTTGCTGTGGAGATGTTCCATTTCTCATTGCAGTTATTGCTATGGCTCTGCCCTGAGATCTGAGTTGCCTCAGTGCATTTACCCCCATAGAAATGGAGCCATTGTCATTTACAGCTGATCTCATCTAGTTTTTTGTGTCTCAAAGAAAAGAAATATACCTAACAACCTTTCTCCAGGATAATGTACTGGATCACTGAATTTTGAATTGTTTGAGTATCTTACATTTGTTTTTAAAGATTTATTTACTTTTCTTTTATGTGTGCATATGTGTCTGTGCACCACATACATGCAAGTGTTCACAGAGGCTACAAGAAGTAATCTGATCCCCTGGAACTAGATTTAGGTGGTTGTGAGCTGCCTGACCTGGGTGCTGAAAACTGAACTCAGCACCTCCACTAGAGCAGTAAATGGAGCTTTCTCTCTAGCTTTAGCACCCCACATTCTTGAGGCGTAAAATAGGGCAGTGTTGCTCCCCACTCAACAGAGTCTGAGCCATAATCAGTTCCTGCTTTTCTTGAAACTTTGTTACTATAACACTTGGGCTAGCAGAGTCTAAGCTACTGGCTGACATGACTGACATGACTCACCATCCCAGGATTCAGAGGCATTACTGCACAAGTTGTTTCTGTGTCCTTTTAGTTTTAGGGACACAATTACAACTGAACTCAGCTCACTTCTTTCCTTTGAGAAAACTCGGAAGTTGCATCTCATGTCCCAACGTCAGTCACATGTATATCCCTGCCTGCATCTCACTCCCTAGACTCAGAGTCACACTTAACATACTTTCCTCTGGAAACTGAGATGCTGGAGTATGTCTCCAAGATCCAGACCTAGGCTTTATGTGTGATCTGCGTCCACTTAACTTGGAGAATGAACATGTACCCCAGGCTACATATGTGTTAATAATTCCACAGACCTTGGAGCCAGGACTCCATGGTTGTTCAAAGCACCTGAATGTGCAACTCAATACTGCTGTAGCAGAGTGGAACCCATGTTATACTCAACATTGAGAAGAATGTCCTCAGCCAAGACATTTTACTTTGAGAAAAACAAGAATAGAAAGTTCCCCAAAGCCTTTGCAACAGAGGACTCTAAAAACCCGTAGTGCTGCTGCCCCAAATTCATATAGCCTGGGACACTGAGGTACCCAGTTTTGTTGATGTTGACTGCAGCTTACACAGTTACTCAATTATGTAACTTAACTTACACAGTTATACCTTTGTATATACTTTAAAATAGAGAACTGAAGTCCACATAGCCAAAACCTTTAGTCTTGGCTACAAATATAAACATGTTCTCATAAAATTCAGTCTAATTGTTTGAAGTAGTAAGCCCTTCAGCAGATGCACAGACATCAATTTAGGGATACACAAATAAAAAAAAAGAAAAGAAAAAGAAGGGATCGTAATACCATAGTACCAAGGAGCAAAATAAATTTCCAGTAACTGACCACAAAGAAACCGTGACTTACAAATTATCTGGAAAGAAATTAAAAGTATTAAAGAAAACTCTCTTAGAAACAAGAGAACAAAGACATATAAGTCAATAAAATCAGGAAAACAATTTCATGAGCTACAACAGAAGGTCAATAAAGAGAAATAATCAAAAAGACCAAAACAGAAATATTTGTGCTGAAGAGTAAAATGAATGAAATTTATAAATGCCAAAGAAAATGTCAAGACTAGACTTGATCAAGACAAACTATCTGTGAATATAGAGATAAGATTTGAAACTGTAATCAAAAGATAACAGGAGAAAAAAATTAAAAAGGAAGGAAGGACTAAGATTTTAGGCAACAGTAATCAAACTAATACTCACTTTACAGACCTTTCAATGGGTGGGAGAAAAAAAAAGAAATTGAAACCTTATTTGATGAAATAATTATTGAAAACTTCCCAATTCTTAAAAGAGGTAGCAAACAAGGTTCACGAAGCCAAAGATCTCCTAACAGGCTTGGACCAAAGAGGTCTGCTTCAAGGCTTATGATAATGAAATTGTCAAAGAAAAACTTGAAAAATAAATATTGAATTTCACACAAACCCAATTAATGATTGGAAAAAATACCCAAACAGACATCATTAAAAAAAAATAAAGAATACCACAAAGATGGAAAAAGTATCTCAAAAGTGTTCTACCTCATTAGTCATTGGGGAAATACAGATCAAACCCAGAAATGATTCCACATAAAGCTTTTTACTATGAACATTACCAAAAAGACCAGGGTTAACATGTGAATCCAAAATAAACAAGCAAAAAGGAACCATAATACAGATTAATAACCTGTGCAAAATGATGTAACCATTGTGGTAAACAATATGAAGGTTATTAGAGAAATAAAAAACAGAGATACCCAGCAATCCCTCTTCTGGATATATATCCAATGGAAAGTAAATTGATATCTAATAAAATATCTGCACTCCCATGTTTGTTTCATGATTATTCACAGTAAACAAGATATGGAAGTTACTAAAGCATGCATTGACAAATGAAGGGATAAACTGCAGCAGACATTAATCCATACATACACACATACAAACATACATACACACACACAAACACACTGAAATATCTCACACACACACACACGCACACACACACTCACCACTGGAATATTATTAGGCTTTTTATATGAAGAAGATTCTGACATTTGCCATACCATGAACAAGTCTGGAGAAAATTATGCTAAGTAAAATAAGCCAGATTCAGAAATAAAAGTGCTTTATGATTTCACTAATATATAGAATATAAAAATATGGTGAAAACATAATGATAGAGAATTAAACAGCATATAAAGTGGTTAATAGAATGGAAAGATGTAGCTGAAAAGATACAAAATGAACAATTCTAGAGATCTGACATACTGTGGAGGAATGTAATTACTTTTTTATTGTACTCAGGACCTTTACTATAAGTATAGATTTTATATGTTCTTCACACACACACACACACACACACACACACACACACAAATAATTATGTAAATGACAGATATACTTACTAGCTCTGCTGCAGTAACCATTACATTATCTATGTGTATGCTAAAACATTAAGTCTGTAAATATATACATTTAAATTAAAAATAGAATGCAAACCTTAATGTATTATAAATCACTATACAAATAATTGTGAGGAATTTTTATCTAATATTCCTAGCACCCGTATGGTGACTCACAACCATCTGTAACTCCAGTTCCAAGGATTCAATGTCTTCTTCTGACCTCCACAGGGACCAGGAATACACATGATACACAGGCATACATTAAGGCAAAACACCCATGAAACTGACATAAAATAAAATTGTTTTTAAAAATAGATAATGGTATGATTTGTTGTCAAACTTAAGTTGTGTGAGGGTTTTAAAAGTCATGTCACACCAGTTTGAACTTCACACTATATCTATATGAGTACGTCTCCTTTCATGATTTTAAGTAGGACAATTATTTTTATAATAGTAACTAAATGAAAAATAAATGAAATACATGAATCAATAACAGAGGAATCTATGGCAAAATAAGTGTTTCCAAATCGAGAAGCAGTTTCAAACTAAATGATTGTTCTCTGATTTCTTCCTGTCAGACTTCTCTTATAGAATGCATTTGCTATATGTTTATCCTCCATTTTCTATAGTATTTATTTAACTGTAAAATTTTGCAAAATAAGCAAATCCTTTTTCTGTTTTCTAAGTGTCAGCTGTGTATAGTGTAGGCTGAAATTTCCGTGGTCATTTTCAATCTCCTGTAAGGTAATATTAAACGCAACCTGATTTTCACAAATGTTTGTTAGAATTTCTTATGATTTATCAGTGGCAAAACAAGCAATGATTATTTTCTTAAGGAAAATCAAGAAATTAACAAAATTAGAATATGTATATTTGATGTTCAAAGTTCATAGCATTTCCAGTGTATCCAAATGCCACAGTTAAAGTTTGGGGAACTAAGTCATACTTGAGTATATTTTTAAGTCAGTGAGCTCATTTTATAATAATTTTATAAAATATCCTACTGGCAAGCAATGTTTCTGTTTCCCCATTGATGTCAATTGATAGATTAGTTCTAGATTTTGAATCTAAATGTGTTCTTGCTGGGTTTCAAATTTTGTTTAAAGTTGCAAGTCTTTATCTTGACCTGTGCTGTCATGGATTTGATCCTTTTGATTTCTCTTGCAGCTTATATAACCAAACCTTTCTTTCTGGAACCTGGTAATTTTAAGATTAGAATTCTTTCAGAAGAACAATCCATTGACTGACCTCAAGCCTTTTCATTTTCTATCTCAGTTTTTATCTAAACACCATGACAGCACCAAGGTCCAAAGTTTTTAAAAATATAAATTTCCTTCTCCCCACTTTCAGAGAAAATAACATCAACTAAAAACTCCTTCTGTCTGAAATATTTTTTCTTTGTGTTTAAAGAAAGCTAAAGAGATTCTTGAATTTCTTTATGCAAAGGTGTTATTTCAGTGACTTGACTTAGGTGACTTAACTTTTCTTAGAACTAGTCCAAAACTCTTAAAATATGATTTATCTTCAGCATGCTTTAAATAACACCAATATATTTTGTGTGTAATAGTTGATAGTCAGCAATATACTCTCTTAAACAACTGTTCTATAATGTTTTGTAATTTGTAGAGTAGGATAAAAATCACTGTCCAAATTTAAGGCTTAAATTATTAAAAATATGATAATAAATTAAGAAAAAGAATTCTCCAAATTGAAAGCAATAATGACTCTGTACACTGAGTGAGCTAGGAAGTTGAAACAAGTTTCGCTAGAATGCATCCCACCAAAATAAGAGAGAAATATAAGAAAAAAAATGGCATGATTCTCCTTTAAAAGAAAAAAAAATTCATTTGTTTGAAATGAATTAGCTTACTGGTTATGTACAAGAGTAGTGACATCTACTTTGTGTGAGATGATTGTGTCTAATTTCAAAAGCATATTGGTACTTGACAACCAATTGGTGTGATTTTCCCTGGGGAAGACCACCACTCCTGTTCACAGCTTTCTTCAGTTGCCTGCAGTTCTTTATGTAGGTTTGAGGCCTTTTGGGCTTTTCCCCACCCAATTTGACATATTCATAGGTGCCATCCTTGTATACCTCATATTGGGGAAGTCGTATTGGTGAGACTTTGTGAGTGTAGCTTTTGATATTAACAGGAAACACAATCTTACAACAAATTTCCTGATTTTTTGACTCTTAAAATAGCTTCTTTTGAGAGACAAAAATGTCTACACATATGGAGATTACATTCTTTTGAAAAGCAATATACTTTGCAGACTAAATAAATGGAACAGTGTATTGGTTAATGGTAAGGGAAAGAAACCACTGCAGGGAACAGAAAATCGAGAATTTGAGATTTAGCATTTTGATGTACTCACTAAGAACAATCTCATTTACCCAGAGATACATTAATATACATGACAGTGTAGTGAGAGTGTGAATTAAGAAATAACAGTAAGAAAAATATGATAAAACCAGACAAATATACTAATCTGGAAGGAATGTGATCAAAAATTTTAACAAAAGGAGGGGGATGCACTCTAGAAAACATTCTGATACATTAAATAGGAAAAGGACAAATAAATGGCCAATGCATATTGCAGGATTAGCAGCTATGAAAGGATCAATTTATCTGGACAGCTGTGTTTGAAAATTCAACTGGATTTAAGACGGTTTTTTGTTTGGTTTTGTTTTGTTTTCTATAAGCAAAAAGAAGTAGCTGAGAGGAAAATGGGTCAAGAAATTGCCATGTGCAACGAGAAAGGGGACAGTTTATACACTCAAAGGATTACTTTGTAAAGAAGGAAAATTTAATGAAAAGGGAGAGGATATCAGGACCAATGCTCATAGATATTGGATAGACTCTTATAGGCCTAGAGCTTGACCAATAATATAGTGAGATACCCATAGAAATGGAAGCAAAGTAGAGCATATGTTTGCTTGTTCATGTAGATAGGCACAGTAGTAATCACAGTAGTGTGAGTGGTCTTATCTAGTTACTTATTTAGTTACTCTATTTACAGAAGAGAATAGGAAGCAAATTCATTCTGTGGGAGTGAATTGGGGGAGGTGTGTTTCAAGTTTAAGAAAATAGACTGGGTGGTGCATGCCTTTAATCCCAGCACTTGGGGTATGGTGGGTAAGGCAGAGGTAGTTGTATCTCTGAGTTCAAGGCCAGCCTGATCTACAGAGGGAGGACTAGGACAGTCAAGGCTACAAAGAGAAACACTGTCTCAAAAAGTAAAAACAAAACTAACCAAACAAAAAAGATTTAATGAAATAGAAGAAAATATCAAATGCTTGGCTAAATGTGTAAGATAGTGATCATACTAGGAAAATAGGACCAAAAAAGCAAGTAATCATTAAAGGGCTATTTGTGATAAAAGGTCATGAGTTATATATGACAATTCAGAACAGTTGTTTGTTTTCAATGGCCATGTTCAACACCATGGAAATAAGTGGAGACAATTGGAGAATTTGATTTAAACAGTTTTTGTAATCTCAGTGAGCAAAATTAATCAGAGAGAAGAATAGAAAGTATATGACTACAACATTCATTATTTTATCTTGCAATTGAGACTTCCCCAACAGGGAGGGGAGGAAATGAAGAGAGTGAGGACCATGGGAAAATTTTAAGACCAAAACTTGGTGTTCTTAGATCAGTGGAAGAATTATTGATATCAAAGTTTCAGAGAAATTTAGCTAGAAAAAAATATTGTTAATTAAAAATTGAAATATTTGTAAGCAGATACCTCAGAGATTTGACTTAGGTTCAATCATAAAACTAGTTTCCTATATGCTCATACACGTAGCCTGAATACCATTTCACAAAATATTTCAGTAAATCTGTATTTTACTTATGATTTGGGCAATATAGACAGGTGAAAATTTTATTCATTCATGGTCTGTGTTGCATCTAAAATATTTCAGATTTGAGGGCATTTCTTGTTTTCAGATTAGAGCTGTTAAATCCACCATATTTCTTGACATTCATGTAAAGAAATCTATGTAAATGTTAGCAATACTATGTGGCATGTAAATATGACTGTGATAGAGCAGGGTTGTGGGGGCTCACACCTTTCATCTAAGCACTTGGGAGGGAGAGACAGGTGGATTGATATGAGTTCGAGGCCAACCTGGTCTACAGAGTGAGTTCCAGGATAGCCAGAGTTACAACAGAGACACTCTATCTTGAAAATATCAAAAAGAATAATTTTGATGATGATGATGATGACGATTGTGATGATAATTACTGTGATTACTGTCATTATAGTTAGGGATGTTAGGGTTAAGATATTTCCACTGATATTCCCACTATCTTAAATAAGATTTCTAGAAACCTAGAGTTAAAGTGGAATATTTGGCAGCTAATATGGCACTAACATTGAAGGTATGATCATGATTTCAGTAAATGGGGTGTAACAGAAAACTGGGTCAGAGGAGAAGTCAAGATCCAGGAATAGGAAGACATGATTGTGGAAAAGAACATCTGGGTAAATACTTCAAGTCTAAGAACTAGGATAGTGTGAAATAATAACTGTGAGATGGTTGTTAAAAAAAGAGGGTGAAGCTTAGTGAGGTAGCACACTTCGTTAATCCTCAGACTTGAGAGGCAGATACAGACATATTACAGTAAGTTCAAGGCTAGCTGTTCTATACTGTGAGTTCCAGGTCATCCCGTGCTACAGTGTAGAATCCTGTCTCATAAAATGAAAGAAAAACAAAAAAGAAAGCGAGTGAACTACGGGTGTGTAGGCCATTAAAATAAAAGGAAAAGTTGTCCCGGACCTGCGGGGTTCTGAAACAAAAGCCGTAGGAGAGGGAGCGAGGATTGGGGGGACAAGGAGGCGAGAGAAAGGAAAAACAAGTCTGATATCTGATCAAGCCTTCGATTTATTGAACACATAGTATGAGTATTTATACAATTTTCGAAGTGGGGGAGAAGAGCAGGAATGCGTAAGCAGGTTGATATGGTAATCTTATCTTAGCAGGTGAACTGGTCTAACTGGTTAGGATGTCCCAGAGGATGCAATAAGGAAGTGCGTAGAGCTGTGAGATTTTCTCTAGGGCTTTCTGTGTAAACGTGGAATGAGGAAGCAATAAGGATGGGTTAGTTAGACAGTTTCCCAGAACTGGGCAGCTTCGGGCTATCTGACCTTTTCTGAACTCTGTCCATTAAGACCAGAGAGAAATGGGGCTTTTAAAACAAAACTGGGGTGTCTTATGTTTCAAGCCAGCATCCAGAGGGACTGCTTCCTACAAAAAGTAAATATTTTATGAGGAGAGGGTGCTATGATCTCCAAAATTATGGAAATTGTAATGAGGAAGAAAGAGAACAATTTCACCAAATCTTAGTTCCATGGAATGAATAATATGAAACCATGCCTTCCACCACATCATCATTCTTTCCTTTTCTTTTCAAGGTATTTATGGTAATAAAGATGCTCAAGTTGAGCATCATTGAGCCTGCAACCATGCTAAAAGTACTCATATTAATTCCAGATATTACACAGGTTTTATGGTACACACAAGGCAAATCCATATATGTGGAAATATGATAGATTTATTGGGGGAGCTTTGAAGGTTACTGATGAAGCAACAATTTCTGGTGGTAGAACCAAAAGTCTTAGTGATTTTCTCCTTTTTTTATTGAAAAATAGATTCTTTACTCATACATTATAGCCTGATTATAGTTTTCCCTATCTACTCCTCTTAGTTCCTACCCACCTCTGTTCCTTTCCAGATCTGCTCATTTTCTGTCTCTTATTAGAAAATAACAGAAAATAATAATAATAATTCTAAGAAATAACAACAAACATGACAAAATAAAATAGAGTAAGATGAAACAAAAAATATCATATTGAATTTGGGAGTGGCAAACCAATAGGAGTAAAACAGTCCCAAGAGCAGGCACAAGAGTCAGGGTCCCACTCATTCACAAACTCAGGAGTCCCATAAAAATACTAAGCTGATAGCTATAATAAATACACAGGGACTTGGTACAGACATATGTCAGCCCTGTACTTGCAGCTTCCATCTCTGTGAGCTTGTATGAGCTTTGCTTAGTTGATTTAGAGGGTCTTGTTGTCCTGGTATCCTTCAAACCCTCTGGCTCTTTCTTTCTATCTGCCTCCTCTTCCATGGTATTCCTTGACCTCTGAGGAGGTATTTGATAGAGACCTCCAATTTAGACTCTCTTTATAATGTCTGGCTGTCTGGCTGTGAGTCTCTGCATCTGTTCCCATCTGCTATGAGAGTAAGCCTCTCTGACAATGATTGGATAAGGCATTAATCTATGAGAATAGCAGAATATCATTAGGAATCATTTTATTGATTTTTGTTTGTTGTAGGTCAGTAATATTTGGTTTTGCTCTAGGTCTCTGGGCTATCTAGTCTTCGACTCATAGTTACCTAAGTAATATTGGGTATGGGTTCTTTGTCATGAAGTGGGCCTTAAGTAAAATCAGACATTGGTTGGCTACTCCCACAAGTTCTGCGCAACCATTTCCCTAGCATATTTTGCAGACAGGAGAGATTGTAGGTCAAAAGTTTTGTGGCTGGATTGTTGTCTACCTTTCACTTTTGGTAGCCCACAGAGTACTTTCCCAAACCAAAAAGATTAGAATATAGGGGTAAAAACTCCATGTAGGTACCAGCTTGACTTCCTCATGTTTAATGTGTTGAGTGGGTGTTGTCCTTGGTAATTGGGGCCCCACTATCAGTTTGTGGAGAACAACCCTTTGGCTTAGCAACTGACTTGTTTGGGGATTTCTCTTGGATCGCCTCGGCCAACAGCTCAATTGAATGCAATGCAGTTCTGCCACTGGAAGCCTTCCATGGCTAAAGAGATGATCAGTTGACACTATCTCCCATTACTAGGAGTCCTTATGAGGGCCATTTTTATTGATTCCAGGAAGTTTCCACTTCATTAGGTTTCCATTCCACCCCCAAATGCCCCACAATTCTAGCCTTCTCTCCCTGTATTCTCTTCCTCCTCTCTCATTCCATCTCCCCCAGTTTGATACTCCTCCTCTCTCCAACCCCAACTGCCCCCATTTTGCCCATAAAATCTATTCTATTTTCCCCCTTCCAAGGAGATACATGTGTCTCCACTAGATCCCCCCTCTTTACCTAACCTCTCTGGATCCACAGATTATAGCTTGGTTTTCATTAAGTTGATGGCTAATATCTACTTATAAGTGAATACATACCACATTTGTCTTTCTGGGTCTGGGTTACCACATTCAGGATGATTTTTTTCTAGTTCCATCCATTTCCCTGCAAATTTCATAATGCCATTTGTTTAATAGCTGAGTAATATTCCATTGTGTAAATGTATCACATTTTGTTTATCCATTCTTTTTAAGGGACTTTTAGGCTGTTTCCAGTTTCTGGCTATTATGAATAAAGCTTCAGTGAACATTGTTGAGCAAGTGTCCTTAGAGTAGGATGCAGTATCCTTTGGTATAAGCCCAAGAGTAGTATAGATGGGTCTTGCGGTAGATACATTCCCATATTTCTGAGGAAATGTCATGTTGATTTTCATAATGGCTGTATATGTTTGTATTCCCATCAGCAATGCAAGAGTCTTCCCCTTGCTCCACATTCTTGTCAACATGAGCTGTCACTTATGTTATCATTCTCCGCCATTTTGACAGGTGTGAAAAATGGAATCTCAAAGTAATTTTGATTTACATTGCCCTTATGTCTAAGGTTGTTGAACATTTATTTAAGTGTTTCTCAGCCATTTGAGATTACTCTATTGAGAATTCTCTGTTTAGGTGTTTAACCCATTTTTAATTGGATTATTTGTTTTATTGATGTCTAGTTTCTTGAGTTCATTATATATTTTTGGATATTAGCTCCCTATCAGGTGTGAAGTTGGTGAATATCTTTTTCATTCTGTAGACTGTCATTCCTTTGCTTTACAGAAGCTTTTCAGTTTCTTGAGGTCTCATTTATTAATCATTGATCTTAGTGCCTGAGCTAATGGTATTCTTGGGAGCCTGCTTTTATATTGTGAGTGTTGGTCATGTCCTCCCTCTCCTAACTCTTCCTTTGATTGATCACTTTGCCTGTACTTTAACTCATCTCAGAAGTCACTTCGTGTCTGACACTGGCTCCTTCTGAGCTCTGCTTCCTGTCTCTCAAATGCTAGAATTAAAGGTGTGCACCACCACTGCCTTCTAAATACTGGGATTAAAGGTGTGTATCAACATGTTTTCTACCCTAGAGCAGTCACCCTTACAGATTAAAAGGTTAAACATTCCCCTACAGTGGTCAGTTTTGGAGAAAGTTTCATGAAGTAGAGAAAAGGAGGTATATTCTTTGTGAGATAGAGCGGGAGAGAGAGAAGGAAAGGGGGAGAGAAAGAGAGAGAGAGAGAGAGAGAGAGAGAGAGAGAGGGAGGGAGAGAGAGAAATGTTCTATAAATATCTGTAAGGTCCATTTGGTTTATAATATTTGTTAGAGCCAGTGTTTCTCTGTTTATGTTTTGTCTGGGTAACCTGTCCATTGGTGAGAGTAGAGTATATATTGAAGTCTTCCAGAATCAGTGTGTGAGGGTTGATATATGGTTTAAGTGCATTTCTTTTATAAAAGTGGGTGCCCTTGTGTTTGTGGCATAGATGTTAAGAATTGAAATGTCATGTTGGATTTTTCTTTGATAACTGTGTAGTGTCCTTTCCTATCTCTTTTGATTAGTTTTGGTTTGAAGTCTATTTTGTTAAATATTAAAATGGCTATATCAGCTTGCTTCTTAAGATCATTAACTTAGGATATCGTTTTCCAACCCTTTACTCTAAGGTACTGTCTATCTTTGATGTTGAGGTGTTTGTCTTGGATGCAGCATAAGAATGGATCTTGTTTTTGCATCCATTCTGTTATTCTGTGTCTTTTTATTGGGGATATGAGACCATTGACAGATATTAATAACCTAGATTTTTATTAGGTTGTTGTTTCTGTAGTAGTAGTCATGATGGTGGTGGTGGTGGTGGTGATGTGTGGTTCCTTTCTTTTGGTTTTGGTGGTGTGAGATTATTTCCTGTGTTTTCATGGGTGTAATTAAGATCCTTATGTTGGTGTTTTCTTACTAGTATCTTCTGTATGGCTGAATTTAAAAATAGATATTGTTTCAATTCGACTTTACCATGGAATATCTTATTTTTTTTCCATCTATGATGATTGAAAGTTTTGCAGAATATAGTAGTTTGGGTTGGCATCTGTGGTCTGTTAGAGTCTGCCATACATCTGTACAGACCCTTTGGTTTTTAGAGTCTTCATTGAAAATTCAGATATAATTCTAATAAGTCTGCCTTTATAAGTTACTTGGTCTTTTTCTCTTGCAGCTTTTAATATTGTTACTTTGTTCTGTATTCTTAGTCTTTTGATTATTATGTGAAGAGGGAACTTTCTTTTCTAGTTCAATCTATCTGGTGTTCTGTATGCTTCTTGTAACTTTATAGGCATAACCTTTTTTAGGTTAGGAAAATTTTCTTCTATGATTTTGTTGAAAGCAATTTCTGGGCCTTTGAAGTGGGATTCTTCTCCTTTCTTTATTCCTATTATTCTTAGGTATGGTGTTTTCATAGTGTCCCAGATTTCTTAAATATTTTATGTCAGAAATTTCTTAGACTTAATGATTTCTTGAACCAATTTATTTATTTCTTCTATCATACCTTCAATGCCTGACATTCTTCTATCTCTTATATTCTGTTGGTGAAGAGATACAAGACCTATGACTATAGTTCTAGGTGCTGATTTCTGGATTTGTCTTTGTTGGGTGGATATTTTGTTCCTTGGTTTCTGCTTCCTTTCTAGACTTTCAGATTGTGATGGAGAGACGTGGGTGTACCCTCAGCCTAGTTGTTTCCCTGAGATGAGCGGCTCTTGGGTTAACAGTGGAGCCTGCTAGAGTTGAGGATCTGAGACAAATGAAAAAGTGCATGTGGTTGGTTAGAAGGGGAAGATCTCTGGGATCCACAGGAGATAGAAGCAGGATGGGAAAGGGAAGACTGCCAGGAGTATTCTGCTTCAGAGCTGGGGATGAAACAGAGAGAAGGTCTACAGGCAGCCTACCCTATTTTCTGGCAGACATGGTCTATGGTTTAGCAGGGGGCTCCTGCTGGAGTTGGGGCCTGGGATACACCAAGAAGTTGGGGAAGAAGAGGGGATGGTCTGTACAATCCACAGGAGATGTGGCCTGGGGCACAGAAAAGCTGCAACCGGTATTCTGTTGCAGTTCTAGGGAGGAGACTGGGGGATTAGGTCTGGGGAAACAGAGAAAGAAAAAGGAGAATGTCTGCAGCAGTCTACCTGGTTTTCTGACAAATGTGGCCTGTAGTTAGGAGGAAGTTGCATTTCTTCTAGTTCATTTGTTTTCAGCAAGCTGATAGCTAGATTTACCCTCCAGTGACAAGTCTTTCCTGAGGTGTCAGCCAACAGATTCTTATTTACTTGTTTGGGTTTTGTTTTGTTTTGAAATGGCTTTAGTTATGACCACACGACATGGGAGTTGAACATACAGAATATTTTTCTGAGAACTTTGCTCTACAGTGCTATCATTGTACACACTTTAGGTGCTCAAACCTTGGTCTTATCTATAGTCAAAGCTCCATTCTTTCTAGTTTTGCTTTATTTTAAAACATTGTCTTCCCCTTTATTTACTAGGATAATGGTCCTTACTGTTGTGACGATAGCTGCTTCACTAATTGTATATTTTGTCTTATTTTAATTTATTCATCTTTTACTCTTTATCACCAGGAAATGGGGAATAGAGAGCTAAGTATGGACATTCCTAATTAATCAATGAAGACCATATATTATTCATTCTTCCTCAGGAAAGCTCTTTGCAGAAGATCTTTCTGTAACCTCAAACAGGCCTCTCTTGATAAAGGCCTTCTCTGTAGAAAGCTTTCTTAGGGATCACCTCATATGAGTGAATAGGGATAACTGCCAGCCATCATTGGTCAAACAGCCAGCCTCAGCTTTCAAGAGATATTTGGAAACTCTATGAAAGATATAGGAACTGAAATCTGTGTTATTTGGTACTCTCTCTAGTTGATTCAGAATGCTTTTTTTAATAGCCCACAGCACAGATGGAGAAAGATGTGAGAGAAAAAATTTTACCTATCAAGGTCCTCTAATGATAGCATGACAGGTTTTACACAAGAGAAAGAACCATGTTGTTTAAGAATAGCCTTTGAGACAAAACAATAGGAGCTAGAACTGTGTGACTATTCCTGGGCTTCCAATCCTTTTTTTGTGCTGGCCTGCCTTTAAGATGCACTGGTCTGAAAAACAGATTCAGAAGAATTGTATATTTGTGGAGATATGTTTTTCTCCTTTGTGTAATCATATCATGCTAAATCTATCTGCTTGAATAGAGTCCTAGATTGAAAAGCCACAGCATTTATTTACTCTGTGAATATCTACAGCTAACGTTCACAGAGGCCTGCAAGTGATAATCAATCAATATTCTGGCTTGAGCCTTTAGCATTCATTGTCCTCCTAAAAGGACTTTTTAAAACAAGTGAACTCATGAAACTTCATGCCAAGTTCTACCTCACTGCTTCATTGACAACTCTGTTTCAACTGTTAATCTGTTGAAGTTGGCAGCAGCAGCATTTCAAGTCATCTGATATTTCCCTAACTTCCTTTTGGCTGATAGACTTCTAGACCTCAGAGATGCCTTCTTGGCATCTTTCACTTTGAGAACTGTCAAGATCTGAGTCTTTAGTCTAATTGCCAATGCCTACAAATTTAACAAAATAATTGCCAAATTATATGAGCTAGACCTGTCAGCAAGAAAATGTTCATGCTAAGATTCCATTAAAAAAACCTATGTATTTGATAGAAATTAGTTCACTTTACATTTCTCTTTTCTTCATAGTGCTTTGAGATGAGCTTTCTATGTACCCCAGGCTGGCCTCTAACTCATGATCCTATTCCCAATTTTTCTAAGTGATTAGATTATAGGCATGTGCCACTGGGCCTGGCTAGACTTTTCACTCTTTAAGACATATTTAATGTAATCTCTTGACAAGATAATACAGCCAATGGCTGCCATTAGTTTCTGTAATGTAAAATTAGTAATTCCTAACCCTTATCTGGTATTGACAATAAAGAACATATTCCTTTCCATTCATACTTTACTGACTTATGAACATCATAAGAAATTCAATTTATAACGTTAGTACTTATCAACACAGGCATGCAGCCACTGAATATCTGAATACATGAATCTATTTTGGCTCTTCAGTTATTATTTTGATTATTTAGTTGTGAGAAGTAATGCAAAGTACTTAATGGTCATAGTCTTATATGCTATCATACTACTACATTAGTTACGTGGTAGATATTCATACTCTTATTTCCTAGAAGAAGCTGAGTCTCAGAGAAATTAACCTTATGGAGAATCCCATAGCTAAGACTCAGAAAAGCTCAGGAAAATAATACCGACATAGATTTAATTTAATCTGATGCCTCTTCCATTATATAATTCTTCTAGCTTTTTCTGTAATTAGAAGCTAGCCTGTTACTCATAACAACTATGGTTTTACTAAAATTCCAACTATAGGTCCCACCAAAGTCCATGTTTCTGTTGAGATCAGTCTAACATGTGGAAGATAAATTGACTGGAGCTAGTCTGTATAAAGTGACAATGATTGAATCAACAAGGCTGCCAGATAAAATAAAAGCATGCAATCAAATTTGAATTCACATAAAATGAGTAATTTGTAAACTATTAGTATGGCCTATTTGGTATTGAGAGCATACTTGTAAGAAATTGTTCTCTATGTGAGAAATTAAACTTAACTAGACATTATATATATCAAGAAAGCCTTTCAGTTATGGTAAGAACTTTGTTATGCTGGAGATGGAACCCAAGCTTCCATACATTACTAGCAAGGGTTCTACCATTGAACTACATTCCAGACCTTAGTTAGAATTTCTGATTTTAGAGCACTTTTTAGTTGCGTTTCCTTTGAGCTACTTATAAAAGCAGCCAAGAATTCCTGGAGAGATTGCTTAGTGGCTTCCTTTCCAGAAGACCTGAATCCTAGCACCCATATCATGTGGCTCACAATTACCTATAACTCCATCTGGGGAGAGGTTGAATCTGACTCCTTCTTCTAGCCTCCGCTGTAACCCCACTTTAACCTCCCCCCCAATTCATACATTCATATGATATCCACATATTTGCCTAAATAATAAAATAGTAAATAATAAAATAAAGTATTAAAAATAAAACTAGCCTAAATATAGTACCCAGTGATTTTATTACAGTAGGAGAATGATCTGGCTAGGGGAAGATGTCATCACATTTGACAGTATTCTAAATTGTTCTGATATGTAAATAATTGAAAATGAGGTACATATAATTTGTGAACTTGATTTCTTGTGCATTACAGCACAAAGTAGCACTCACTGCCTGAACTTTTAAAATTCTCAGATGGAAATGAACTATGAGACATTTGGTGATTACATGGTGTGTTAACAATGTTTTCACCTTGAATTGGAATCCTCTTATTATTTCTGTCACTTATTTGACAAGTGGTCCAGGAAAAATAACCTATAATCTTTAAACATTTTATTTAAGTTTGATATAGGGGTAATAATCCCTGTATAGTCTATTTCATATAATTGTTATCAAGCCAAATGAGATAATAGATAACAGCATTATTCAACACAGTAGTAATTACCTTTATCATCTTATCAAAAGAGCATTAAATGACAGCTAATGATTACAAAAATAATACTAATAAACATTCAATTATTTTTCTTTCAGAAAAACTTGTTTTTTATGATCATTTTTGGCAACAAGAAAATATTTTATTTCTATATCATTTAGTATTATACTATTTTGCACCTATAAAGTCAATTGAATTATCTCATTCCAATCTAAGTAAAAGCAAATAAAAAGTTAGACTGTATGTTCCCAGATTTTATGTGAGATTATGAGAATGTGGATTGTATGTGAAACATACATGAATTCATTAAAGTATAATAAACATACTTCTATGGCATTATCTGATAGCATAAGCCTTGAAAATAATGTTGAAGTAATTTTATTCAGTGACTAGATAAAGTTTCATCAAAAGCTTACCAGAAAATTTATCAGAAAAGGAATTCTTCAGTTTTTCCATGATTAGGAAAGTTGATTCCATTGTGGTTTAACTTTTTCACAGTAAATTTGAAAGAACTGTAATAATACCAACAGTGTTAGTTCTCAAGGTTAAGGATTTATATCTTCCATACTGACCATATACAACATGTACAGTACCAAACAAATCATATCTGTCATGACATCTCTTTCTATGATTTGAGATTGACTCCTGGAATTTTGCCTTAAATATCTACTGGTATCATAAAAGAAAGCTACTAAAGTTAGTGGGCATGGTTCACAGTGTTACCTATTGAGGAACAATCAACTTAGTTGTTTTTTCTCAATAATGTTTAATTATAATTTTCAGGAAATACAAAAATAGCATAACGCAGGGTAGAGACATGTATGGGCCTTCATTCTTCCAATTAGTGCCTTATTTTTACTTTTTTACTTGAATTAAAAATTTTAATTTCATTATGCCATTCAAAAATGTGCTATTTTGCTTTGTTCCCAATCATTCTTCTACTTCACTCTCTCCCCCCTTCCTTCCACTCCTCCCACCCCAAAGCTGGTTCCCTTTCTTCCAGCTACTATGCACTTCTGCTTTTCTATTATATGCAACCACTCTAGTTCCCTCTCATGATTCCCTTTCCAGTTTTGCTGTGTTGTTGCTGTTATTTTGGTGTTTTTGAAATTGCATTTATCTGTTGTTATTCTGGCTGTCCTGGAACTCACTCTGTAGACCAGGTTGACCTTGAACTCACATAGATTCACCTGCCTCTGCCTTCCCAGTGCTGGAAGTAAAGGTGTGTGCCACTACTGCCAGTTTTATGATCCAATCACACCTATACACTTATACACATATACCCAAGCATTGGGCCATTTTAACTATTTTAATTAATTTTATTTCATATGCATGAGTGTTTTGCCTGCATGAAAAAATGTATACTATGCATACTATGTATATTTGATGCTCTCAGTGTTCAGAAGAGGGCATCAGATTCCACTGAATCCGAAGGTTTAGATGGCTGTGAGTCACCATGTGGGTGCTGGCAACAGACTCTGGGTCCTCTGAAAGAACAAGTGTTTTTAAGTATTGAGCCATCTCTCCAGTCTGTTGTAGAAGTTTACTTTTAGTTATATATTAAGTAATATTTTTATGCACTGATGGGTGAGGGGCTGCCTGGGCCTTGGCATTTTGTATTGTCTGCAGGAGTTGGACTCATGTGGAGGTTGTTTAATTGCCAGTGATCTGCACGTGCTATCAGCAGAACACCCGAGGAGTTCTGAATCAATAAAAACACCTGAGCTCAGACACTCAGGATTCCGCTGTTGAGTGGCATTGGCCATGACGGTTGTTCCCTCTGCTGAGGTTTGGAAAGGTTTGTTCCTATGATTATACCTCCATGTCTTCTTGGTAAGCCTACACAGTAGGTGTATTACTACACCAGTATGAATTTAAACCATTTTAATAAAATCACTTTCAGTAAGCATCACCCTTCCCTATCCTCCCCATCTCTTTTGTCTCCTCTATCTTTATTCTTCTTCTTGTCTTCCAACTTAAGACCCTGCTTTTCTCTAAAGAATGGATTTGTTGTACATTTTTTTAAATCCACGGACATTTATCTTTGGTTTTTACTATTAATGTTATCTTGCTCAGAGTAGCTCCTAGCAATGTTGCCTTTCTGAACTGTCAAAATGTCTATTTAGACTCTATGATGTTATAGCAGAGACATGTGGATTTATATTTAAAAAAATTTTCTAGACCAAAATTACTGTCAGAATCAAGCAAGATACAATTTTTACATGGGGTAATTTTCTCTTGATTCCAAACTTGTCCCATTAAAAAAATCACAATTTTTCTTTTAAGTTGTCTCATTAAATTATAAACTGTTTGGAAAGTGGTGGAATTAAAAGTGAGCATCACATCAAGTTATGAACTTTCCTCTTTCATCTAAGTATTTTTAGAATTGATTATTTGGTCATTTTAAACCTCAACTTAGGGCTGGGGCTAAGCTCAGCAACAGTGTTTGCTTAGCATATGTGAGATCCCAGGTTCAACATTGGTATAGGGGAAAGATAGATAGATAGATAGATAGATAGATAGATAGATAGATAGATAGATAGATAGATATTATATTTTAACTACAAGTTTAAAAGAGATTTTTACAAATCCATATTAGTGTAAATTTCTCACATTTTTTATTTCATATAGATTGCTAATGGAATATCTCTGTTTAATATAGACTGTTTGTGGGTACAAATTTGAAATTGTAGATTGCAAAGGTAGAACATTTTCTTATTCAATATCAAAGAAGTTTTTCTTTCACTTCTCCTGACTCTTATTTTCTTTTCCTTACGATATACTATCAAAGGAATCATACAGTGGTTTGCCTCAGAATACTACCTTTTAAAGTTGGGCACTCTGAGAAATACTATGGATTTCATCAAAACTCATAGATGCATATATAAAATATGAATGAAACATATATAATTAATGTTTATCTTTGGACATTACGTGATGCCTTGGGAAATGAATCAAAGAAAGGAAAGCATGATTCATTCCATTCTTCCTCTACTTCACATTCTATGCAACCAAGACTCTGGGTCCTTTTAAAGTGACTCTGTCTGAGTCCTTCCTTAGCAGTAGATCACAAGCTCCATGAAAGCAGAGGCTTTTCAACCATATTGATCAGATCCACTTTGTCTCAGTGACAAAAATAATAACACATGCTGATTACACATTAACTAAAATTTAAAATTCATATATGATCACATTATCCAGGAAATGTAACTATTGCTGATATCATAGTGCATTAATTTGCTCTATGTCACCTTCCATCTCTCCTACACACATATTTGTCATTATTGGAATTTTTCAATGTTACCACATTTCCTCTATTAATCACTTTTAGTACTTTTCAAGTGCTAGATAAGTCATACTAGAAAAGAATACAGAGAAATGAAATGTTTTCAGCCATAGTACTCAAAACTATTTCAAGATTATAGTAAAGGCTTCTCTCTCTTGTTCCCTCCATCACTTATTACTTCCCTCCCTCTTACATTAAAATGTGTATTGTTCTGTGTTCTTGGTTCACCTAAAAATACTGTATTTTATAGTATTATGTACTTATAATGTTGAACAATAGCTGGAAATATGCCTCATTGTGACTGAGTAGTTTTTAAGTTAATATGATAAACTTGGATATTTACTTCTAATGTTTATTAAATATCTCTCAATGTAGGGTATAGGTAGATCCTTGACTCCTTACTGATTGTTTCTTTAGAATAAAGACAAATTGGAAGTATCACTTAGGCTAATAAGCTACTTGAAAGCAGTAAGTCTGGATGAGCTTCATCTAGGCCTACTTTCCATTGGAATGAATGTCTGTTTTAGATATTTTGTAAATTTTGACAGGTTAAAATATATTGCTAATAGTTTTCTCCATTTGGTAAAATATGTAGAAAAGTTTTGAAGGTTAGATGGACAACTTATATATCATTTATTATATTTTCTTCTGTTACATTTATGTTTCAGTAATTCTCTAAGATAAGCTCTGCTTTATTTTTTATTTTAACATATGAGTGTTTTGCCTGCATGTATCTCTGTGCACCACATGCATGCATGGCCCATGGAAACTAGAAGAGGGTGTCAGATTCCCCTAGAATTGGAGTTATAGATAATTATGAAATACTATGTGGGTTCTTGGAATCAAACCTAGGTTCTCTGGAAGAGAAGCTAGTACTTTTAACTGCTGAGTCACCTCTGCAGAGCCTCCACTTTTTTTTTAAAGTAATAATGTAGAATCACACCATTTTCTCAGTTAATTTATTTGAGGATGCACTTTTTCTCCAAAGTATAGTGTTTTAAACTTTTAAAAATTAAAGCAAATTTGTTGTGAAAAATACTGATAGCAGGTAAGAGAAAGTAAAAATGAACATTATTTCTAGTATTGTGTGTCTTTTATTAATGTCAAACCTCAACCCTGTGTCAGGCATTAGGTACTGGACACAATGGTGAATAAGACTCTGCTATGGTTGAACCTTTCTGGAAAGGGTAGCAATAAATACAAAGTTGTAGAGAATGCTCATACCCATACCTTCTAACCTTGATTTTCACAAGAACGTCATTGCTATGATGAGAAATAATTGATAGAAAGAGGCAACAACATAGATATTAAGAAAAGAGTATTTTAAGGCAGACAAAATAATGCTGAAAATAGGGACAAATGTAGACATTTCTGCAACTTTGAAAAGAAATTAGGATGAGAAAATTTAACAAATAATGGTGAGACAACATGAGTGATATGAATAGACATGCTCAGGTTAAGGTCCTTGTAACCCATGTTAAAGCTGTTGGCATATACACTGTGACATAATAAATTAATATATTTTCATAGACCTCCTTTTAAATTTTACATGCACTTACATTTAAAACCAAAACAGGAAAGTAGGATTAAGTTATTTATAAAACTGTGTTATTTGCTTTTGTATTTAGTTACTTACTCAGAAGTATTCATGGGACATCTATTATGTGTTAAGTACCATACTTGGTACTAGTGATATTGTATTAAATAAAACAAAAAAAATGCCTGCTCCTAAGATATCACATTCTATGGGTGTGGAGAGATGCTAAGTGTTCTGAAGTGGTTACTATTCTGAGATAATAAGCTACCTAATTCTCCTTAGAGGCCTATTATAATTAGCATTTCTTAGAAACATATCCTAAGATGAGCATTGTTGGGCATGCAACTTGAGACAGTTCCATCAGGGAACCTGTAGGGAATGAGAGTAAGAAGCGGGATAAAGCAAGGACAGAGAATAGGTAAAGACATAGTATCAACTGAAGTCCAACTGTAGTTTGTTTTCAGGGGAACTCTTGATTAGGCATCATAGATTTCTATCCATTCCAAAAAAACATAGTCAGTTGCTACGTTGCCTGCTCTCTTACAGTACATCCACTAAAGTGTGTTGCTTCCCTTAATAGCTTCCAAGTGGTATGGCACTAGCAATGTATTCAAGCCAGAAAACAGAACCATTTACAAAACAAGAAAAAGTCAGAGCATTAATGAAGTTTCCTTTAATTGTCTTTATTTTCTTCTGAATTTAAAACTACTTTCAGGATCTTTAGTATCTATTCTTTGAGCATTTTCTCAGTTCCCTCCAAGATGTCATGCAGGTCTCTTAAATTCAGTTGTATCATTCATCTATTCCTGAGTAGACCTATCCCTTCCTCAGAAGTGTGGTAGTAAGCGTTGATTGTAATTACCAGTAGGAAGGGCAGTAAGAGTGGTAGGGCTAGACCTGGAGAGAGAACCTTCTTTGAGACCTGAATATACTCTTTAAACAGCAAGTCTGCTTTGTTTTTTAACAAAGGTGATAGATGATACTTTTTAGTTTCATAGGATAAAAGGAATCTTGAAGCTCACACTGCATACTATATCTACCCAGTCAGTTTCTTTCAAAGTTTCAAAACTCTACTCCTCCCTTTGGATCCTGATAACAAATAATGTTCAATCTCATATAGTTAATTACTGTACTTGTGTGTATTCCATCCATTGCTTCATTTAATGAGCAAGATGAGCCTGACGTTTTCTTTTTCTAAAGCATCATTGTATTTAGCAATGACCAACCCCAAACCATTTTCCATGTATATTCACCATAATTCCAGTGTTTCATTTTACAAACCACAAAAGGCTAGTTTATCTCTGTATTCAGTAATGTCAAATCTACATCTGCTACTTCTACTGAATGTCACTGGCCATTCAAACAATAAGACTCTTTCTTAAAGTCCCCCATAGTACCAACTATATCATTTTATTTCATAAAAACAAGACTGTGGTGGGATTTTTGAGAAATGAGTTTATGGAGGGAGCCACTTTGGATGGCTCAAGAGAGCATACTCTTAGGAGACTAAGGCAAGCAGGTTATAGTAGATGATGTTCCAAAGCAATGGTAGGCATTTTGTAACTTTTCAATTTATTTATGTCTTTTAAATTAGCATACAAAGCGTTATGTGTCATTATAGCATTTTCAAATACAATTTCTATTTGTTGATCCTTCCTCCCTCCTTTTTCCCTATCCCCTTGCTGACCGAACCTCGCCAGCCTGTAACCTTCCACTACTTGTACACTCCCTTTTGTTTTCATGTTTCATGTACTCTATTGCCCTTCCTCCTTTCTTTACAACCTCCTGTATTCCTCTTATAGTTCCCTTTCTAAAGTTTAAAGATACATAATCTCATTCAAATACACACACACACACACACACACACACACACACACACACACAGACACACATCTTTATATTCTCTAAGCTTGCCCCTGGTGACATATTTTTTCGAGCAAGGTCACAGCTCCTAAGTCTCAGCAAACAGTGCCACAAACTGGTGACCAAACATTCAAATGGTCAAACAATAGTAGACATTCTCTTTAAACCAGCACACTGTGCTATGGGATTGTTGTGAGTTAGGAGGTGAATGAATAGATTATGTCACAGAAATAACGGAGTCAGACTATGAACAACCAATAAAGCCATGAAATGGAACTTTATTTTACTTTTATGAGTGAGATAAGACTTTGGAGGGTTCTAAGTATAAAAGTTATGTTGGTTTAATTTTAAAGGCTTAGTCTGATGCTATGCTGAGAATAGATTGTAAAGTTAATAAGGACAGAGCCATGAGACAAGTTAGGAAGCTCTTGAAATAATCCAAAAAAAAAAAATACTTGTGTTTTGAATTAAAGGTAAGTTTGTTGAGAATGGTTGAATTCTGGGTATATTTTGAGGGTAATCCTAATTAGATTTGTTGACAGATTTGATAGTGTGAAAGAAACAGAATTTCTGGCCCTGAGCATATGGAAGAATAAGTGAGATAATTAACTGTGGGAGGAACAAGATTTAATTCTGAGAGTAGAAACTAAGTTTGGTTTGGAAATTTTGGTATGTATTTAGTGACTAATATTATATTGTATACATAAAAAATGTGTTTATAGGATATATCGTATGTCAAAGTTATCCTTGGAGGGTAGAGCCCCTTCCTTCAGCCCACAATGGATTTATATTTGTTTTTTTTTTAAATTTTTGTTTTGGATATTTTAATTTTGAGATATCACTTAAAAACAATTAGAAATTTAGATGAAATAGTTAAATGTACAGGTCTGGAGTTTGTTATTTATTAAAATAATTTCCCATTAATTTAACATTTAAAATGTTTCACCATTTGTAATTGTTATGAAAAACATGTCTGTAACTCTATTTTAATATATATTGTATATTCATTTAGTAACAAATATAATTTGCAATTTTCTGATTACTGATAAGGCTAAGTATCTTCAACTGCTTCTTTTTTTTCTATTCATTCAATTTATTATTTATGTACTTATTTGTTTGTTTTTAAGACGAGATGGTGCATAGCCCAGGATGACACTGAACTTATTGTGTAGCTGGGGCTGACCTTGAACTTTCTTCACCTCCTAAGGGCTGAGATTACAAGCATGTACCAGTAAGCCCAGTTTTAGATTTTATGCAGTGATAGGAAAATATATAGTTTCATTTTATTATTTTTTATTTTAAATATATGTATATACATGTATATATGTATGTGTATATATACCGAATTATTCATATATATATGTATGTGTATATATATATATATATATATATATATATGTATATGTATATGTATATGTATATGTATACATATATACAGTAGCCCTGAAAAAACAATTCAATGCAGTAGTCAAGTTTTTCGGGGCTATTGTATCAAATGCACAATGATGATTTGGATATGAAAACAGAAATTTGTTTTCTCATGGTTACAGAGGCTAGAATGCTGTATGTTGGCAATCAGAGTTTATTCAAATTTATCAGAGTTCAAACATGCAAAAAGTATGAGAGAAAACCTCCATTTGGTTATTTCCTCCTGTGTACCATTATTTTCATATAGTTTGTCAATGTGTCAGTTTTATGTTAGCTGTGACTTCTTACTTAAATTGCCTCAAGTTCCAGGCTATCAAGTATATGGTGCTTCACTAATAATAGCCATGCTGCTTTAACTGTCTGGATTTTTTAATTTATTCAAATATTTGGTTAGACTTCTTATATTTAGTTTTTAGATCATGTTTCTTTTTTATTAAAAAAATATCTTTAGAATAATTCTGTTCAGTATCCCTACAATTATTTGCTGCTAGTTTTTAATCAAGAAATATTTCCATAGTTTATTTTAGAGTTGTTCTGAGACAGATTATATTTTGTTTGCCTTAGAAATATCACATTTTTGTATCTGAATCATTTCTTATATTTAGGAATTACAATTATGATTGCATATTTGCATTTCCCTTTATCATTGTATTGAATTCTCATGTGTTTCTAATGATTTATAAAGCTATGCTGTTATATTTTAGACATATGATGATTTACAATTAGTATAATTATGTCTTCTTATAGTTATCATTCATTTTTCTGTTTGATATGTTATTAAATTTGCCAGATTATCAATACAAATATCAGTTTCTCATGGTAGAAACAAACATATATACATCATTGTTTTCACTATAACATTATTGTGATTTCTGCATATTTTCCCTACAACTGAAGCTGCCTTTTCTGAGATATTTTATACAAGTTCTCACCTGAAAATTATGTTTATTTATAGTTTAAGTCATTTAAACATAGCTTACATTCATATTTCTTCAAGGTACTTTAAGTATGTGAGATGCTTTAAATATACAAAAGAGACAGTAGCTTGTTTCTTTTCTTTTCTTTCTTTCTTTTATTTTGGACCAGTCTTATTTGATTTTACTGTAGGTCTCTGGGCTGTCTAATCTTTGGTTCTTGGTCATCCAAACAGTGTCAGGTATAGGTTACATCTCATGAAATGTGCTTTAAGTCAGATCAGTTATTGGTTGGTCACTCCCACAAACTTTGTGCCACTATTGCCCTAGGATATCATGTAGGTAGGACACCATTTAGATAAAAGGTTTGTGACTGGCTTGGTGTTTATGTTTCTTTTTCAGTGGCATTCAGAGTACCTTCCTGTACCAAAGATGATGGAATGTAGGTATGAAGGTTTTATGTAGACAACAGTTAGACATCTCCATGTACTATGAGTTGTGTAGGTATGAGACAATAGTTTCTAACCCATGCTTTCAGATATCTTTCTGTGATTGTTTTAATAGTAAAACTAATTTAAAACACTTAATAAGCTTTAACTGATATTATTGAGTACCAGTAATATAAAAAAGTCTGGGTCAGGAGATGAAGAAACAGACAAATTTGCTTTGACCCTAACTTCAACATTTTTCCCCTGTGGGGGAAGACAATTCACCAACCAGTAAAGAATAAAGCATGATTTTCTCATGGAAGAGCAAACACAACAAGGGATGTAGTTCTTTCTACTTTGGTTAATGAGTCAGGCTTTTATTTTCTCCTGAGGAGACATGGAAGGAAATACTATTCCATATCACATTGAGATGAATCTTGAAAGGTGAGTGGGTGTTTGACCACCAAAGAAGAACAGCAAGGCTATTGCAGGTGAGAAAAAAAAGAAAAAAATGGAGTAAGTGTTTGTGCAAGTGTGAAATGTGCTAGCATATGTGGAGCTTAATTATAATTCAAAATTGCTCATCTTGACTGTTATATCAAACAACCAGTACATTCAAAATAAAATCTTATATTATCTGGCACTTGTGATCATTTGTGATTCTGTTCTCTTTCCTGGTTTAAGTGTTGATCATTAAAGATTGATTAAATTAATACCAAAGTGAAGATAAAGTGAAATAATTGAAAGAGCTCATGCAAAATTTCAACATGAATGAGGGGAGCTACCAACTTACTGTTAGTATTTGTACAATCTATGGAGTGAGGGCTGCTGGTATGCCCCCAATATCCATTCTTCCACTCAAGTACATGAGTAGAATTTTTGGCTACTTTGTCAAATACTACATTTCTCATGATATTTAGCAGATTCATAAGTACAGCCTTCTGATTGAATTTTGGCCAGCTGAATGAACAGAAGTGATTTACCCAACCTTTGGCCCATTAATTTGAAGGGAAGATTGGAACATAAACATGATGGCAGGAGCTACTCAGTTGTCTTGGACAGGGAGATGGTAGCTGCACGTTAGTGATAGGTAGGGCAGTGATATGTTAGAAGGAAGCAGGCTCCCCACTGATTTTGAAGTTGCCTGCCCAGATTTTGATATGCAAGAAAAACTTCTCTCTAGTCGAAAACAACTATTATTTGGAACCTCAGAGTTACAGCAGCCAAAGCAGCATGTGGCCTAATACAAGCAGTATTTCTATTAAAAGAGTAAGAAAAATTCTCAGTGATTAATTGTGGACCTGTCAATAAGTAGTATACCTGATCAATGTGAAAACTCATTTGTAATCATGGCTAATGATGATGAGAGTACTCTGCCATAGCAGTCTTCTACACTTAGAATAAGAATTTTAAAACAATTTCTTATTTTTATAGCCTAAACACTTCAAAATGCACAGAAAATTTTTGTTATCTTGACATACTATTATATTTATAAGAACATTTTCCTCATGTAACATGAAAATAATGCATGTAATTAAAAATATAATTAAAAATATACACTGATTAAGCTAGTTGTAACCTATTATTTTTGCCTAAAAAAATCAACTAAACTTAACCAAAAGCTCAGAGCCATTCTCAAAGATGTCTTCTTACCTCCTAGGAGCTGAATGACTTTCTTGCTGAAAATTTTGCCTTGAATGATCAGTTGGAGAAAATTGAGGTTGGCAATTTAACAGATGGTTTGAAATTACTATTCCTTTTGACAAGGAAAGCAGAGCAAGCTGAAAATACACTTAACAGAAATGTTAACATGGAAAGGTATTACAGCTGGTGCACTGCTATCAAATGAATCAATAATTAAAGGATGAGCTCTATTTTTCTGTGGTACACAAAGCAATAAATTGCTGCTGTGATTAATTAATAATTTAATTGAAGCTAAGGGCTTTAATCAATCTTAAAAGCTGCTTAATGTAAGCATACCACAATGAAATCTACATATCAAAATAGAGAAAAGTCCTTCTATTCAATTAGCAGGTTTGGAAAGCCTCATACTTCCTTTCTGGGAAGCATCCCAGGGAGATGCTGATTAGTTAGGAAGAAAGACTGATCAAAGGTAAAGTCAGAGAGTTTCTTAGTGTCAGCTCAAAAGACTGAATTATGTTTGACAAGGGATTTGAAGTGAGTGATTATTTTAGAAATGATGTCACCTAGGTCTTTTTGTCTAATTGGAGATTTAACACCTATTGCAGTCAATTGAATCCAGTTAGCTTTCTTTGAGACTTTGTTGCTACAAATAAATCACTGGGCATGGGCATAGGTGGTATGAGCCTCCAGGAAGCACTAAAACAGGAGTAAAGAAACTCAAGGTCTCATCATATCTCTGCTATTGAGTAAGTGCTGCCAAAGGTCTTTTCTAGCTCTGAAATTCTTTGATTTCCAAAAGAAAATTCAATCTTACTAATTATGAAATTTTGTTATATATGCCTTTGAATCTGAAATTTGAAAGGAACTTTAAAAAATCTAATTTGCAGCCCATTATGATTCAGATCTTGGAACTCAGACTTCAGCATAATGAATGAACACTTTTTCTGATTAGGATTGATAAAGAGCCAATTGTAGGTGTATCTACCTGATTGGGACCATTCATAAATGCAAACAACTCCAGTTTTAGAATGCAAAGGAGATTATATCTGGGTATTATATGCACAAATGACTTGTGTTATTATTAAAAACTATAGCTTGCTCATAGCTGTTATGAATAGCATAAATGAATTTGCTTTTTTATCTTTAAGAGTGAAATTGCACTTATCACATTGGAATGGTGGAAAAGCATTTGATTTGGCAAAAGAAATTTTATGTTATAGGTTTTACAGGCTTTTGGTTTTTAGGAGAAGTTCATTAAATGGATTGTAACCATATATTTTCAACTCACAGCCCACATAATAATCTATTCTATAGAGTCACCTTTCTTTATAGGCTTGTAAGACATTACATGGAGTGTCCTAGTGTTATCTCTATTATCTATTTGTGTCTACTTAATAATAGATTTACAGAGATCGCAATTACCAATCCACTATAGGGTACTAAGAAAGATAGGAGGGGATGATTCATAACTTTAGTCACATAAAATGACATAATAATGTCCTTAAAATAAGACATTGTCCTGCTATTTGTCTTGGTGGTAGAGTGACAACTCAGTGTATTCCTTCCATACTTTTTTGTATGATGATGCTAAGCTCATCTCATTAGTAGAAGAGAATACTCTGATGGTTGTCCCAGTTCTTGGCAGCATTCAAAATAACACCAATCAGCAACAGATATGTCTGTCAATCTTTAGAGTCAGTAATTTAATTAACATGAATTCCCCATTAAATCTCATATTCCATGGCAGTAGTACTCTTTATTTGCCAAGATATTTTTTAACCAAGTTTGACAGATGGCTGTTTCTCTTTGAAAGACAAGGTAAAAGGGCAAAATTAAAAAGAAACAACAACTACAAACATAACACAAAACCCTCCAAATAACTTATGCTTATTACAAGTAGAAATTTGTGGATTTTATACATTTAATGTGTACTAACTGGAGGCTTAACATATATTTTTTAAAGACAAAAATGTGTGTCCAAATATATCAAATGTGAACCCATTCCTTATTAAACCTGAAGTATCTGCATAGTATAAATATGGGTCATAACCTATTAAAACAGATTTGTTTCAAAGTAAGGTTAGAAGGCCTCCAACAGAAATACCAAGTCTTAACTATACCTGTATTATACTGTTATTTGGAAGTAGTGTCCTCACAAATGTGATCCCGTAAAAGCGAAGTCATGCTGGCTTACATCAACACCTGAGTCCAATAGCTGGTATCCTTGTAAATAGACTTGAAAATGAACTAAAACACAATGAAGAAGGCCATATGGTGACAGAAGACAAGGCTGAAGTGATGTAGCAACAATCCAGGAAATGTCCACTAGAAACATAGGACAGATTCTCCCTCAGAGCTTCTAGAACAAATGGATTATACTAACAGTATGACTTTTGGAGTCATCTTTGATGATTTTTACTCTTTCTTTCAAATTACCTAGTCTTATCATCAGTAAGTCTTACCATATCACCTCCAAAAATTTATTTCTGCTGGTGAAATGCCTTTTAAAACCCTACTTAGACTACAACTGTAATATATCTCTAATATATGTTTTCCTGTTTGGACTTCTTTCCTTCTACAATGTGTCCTCTTCTCAGTAGCTAGTGTGATCTTCTAAACATTGTTTTGACAATGGTGATTCCTAATTGAAAGCTACTCAGTATCTTCCCAAGAAATTCCCAAGCCAATCCGCCTCTCAAGCATTACAAGGTTTTATGAGATGGAGTCTCCTATTTCTCTGTGTTCAGGTCCCTTTACCCCCTCTTTAATTTTGTTTTATTCAGACAAGTCTCTTCTTGAATTAATTTACTTCCAAGTATTTACATAGTTTCACTTTTTTGACCTTTCAAGTCTCAATTCAGAGATCATTTACTCAAAAGGATTATCTTTAGCCACTCTAACTAGTTAGTACTGCATCTTTCATTGGAATAAGCTAGTTATTACTTACCAACACTACAGACATCCCTTGTTCCCATTTTCCTGAGTGTCTTATGCTATAAATATCACTTCCTAAAACTTTGGATTCTTATGGCCTAAAATGTATGTGTACCATAATAGGTATTTTTTATACAGCCGTTAGAAGACTCCACTGTGATATTCTTACATCAGTAAGAGGAGCTAGGAGGAGACATTTAATTATTTTGTGAAAATATTTTTCTTGGTAGAAACAATCTAGTTCTGAAAACTCTACATAACTGAGTTGTTATTAGAAAAACAAAACAAAACAAAAAACAAATGGATATATCCAAGAAATCATTAAGAAGCAGTGTGGGAGCTGGGCATGGTGGTACATGCCTTTAATACCAGCACAAAGGAAGCATAGACAGGTGGATTTCTCTGAATTCAAGGTCAGCCTGAACTGTATAGTGAGTTCCAGCACAGTCAGTGGTGCACAGAAAGACTATATATCAAACAAGAAAACAAACAAAAATGCTGTATGAATGCTTTTATTTTATCAATCTAACAAGTTAAATTGAAATGTTTCTTCCTACAACCGGAGTTGAGGAATGGTAAAAAGACATCATGTAACTGGTTGAAATTGTTCTGTGAAACAGAGGCTTATTTTCCTAATATTTCTTGACACTGGTAATATTCAAAAGTGTCTTTTCTTATTTGTATACACTGCAGTTTAATAAGTTTGAGGTGAAAAAAATTGCTATAAATTCACTGTGAATTTAGGTTGTGAAAGATTACCATCTCAAAATATAAAATATACCTTTTAGCCTTTGGGCTTCTCTCAAACTCCAAATGTGATTATTTAACAGGCTAAGTTTATTTTAAAATAAGGCTTAGGTATTCATGTTTGTAGCAAATAAATGGCATGTAAAAATCCTGGCAATCTTACCATTTTGACAACATGAAATTTTCCCATCCAGCTGGTCATTAGGCCTTTCCAACTGTCAATGTCTCTTGCAATCTGCTTTAATAGTAGCATATAATTAGCTTTATACAGATCACAGACATTGGGGGGTAATATTCCAATGCAAATATCAAAATCCCAAGAAAGTTAACTCAAAGAGACATATGTCGCCACCATCCTTCATGACAATCTTTAGCTCTGAAGGCAGTAGAAGTTGATTTGTGTAAGGTACTTTGAATCATAATATGGAAATATTGTAATTAAATACCTACTGGAGTTCTGGAAAATATATTCAGGAGAATGATATAAATAGCAATGCATCATTAAAGTACATTGTTTGTGTTCATATCCAGAGCTTAGTAATCACTTTAATAAGAGGTGCCAAATAATTGGAAAATAAATATTTCTAGTTCTTGGTTGAAGTTTTCAAGATTCAAGTATCAGGGAAAATTTAAATCAATACAAATTTATTTATAAATTAACACAGTGATTAATTTGATTCATCTCAATTATTGTATCATATTTAATTACATACATATCCTTATACCTATATACATATGCAGAGACTGGTTTCCTTGACCAAAACTATGCCCTTTTTAATGTTAAGTGAAATGTAGTACTTTATAGAATTTGAGGTATATTTTACTGTCAAATAAGGCACTCCATTTGGGATTATAAGATTTCACACCCAAAAGCATTGTTTCTCCTGTACTGAGAATTCCTTCCTCTGTGGTAGTTCCGCATCATCATAGCAAGGTTTCTGTGTGGATGACACACAATATTAGGGAGTTTTAGCAGGTAGGGTAGGTAGCTGCTCCACAGACTACATATAATTATAATAGTGGTTTATGATATTGTGTATTAATGGAAAAAGAGTGAATAAGAGAAAGCAGGATATATAATATTATTTTTTTGCTAACATAAACATGAGAGAATCTCATTATTGACATAGTTCTAAGAGTTTGGGTTTTTTTTTGTTTGTTTTTGGGTTTTGTTTTGTTTTTTGTTTTTTGTTTTTGCAGTGCATTAGAGGAGCACAAATAATCAAATAATATTCCTAGTAAATTTTAAAAAAAGTAATATTCTAGGCTTCAGATCTGCCCACAAGATACTGCTGTTTGGCAGAGCAAGTCCAAGATACCAACTGTGTATTTCAACATCTAAGTTGGAGGGGCTCATGATGCCAGATCACATGAGAGTAGTGAATTTGCCATCTCCCAAAGAGCTTAAGGTTGGCCTTATTACAGCTAAAAATGATAAATTGGGCAATAACCAAATACCTTAACTGTTAGAAGGAAACTGCAGTTTGGAACTTACAGTGAAATTCCAAATGCAGAAAGTTCATGAATAAAGTTGAAACTAGATTTTAGATAGAGTTCCTTTATTCATTTTGCATTTTTCATAAACCCATTGCCTATACCCCAGGGACTTGACAAGAACTTGAGCTTATTATTCTGCATCAGTTTAAGTCCCTTGACAATTACGCGCTTTTTGTAAAACCATATCTGTTTTCTGGCTGGGGATCATTATTTGTTTACTAAGACATTTCTGTTTGTATATATACCACATAATTTAATTACTCTTATTTGTTGGAGAGGACCAAGTGCAAGCATGAAGGACATTCTTACTCATTTATAATTCCGCACAACGTATTAGTTAGCCAAGTTACTGAGCTTTTAAATAAGTAAAGGCAAGGAAAATCAGATCAGAAATATTATACATATAATACTGTTTGTTATATTAAAAACTAAAAACCTAGGCTAAAGAGATGTCTCAGCAGTAAATGTACTTACTATTTTTGTAGAGGACATGGGTTCAATACCCAGTACTCACATGACAATTTATAACATTCTGTAACTCCAGTTGCAGGGGATCTTAAGATGTCTTTTGACTCTCATGGCACCAGGAACCCAAAAAGTGAATATACATATATGCAGGTAAATCACTCATACACAGAAAATAAAATACATTTTTAAAAATCCTGGAAGCATAGAAATTATAAGTGATCTTTCTGAGGTCATACAACTGTTATAGCAAAATAGTGTTAGAAGCCTGCCAGGGTAACACATGCCTGGGACTGAAACAGGAGAACTAAGAGTTCACAGTCAGTCTGGACCGTTTCATGAGATCTTGTCCCAAACTAAACCTCCAAATACTTGAACCTTAATATTTTAAACCCTTTGAACAATTTAACTATGAAGGACAGTAGTCTCATATATATATAGCTATAGTTATGACACTTAAATGGGTCTTTCATCACACTAATTGCTCTTTTCTTACTTGTTTCTCTTACCCTATCTTAATGATTATTCATATTCTTTCCTTAATAATTTCCAGCATTAGCCAGGTGATAGAGATGCATGCTTTTGATCCCAGCACTCAGGAAGCAGAGGCAGGTGGATCTCTGAGTTAGAGGCCAACCTAATCTACAGAGTGAGTTCTAGGACAACAATGGATACACAGAGAAACTGTGTATTAAAAATTGTTATTATTATTAATATATTCCCAACTTTGCATTTAAAAAACATTAGGAAAAAGCAGGTCCAACTTCCTAGTATTTTTCCTAGCATTATTGTATTTTTTCTTGTATCTGATAGCAATGTAAATATAATTTATTTCTACTCCTGAGTTATGAGTCACAATTATATGCCAAAAATGCATCTCTCTGGCTTTTTTGACCTAAAGAACATGATGATTTTTTTCATCCAAACGAAATGTTAACATAAATTCCACAAATGTTAAGCAGTCAACTGAATGTTTATGTCCTCTCCACCCTCAATCCATGTGCTGAAATTCTAATCCCCAAAATAATAGTGTTAGGAAGTCAGGCCTTTCAGAAGTAATTGGATTATGAGAACAGAGTTCTCATGAAGGAGACAATGCCCTTATAAAAGAAGCTCCAGAGAAGCCCTTTGTGTATTTCTGCCACTTAAGGTTACAGTGAATAAGATGAATGTCTGGGAAGCAGGCTTTGATTTGATGCCAAACCTGACAGTATTTCTATCTTACAGTTTCTGGCCTCTAGAAATGTGGGAAATAAATTTCTGTTACTTATATGCTAGTAAATCTATGCTTTATTATTATTATTATTATTATTATTATTATTATTATTATTTTAGAATTTCAAGCATGGGTACTTTATTGCTGTCATTCACACTCTTCCCTACCCTCCAACTCCCCTAAGATACAAGGGAAATCAAGTACCCTTTTGGAGTTATTTGTATAATTAATAAAGGAATTTAAGAACAGAGTCAGATGAAAGCACAAGGAAAACTTTATTAGATTTTAAAAGAAAAGCCATGGGGCAAGAAAATTGTAAAACCTCAGCAGCTACTTGGAGAAAGAAAACAGAGGAGAGAAGGCAAAGTCATACCATTTCAACTAGTACAAAAATCAAACATATTGCAGATTAGCAGACATGGCAGGGAGGCAGGCTTTAGAGCCAGTGAGGAAGTCCAAAATATTGTGGAAAAGCCCAAAGTGTTAAGAAAACATGCTTAGAAAAAAGTAGAAAGATGAAAAGGCAAAGTTATGCTTTTTTGAAAAGTGGACAGACTTACATTTTTGTGGCCCATAAACTTCTGCACTGGGGACAGGGATTCTGAAAAGGAAAAACACAGGAAATCAGCTTATCCATTCAGTATGGCTTAAGGTGAACCCACCTTCCTATGGGTGATCTCTTGACCAAAGTAATTGAACTAGTCCAACTGGGATGTAAGGTTTGCACCCAAGAAAAAGATTCTATTCTTGTGACCAGGAGTTTTTTGTCTACTCTGACATTCTTCTTCTGAAGTAATCCAAAATCATTTAGCAACCAGATACAAGATCAGAGTTCCAAATATTTCTGCATTTCTGGCCTCTGGCTAGGATGAAACTACTAAGAAGCCCAAAGACATTTTTGGCTCCTACATAAGAAACAGGTTATCTTTTAGGGGCTCTTTCTACTCTAAACTGTCTATCCAATTTTCTACCTCTGGTCTCATCATATTCATCTACCCCCAATCCTTCTAAGATTTAAGGACCTTTTTTCTCCTTAATTATTATTGTTACATATATGTATCATTTACTGAGCACATTTAGTGTTACTCAAATGTACATGTGTTTAGGGCTGACCACTTGGAATTGAATGACTGGGAGCTCAATGCATGAATGGAGTAAAGAATACTATAGCATGGGAAAATATTAATGATTTAAAAGTGATTTTTGTATTTCAGTGATTTGTCCATGACATTTACCAAGTAAGTGAGGATTCAGCCGCTATGGCTAAACTGATTGTTCCTTGTGTTCCCAAGCATTCCTACTAATGCTATAGCAGTGTTCAATGTTATTTATGTTGATTCACTCCATATGCTTTGAGCAGGTCGCAAACATGTATGAATATTGACAAGATTAAATATCTTTCAGTCATATGACATTTATCTTCTTCCAGAGATGAAATTAATTTAACTGGCTTTAGTTCTTTAAGACATTATCTTCAATAGTTAAGTGAATAGTGTCTGGAATTAAATGGATAGGGGTTTAAGTCAAAGAGCAGCAACTGTATGAGCTTGAGTTAGCTATTTGGTCTCTCTTGATCTTTTTCTTCCATCTATAAAATGGGGGAAATAACACCTACATCAGAACACTGAACATTTTGGTAGTGATTCAAATGTAAGGGCAGTGCCAAATGCTAAATGCACAATAGTCACTATGTCAAAATTAATGGCTATTGTTGCTACCATTAGTACTATTATTAGTACTTTTGAAGGATAGTTAAAAAATCCCACTGTAGCAAACTGGGAAAGGTATAGGACAGCAAAGAAATAAGGGCTAACTGATGCATCTTTATGGGTAGTTTAAGAGAGTGGTAGATTATTAGATACTTTCCTGAAGTTTTTCTTATAATTCTCAAGAAATTAAAGTGTCCCTTCTAGCTTACTAGTAATCTGTATTTTTTGAAAAATAAGTGTTATTTAATTAAAGCTAAAGCATGGTTCGGAAAGCACTTTTTGGTTTCTTATCAATCATATGCCACATGCTTTGAAGACATTTATTCAAAAGGTGATGATTTTCACATTCCTAAGCCATCACATGTGATGGCTTTTTATTCTTGTTATAACCAAATATTCCTCCCTGTGAAAAATAAGTTATTTTATTTCTTCAATAAATATATTTAACATCAAAGATTTGCTTTGAAGCTAAAATATGTGGAGTTTTTAGGGAGAAACAGGAAGAAGAGGTGACGTCTTGGACATTAGTTCCAACTGACACAGATGTCTGAGAGTGAGGAACTCAGCATATCCATTGGAAAGGGGTTTTAAATAACATATCCCATGGAATGCACAGATAAGAGACAAAGTAGTTGTATGGACAAGACTAGTATAGACATGTAAGATGGCACAATTACCAGGGCTTATGGTAAATACCTTATACTCAGGACTATAGAGGAAACATACATTGATGGGTTTTGTCATGGATAATACAATAGCTTGAAGTGATCTCTTGACTCAGAAATAATCTTTGCATGTATACAGAAAAACACTATTATCAGAATGTCAAGCAGTTTGGTGACTGAAAACTATAGTTGTTAAAATATTTGAAGTCTGTATTGCACCATAATCCGTCTTTATAGGCACTTATATGGAACCAAATCTACTCTGAAAATTACTTGGTGAGAATGAAATCAAAACAATCAGCACTAGGTAGATAGGGTTTTTAATATTATCAAGAGAATTTGGGTAATCACTATACAATTGTTCTTACCAGTAGTGTTAAAATTCTGACTTTATTGGCAACAATATTCTGTCACCATTTCCATATTAGAGACAACTGTACTTATTAAAAGGTTCCATCATTCAAGGGCCTTTATCTCCTAGACACATCTTGTAAGGACGTGGCCAAGTTTTACTATTTATTCTGCTCCTCTTCCTGTTTCAATGACTCACCATTTCTTATCAGCTTCTATGTTCCTTGGATTTCAGAATAAACTCAAGCAAATTAGTCAATCCCCTGGGCTTTGCAGTTGGAGCAGTCAGAATCTCAGTAGGAAATAATACACTCCAGATGGTTCGACTCAAGAGACACTAATGGATAGACGAGAGTCACTCTGAAATGAGCAACAGCTAAGAAGTCTGTCTCAACACTAATCTTGAAGGGAAGACAACAGCTGAGTGAAAACAGGAACCAAGTGGGAGGCTTCTTATCAGGAACTGTAACGAATAAAGGGCCTCAAGTGTTTCTTGGGACAAAGTAGTGTATTGAAATAAAGGACATTTAAGAAAGAATGAGTGGCTAATAGTGTTCTTTAATCTAAAATTTCTGTCAGGATCTACTATTTACCCAAGAAAATGAAAGGTCATCTGGAAAGACAATGGTAGATATGAGTAATAATGGTGGTAGTGGAGGGGGTGATGAGACAAAAGCGTAATAGCTACTGTGTGTCTCTCTCCAGATCCTTTACATCTCTATTCACACTTAGTGTGTATTGATCTTATGTATCCTAAAACACTAAAATGAAAGGCTTGTTCGGACTTTTTGAAGGTAAAATTCTCACCATGTAACCTTGGAACTTGAAATCTTCCTATGGCAGTTTCCAGCATGCTAAGATTATGAGCATAAACTATCATGCACAACCCGAAGTATCTTGTTTCATATTCAGTGCTGTGGTCACCAATTATTTTCTATAGTCCCTCAAATGTTGAATCATACTCTATAAGCCTGATTGACAATAAACAATGAATAACACATGTTCTCGCACATGGAAAATAAGCTGATATGAACATGGACTACTGTTTAACAGAAGTTGGAAAGGGAATAAATTTAAGTAAATCAACTGAAGTTGAATTTAATAAGTGCATAATGTGTGCAAGTAGGAAAAGAGTACACTGAAAACCATTAATATGTGTAACTGACGTATGTTAATCAAAGGGTAAGAAAAGGACAATAGAAGATGTGCTAACGTGGATGGGGGGAAGCTCATGAGGCCTCAAACCTACAAAAAGAACTATAGGCAACAAAGGATTTTTTAATCTATATTTTGGAAGGATTATATAGCCACTCAATGGATATAAAATTACTTTTCAATGTGTTTAGCACAAACCTGGGTTCCGCAGAATCATAAAACATTGTCTTACCTTAAGAAGGTTATGATTTGTCCTGAAAGACAAAATATACACGTATAGTATTGCAAGTAATACAAGATAGTGTATAACAAAGTACCAGAATGTGTGATATACAGTTTAAATGTTGAAATAGGACTGTAGACTAGAATACATAGGAAAGGTTACATGGGTGAAGAGGGATTTGATTCAAGCTCAATTGTGAGTAAAGTCTATAGGTGAAGGGAACAGGGAAATATTTGCAATACAAGCCCCCATTTTGTTTGCTTGAAATGTAAATATTTGTCTAACTTGTATTTTTGTCTTCAAATTTGCACATAAAGACATTTAAGTATTTGTTCATTTATTTTTTTCAATGTTAGGTTTTACAGTTTTTGTTTTACTTAGTAAATTCTATATATATATGTTTTCCATATTTAGTCCAATGCTAGCTTTGATTTTTCTGCTGAAATTTTTATGTTTTAATGGATAAGTTCTTTAAATTTTTTTTATTATTATGAGATTTTCATACATGAGTATTATATTTACATTGTTTCCATCCCTCCTTCTTCTACTCCCGCTCAAATTCATGACCTCTTCTGTAACTATTGTTAAATAGATATGTAACACAAATATATATATTCAACACACACACACACACACACACACACACACACACACATACATGCCAAACACTTCTCTGTCTGGGGAAGGCTATTTCTTCTTTTGTCAGCATTCCTTAGTTGCTTGTTACTTTTTGTGTAAAATTGAAGCCAGCTGGAATTTGTTGTGAAACTGTGTCTCCTAGAAATATCAGATACTATACCTGTAAAGTCTTTACAACATGAATACCTATGTATGAGTTATGAGTTGAACTAGGGCAACAATAGAAATGTTATTACTGGTTTTTTAAATAGGATCTTGTTGAGTAGACAAGTTTGGCCTTGGTATTATTTAGGTCAAGCTAGCACTGAACTTGTGATCCACTTGCCTCAACACCTCCACCCTTCACTAGGATTCTAGACATTCAGTACCATACCATGGTTGAATTAATGTTCTGACTAATATATAAAAATTGCACATATTAATGGAGTACCTTCTCATTATTTTATGCATATTTATGCATGTAAATATTACATCATGATAATCACATTTATCTTTTCAAATTTTTATCGTTTTTTTATTGTGGAAATTTTCAAAAATATTATGCTGGGTTTTGGAAATATATAGGACAATACTGTAATTATAATCATCCTACTTCATGTTAGTACATCAGGACTTCTACTAAACTATAGCTTAGTGTTCAGTAATAAACTTGTCTGCTTTTCTCCTTTTCTCCTATTCTCCCAGTCCCTGGTAACTACTACCTTTCAATTCTCAACTTTTATGATACTCATTTCTTTTTTACACTGCACTTATGAATGAGAGCATAAGTACTTGTCCTTTTGTGACTGGCTTATTTTTCAACAAAATAACGTCCAGTTTTGTCTTATATTGTTGCAAGTGATATAATTTCATTCTTTATTTGAATGAATTTTATTCCATTGCATGTATATATCAATCCCACTCTCTTTATTTGTCAATTAATTGATCAACATTTAGGTTATTTTCACTTCTGGGCTATTAAGAAAAATGTTGTAGTAAATGTGGGTTGGATAATTCATTTATTTAATGTCTTTTGAATTTATAGCCAAATAATGGGGTTGCCGGACTTTTGGTGATTATTAGTTAAGAATGATTTCTCCTTGTCTTTCTATACCAGTATCACTTTTTAAATTATTTTATATTTCTAATGAATGTTAGGAATTTTCTTTTGATTAGTTTTCAAACACATGTATCTAATTGTCCCTAGGAAGTCTTTAAATTGCCCTATCAATAAACAATATTCCCTTATGAACATTCTTGACTTCTTTCCCTATTATTTTTCACGAGTTTCAAGAATGGCCACGTACCTTTACCAAACTGGATTTTTGTCATATTCTTGTTTTTCGACTTTAATGTATCTATTCATTCTGTTTCTTTGTTCTTATTTGCTGGAATTCTACCTATATTTAAGCCTCATGGCAGCATTAGCTCCTAGTGTTTGATAAGCCAATTTCCTGATCAGACTGCATCAGTGTCTTTATATTCTTATGTTACCTCACTCTTTGCATTATTTTGTAGTTGACCACAAACACTTTGAAAAGAGAAAATTTAAAATTGTTTTGTTTCCTCATCCAGAATGAACAAAATAACTAGGATGTCCATGTATATAAGTGCCTTTCAGTGCTACTGCTCCTAAAATACTTGAAAGAAACAACTTGAAGGAAGAAACATTTAGGCCCACACACTCAAAAGATTCAGTCCATGTTTTTTATGGCTCTGCTGATTCTGGACCCATGATGTATAAACTGAAGCAGAGTTTCCTAGTGGAAGAAATCTGTGATGGAGGAGGTTCTTCATCTATCTTATGGTGACCAGGAAGCAGATCAGAGAAGTAACAAAAAAGTTCCAGAGAAAGATATGGTCCATAAGGACAAACCTCCTATGACTTACTTGTTCCAACCAGATGCCACTTTTGAGGTCTACCACTCCTCAATTTTCCATTCAAATTTGGGCTCCATCAGTGAATTAATTCTCTGTTCATCTCTGGAAATCATTTCACAGACACATCCAGAAGTATGCGTTATTACTCTCTTCAGTAATCCTCAATCTAGTTAAATTGATAGCCAAAGTTAACTATCAGACCGTCAGCCTACTTTCTGTATACCAGACTTTGGACCTGTATAAATTCCAAAATAAGAATTTTGCTAATATGATTGACAACTATCAATCATTATTTTGTGAATTAGCAGGAAATAAGAAACTAGAATCTTCTAGAAGTAACAATTCAAATCATGAGTGAATATGGATGTTGTTAATATGCAAAAGGATTTCCACAGTTTTCCTCAGAAGTCATTAATAGTTTAACTTGCCAAATGGGTACGATTTTTTAAAAATGAATCACCCATTTCATCAATCTTTTTAAAAGAGTTCTCTTTAACATGTATACAAAAATGAAAATTAGAGATTCTGTTCTTTTCTAATGTGGTACTACTCACAAGCATGGCTCCCAGTATGTTACTTACACCCTAGTAGGTATTCATTATCACAGGATCTATTTCCAAGATACAAGAAATAATATACGCTTTAATTGGATCCCTGTTATATATCTAAAAACTGCAAATGAAATAATTACTTAACATTCTGCCTCCAAGATTTTATGCATTTTAATGACTAAATTCTTCTTTCACATTAAAAATTTCAGCACTTATCAGCAATTATGAATATAAAAATAAAGTCTAATGATGTAATAAAATACAGTACATAAAAATGGTGCAGAAATATAACTGGTAGTTAATTAATAGATAATATCCAAGGTACTGAATAATAACACCAGATAATCATTTTTGATCCAAATATGAAGGTGAATGAAAGCCATTATTTTATGAGCAGATAAACAATTTATAAACATCATATTTATTTGTAATACATTTTGACTTTTAAGGATGTTTCAGGTTGACAAAGAAAAGGAGTGGTGTGTAGAATAATAGCATCATGCGGCTTGTTTACTCTCTGCAGCAGATGACTTTCTGTCCTTAGACAAAACATTTTCCTTTGATAAGAGTGTTCTTATTTGTAAAATGGACAAACTTCTCTGCTTTAGATACATCATGTGGTTCTGGTTATAGCAAAGATTTCTAAAAAAAAAAAAGAAAAATAGATGAGTTAAACAATGTTATAAGGCAGGAGAGACTGTCTCAGTGAGTAAAGACACTTACTGCCTAAGCATGAGGACCTAAGTTCTGATCCCAACATTCACATAAAAGAAATGGGGGAGATACGAATGAATAAAGTAAGTCCTGGGTGTGATCATGTGCCTGCTTATAAACTTAGATCTGGTGGGGTAGGGGAGGGCAAAGCCAGAAGGATTTGGGGCCTTGCTGGTCTACAGCCTAGTTGTAGGTTCAATGAGCTCAGTGAAAGACTCATTCTCAAGGGAATAAATTGCAGAATGATAAAACAGGATACCTTATGTCTGGTCTCTGTGCACACACATAGGTGCTTGCGCGCGCACACACGCGCACACACACACATACACACATACATACAAATAAACATAAACACATACAACACAGAGCAGATAGAAGCTGCACTGGAATAGGTGGTATACTTTCAGTTAATTAGAAAACCATTATGTCTACAACAACATTCTCAGCTAGATATGTTCATAGATACCTATACTGGTTAGAGTCTTGTCAACTTGACACAAACTTGAACTGCTTGGGAAAAGCAAACCACAGTTGAAAAAAACGCCTCCACCAGGTTGGCCTGTAGGCATCTGTGGGGCATTTTCTTGATTAATGATTGAAAGCCTCAGACTACTGGGGCTTTGTGCAACCTGAGTAGGTTGTCCTGGGCTGTATAAGAAAGGAAGATGAACAGTAATACACACGAATAGGAAATAGTGTAAAGCAGAGTATATGAACTGAAAAAAACTGTACACTACTAATAAAAATGCAAGATTAATTTCATAGACAATTTGTAAGATGAACTACCTACATTGCTATAGGGGCTGAAGAGATGGCCCAACAATTAAGAGCACTTGCTACTCTTACAGAGGGCCAGAGTTCACTTCTAATCTGCCACATTGGGTGGCTAATAGCCACCTGAAACTCCAGTTCCAGGATATCTAGTACTCACTTCTGTCTTCTACTCACATATGATATACATATATATACTCAGGTCCACACACACAGACATAAAACAAAATAAATTAAATTAAATTAAAGCATAAAAAAATCTTTAATAAAACAATAATAAAAAGTAGCTAATTTTCAAAGAACATGTATAGATAAAGCATCTGGAATCCATACTATATTATAGGGCAAATATAATTAATAATTATTGGGATTTTTGACCTGTTGTGGACATACCTCCTTGTAATTAGTGCTACTCAAGAGAATGAGGCAAAGAATCACAGATTGAGACCATAATTTGCAACCTATTGAGTCTCTGTTTTAGATAAATTAATAGATAGATAGATGATGGATAGATAAACAGACAGAAAACATCTAGGCATATCTAACACTCAAAAGTCCTGGTTTCAATCTCTGGTACTGTAAGAAAAATGATTAAATATACTATTCTAATTTTTTGAGATAATAAATAATTGCATCATTTCCCCCTTCCCTTTATCTCATATGCAACCTCTTTGCTCTCTTTAAAATCATTGCTTCCTCTATTTTTTGGTTACTACATATGTGTGTGTGTGTGTGTGTGTGTATGTTTGTGTGTGTTCCTAAATATATAAATACAATCGTCTCTATCTGTATAATCTTACTTGTCTAAATGTTTTCTGAGTGAGTAAATAAATGGTAGAGATTTCCACCATAACTTTGAGCAGTTTCGTTTTTATGTTATATATTTATCTATTTTAGTAATTAAGTTAGACCTATACTTTCAAAATAAGTAATATCATGAAGTCAAATTAATTTTGTTCCACATATTTTTTGAATTTTAAAAAAGTATTATGGATTATGTACTAATATGGGCTAACAGCTCAAATAGATATAAACTTTCTGAAGTTTGCTTTTATGGGTAACAAATAGATTGCAGCAGTTTCTAGAAGGGCTAGCTTGAGGTTCAAAGAAACTGTCTATGACTTTATTGGTCTCATTCTGCTCTGAGAAGTTACACTTTTGTTAACTTCTTTTTAAGCTAATGGAGATCAGACCTGATTAATGCAATAGCCCTTTAAAATATAGAGAGGAGTTTGGAATTCTACCAATGGAAGGCAGATACACAAATTGTGTTCTTCATGAGAACTGGATGAACATCAGCAGGCTTGCACCAGAAAGCTGGAGAAAGTTGTATTCTCTATTTTTGCTTGGAATGCTCCATTGTTCAATCTGGTCCCAGTACCTGAAGACTTGAACATGAGACAGTGATATTTGTCCGTTAAAATGTTTTATCATTTTAAAGCACATATGGTGATGGTATAACTAAAGGAGGGATAATCAACCTTGAGTGCTGCTAGCATTAAGGAATTTGAAAAAATAGGACTTAAATTAATATGCATGAAAGATTTGTCCATAAAATGGAGAAGCTTGGAGGACTGAAAAAAAAATCTTTAAACACAGTTAAGGGAGAGAATGATGTGACAAGAAGAATGGGCAACCAGCTAGTGGATTGCAATCAAGTTTTTTTAAGACATTACTTTTTTTTGTCACTTAGGGGGATTTCCCCACATAAGATGCAGATCAATGGATAGTTTGTCACTGGAGATGTCCTGGCTCCATCTTATTGTAACTGCTGTTTTCTTTCTTTTGATAACCTGGAAATGAGGAGATTTAGGACAAGACACACTCTCTATACAATAACAACAAGACATGAGAGAAACCAGGTGATTGAGGGCACAAGAATCTCTCTCTTGTTCCTATGAGTATTATTACTGTTTAATTAGAAAACATATCTAGATGATAAAAGAAAATTGGATCCTCCACCACCAAACAGTTATCATGAACTTGGTGTGGGTTCAGAGAGGATGGGTACTCTTATGTTCAACCAATGAGTATCAGAGAGATGATTGGGTCTTGAAGGCTGCCATTTTATTTGTCACTCCGTCAATATGTGTATTCTAAAATATATTTATCCCTGTTAGAGTCATCACTGACCCATGTTTCGTGTCATTCTACTCAATAATTAAATAGGTTGAAGAGTAAAGAATGTTTTCTAAGGAAAAGATCAGGGTCATTTATATGATATCCTATTAATCGTTATAAAAGACATTGATTAAAATCTTTTAAAATTAAAGAGTAATTTGGATTTTAAGTTTAATGTGTAAAAAGATATTGAAGCAATGTAAAATCACTATTTATGTCTATTTGCTCTCTCCAGTAGTTGAATTTGAGTAATAAGTATATTTATCTTGTTCCCTATAAAAGGTTTTTAATTATCAGCAATTATTATCTTAGAAATACTAAATTCAATTAAAGAACTAAGTGTGCTATTCTTTTTTCATTAAGCATCAAAGTCATTTTCAAGTTTTAGGTATATAATAATTTTTTTAAAATTGGGTCCAACTTACTTTCTATTAAGAGCACAAGTTAAATTCAGCAAGCGTGCAAAGACATTTATATTTTAATTTGAAAAATGTCAATGGAAACAACTTTACAAAGATATATCAATTTGCAGCCACAAAAGCCAATTGTAATGTCAGGAAAATAAATTACCACAATAAGAATTTATTTGGGAAATGGTGGCATCACCTTTAAAAGTTCAATCACATATTCATTGCATGGTATCATTTGTTAAAATTCCAGTCTATCTGTACTAATTTGTTTTCAATAAGCACTTAATATTGTCCCATCTTTCCTCTTCAAAATGTTGCATATTGGTTTTTCTCTTTGTCTTACAACCTTGCTATTAATAAGGGATTTCAACCAAATAGAGGAAAGAATGGCTAAAGTTCTGTTGATTCATTGTTAAGCAGAGAGCATTGTGAAGTCATTTGAAAAGTTTGCAATATAGTAACATATTAGAGTTCCAAGAGAAAGAAAGGAAGAAAATAAATGTAAATATTAGTGAACTCATTGTCCCTATGCAAGTATTGATTTCATTCATCTTATGTTATAGATAGGATGGCTAAGCAAAAAAATCTAAGCTCAAAGGTACCAATTGACTAGGAAGCAAATATAGGAGAATAGGGAAAATGATGACTGTTTGTTGGTTAAAAGGAGAAAAATGTCAAATCTTTCTGTGTGAGGGATTCATCATTTCTCATCTTATTCTTAAGATATCTTAATAAGCATTTGACAAATGTCCATTTAGCGATCAAAATAAAATTGTATCTATAATCTTGATTCAGGGATCATCTTTCAAATATTTCATCTTAATGGAAAAAAAAACTTTATCAGATTCCCCATAAAATTATTTAATGTCTGTGGTTTAACTTTCTAATAGTTATCAAGAAACTCTGAAAAATTTCATGATGAGCCATAACAAATTTATGACAAAATGGTGCATCATATATATGTCCCTAGCAACACTGAGAAGAGTCTGTATGAAAATTTCACTGCAGATATTGGTCTCAGTGGTAGCATATTATTCCAATCTAGGAAGAGTTAAGATGAAGCTCTTCCCAGAGGAATTCCATGGTATTAAAACATAGGAGTTTGTGAAAATTGTAAAAATCTGTAGAATGGAGGTTGAGAATACAAATATTTACAACTGTTACCCTGCATGCCAGCTGTCATTCATATGCATTTGCAAGTCTCAAAAAGAATTGGAAGGGATAAAAAACAAATGCTGTTTCTCTAGTTTTATAAAGGAGACAAGTCCTTTCCATTAATCTCCATTGAGTAGATTGTCTCTTCCAGAGAGTTGTGCTAGAAGGCATTTGTCTAGAAAATTGTGTTATATATATTTCAAGTGAAAATGAAAGAGAAAACAAAGATCTATTAAAATTTTATTGGGTAGGCTGTGAAGATACAATCTACTTAAAAATATATGTTAAGATATAACATGTCTTCAAGGATATTTTAACAATTGTGTTAATGATATTTAATATGTTAGCAAATGAACAATCATATGTGTAGCTTTATTAAGAAAAAAAACCATTAGTAGTTGATCTGACTACATCCCTGGTGGAGGCAGATGTATAAAAGATACAATGAATAATCTGTCCATAAATATGTAATTAGTCAGTAAACATGAAATTTGTATGATTTTGCATACTTACTGTTAAGAACTAATACATTTTAGTTTATATTCTTTGGCAAGGACTTTGTTAAAGAAACAGTATGCATTGGTACATGCTAAAGGCATGTTTAAAAAGGATTCAGAACCACTGAGGTAGGTATTATATTGGTTTGTTTTTGTCAAGTTGACACAAGTCACATTCATCTGAGCACAAGGAATTCAGGAATTCTTTCCATCACATTGGCATGTCAGTATATCTGTAAGGCATTTTCCCCATCAGTGATTAATGTGGCAGGGCCCAGCCCCTATGGGTGGTGCTACTTCTTGGCAGGTGGTCCTGGGTTGTAGAAGAAAGGAGACTGAATAAGCCATTGGGAGCAAGCTGGTAAATAGTACTCCTCCACAATCTCTACTTCCGTTCTTGCCTCTAAGTTCCTACTATGACTTCCCTTCATGGTGGGTTATTTGCTGTAAGATGGAATAAACCCTTTTCTCTACAAGTTGCTGTTGGTCATTCTCATTATCAAAGCAATAGAAAGGAAATTAGGCTAGGAATATAGAGCATTGCCAGGGATGGAAAGAATAAGGCTAAGCTCTGTAAGAATCATGAACAGGTGGGATTCTGTAGTCAATGGGCAGGGTGGATGGAACTTTATTTAAGGGAGACCATCATGGAAATACTGGCTAAACTGACCTAATTGGATTGTTGCTGAAGACAACCCAAAGAGGTCAGATGTTACTTGAAGATGTTGGAGGATGTGGAGCCCAATCAGATATCCAGATATCAAGGATGAGGTATCCCTTAATCAATACAGCTCTTGACTAAATTTTTATTTCATAAGAAAAGTATAGAGATGGGCCTGGGATTAGTTCAGAGCCTGGCTAAAACTTAACCAAACAGAGAGCCTTTGTCACTAGTTATCACAAAATGCCACTGAACTAAGTCTTTTCACTGTTATTTTTTCTAATTTTTTTTTTATCTTGAGGCTGAGAGAACAGGATATCCACAAATGATGTCCTCAGAACCAGACTGTGAAGCAAAATTTCCCATGTTCTTCTGCCCTTGTGTCTCATTTTCTACTCCTAGGGCAGGCCTTCAAAATAAGAACCTGTTCTTACTCAAATGAAGTCAGAAAGCATAAAGATTATTCTAATCTTGCCTGGCCTTTCTTAAAGCAGGCCATAGAGTAAAATCTCTGAATCTCTGTATAGAAGAGTAAAACCTAAGACTTTCATTGAAATAAGGACCAGCCCCTTACATGGAAGAAAAGGAGGTGATACCTAAGTGCCAAGAAGAACATGAACAAGCAGACTTTGCTTGGTTTCCCCAGTATATTTTCATTAAATGACACCATTTATTTCCAATCTTATCTCTATGGTGATGGCCCTGCTTCATGGAACCTAAGCAGGACAACAAAGAGTTCACCCTATGTTCTTTGCATATTAAATCTGAGGACTACCTTGCCAAGTAAAACTTTGATTAAGTGAATGTGCTCTGCTTTCCTTTTACTAACCTGTCATTGGTTAGAGAGTGTCATTTACAACACTTGGATGGAAAGAAAAGGAATCACTCCTTTCTGATGTTCTGTCTCTTTTCCAGAAGTTCAGAGGGATCAATGTAAGTATGGACTTAAGCTTCTAATAACAAAACAGAGCTCAGGGAGAAGGAGGTAAGCAGGGTGATTTCCTAGACACAAGAGGGAAAAACACCCAAGGACCACACTGCTTTGGATTTTCCCATTGTTTACAGGAAAGAAGGCGAAACTGTTATTTTTCTTGGGACATGTTTAACAGAAGAAGTAAAGCAAAACCATCAAAAATACCTGAACTGATATTTACCATTTGAGCAAACATCCAGAGAGAAAAATCCTCCCTGGAATTAACGATCATCATACAATATTTTAAAGTGGTTGAAAATAGTAAGGGGGAAATAAAGAGAGTGTTTTGAAACCAGACTGAGATGGTCATGCGAGGATTTGTTCACTAAGGTGCAGCACTAGCAATTATTGCCAGTAGATTTTAGCAGCTGGAGAGAGTTTGTGTAATACAGACATGGCTATTTGACAGGTCACTTTTTATTGCTGTGCATGATCACTAATTACAAAAGGCTATCAGTTAACATTCAGAACGTGTTCTATGTATTTCATCTCACTCAATGAAAACAGTATTGTTTCCTTTGTGTTTCTCATTCAAAATTGCGAACACCAGCTTTCGATATGCATCTGTGGTGTTATACACAGAATAATTCCTACCAGATAATATGGGTGTTTGTGTACTTTATGTAGTCAAATTGAATCTAGTAATCTGTACTGTTGTAAAATGGAAAGCAATCCCTATGTAACGGGAGAGGGGAGCTAAAGCATGAGGCTGTTGCTTGCTCTGATCTTCTGCTCATGTTTACATTTGAACAGTCCTTGATAATTTTAGAAAAATTCTTGAGATATTTGATTTCATATAATAAGAAAAATTTTGATTGGTGTGAGGAAAAAAAAATCTTAAAAAGTGAAATTGAGCACTTACGGCTCTCTTCTTATTAACACATTAGAGTTTAATTCTTAGTTCTCACTCAAGTAAGACCATGGATTGAACAGAATTAGGCGGGATAATTTAGAGTTACTCATGCCTAAATAACATACATTTGTAGAATTTTTGAGTTTGTTTGCTGTAATTACAAAGAACGTCTAAGGTGATTCCACTGAAAGGAGGGAGTGTGTGGTCCAGAAAAGGGATTTTACCACAAGAAGAACTAATTTGCTGTAATTTTCTTCCCTGATCCACAGTGTCCTCTACTAGCTTAAACTATTTTATCAGCAGACATAGAAAGTACATTGATTTCTCTTTTCTTTTTTCATGTGTGTTTAATAAATATACCTAAAATGCCCTGAAAAATGTGATTTACAGATTCTCTGGTCCAGTGGCCCTGTTTGCTCAGTTCAGTTTTGTTAATTCAGCTTAAATTGAAGTACTCACTCAACAGCTTACAAATATTAGTTGAAAGAAACATATTTGTTGTTTTTTGTTTGTTTTTAACTCTGTGGAACAAAGAGAATAATCGTCAACAAAAACCTAAATCATTTATAGAACACAATGTCTCTATTTGTAAGTAATTAAGGACTATCAGAAAAAGAGACAAAACCTTTTGTTTTCTGACTTTGAAGAGTGCCATTAATAATGCCTGTTTTGCTTAAGAACGTGTGTCATTTTTGTGATGATATAATTTATACTGTCACAATGACTCAGAACGTTATTCTCATATGAATACTTCTTAAACAAAAAAAGTTTCATGAATAAGGATGATTGATATAGAAACTGAGCAGTTTAGAAGTCGACTTTGGGGGTTCAGTAGTGTTATAAACATAAATATGTAATGCTCATGTCTTTTTAAAAGCTGTTTTGCTTAAATCTGTCCTTGAAATACATTTTTATCTTCTCTTTTCCTTTTTTCATTTTCTTTTCTTCGGCCTTCCACATATGTCATAGTTTACATATTTCCCTTAGTCAGTCCTATTAGGCTTCCTTTACTTACTTCCTTTGACATTTCCTTATTGAAGATCCTAGATGCTGTGGTGATTAAGTTTCCGAATTCACAGGACAGCTAAGATAGATAGGCTTATCACAGATTAGCAGTGAAGCCAGTCACACATCTATAGTGACTTTGAAGTAGAAATAGTTTCATAGTTTGGACACTCAGATATCCCTTGAAGCAGGTGCCCTTAATTTTTTCTTCAACTAAATGCAGCATGATTTATTGATATGACTTAAATTTTTTTTCAATTCATGTTTTTGACAGGAAAGCTCCAGGTGTCTGGATTTAAAGGAGAGAATGGGACTTGACTGATAGAAGTTATTGAGATGCTTAAGGCAAAATTGACAGAGACACAGAAAAGAACCTCCTATCAATTATGCTAGATCACTGAACCAATTGGTAGACAAGAAAATAGAGATTAGAGATTAGAGATTAGAGATGTCAACCTTTGATTGTCTAAAGAAAAACAATCTTAATGTCATTATCAAATAACTTCAGATATGTTGTACGTGTATATAAAAACACTCAAATTAAAAGTTGATTGACTGGATCACTAAGAATAGAAATAGAGGGCTGAAGAGATGGTTGGAGTGGGAGAGATAAAGTGCTTTCTATAAAAACCCAAGATGAGATTCTTAACACTCACACAAAAGGACAAAAACCTAGCATGGTGACATGTACCAGTAACTCCAACTCTGATTCTGATGGTCAGGGAGAGAGATAGCCAAATCCCTGAGACTTATTGGATAGCTACTCTAGTTGGTCAGTGAGAGACTCTATCTCAAAAAATAAGGTCAAGAGAAATGAAGAAGAAACACAAATTTGACCTGCAGCATCCATTTTTTCACACATAAGCAAGTACACAACACTCAGACACACACATAGAAATAGAACACAGAATGAAGAGGCTATAGGGTTAAATAATTCTTCAGTATGCGTTTTATCTGAAACCTTAGTCTCCAGGAAAGATGACAGCAGTTTACAAACTCACTGATGGACATTCTCAAATAATGTATCTTCCATCTTGAAGAAAAGTTATATTGTGCTAGTTAGATGGCTCAGCCTATGAGGGCATCCAACCTAACAACCTGAACTTGACCCCTAGGACCCATATGGTAGAAGGAGAGACCTAATCCCTGGACTTGTCTTCTGACCTACACACACATAACAAAACACACACACACACACACACACACACACACACACACACACACCATGGCACCTGCATGTGCTCACACACATGCGTAAATACAGAATAAATAACCAAATATAATACAAAGTAGAAAAAAGGGCAGAATTCAATTGAACCTTTGTTTCCTTCACTACATGAAGGTTAAAGTAGTAGCACAGGAATTAGCCCAAAAAGGCTTGTTGGTAGCTTCAAAAAACATCCATGTTATTACTGTTTATTAAGAGAAATCTGGTTTTTAGAAGAGTTCTTATGGAAAATTGTGCCATTTAGTAAAGCAAATCATTGATGGTAACCTTTGGAGCGAAGATTGGCATTTTAAATATTCATAAATACTGCACTGCATTGTTCTTTTACTGATGAACCACTAATGGGCTTGTGAAAATAATAAGAAAATGATAATTTATGACACCATGAGTTCAAATGTCAACATACAGAGGACATAGAAGCTAAGATGCTTTTCTTCCTTTGTGTATAATGGAATTGATTTGCTGTTTTTTGACAATGCTTTGTGTATCACTTGCTAGGCAATTATATTCCTAATAATACTGTGTTCTATATAAAACTGACCTATCATAAGCACATTTTTAGTAAAATAATGACAACTTCCATGATTTATACATATTTAATTGAAACTATTTAGACCTCATTTTTCTTCAAATTGCCACAAATTGAATATATCATTCAAGTGTATTGTTACTGAATGGAAATATAACTCAGAAATGGCATTCACACCCTCAAATTGCCATAATCAACTCTACTCTTTAACTGCTCATAATAGTTTATAATTTCTCTTGGAACACTGCTTGCATTTATTACAAAAATGACACTAAATTAAAACCTTTTAAGTAAACAAATTGATTGAAATATATATCTTTAATATGTACTCAACAGATTCCTAGAATGGCTTGTTCCTTCAACCTTCAAAAATGTCTCTCTTGTGATAACTTTTTGCACGTTTGTTTGTGTTCTTTTCTTGATAGAGACATTAAATTTATCATACGGCATTATGAATTTTTGCATGCCTGTCTTTCTAAATAGATTGTGACACCTAGTTTGTTATTATATTCTGTTCCAATTAGTGATTTTGCCTTAAGAAATAATCTCAACAGTAATGTAGTATAGTGGCTTAAATCATTGGTAAAACAATCATTACTATTACTATTGGTGATGCTCATATTTTTTAATTTGTGGGTGAGGAACTTTGCTAAGACTGGACTGTGTAGTGAAGATCCAATGCAGATCTAGAATGTCTCTCAAAGGGTCCATTTGATGAAGGCCTTGTCCTTAGGTTGCTGTTATTGGGAGATATTAGAAAGTGCTTGGTCCTACTGGGTGACTTTAAGCTATCAAGGACATGTCATGAAAGGAATTGTGAGCTTCTGATATCTTGATTTTTCTTTTTCTTTCCTACTGTAATGTGAAGGCTTTGCTCCACTGTGCACTCCTCACTGTGATATGCTGTTTTAACACAGGGGACCAAAGACAGTACAACCGATTGTTAACTGAAACCTCCCAAATTGTAAACCCAAATAAGTTACAATTTTATTTATTTCAGGTTTTCATTGCAATGATGGAAAGCAAAACAGCTTAGCAGCTAAGCCTTAGCTGAGTAGTTCAATTTGAACACTCTTAGAATGTTTGCATGACCAGTATTAGAGCGTACACCAACGGTGTAGCTTCTGTACACAAATAAGTTGAGTCCTTGAACTCCTTGGGTTCATTCTCTTTCTTTTCCTTTTTTAGATATTGCTATTTGTTGACGAGACAAGGTATCACTATATGGCCTTGACTGGCCTGAAACTCACTATGTAGATCAGGTTTGACTTGAATTCACAGAAAACTGGCTGCCTCTGTCTACCAAGTGCTGGAATTTAAGTTGTGTCAAACCATACCTAGATTTCTCTTTTCTAAAGCAGTGTTTTCATTTTCTAGGAACTTTATCACATGGCTTGAGCTTCTTATATCATGAAAATAATCAGACGTTTTACATGATAACTGGAATTCAGAGTATTCACAGGCCTACGTAGATAAGACTGCAAGACATTTTATTAACAAGCCCTAGAACTCCTAAGCATCATTTCTCCAAATTGATAGAGCAAGGTATCAAGCCAGCTTTCATTCATCAAAAGGAATGAACAGATTCTATTTCTTTTTTAAATTGTTCTTGTTTTTTTTAATAATTTATTTAATTTTATTTTATGTGCATTGGTGTGCGGGTGTCAGATCCCCTGGGACTAGAGTTACAGACTATTGTGAGCTGCCATGTGTGCTGTGAATTGAACTCGGGTTCTCTGGAAGAATGAGTGCACTTAATTGTTGGGCTATCTCTCCAGCTTCAGATTCTATTTCTTAATGAAGGTGTGGTATATACATACAGAGGAGGAGGGAATTGAGGATGGTCATTTTAACAGTCAATACTATATGTGTCTAAGTTTCTAAGGACAATATTTTGTGTCAAGCTGACCTTTGTTTCTTCGTATAGAGCTTAGCATGTAAATAGACTCAGAAATTGAATGGGTAACTATAGTTCTCACTTTTAAACAAAGGACACATTAGTTACTGCACTGACTATTTCCTGGTATGCACCTCTATCCAGCATATTTTTATAGGAATTTAAATTCTTCCTGACTAATGTAAAGTTCATAAAAAGAGTTACTCACTTACACGTTTTTAATCTAACTTTTTATCCAGTCTTGAAGGACCAGCCACAATAAATCTTTGGTTTCATCATCATTATGGCTTTCTGTTTTCATCAATCTTTGCTGATTTTTCATCAATCTCTGTATCTTAATCTGCTTTTCTACATCTATCACAGTATTCAAGCCCTTCCTGTCCTTCTTCTCAATAGTTAGCAGAACCTACTGGTTTTTCTATTTGCAGCCCTGACTCATTTAATTCATCCTACAAAAGCACTGCTCAGTAAATTTAGTTCTAATTTACTTATGTGATCATCTCACTCATTGATTTCTTACTGTTTTAAGTAAAATGCTCATTTGAGGTTGGTCACTCAGCTCTGTTTATCGTTAAAAATAAAGTCTTTACTTTTTTTTTTAACACTAAGTGATTCTATTACATCCCCTTCCCCACAACAAACACATGCAATATGGCAGTTAATGGCAGTTTGCATCCCTCTCTCTGTCTCTTCTATTCTATTCTATTCTATTCTATTCTATTCTATTCTATTCTATTCTATTCTATTCTATTCTATTCTATTCTTTCCTATTGTATTCATCTATCATCTATCTATTATCTATCTATCTATCTATTTATCTACTTGATTTATAATTTTCTCACTGTACCTAAAAAGAGAAACTGTATCATGTCTTTGTATCTGCAGAGCCACAGAGAATGCCTCACACAGACTAGGTGTTTAAAAATATATACTAGAATGATAGGTAAAGTGAATGGGTGACCTCTCATCACTTCTACCCAGATAAATCATTTACAATGAATAGATATTTCAGAAAACTGAACTTTGAGGTAAGCTTTTGGGAACAACCATTCTCATCTTTCAGTGTCAGACTTTTATGGATGTTCAGCTTCAGCTTCTTCACTTCCTCCTTAGTGTGTTCCAGCCACATTTGCTTTGCTTTGCTTGAGGATTCTTTACCCTGTGACAGTAGATCCAATGATGAGATCCTAGGAGTAGCCATAAGCTATGTATATTTGTATTTTAAGCAGTGTATGTGTGTGTGTGTGTGTGTGTGTGTGTGTATGAAATCATAACCAAAATATGTAAAACACTCTGCTCTGCATTTATGCGTCTCTTAGTATAATTAACCTTTGCTGTGTGTAAATGACTTGTGAGGTCTCTTGTTTGCTTATATCTGATAACTAATGTACATCATTGCATTAATATATTGCTTATGCTATATGTGAAGGACAATGTAAAAATACATATTTGTATTGGTAATCATTTCCATTGCCTAGCAGCATGTAGTATTTAGGTATATTGGAATTTATACCTAGTTATTGGTTTTAATTCCTCAATATCCATTTCCTCAACTTAAAAATCGAGACAATAATGCCAATCTTAAAATGTTTTTAGCAAGAATATATTAGATAATATGGCTAAACTGCTTACTTGAACTACCAAATAAATACACAACTATTAAATATTAGTTCTCACTCAGAACTTGGATGGGTACTTGGGGTCTGCTCCTCCAGTTACTTGCTGTGTCCTTCGGATAGTTACACGATTGATCTGTGCCTTCATTCTTCATCTGTAAGACATGGAGAAAATAAGGAAATAGATGTAATGAACATAGCACAGAGCCTTACACACAGTAAACAAACAGTAGTTTTTGGCATCAGTGTTACATAAGCTTGATCTTTGTTTGCTTTGCTTATATTCTATATTACATATGAATTCTTTGTAACTCACTGCACAGGTCATAATCTCCCATAATTGCATCAGTGCTTCATAAAGATTTCATTACAGTAAGGAATGACCCAGATAATGAAGACTGATACCTCTTTTAGTATATATTTTATCTTTCGGTCACAAACAGCAAATACAGTATTTTCTTTGCCTTTCTCTTGATACTTAAATCTGAAAATGTTAAAGTCTTGTTTAATGTTCACTTCGATTTACTCTTGTCTTTGTGAGAACAAGTAATGAAGAAGGAATTGTAGAAATTAATGGAGGAGGAGGAGTGGGGAAGAGTGAGAATTTTCGTGCCTTGCCTTATTTCTAGGAATGTCTTCAGAAATCCTATGTTCCTTAGAGTTACTTCTAAATTTGGCTGCTTTTGTTTGCTAGGCACTTTGCTGGATCCTAGCCAGTTGTTTACATTCATCTGTTTTGTTTTGAGATTTCCATGATGGATTCTGTTGTGGTGGCTGTGACTGCCCTTATTATCTTTTCCCACTCTTCTGAATGATTCACTGAGTGATGCTTATTGGGGCAACAAAAATATACCTCCTATTGACATGGAGCAAGGAGCTGCATTACCATGGAAATGATACTCAAATCCTCTCTCTCATTTCTTTTGAAATAATAACATGAATTGTATTTGCATTGTTCATGAAAATAACAAAGTAGCATCTTTTTTCAAAAGTAATCCTGACTCCCTATTTATTTCTGAGTCATCTTCCCGAGGAAGTCTTGTGTGCCATTCCTATGATACTCTCTTCACATATCCATATTTCTTTTAGAACCTCTCTGATTGACATTATGTATATAAACATTGATATACTTTGTTTCTATCCAGCTCAATTCCAATTTTCTGCTAATATTTAAATTTCAGTCTATTAATTAAATTTGCAACAGCAACAGGAAGTAAGAGGACTTGATACTAAAAATAAATAAATAAATAAATAAATAAATAAATAAATAAATAAATAAATAAAACTGAAGAAAACACATATGTTCTTTCAGCATACCTCTGCAGTGCTTGCTTTATCTACTGGAATTCCCTTCTAGTCTATGGTGTTAGTAGGCAGAAAGCAGCAACCTAATGGGACTGGAAAGATGGGTCAGAAATTTAGTACACCTGATCTTTAAGCTTAAGGGTCTGATTTCAAGTTGCCAGGATCTATTTAAATGGCTCGGCATGGCTTTACGCACCTGGAAGCCACTTCTGGGATGTGGGGGTGTGGTGGTAATGGGAGGATTGTTAGGACTTGTTAGTAATCAGCCTACCTTTAGGTTCAATGAGAGAGTCTGCCTTGAGGGTTGAGAGTGATAATGTGTCCTCCTCAGGCATAAGCATCTGTATACACACATGCACATATATCACACAAGTGCAAATACATTAATACACAAACACATATCGAAAAAATGTTATAATGTGGTAGTTGGGTCTATGAAATTGAAGGGCAGATTTTGGAAACAGATCTCAGTTTACTAGAGATTATGTACTTGTTGTGTGACTTGGGAAAGGTGACTTGATATCCACCAACCTTAGTTTTCTAATATGTATTTTTTTCTTTATTTCACGAGTAGATTAATATTAATCTTGCGTAGTCTTTGTGAAAAGTTTGAGATTATATGAAGACTTACAGAGCCTGCTACTTTATGTAATAGTTTGTAATTCTTATTACAAATGAAGAATCTGAAAGGGAAAGAGGCGAAAAAAGGTCAGTCCTGACACAAAAGGAAAAGGCTGAAGAAAATAGTGCATTTTGTTAGGAGCAGGGCTGGCTTGTGGAATTGATTAAGGTTTAATCATTAAGCACTTACTGAAGTGAAAGAACAATTAAACCCCAACAGTATCCTATGGTTAAGTAAGCTTATAAAAACTAGTGTTACAGGATGACTTGTTCCCCCTCCTAAATTTGTAATGTTGAAGCCTTAAGGGACTTTAGAATACAGCTGAGTAGGACTGCATTTGGAAACAGAATTTTAAAAGAAGTAATTAAGTTAAAATAAGGCCAATGAAGTACACTATAATCCAATATGAGTTGCATCATAATATAAAAAGCCAAATGGCAAACAGGAAACATTGAGAGTAGACCATATGAGGACATGAATGAAATGAATTCTCTCATTTTTGAACTTCCAGTGTTGAGACTTCAGAATAAATCTATTCTCTTTAATCGACCTTGAGCACAGTGATATTATTTATTGTGTTATTATTTATTGTGATATTCCATGAAAACAAATCTAGCCAGATAGGTGTTTCAAAGGAATCCCTGGTTCAAGACTAAGTTTCATAAAAGTTGAAAGCATTGACAAACAGTTCCATTAAAAAAAAAAACAAAAAACAGCAACAACAACAAAAAAACAATTCGATGGTTTGGTCATCAGGGAAGGTACTTTATTTCCTGTTTGTAGTGCTAATTAGCCTTAGGACATTCATTTCCCTGGGCCACATAACTTGTACCTATAGAGAGGAATTTGGAGTAAATGAATTTCACTTTTCTGAAGACTTGAGGAATCTTTTCCTATTGGAAAAATTCAGTGGCCTGCAGATATTACCAACAGAGATGGAAGATGGTTTCTGCTCTTCAGATGCCCAAAGCACTGTGCTACTTCCTTGCAGTAGCTTTTGTGTATCAGGAAAAGTGTTTTGAAAGGAGTCAGAGCTGGGCCTCTGTTTTAGTTTTGTTTTTGCATCAAATATATTCAATAATAGAAATTTGCCATTGTTCTTGTCATAAAATGCCTTTGATTTCATTAAAAGCTATGTTTAAATATTTGTTGGCTGAGCTCCATTAAAAAACTGCCTTAAAGAGTGCTAATTTGAATCAAATCAACATGCAGAAGAACAAGCCACATGCAAGCTTGCATTCCGACTAAGAAATTTATCTTCTGTAATTGCATAGTAGAAAAGGGAAAAAAAAAAAGCAAAAGAAAAGCCAGTGCTAGTTTATTTCTGGCTTAGTCAGAGGCAGAATTTATATTTTGAATTGATGTTTTCTTGGTGATAGGCCTCAAGGTTCAACCCATGTGCTGCTGCAAGATAAATTGGTGGTCATGTGAATTTGTCCAAGGTAAGGTAATATTTAGTTCAATTCTTCAATTTCATCATATGAAATAGTTTAGGGCTACATAGTAATGGCAAATATTTTATTAAATATAACTCAGACTGGAATATTTTTAACCTGCTTTTAAAGAAAAAGGTTAACACTACACATACAACACTGCAATTTGTCAACTTGTTTTTCACCTGGAAATATGCAATCATCTTATGCATTAACTTAACTTTTACTCTGCTTTCTATGGGATCCATTCAGTATGAACTAGACCTGTCCATTGGCACAAGTCACTGGATATTTTTCCCTTTGATGACATTGCTTTTAAATATTACACTAATACTGATGACATTTATACAAAACGGTTAGTCATCCAAACTCAGTCTAACTACCTCATCTGACTAAGTCATTAAACCATCACAACTTATTTGATTCTCACTGGAAATTTGTGACAGGGAAGAAAGCCATCATCATTCCTATCTGGCACATAGATATCTGTGCCTTGCTCAAAGACAGAAAGATAGGCAGTGGCAGAATTGAGATTTAAGGGGTCTATGTGCGATATTCCTTTTTGAGTTGACTCTTCAAGGACAAGGCCCCTAAATTTCTAACATCCTGCACTCGGTGCCTATCATATTGATTTCATTTTGTTCAGAATTAATAATCATTAGACTAGGAATTTATTAAAATTTATCTTTAGAGAGTAAGGTAGGAGGCAAGAAAGAACACTTGTTACTAATAATGTGAATATATTCCTATGAAACTGATATGTGGACAGGCAAATATGAATTGCCAGGACTTTCCCATCAACCTGCTGTATGTAAAAATTAGGATCTGAGCCAAGAATCATGTGTGAGAACATAGGAGATTTTAGCAGATGCCAATTTTAACTGCTATAAAGGCTCTATATCTGATGAACAGAGTGTGGTTATCTTACTACCTTTGTTTTCCTTATTAGAAATAAACTTAACACATAACTTTGAAAATTTGAAGGTGAGAAAAATCACACAGAAAAATGTGTAGATTATTCATTTCATTAGAGAGAAGTCATTTTCTGTACCATTCCAAACTTTATTGTTTCAATTTTCTCATCCCCAAAAAGATTTCTGTCAGCAGAATGTTATGAAAACTAGCATTAAATATTTTATGAAGCATATGCTTGTTTTTATTAATTTTATTATGTACTTGTCATTATTTTCTTGTTTCAAAACATGTTCCAAAAATTAAAAAGCACAAAGAATCTTTGAACTATCAGCATATTTCAAGAAAGCTTAATTTAAAATTCTTAATCCTTACACTTAAAAAATTGAGCTATGTAGATTCCATTGAGTTTGAGGCCAGACTGGTTTACATAGCAACTCCAGGACAATTTGAAATATACCAGTCTATACATGTCTTTAGAATTCAATCATTTTATAGCTGCAATGTGAATTTCTTTACTTTTCATACCCTTTCTGTTGTGGTGGTGATGGTGATTGTCATTGGTAGGATTGTTTTGTGTTTTGAGACAGAAATTATCTGTATGTAGTCCACGCTGGCCTAGAGCTTGTCATGTAGACAAGGCTGGCCTCAATCTCACAATAATCCATACACTTCAGCCCCTCTAGTGCTGGGCTTATAGACATAGGCCACATACATGGTTTCATTTCTTTTAAGACAGAATAATATTTCCTTGTACACCTAAGATAATATTCCATCCAAGTTTGATGGCTCACCCCTCTAATCTTAGTGTTTGAGAGTACAGAAATAGGAAGATCACCGCAAGTTTGAGGACAACCTGATATACATAGTGATTTCCTCACCACCTGGGTTTATTGCCTCAAAGTGCCAAAACTAAACTAAAAGTAAATAAGTAAAATTCCATTAAATGATTATGTGTTTCCAATTATCTGACAAGGGATATTGTTGTTATGGATAATCCTCTCCCACACGCATGTTTCCAGCCAGGTCTTCTGTTTGGAGCATGGCAACCCTCCCCGGTTTGCACTGTCCACATAGAGGACACACGTGGAAATACTGTGTGGTAGGCTGTGGTTCTATTGCACCCTTACCCTGTCTTTGGTGGACCTCAGTGAGCCGAGGAGTACACACATCAGAGGGCAGTCTCTTTTTAATGCAGTGCAAGAGCACACTTATAGGGGTACAGGCAGGGGAGGAGCCATTGACTCTGAGAATGCCCATTGGTTAGGACAAGGGTGCTGGGAGTAGCCTCGTCTGTATGTATGGAGTTTTAGCTTCCCTGTTTCCAGTCTGCAGGGCAGACAAAGTATCTTTGCTTCAGTGAAGTAGACACTATTTAATATCTAATAATTTAATAATATAACTTGGTTTAGGCCAGGACCAAGGTGTGGAGCAGTGAACACCTGCCGTCTTCATCCTCTTTGGATGATGCGGAGTTCAAAGCCAGTTTCAATACGCTCTTAGTCCTTGGCCAGTCCCACAGTATATTTGGATTATTTTCACCTTTTATATATTGTATATATATATATATATATATATATATATTTACATAATGCTGTGAACAAATGCTGTGTACAAATATCGTTGTGTCATGAAATTTGTTGATTAAAGCAAATTCAATCCATGTATGCCCTCTCTTGCTTACATACTGTCTTACTCTTTGGCCTTTTACTGTGAGATGACACAGCAAGAATTTTGGACTTTCCAGCCTCTAGAATTTTGACCTGAATAATTACTATTTGTTTTGTACGTTGTCCCTAGTATTTCTGTTATAGGAGAACAAGGTGGACTAAAATATCAGTGCTTATATTTACAAGAGAAAGAGAACAGCTAGAATATGGGGAGAGGCCTGGAGCTATTGATAATGCCATATTTCTTGACTGACCAGTAAGAATGTAACATTGTGTAAAAAATTTTTTCACCTTTCTCTAAGTATATTTTATTTCTGTAAATGAACAATTTAAGTAAAATTAAAATGACCTGCCTTCACCTGAAGCTCTTGCTCGCTCTATTACTATACAAATTTCTTAGCTCCTTTAAAAGCCACAGTATCCTCCCATTTAGACTGATATGGGAGGGGGTGAAGACGATGCTAATATGATGATCAAAAACAGAAGAGATATTTACATGACACTTATTTTGTTCAATATTCTATTTGTTTATTTTTATTCATATTCCCATTATAACTTTATTAAGTGAATAACAGGCCATTTGTTTTGTTTTTTCATAGCAGATAAAGAAAGCTGGGCACAGAAATGTTGAATGACTAGCTCAAAGTCATTCAGATCCACAATTCACATACAGATAGTGCTTTTCCTAAGATGATGTACTTACCAACTGTGTCCCTCTGTAAATGCTGTATGAGAAGAATTTAGAAAACTATAAACCATCAGGTATGTATTTTAGATGTTCAGTAAATGATGAATTAAATAAAATGAAAAACTTTTTTAAAATCCTGAAATACATATATTTCTCTAGCCTAAATACCTTTTGTAATACTACTAAAAGCCCTCCTCCCCTAGTGTAATCATTGAAAGACAATGAAATATGTCCTTTGCAATGGGGGAGTTTTTTCAGCCCTTCCAAATTACAGTTCAGGTTCTTTTCAAATCATACAAATCTTTAGCCTGTTACCAAATTATACTGCTCTGGTAACAACTTACTTGGCCTTTAAACATGGCTCCAGCTTAGTATCAAATCTTTTCATTTTGGCTTATTGGACTATATATTTCTGTGGACTCAGCTCAAATTTTATTATGGCAACAAGCAGAAAATTAAGATTTGTTTTACATAAAATTAGTTTTACAGCCACATTTTTGAAACACATCTGTTCTGTATGTACGAAAGTATTTGCTTATGATGATAGCTTGCTCTGTGCGGTGAGAATGACATTGCTTCTCTTACACTTAATGGACTTTCTCCTTATTTGTTTGCCAATTGGATGTAGACATCAGTGATTTAGAATCATGGCACCAAATCTGGTCTCATTCCTATACTGTGATATCCTTGGCTGCATAATACCACAGTGCAATCCTGCAAAGGAGCATTTAATTTTTTTATCATAGTGAAAGACCTGTGTGATAGCTAGGAAGGAATTAAATCAAAGGGCCTGTGAGAAGGGATCACATTCAGAAGCCTGTGTGATCTGGATGGAATGCAGAAAGAATGTTAGTTGGACTAATCCTAACCTCTGTTTGTGCTAATGCTAAATGAGAGGGATTTCTGTGGTCAAGGCAACATAGCACACACCTTTTAATCCCAACATTAGTGTTCGAAAAGGAATCAATCATTTCAGAAGCAGTTCACAGCTCTCAGTTCATAGTTACAGAATGGGCACACACCTTTAATTCCAACTCTGAGATTGAATCTGAGTGAAGAGCTGGCAGAGTGAACTCTGAGACCAAATCACAGTGAACATACTCTCAGGATATAAAATGAGGCTCTCAGTTCATAGGGAGTTCAGTTCATAGGGAGTTCAGAGAGACATGGAGGCAGTCTGAGGCAGAGACGCAGAGGCAGTTTGGCAGAAAAAAGTCAGTGTCAGAAGGGGAGAGTCAGTTTGAAGCCTAGCAGAGCAGTTCAGTCAGAGAAGTTGTGGGAGTCAGCCAGTCAACCAGAGTCAGAAGAGCTCCATCATAAACAGTCAGGAAGTTTAAAAAGTCAGTTTGAACTAGCAGCTTGGAGAAGAGTTTGAGCCAGAAAAGCAAGTCAGTTGAACCAGCCAACCAGAAGAGTCAGTTGAGTTTAGTACTGCTCTGGGTTCAAAAGGAGATAGTCTGAGTGGACCGTTTAGCAGTAAGTCTCTGAGGTTGAAATGTTATTGTACGAAGGCAGAAGCCTTCTAAGCCCAAACTAGTATCTTAGAGGCAGAAATCCTCTAAAGACTGGGGATTGAAGTACACAAAGAATAAATGCCTTCTGACCTGTATCTATGTCTACATAATCCATTCTATTCCTTGCTAGCAAGGGTAACCACAGAGCCATTTATTTCAACCTTTGCTATTGCTAAATTTCCTTTGTTCAAGTTTAGATAAGCTGGCTGAGAGCCATCTGTAGTGTATGTTTCTGGTTAACATGAAGTTTTTCCATCTGCCAACATTTAGCACTGCTTAGGTATGAAATCATAAGCTAAATAGTTGGTATTAAGTCCATGACTACTTATAGGAGGAAAATGACAAGTGTCTATATTTTAATTAAATCAGAGAGGAAAATAAATGGAAGACATAAAAGAATCAATCAATTTGCAATTGAGTAAAGTTGGAGTAAAAAATGTTTGCCTGCCTCTCCTGAGAAATACGAAAGTATTTTTTTTTCTGGCCTTGGGATAAAGCTACTTGTGTAATTAAAGTTGTGGCATGGTAAATTCACCTTAACTACCACAGATTAACATATGGATACTCAATGTAAGTAACTAAGATTGTCATGTCTCAGTATCAGGGTATGTGCGTGTATATGTGTGTTTGTGTGTGTATACAGGCCCACATGCTGTTTTGTCTTTTGCTACACCAATGTAGTCATTTTTGAAAAAAAAAAGAAAGGAAATCATGGATGTTACCACTTGTAGAAGGGACAGCTATTGTTTTTAGAAACTCAATAGTCATCATGATCTAGGACAGTCTTTCTCTTTCTTCCTTCCTTCTTTCTTTCTTTCTTTCTTTCTTTCTTTCTTTCTTTCTTTCTTTCTTTCTTTCTTTCTTTCTTTCCTTCTTTCTTTCATTTTTGTTTTTGTTTTTTCAATACAGGGTCTCACTATGTAGTTTTGGTTCTCCTAGAGCTCAATATATAGAAAAGACTGTTCTCAAAATCAGAGAGCTACCTGCTTCAGCCTCCCAAGTGCTGGGATTAAAGGCATGTGTCACTGTGGCTGCCTCAAGAGCAGTCCTTTTCAAACTATGAGTTGAGAGCTACTACTGGACTCTAAAGTTACTTTAGTAGATCATGGGTAACTAAAATAAAAGTTATTTAGTTTTTGTTGTTTAAAAACTATAGTAGAATAGAAAAGTTTAGCATGTGTCACATGTATTTAGGGTATCAATTTATAAAAGATCGTTTCATGTTTATACACATATGTGTTCTAGGTTAAAATGTAAAAACATATTTCTTTTTATTTAGAGATAAAGTAAAAGCCATCATCCCTCTATTAGGATCTTATCAGAACAAATGATGTCATTTCTCTTGATTTCAGAGAGCATCATACTCACTAGTGTTAAGATGTTAAACTGAGTTTTACATTTTCTTTTGGATATACTGAAGGTTACTTTAAATCTTTCTTTTACATGAATTAATACATTAGAGTTATTTGTCTATGTATCTAAGGCCATTTGAAACCATTTTTCTAGGAAGGTTCCTTTTGGCAGCAAATGATAAGGAGGATCCAGAAACATCTGGATATGGTAATAGTTTAGAAAACTTGAAGTTTCCCAAGAAAGTACACACAGACACACACAGACACACACACACACACACACACACACACACACACACACACACACACAAACCCTTCACACCTTGAGTGGTCATTATTATCTTAAAGTTCCCATTCCAAACCCCAGTTCTATCAGGCTTTAAAGCTCTGTTTAGCATCCTATGTTATCCTCTGCAGCCTCTTTAACATGATGCTGGTGCTGTAGCTCACAGCATACTTCAATCAATTTTCAGTCTTCAGTTATTTTCATTTCAATGAGAAAATTGAGTAGTCTATTTGATGATTCATTCATTTGCAACATCCATGGCCTGAAGCCAATCAGGTTTACTTCATCTACAGACCCTGTGCTAGTGTCCATCTATCTGTGAACTGTCTTTTCTCACAATCATATTGGAATATATATACATATTCCCTCGATTCCGAGACAGACAAGTTTTAAAATAACCACTGATTTTACCTGAATTTAAAAATGCTTTGGTTTCATCTGCATGGTGTCAAAATAAAAACGTGAGTGAAATTTTCTTTTTTTTTTTTTTAGCTAGATATGCTATTTAATAGAAAGTGTCTGAGGTATTTGATTATGGCTTTACTTACATGGCAGCTGGTCTGTCTTTGACAAAATAAAGTGGCAATTTGAATGGCAAAGCCATTTGTTTTCTAGCCTTGCTTATCCAGAGGATCAGCAGGAGTATTGTTCTGTCAATAAGCACAAAATAAATGGTCTATGGAAATAACAATTCATTTTATATTGCCTCAGTGATCAATGATGATCACCACTTGAAGATCAAGCTGTGGTGATCAGAATTAATCAGAAAACTGTCTGAAATTAAGGCCGTGATGATGCTATGATATGAGTTTATTGCTACCTGAAGCTTGTGAAAACCATTCAAAGACCTTTCCATTTACGGTTGTTTTGCTTAACTGTTAAGCAAAACTGTTAAATTAACTATTGGAGCAATTTTGTTTTTTAAAATGGGCACACATTTGATAAACAACAATAAGCCTATTACTGTGGAAAATGTAATGATATAAACATCTTTGATTGCATTTGTAACGGCAATCAATTTTTCCTCTAATTACATTAATTATAGCATTACATACCTTTGCAATTTACACAGGATTGTACTCAATTAGGTTCATGTTGTATTTAAATAAAGTACTTTTGCCACTGTCATAAATCTTTGAAACACTAAGTTGTGGAGATAGTGGCAACCGAAGATTGATCTGTACTGTTTGAATTCAGTAAGAAATCATGTCTAGTTATTGATTACTAAAAGAGTCATTAATTTATGGAAGCTGGTAGCAGATTTTGGCAAGTTTAGAACTTATTTTAACATCACTCTCAATCCTAGCCTCATCTTTCCTCAGAAAGAAGGTGGGGTGTGCAGGCAGAGGGGGAGAGAGAGGGAAGAGTATAAATTAGGATTTGAAAATTGCATAATGATTCCATATTGTAGTTAGTGAAACAGACTAAAAAAAAGTGTATATGTAATGATATCAAGGTGAGTAGCAACCTGTGACCAGGCGAAAGTCTGATTGGTTTCTGTCCATTTTCTTTATTGTCTTCTTAATTTAGCTGAGAGAAAACACCTCAGTATTCAGTGTCACAGCAGATGGCTTGCCGAGAGCACTCATGTAGCAGGTGAAAATAATCCAGAGTAAGCTCTTTCCTTGCTTTCAAAAGGAAAATATTCTAAAAAGTATGGCCTGCTTTTTAAACACTATTTAGAATGGTATAAACCCAGAACTAGCTTGTAAAAGGAAGCAAGGCTTCATCCCTAAGATTCCTATAATTTGTTGTGTGCTTTATGATGTGGTGTTTTATTTTGGCCTTGAGTGCCATAAAATGGGGGTTTTGCTTATCTCTGAGTTTCAAGTGTGTGCTTTGTTTACCCTATTTTCATTTAGGGTTTTGAAGTATTTGTGACAGATTGCATATCAATAGCTCACTTTTCCCCTTCTCCATTTTAAATTCTGCAAATCTTTGGAATGGTATAGACTATCTACTGACAAGGAGCTCCTGAGCCTTTACCCACTTTACCCACGTGTGGAAGATTTGAACATTAGCATTGTAACACGTCTGATAGAAAGAAACCTAATATTTATTGCTGCTATTTCTATGGTAACCATAATGTCATTTGTTGCATGCAATGCTTAAATTTTCCATCACTAATAACTTGAGCTGGTCTAGTAGGACAGAAGTATAAAATGAAAAAATAATGTAATTAATAGAGTGTATTCTCCAAATACAATGATATAGATAATCTTTGGGGGTGTAAAATAAAGACTGAATCTTGGTTAGAGCTAAAAGAAAAATGTAACACTGAGTTTGTTTTATTAAAGGAAAACATGGATTTTTTTCCTATAGTGACTATGGCATGATTATAAAGAAGATTTAAAAATACAGTTGCTAAGGAGCTATCCATATGCTGTAAGTAGTCTTTGTGATTTCCAGCAAGAGAAGACTGGGTGGCAAGGGTGGGGAAAGGGAAGATGCTTTGTGAATTAACATATAATTCCTGTTAAGAAATCCAGAGAAGAAATGAAGAATATAATCTACCAGTAAGGTGGCTAAAAAGGATATAAATCATTTGGTTGTATTTTAAGTTGTTGTTTACTGTTTTTACTCCTATTCCTTACCTAAACTGTCTCCTTCTGTAATGCTGCAGGGAGCTTTCTCTTTGTTGTGATTATTACCATCTTTGACAAAAATTAGGCAACCATTTGCTTACTCTAATCTGTCCTCTCATAGAGGACTGAACTTCTTACTGCACAGGCAAGCCAAGAAGCAAAGCTGTGTTGTGCCACATTCTAGGGGAGAAGAAAACTATTGTAGGCACTAAGAGCAAGCAGAGGATGCCAGGGCATCGATAAAGGGGAATGCTGGATGACTAGGAGTCGGACTTTTACAAGTTCTCTTCAGAGTGACCTGTGTTACTTATTCCCTAGGAACAAAACTAAAGTGCTTCATTCCAGGCAAGAGGCTGGAAGAAAAAAAAAAGTCTCTTATACTTATTTTGCTTTGCCTCTATGTCCAAAAAGTCTTGTTTTAAAGCCTGAAGGGCAAGAATAGCACAGTATTGCCTCCTCTGTTCATGATATCTGTGATAGGGGTAGAACCAAGATGAGATGGAAGGAAGGCTTCCAGTGGGAAAGGAGCCAGTGTTCCATCCTTGCTACCACCTTAGGTAGCCAATAACTAACAGAGGGGAGTAGAGAGTCCTATGTGAATTAAAACTTTGAGACTCTTTGTTTCCTTGTATTTTTTTTGGTGACTCCAATGTACTGTGATTCTGGCTGGCTGATTCATTAGTTTCCTAACTAATGAAACACATTGAGTTTTCAGTCTAATGTTTTAAATACTTCATGAGGAAAGTTCTTCCCAGTGAGATAGATATAACTTGCCTAGTTTGGTCATATGTCTGCCAGCACAATTACTTTTCTATTGTTATCTGACTACAGCTTCAACTACATAGACATTAGAGTGATAAAAAGGAGTCTGGGTGACATATAAGCTAAAATCCAGCTGACTATGAGCTCTGTAACTCTTTACCTTATAAACACTTCCATCCGAGATAACATATGGAGAGAGACAGCAAAATGAGAATGACTCCTTGTACTGTGCTGACAGCACAAAGTCATTGAGCTTTCAATGAGCAAAATGCAAAGTTTCTCTAGAGAAAATATGATATTACATTTCTGGAATTGATGTAGTATGACTTAACATTACTTCTCACTTATCATACACACATTTATGTATCATGACAATAGAAATATAAACTATTTATGCATAGTAAAATTGATAATTATACAAAGAAAAATTATCTAAAATACTGTGAACCATAATGAATACGTTCAACATTCATTCATTATAACATTGTCCTTTCAAGTACCAGGTACCTGTCATGACATGTTCAATAAATACAGAGAAAATGATATGTACATAATCAAAAATCTCACACTGAAAAAAGGTTTAAAGAATTTCTAGCATTATTTGAAATTTAATTATTATTTGAAATAATTGACATCAAGGAAGGAAAATTGAAGAATCAATTTCATATGTTCTTCAACTGGCATTAACACATGGCTAAGTACTTTGCATGATGAAATAGAATGTACAGACTTTAAGGATGCTCTTTTGATATGGAATGCTTAGGTTCTAATACCAACCTTGCTAAGGACCAACAGCAGTCTGACCATGGTCACACAGTCTCAGCCCTTTTGTGTCCTCTATCTCTAAAATGAAGACAATAGCAGTATGCATCTCAGAGCGTAGTTGAAGGAGTTAGATAAAAATAAGTTTATGTAAAGTTCTTTAGGGAGATACTTAATCCACAGTTAGTGCTCAGTACATTTTAGATAATTTTGTTAACTTGATATTTTGAGGGTGTCAAACTTTCCAATGGTTTAAAATTTTATATGAGGAAAGACTGATAAAGAAGACAAACAATAATCCTTATTTTTAAAATATTATACTGTCACATGTGTATTTAATAGAGTAAAATGACTAACATCATCACTGTCTAAATTATTATTTTTATTTAGTACCTCCCATGTTAAAATTCCATTTTTTTGCATTGTGTCATTCAGAATGGCTGGTACTATACTACTTCTTATTGCCCAGGAATGGAAATAATGAAAAGACTTGCTAGCATTTCATCCTTTGATCCATACTCTACTTCAAGCAACTCTGCCCATGCTTGACAGATACCTCAACCATGTAACTGTGCTATTCTTGCTAGTTTTTGAGTGATTCTTCCATGGCAACATTTGCTGTTGATGTTTGTGCTTTCATGCCCATTTTTTTTTTCTTGTGTGGCTTTTATATATTATCACATATTTCCTGCTACCTTTGTTCTTATTTATTAACTACTTGATTGAAATGCACATTTTATGGTTTTCAAATTCTCTTAAGTGTCAATAATTGTTTTAGGAGTAAAAATAAAAGAGTTTCACAGAAATGACTACCAAATGATACCAATTAGCCTTGGGGAAAGAGATGGTCTCCAGGAATCTGATATACAAAGAATAAAGATTAGTAGTTAGAAATCAAATTTGGCTCCATGGCTTACTTACTAGTTTAGTTGTTTTTGTACAAATTAGCTTACCAATAAATATTTTGATTCTATAAAATAGACTAGATAACATATGTAGTTTTAGAGGTATTATGAATATCAGATGAGTTCATGGTTGACAAACTAATTTGTAACCTATGCATTTCTATAATATTTACTGTGGTAGTAACAACCATATATACCTGAGTCTGCAGCAAAAGTGGTTTTTCACTCAGAATTTGGTTCTTTCCTCCATATTGTTTAGATGACATTCTGCTTATCTATGGCTGGATTTTAAAATCACTGAAATTTAATGGCTTGAAACTGCAGCAGCAACATTTATTTTGCTCATGAACCTGTAATTTAGATGGAGCTTGGAAAAGAACAGCTTTACTTTGCTCAACTAAGTGTCATCCTCAAACTACTTAAAGGATGGTGTCATCTGAAATCTCCTTCACATATCTGGCAGTGGAGAGAGAACAAGAAAATCAGGCAGAATCTGCATTTGCTTTTTATGGCCTCAGAGTCAAAGAGCATTGTTGCCACTGTATTCTACTCAGGAAAAGAATATAGTTAAGCATTATCTATCGAAAATGAGAAGGAAAATTGATCTCCATGTTTTATTGAGGGCAGTATCAGAGTCTGAGACAACTCAGTTACTTCTAGCACATCCCTGTCACCATGACTAACCAGCATTTTTAAAGTACAAGTCAGATAATATACTGTATTCATTCATTTAATTCCTATCAACTATCTGTGAGGTGAATACTGTCATACCTATTTTAAAGATGCAGAAACTTACACTCAGAGATTTTAAATGGCTTCACCAAAGTTACTAATGGGAATAACTGTGATTCAGTTCAAAATTATTTTAACCACTACAATAAACATTCTTTCTCTGTGCCATTATATATCTGTGATGACAGAAATGTACTTTTGTGTGTTTTTAGAACTGAGTGTGACTGCTAAATGATGATTCAGTGAGTATGCTTCATTTCATTTTGTGGTTCTGAAAAAAGAAAAAGAAAAAAAAAGAATAAATTTGAGACCTCTATATAAGTATTGCTCTAAAATTGTTAGAGCCTGCTAGAGTTTTTCTTTGAAGCAAGTATCTAATTCTTTAGATACTTGAACCACAGTTTCATACTCTTAATATTAGCATTCTTTCAATAACCAGTTTTAAAGAACATATTAGGCAGTATCAGAGGAGTAGTAGGAATAAGTACCTAAGTCTGTTTTCAATCTGGAAGCATTAATAGCAATAATAGCATGAATAGTGATTCAAAGAAATAGGCAAAACTGAAGTCAGCAGCTTTGCTTCTACGTCACCCATCCAATGGAGTCTGTGTTTCAGCAACTATAGCAAGTATAGCCCTTTATCAGATGATAGTCAGAACACTAGATGAAGAAACTGTCATGGTTTATTTCTATGACCAGTGCCCTGTGATTACAGTAACCATTGCCAATGTCATTCAACTTTTGAACTCTGTCCAGTCTTGTTCATAGAACAAATATGCTACATACTTATTTGTTGGTTTGGGAGAACTCAATACTTTGCCCTTGACTGAACTGTTTTGATTGACAGTGTGATGTCATTAATTTAACTAAATAAGTGCATAGGCCTCTGCTTTTCTTGGCTCTGTCAGCATAGCCTCATGGAGGGTGGTAATTATATGTGGGAGGCAAACATCTGTATATCGTGTCCTTGAATGTGCAATAAATTTAGAAACAGGAAGAGAACCACAAAAAAGAAATTGCTGAGGTTATTATTCATAACACATAATGTCAAATTAAATGGGTGAAATGAGATTGATAGCCATGACTTTTGGGAAAATTAAATTTAAAAATACAAAAGAATGTAAATAAATATGTTGTACATCTAGGGGATGAAACCACATTTACATATTGTCTTATAAATTATATTCAACTCTGTTGTTACCGTAATGAATGTTGACTTTCTATAATTAATGCACTAAAATAAACAAAGCATTTAAAGCATAGTAAAGATCTCAAATTTTATTTTTGTTTAATTTTGTTTTTGATGTTCCAGTAAGGCAAAGTAAAACTTTCATTTTATAGGCTAAACATTTTTACTTGATGTGTTCCATTAATAAAGACAGTTACCTTAAGAATATAGCCAGACAAAATGGAATGCTTATCCTTACCTGGACAGGAAAAAAAAAGATAAAATTATTGAGAAGAACGTATACTCATATAAAATGAACTTAGATTCTGTGGGAGCTATCTGGCCATCATGTTTTTGTGTTGCTGGGATCTTTGTTCTTGGCAAAGAAAAACTGAAAGATATTTACATCAAAAGAATGTAATCCATTGTGTGATACTCCTATGTAAAGTACTGCCCTTCTTTGCCTGTTGAATTCATTTATATTGTCTGTCAACTGAATTAGTTATGTTAGTTGTCCATGAAAATGACACATTTTTGCTCTACTGAGGCTGCTATTTAGACAAGCATTGGACATATGGGCATTGGACAGATACATAATAATCTTATAAACATTTGTTCTGTGATATTTTCAACAAAAATACTTCTTTTACAGAGAAGAAAGAAGTATACTTTGGGGTTTATCATTTTGAGTGTATTATTTCACATCAAGATTAAAGAGGCAAAAGTTGATGTTGGAGCTCTCTGATGAGCCACAGCTATTCATTTCAAGATGCCTCCTGATCTGATAGATTCTCAAGAAGCTTCTTTCAATTTTTCACTGTATCTATATAACTCCAGATTCCTACAAGCTTAAGTTTCAGAAGTCAGGGTCAGAGAATCCAGATTAAAAGTTTAATATCATGGAAGATTTTCAAAGTTATTAGATAGCAAGAAGATCTTAAATTTTCTTGAGGTTTATGAGTATAATAAATGAAAAACGGGACACCCATGAGATGTTTACCAGTATATTCTCTCTACAGAGAATCAGCTGTATGATCATTAAATGCTTCATCCTACAAAATGATCATAATCGAAAACCTTTAAAATTTTGATTTATTCAGAACTATCTGAAGAATTCATGACAGTAATATTGTACTTCTTTGAATCTTGATATGGCTTCTATATATTTTATTAATCCCTATATTATATGTACTGTGAGAAGAAGAGAAAATCTATTACTAGATGCCTGTTCACTGAGTTTAAGTGTAGGAATATGAAATGCCATAGATAATGAGATATCCAAAATAATATATTTACAACCCAAGTATACATTTTCCACTGAATGCATATACTTGCTGATAAGAGTTTAAAAATAATTATAAAATTCAACTTAAAATAGCCTCTTTGTAGTTTTTCAGAGACCAAAAATGGTCAAATTTAAACTTATTGTCTGACTGAACCCAACATACATTCTTTTCCCCAGTTATTTTGAAAATGGAAGAATCATGAAGTTATTCCACAAATAAATTTGAGTGTCTAAGAAGAGTGCCACTTCTATACAGATAACTATATTGCATTGTAGTGACTGTTTCGTTTCCTGACTAGACAATGCTATCCAGCAAAAGAGAGAGAGAGAGAGAGAGAGTGAGAGAGAAATAGAGAGAGATTATGCCCTAATTAGCTAAGACCTTCACCTTTGCCATTTAGTATGTTTTAACTTGGAAATTATGGCAGAATGAATTATGTAAAATGTCAAAAATATTTGACCACTCAAACCCCAAAGGAATCAATTCAAAAGGCAAATGACAGATAAGAAACAACAACAACAAAACCAAATTAGCATAGATAAAGTTCATATAGTTTAAGGGGAAAACCAGGAATAATTAGGAAGAAAAATAAGAACAAGCTATAAAAGATAATTTATAATAACAATTAAAGCTGTAAGGTTTACATTTTTAGACCTATCTACTTGTTTTGTTTTTGATGTATTTTCTGTTTGTTTTTGTTTCTCTTTAGTGTTCGGTAGTGTTGAGGTGAATAGGCGACATGTAGTTGAAAAGGTTTGTAAAGGACCAGTTTAAGAACAGATATTTTCTGAGAAGATGTATACTTAAGCAAGCTTTCAAGAATTTATTCTGAGGAACAAATATTTATATAAAGAGTTGTTCATAACAATATTATTTAAATTGTAAACACATTGAAAATGACATCAATGTTCAACAATATAAATTTGGTTGAATTAATTGTCATAGGCTCATGTTTTCCATTTATGAAAATATTACTATTCTGAAAACATTAGGATGAAGAGAAATGTTCTTAAGTGACTTTAATTTAAAAAAAAGTTAATGACTCATAATGTCATAAGTGAAAAATATTTTTTAAATAATTGAAGGAACATACACCAAAAGGTTTATACAACTTTATTGAGTGATTGACAACTAATCAAAAACAATTTTTACCATTCACATAATTTGTAGATACATTATGATTCTTCTATTAGCAGTTTGAAATGGGTAGAATTCAAATTATACTGGTCTTTAGATACAGTGAAATGGATTAAAAGATCAAAGAAATTGAAAGATCTGAGATGACCAACAATTGATGAATGGATAATTAAAAGATAGTTCATTTATACAATGTAATATTAATCAGTTGTCAAAAAATGGAATTTTCAAGTAAATAATTGGAGCTGGAAGCCATCATTCAAAGTAAAGTAATCCCAACACAGGAAAATAAATGTATTTTTTTCTCATTTGTGGATGATAGCTTTGAATCTTAAGTTATATGTGTTTAATATGGAGTACCCATTTATGTCAGAAAATTAGTAAAAGGCTATGGGAAGAAGGGAACTTTCAGGAGGCAGGAGGTAGAACTCAATGGTTTAAATGAGTAAGGGGGATAATGGATCAGGAGGGGTTAAACTAGAATGGAGGATGGGATGGCAGTTTAGAGGAGGACATAAGGGCTGGGGTGACTAACACTAAAGACTTATGAACTAGTCATATGGACACCAGCTGTTATAAAACCTTCTTAAAATATTTATATGCATATATATAAAAAGAGTTAAAATGGGCTATCCTATTTTGAAAGGAAAAGCCTCTACTAGATACTACAGGCTAAGAAGTAAAATAAAAATCTCAGTGACACAAATGGGGTGCCTCTTTTAAAGTTGCTGGCCAGTGAGGTCCCATAGACCTCCAGACATTACAGGCTATTGCCAATGTTCTTGGTTATTCCCCAAAATTTGAAATTAAGATCCTATTTCTGAGATGACATTCCTGTGCCATAAAACATAGAGACATCAAACTGGTACTTACTTAGAAGTTTCATCTTTACTGGCTAGCTTTCATAGTGCTGGAAAATATATGTAAGCTACCACAAAATAAGAAGGACTCATCAGTTTTACCCGGTTGTGAACTTTGTGTGCTTCAGTGATGACTGGCCTGCACAACATGACCATTGGTATAATAGTGGCACAAATGTCATTGGGGTGACCAGCCACTTTTTGATGTGATTTAATGTCTAGACCACAAGATGAAACACATAACTTGTATCATTATCAGAGCCAAGAACCTGTTGCTAGACAGCTCAACGGCCCAAAGGGGACATACTACTATTCTGCTAAATAGCCACAATGTTAAACCGATTCTTAATGACTTAAGAGCTATACTCACAGATTAGAGCATCTTTCAACCCTCATCAAAGAAGTTTATTTCTTCAGTAGATGGTACCTTAATATAGAGAGTAGAAGCTGTTCAAGCTGCAGAGAATTAAAGACTATAGGATGCTCAACCATAAATGGAACATCAATATCACATCTATCCTCCAAGGCTCCAAGTTAGTTGCAAAATGAGAATGGAAATTTTTGAGAAGGGTGGTAATAAATGAATGTGGGAAAAGTGTTTTCTGAACACAGCAAGGAAGTTGCACATACAAGCTCATAGCATTGGTTATAACATGCACAAGATTGGAACAAACTCAAAGCAGACAAAATCCAAGCATGCTGCAAGGAGGTGGTCATAAAGTCCCAGTGCAGACTGAGAAGCCATTGGCAATTGATAGTGGCTAAGAGAGGATGAGTCTGTTTACTTTAAGGGTGTGGCCTCTGATAGGTTAACCATGTTTCAGTGGAAGGCCACAAATCCACAGAGAACAAATTTGGACCTGATGGATTCAAAACAAGAGGACACAAATGTGGGTGGTTCGTGAAGGGGAAATGGATCTGGGAGGAGTTGGGATTAATATAATCAAAATGTACTGCATAAATGTCTCAAAGAACAAAAAAAAAAGAAAAACATTAATCTCTCCTGACAGTTTATAAGTAGGGATCTTTTTTTAATTGTATAATATGTAGTATGTAGGAAGCATTCACTATATATTAGTTAAGTGAATAACTTCTCTTTTCAAAAGTCTCCAGACTCTTAGTCAAAACTATTTCTACAAACATATCAGTTCCAAGAAGCTTTTACTGTAGCTCAGATTTCTAAAGCAACTCATTTTGGTTTGGATCTTCAACACTTGGTCACTTCTGGCTGCTCTTTATGAGATATTACACTGCTTTACACACATTCACAGAGCGGCTAACTAGAGCCAGAAATATGGAGTGCAATTATGTTTCATCAATTTGATTCGGTATTATAACAATAATGTTTTAGTAATTTTGAAAGTAATTACCTCAAGATCAGAGACTGTGCCCTCTCTATGTCCAGGTCTCTGCAAAGTGACTCAATTGGCCATGGCATGGTCAATTTAGTAGTTTAGACTATCTTAATGACTGCTTGTGTAGCAATCAATCAGAATTAATGTGCTTTGATCCAATTTGATCATTAAAATGAGCAAAATCCCTGGATTGACTGTGCCATGGTACATTATTTGGAGGTCATAGGAAATATCTTATAAAGCATGACACATTATGCCTTAAATATTAGAGCACTTACTAAATAAATATGATAGTGATGGTGAAAACAATCTTAACCACAATTACATTTGCTTTAAATGATCAGCAGTTCTACTTTGGAAACAGAAAAGCATGTATGACACTTTTTAAAGCTCTTTAATTTACTTCTTCAGAAGGCCTAGATGAAAGTATAATTAAGTTGAAAACTTGGTATATAGCTTTGGATTCTTTTGTTTGCTAACTTTTTCTTTCATTATCACAAAGATTTGCTATATTGACATACTTTAATTTTGTAGGCTGGTCCCTCTGAAGTTACACTGAACTTCTCTTCATAGTATCAAGTCTTGATAATATTCATAATATTATCTCTATAGATTTCTATTTAAATTATTGTGAGACTTTTATGCATTATTTATGTCAAAATGTCTACTATCAAAATGTTCATGCTTTTGAGAAATTATCTTATTTTTACACTTTAGTACAAAAGTATTTTTATACAACAAAATGCATTTTATATCCAAGTTTTTCTTGCATAGATATTTAAAAAGGAACATTGCAGTGAGAAAAGAATATTTCACTATTTTAGCAGAAGATATGCCACAAGAACCATGAAGCTCCAGGATGCCATGGTTTGAATTTGGACCACACTCAGATGCCCATGTTGAAGTTCTAATACACTGTTACTATATTGGAAGATGGCCTTTCAAGGTAGTAACTAAGTTTAATGAGGTCCTAAGGATGGCGCTATAGTCTAATAGACTGGTATCCTGATAAGAATATGAAGAAACACAACAAAATTAGTGATGCTCCCTGTAGCTGTGTTTCTTTTGTCTGCATCTGTCCTCTTTGTCTCTGTCTCTGTCTGTCTATCTACACACACACACACACACACACACACACACCAAGCCAAGTGTGATGATGAGTGGTAATTATAAAAAAAATCCCAGAATCACTTCAGAAATAGGCATCTGAGCACTTCTGTGAAATACTCTTAATTAGATTAATTGAGATAGAAAAACCAGTCTACAAGCTGACAAGATTATTCCTTGGAGTGTATAAGAAAGGGAGCTAGGCAGCCTACATGCATTTGTTACCCTCTTCTTCTTACTGGATATAATATCACCAACTTCTTCAAGCTTCTGCTGCCTTGACTTCCCCTCCAAGACAAGAGTATGCTTTGAACTATGAGATAAAATAAACCCTTTCTCCTTAAAGTTACTGTTGTCATACTATATCATTACAGCAATAAGAGAAGAAACTAAGATGCCATATGAGGGTACACTTGAAAAAGCAGCAGTAGGCAAGCCAGGAAAAATAGTGGCATCAGGAACTAACAAACATTTGGGCAATTTTTCTTTGGCTCCCTGCATCCAGATCTATGAGAAATGCCAGTTATGTAAATCACCAAGTTTGAAGCAACCTTTTATATTGGTCTTTCTGTTCTTTGTGCTTACAATTTAAAATGTATTCTCTCAACTTCCTGCTCAGTCTGCCATGATGTCTTCATCATTATGTGCTCTCCCTCTGGAACTGTAAGGCCAAACAAATTCTTTCTTCCATAAATTGCTTTTGGCCATGGTGGTTTTTCACAGCAACAGAAAAGAAATGAATACAGATGTTATGCTTTCAAAGTTCATAGACTCATCCCATGATCTGGGCAATCATGTGGGATTTGCTGTAGACAAAAATAAATGATCCTGGTACTGAAGAGATTGTTCAGTTTTTTTAAAACACTGGTTGCTCTTCCTGAGGTCCTGAGTTCAATTTTCAGCACCCACATGGTGACTCAAAACCATCTAAAACTGTAGACTCATGTGACCTGATGCCAATGCCCTCTTCCACTGTGCAAATGTAAATGTAGGCAAAACAACCATACACAAAATTGATGCTTCAAGCTCCTAACTAATCATCAACATTGTTTTTGTTTTTCAATCAGTTTTTAAACAGCTCAAAATACAATCATAGTTCTTAATCATGAATAGAAGCATTCCAGAACTGGGTTACAAAATTTATCTTAAAAAGGGCCATAAAATACAATATTTTTGATATCAATATTAGTAAATAAGGAAGCAAGTGACCTAACTTTTCGGGAAATTCTCTAGAGAGTTCCAGTTTAAAAGACTCCTCCCCCCCGCCTATCACTTTTTTTTTTTAATTTATTTTGAAAATGGAGTCTCATGTATCCTCAATGTTTGTGAGAATGATATTGAATTTCTGATCCTTCTTCCTCTATAACTCAATGATTTAATTTCAGGCATGAACCACCACACGCTCCTTATTGTTTATGAAGTTTGTGGTAATTTGAATGAAAATAACCCCCATAGGCTCATATATTTGCATCATACTTAATCCACAGTTGATGAACTGTTATAGCAGATGATGCCTTGTTGGAGAATGTACGATGCTGGGAGTGGTCTTTGAGGTTTCAAAAGCCCACACCAGGCCTAGTCTCTGTGTGTGTGTGTGTGTGTGTGTGTGTGTGTGTGTGTGTGTGTGCATGCGTGCCTGCTGCCTGTGTATCAGGATGTAAAGGTCTCAGCACCATGCCTATCTGCATGCTGCCATGATGATAATGGACTAACCCTCTGAAACTGTAAACAAGCCCCCAATTAAATGCTTTCTTTTATAAGAGTTGCCTTGATTATGTCTCTTTACAGCATAGAGCAGTAACTAAGGCAAAGTTTATGCCACATTAGAGATCGAACCTCAGGCTATTTGCATGTTAGGCAAGTGCTCTACCAATGGAACTACATCCTAGTCAAGACATTTTTTAAGTAGAAGAAGCTACTGAGCTACAATAACAAATAAAGTCACCAAAGTTTTTACAATAATAAATGTGGAAAACAGTGTTGATATTATGTCAAGCACTGGGCAACCATTGTACTAACAGTAACTAGTATAGGCTAATGTTTTGACTTTTCCACATTAAGATTGTCCTTTTAATGTTTTAAAACTACAGTTGATACTTAGAGCAAGAAAAATAAAATGTCACTCCTATTGTGGTCTATCCTCCCTGCCAAAATAAATTGTCACAGATCTGAAAATAACCAAGTAAACTTTGATCTGAGAGAAATGATGCTTATTGTAGAAAGAGTCTCAAGCCTATCTTTCAAAGCTGATCTTTCAAAGCTCTATTATTTTTATTACTGAATAATTCATAAAGACTCATTCTAAACATCAGAGATAGACCACTATTGTGAATATCCATAATGACCCAAAGGTGAAGATATCACATCTAGCAAAGGATATTCAAAATAGTTGTTTTAAAAAAAGATTATTTGGTCTAGTAAACCTACAACTCCTCTTAAAATAAGATGAAATATTTTAAAAACTATTTGTTTGTTGAAGTTAAATCAGACTTTGTATCTAAGTTACAGTTTTAGAAAGTTATTTACTCAATATTTGTTGGTAATATGTTGAGCTAAGCATCTGTGATGGAAACTAAAAGCCAATGGTGCACTGAGCTTATATTTAATATAGTTTTGATTAAAGAGAAATGATGACTTGCTAACTGCTGAACAAAGTAGTAGTCATAGGGAGTAGAATCTAGCAATGGATGCCTCTTCCTCTATGTATTTTCTTTTTGAATGAACATTACAAATGCAAATTTGAATTACATTTGGCTTAATAATAGGTCAGGAGTAGCAACTAATTCAGCATTTTTTTAGTAGAAATATGAGCTACAATTATATATGTATAGTTTTAAACTTCCTAGTAACCATATTAAAGGGAACACAAATTGGTTAAATTCATTTTCAAAATATATTCGTCCTAGTGCCTAGAACATTATAAAATCAGCACATAACCAAGATCAGTTATTAGTGAAATATTTTGCATTCTTGTTGTGTTCTAAGTCTCTTATGCTTGTTTTATGCTTATTGGACATTTCCATTTCCAGTAGCCAGATTTCAGGTGCTTAATATTTACTAGTAGCAGTGGTTACCATTTTGCAGAGCAAAGAGCTCATCCACAAAATGTGAATTGCTCTGAAAAGTTGTATCTATTGTGTTCTTTAGGAAATATGCCTCTTAGATAATCCCAAAGATGAACCTTCCTGAGATGACAAGTTTAGTTGGATAATGTCTATTGATTTGATCTCAATAAGTGTGCCTAACAATGAAATAGTATTGTCTTAGAATCACTCCAACCCTCCAAGTTCCTTCTTTTAAACTGCCATTTTCATGCCTCAATACACTCACATACTTTACTGTAATATCGACAAAGCATCACACATTTATTGAATAAATATTTCTCTCTGCTTGTGATAAAACACCACAAGATTTTCAGTCATACCAATCTGGACTCTAATTACAAATTGTTCCTCAAAGTTCCTTAACTTTTCTCAACCCTCCTCATATTTAAAATGAAGAAATATATGGCATTATATTTATAAATTTATGTAAAACTCATTATATTGACTCATATTAGCTAGGATTCCCTAAACAGTGTCTTACATTATTGCTAATAATATTTCTAATAAGAAATGACATTTTTCCTTCTGTGTTATTTATGCCTAGTAAAATAGATTTCATTATATTTTATTAAATCAATTAGTAAAGGCTTACCAGATTATTTAATGTGAGAACATGACCATTCCGAGGTATGGTTGAGGGGAAGGTAGGCATCTGTAAGATTACAGAGCAGGAGGATAAGATGACACACTGAACTTGGCCAGCAGAATGGGCCTGGATAAGAGAGGAGAAAGTGAGAGAGGAGGAACAAGACAGGAAGACAAAAGAAGATAAAAAGAACAGATGGCTGAAATGACAGGGATATAATAGGAATGAAAGGTTGGGAGAGAGAACCCCTCAAGCTGGAGAAGTTTAGAGTAGGACATGGGGTGAGAAGTGCCAAGATCCTAGCCTGGATACTAACAGGTATTTGCCTTGCAGAGAGAGAGAGCCTGCAGGCCAGCCAGCATGTACTTTGGTATGCTAATAGGCATCACAGATAGCCATGAATTTCTTTGGGACCTGACACAGATCAGATAACAGAAACTTGCTCCTGATCTACCTTTCACAAAATAGAAACCTAAGAATTAGGTAAACAAACAAATTGAGTGGTTTGCACATAAAAATTTAACCAATTTGTGATAGGTTTGATTTTTTTCCCCTACAGAACTGCAGAAAAGAAATACAACTTATTTATTCAGAAAAAGCCACTAAAACACCCCAAATACTGAAATCTGCCATTGCTTTAGGTTGTATTCAATAGCACTCATGGTTCTCCCTTTTTTTCTGTTGTTTAATAGAAATCTTAAGAGACTGCTGCAGAACCTTCCAGAAAACATCTGACCAAAACAAAAAGTCTCTGATTTAAAGAATAATCTCATTTATATAATAAATGCTACTAATAATAAAATCTTGTTGGGAGAATAGGGTTTAGAACCCCAAAGAGACCAGAATCTTGTTAGAAGAAACATGCATATACAAACGATACAGTCATTCAATGATATATGCACACAAACATATTCATGCATACACTAATATAAACAGCCAAGCTAACAATTACTGCTTGACTTATTTCACATTTTGAGCAATTACTAAGCAATCTGGCAGGTGCATAGAATATTTCAATGTTTTAGAAATCTGAAGTTCCAGTTTGAGTCACTGACAAGTTTTTTTTTGTTGTTGTTGTTTTATTTTATTTGTCCTCATTATTTTGACTGTTTCCCCAGTGATCTCCTGTGCAGTAGTGAAATCAGAACCAGTATTCACACAGGAAATGGCATGGTCTTTCATGGATAACTGCCATTCTTTTAAGAATTTCTCATTCAAAGAATGTTAGTTTGGGAATAGACAATTGAAAATTTAAAAGCCAGCTCACAAAACACTTCATGATCTCTGATGGAAATATATGAAGGTTTCAATTTTACAGATTAAAAGAGCTATCATCCTTGTGGACAAAACACAAAAAATTTCTTCTGCCAGAGATACAGTCTTTAAAACTTCATTTTTTAATTATGAGATAATTGTCAGAGCTGCACTTTTGTTTCTAGTTCCCATGTTATATTACACAGCTATTAAGAATATGGATAAAATTTCCCAGTTGAGGATCACATGCTAAGGAAAATGAGTTACATTTGATAAAGAGCAATTCTTAATAGTGGTCGTGAGTAATAGTTTAAAGATCATAATTTTTTATAGGAATTCTGGAAATGGCACTTTCTTTGTTCTGTGACCTCAGTTTACTCACATATAACTTGACAATGATAATAATAATGCCATTGTTATTACCTTGAAAGATATTTCCAATGGAGGCTAGCATGATAAAACAAACAGCAGATCATAACAAATGGTTCTTCTGGTAAAGACTGTATGGTGGTTCTTTGTACTCCATCTGCAATTTTTTTGTGATTGTCTATAATTTATTCAATTTTTTCAAAAGTTGAAAAGGTGCTTAATGCATAATATTTTTTAAGTCTCACAGTGAAGTTTTTTTCCTAGACAATGACACAAAAATCGTAATGATCCTGAGAGTCTCTGAGTCTTTTTCTTACAAGGACAGTTAACTAAATATGGAAAGGATGGCAGATAACCCAAATGTTTAAGATATATACAAACAAGTTTTCATCAGCATTTAGCTTAAAATGATGACATCAAATGAGACCAGTCTGTGGGGTGTGATCTTACACAAGAGTAAAACCACCCCAACACACACACACACACACACACACACACACACACACACACACCACACACACAAACATGCATCAAAAACTCTCTAGATCTTTTTGTTTGTTTGATGTTGACGTTTTAAATTTTGTCCCTAGTTAAATCCAAGGTTCCTCATAAAAAGACTGACCATTTCCATGCTTTCCACCCCCCCCCCCCAGATATCCTGTCAATGAGACAAGCATCATGGTGTTTAAATAAATTCTTTTCCATCCCAGAACTCTTTACCTGGGAAAGTTTTATAATCTATTATAGAATTTGAAGAGTAAATCTAAAGCAACTATGAAAGTGCCTGTACATTGCAAAGAAAGCCTTGAGTAAACTTTCATGTGCTTCCAAATTCCTTTTCCTCACTAAATCAGGTTAGAGCCGTGAAGGAAGGTTCACAAATATGTCAAGGCAAATGATGTTGGTTTGATTTCACTTTTGAATTTAAAATAGGTTCATCCTTGGCTAGGAAGGCCAGATTCCAGACACAAGGCCTTTTGGAATGTCTCCAGAAAGGCAGTATTGTCGACTTGGTTAGAAGAAAAAGCACTGCCTGTTTATTCTGCCTGTCAGTTTCTCGGAATGAGCTACTGTGTTTGATCATTACTGTCTTGGAGGAATGATGAAGAATTGTCATTTGCCTATTTGGAAACTCTTTGCCAGGTCAAAAGACAGGAAAATATTTGTGTATTTGCTTTAAAAAAAACAATGCAATTTAAAAAGCACTAGGAGTTATTTAAGTCTGTGGAAAGCCCATGCAAGCAAGGCAATGCAAAATATAACTGAAGCTGTCCTTACTTGAGTATGGCTCAAAGAAATTTCTTGAGTTTCTATCAAGCGGCTTACAGTTCTGGTCAGTATGTTGACTTCTCCATTGTTCACTTGATCTAGAAACAAATCTCCTGTTGTTATATATTTGAAGAAAAGATCTAGTATCTTTGAAACAAGTCTTTGAATTCCCTTGACCATACACAGTGACATCCAGCATATATGAAGTGTGACCCTTTAGCAAGTGACACGTACATTAGCATTGTAAAGGCATAAAGGGTACAAAATTATTTCCAGGATCTGTGCTCATCATGTGATATTGATGATAGGGAGCTCCACCTGAAGTTTGATTTTTAGCTTCCCAGTTCTGAACACTTTGCTTTATGCTTTATTGGGGGAGGTAAAAATGGTTCCTTGATCCTATATCGTTCTTGGTAAACATAATGTAGATTCTTTTTTAATAGCTTTTTATAGTCTCCATTTTTATTAATGCACCCTGAATATGCTGTGGTTTTTATTGTGAATAACCAATAAAGGGTGGCTGTAAAAATAGTCATAACACTATTCTATTTTCTTCCATGCTTTTTTCTCTCACTGTAAACTTAGATGCTTCTCAGAAAGGCAATTAAAATAAAATGAACTCACAAAGAAAAGCTCTGACACCATGACTTCAGTTCCTCATGGTTTCTTTCACTGGACATACAACAGCACAATGTTTACTTGACTTTTTGCTCTGCATTCTTCCTTATTGTAAGTATGTATTATCACTCATTAAAAATTGCATGTAGAAATTGGAGCTATGCATTTCAGATGTGCCTTAACTCCTAAGTACCTGGTTTTTATTAGTGAGTTATGGCACTAGAAGAATCCTCTGATATTAAGAAAAAAAAGTTTGAAGAAGCAGAAAGACCCAATACTTAAATGATGGCTGTGCTAAGCATGCTTCCAGGAAATACTAATTAATTTCCTAATCTGCACAAGGTATGTTCACAGGCACAAGGAATACAAGACAGTCCCTGTGAAATAGGAAGACAAGCCAAAATTTCATAAACAATGAATTCATATGCAAAAGTAATAGTTGTTTAAGACTCACAGAAGAGAAACAATATTCCTAAAATGGTGTTTTAAAGGAATGTTTTACTAAAAAAGTGCAATTTGAGCCAAATCTGGAAAGAAAAATAGTGTTGAACATGGAGAATATTAAAATTAGCTGGTAATTCCAGAAGTAGAAAGACAGGGTTGTGTCTAAGAGGACTCCATGTAAAACTTGTTCAGTAATTAGAAAATGTTAAATTTTAACTATGTTTTCAAAAATAGACAAAAGAGAAGTTTGTAAAATAAAAAGTAAGCTGCTTTTTAGATATTCATAAATGGAAAGTTGGCAAATTTGGACTGAATTCTGTAGCTGATAGAAATCTATGTAAAGAGTTTGAATAGAAATGTAACATCATTTAAGAAAATTACATATCAATATGTGGGATCGTGGGCAAGAAAGAAACAGAACAGAGATGCTAGTAAAGACTGAATTATCCTTAGACCAGGCAGGAAGATAGCCAGCTAAGAATATAGCATTTTAAAGGACAAATGCTTATTAGAAACCCAAAGGACATATACACTGAAGAATACAGGGTAGATTCTAGCACGTGAGATTTAGAACATTTTCCACCCACACCGGAGATCAGAGCTACAGAATTGGTTAGGGAACAAGAAAGATGTTTCTAATCTTTTCACAATGGGTGCAAATGGAAATCATTATGGTGAATTAAATAGGCAACTCAGAAAGACAAATAACACATTTCCTCTCATAAAACTACATTTAAAATTGTGTGTGTCTATGTATTTGTATCTATCAATCTGTCTTTCTGTCTATCCATCCATATGTATACATCCATCCATACATATACATATTTGTGGGATTTTACATATGAAAACAAAAGGAGATCATGAGAGAGGAGGAAGTGATGTTAAGGGAAATGAGAAATAGAGAACATATGTAACAGGAAGGCAAAAGTATGAGACTAAGGAAAGAAATGGAATAAGCTATATGGGGGATGGTCTACGGAGCAGAGCAGAGGGGAAGGGGAGTGAATGAGCACACAAAGTACAAAGGCATACATATTTGGCTATATGTATATGGAGCCCAATATTGATGATGAAACTGAATATTTGTGTGCTAATATAAATATATATTAGCTTTTTCTCTAAAATTATGCCATTATTTAAAAAAACTTTTTGTTGTTTTATGTTCAGTAATTATACTGGCATTTAATAGTATAACTCAGAAGAAAATTAACTTCAAAAATATGCATTTAAAATATTTTTTGCAATTTTACCATATCTTTCTATGTTGATGAAAATGATTCAAATACACTGGATTTTAAGTCGGTAATCCACTACTATTGACAGGACTAAATTTATATAAATTTTGATTATAAAATCCTAATTAATTATTTTCCTAAAATGGATATAAGAAGAATATATTTAGACAATAATGGGTATCCATTTTTCACTTTCATGCAACTTTGATCTAATACTCTCCTTTTTTTATTTAGTTGGTATTTGTTTTATTATTTATGAGTAAAGAGTTCTAAATAGAATTTACATAAATTAAATAGTGCAAATTTAAGATGTACAATTTGATGAGTTTTGTCAAATATATAGTCTCATATAACTGCCTCCAATATCAATATATAAAACATACCTCTCTTTCCGGAAGATTTTTGTTCTTTTTCTGCCAAATAATCATTTCCCCCAATCTTTGTTAGGTTCATATTTCTGTTACCATAGGTTAATTTTATTCCTGGAATTCAATATAAATGAAATTATAAAAATTCAGATTTTGTGTCTGTCTTCTATCCATCAATGATGGATTGTTTAATTTTATATATGTTAGTACATGCATCAATAATCAATTCCTTTTTTGCTACTGAATTAAACTCTATTAAATGAACATAGGATAATTTGCTTTCCATTCAGCAGACACACATTTATTCCTCTAGTCTGAGGCTATTTTAAATAAGCTGCCATGAACAATTTTTTTGTGTGTATGTATGAATACAAGTTTATCTGTGTTGCATAACTACTTAGTAGTCTGTTAGAACCCAGTCCAAGAACAGAATTCTGTCCAAGGAGAATTGAGTGTTTGTGAGAGCAGTCCAATAAAACAAGACACAATCATGCATGGTCACCTATCAGTGGAATAAGTGTTATAATTGATGAATCTATACTGGTACTCTATTACCACCTAAAGTCCATAGTCTATATTAGTATTTTCTCTTGAGGGTGTAAATTCTCTGTGGATTTGTGCAAATAGATAAAGAAACACAGCCACTATCATAGCATGCTTTCATTGCTTGAGAAATTTGGTTACACTTGCATTCCCACAGTTTTTCAGTGAACCTACAACTGATATAAAATGTAAATCTACTTAGTGCTCTATGGAGAATAGGGTAAAGGATAAGACAGGTGCCTTTGTTACTTTCAACAGAATAACTTAAAGTCAGGACTCCCAAATATAGACTAATTCAATTTTCTGTTGTTGCCGCTTATCTCAGTTTTGATACTGAGTATCAAAGGAGTAGAACTACTCTCTGGCCGGCGGACACGGTCAGTCCCTCATAAAACAGTATCTTGATGTTGAATATAAGGATTTAGAAATACCTTGATTCTTGTCTGCAAAAATGAAACTATACACAAAGTCTGGGTTTTATAGCAGTTTCTAAAGGCTACAGACTGTAAATAGATCTGCAAGAAAGCTTTTATGAATAGTAGCTGCTGGGTTTCCACATCTTTTACTTTGCACATCTTCTCTGACCTTTATCCCTTCATATCTTGTTTTTTAACTTCATTTCCTGCTTATTTTGTCTCTATCTATTTATAGTACAACTCCTGACAACCGACAACCACTCACTTCTATAGTTTACCTTCTCCAGAATGTCATATATATGAAATTATGCCCAGTACAGATTATGCCTATTCTTTGCTTAGTAAAATACATTTTAAATTCTCCCTTAAATTCTTTCATTTTAATGTCATATTGGTGAATTTCATTCTTAGTGCTGAATAATATTCCATTACCTACATAAACCATGGTTCATTTATTTAAGTATTGCAGAACATCTTGGTTATTTTCAGGTTTTTCAGTTCCTTTGGATAAATTGCTGGCTCATAGTATATGTATATGATTGTTTTGAAAGAAACTGTCAGTCTATTTTTCAAAATGGCTTCATCATTTTATATCTACATCATAATGTATGAATATTACAGTTTCTTCAGATCTTTGCCAGAATTTGTGTCTATCATCTTGTTCAATTTTTATCATTTGAATACCATTTTAACTTGTATTTCCCTGATGATGTCAGACAGCGCATAATTCAGCACAACAAAATTCATCCATTTAAAATATATGGTTTAATAGCTTAGTTATACTCACACAATTGAATAAATGTCACTAAAATCAAACTTTAAAACTTTTTCACCATGCACAAAGAAACTTCAATCTCATTAGTACATGTGTACCTCTATCCCAAATTCTAGAAACTTCTAACCTAATTTCTTTCTCTACAGATTTGCTTATTTTGATCATTCATGTAGTCATGTAATGTCATCAGTTACATCTAATTTCTTTCACTTAGCATTTGTGTCTGAAGCCCACTCACTCATGCTGTAGCATGTATCAGCTCTTCAAAATTGTAATAATAATATTCCTTTGAATGATTATGAAATTTTTGTAGAATCACCATGGGCTAGCAATGATTTTATTATCAAATCAATTACTTATGCAAATATACTGATGTACACATGGGCCTATTGTGCTTTAGGGCCATTACAAATAATCTTGTTGATTATTCATCTTAGTTTTTGTATAAATACTGAAAGAAAAGTGGACAATACCACAAAACAGGCAGCAGGGTCTCAGTCAAGAGGTTTATTGGTGTGTGGTGAGACAAAAAGTGTCCACTTCCGAGTGGGAAAGGGGGGGGAAGGGGGAGAGAGAGAGGGAGAAAAAGAGACAGCAGAAGAAGAGGGCAGAGAGAAGCCAAAGAGAGACAGAGAAAAAGAGAGAGAGAGAGAGAGACAGACAGAGAGAGAGAGAGATATTGAGAGAAGAACACAGGAAAAGGGAGAGGGGACAAAAGAGAAGGAGAGAGGGGAGAGAGAAAGTCCAAGAGAGGGAGAGAGGGGACCAAAGAGAGGAGAGAGAAGGGACCAAAGAGGAGTATCCCAAAGCTCACCTGGATTATATGGGACTGATGAAGCAGGACAGGTACTGTCTGGGTGCAGGTGCAGGGGCAATACCTGGCCAGAGGGTAAGGAGTGTCAGGAGCATGGGGGATAGGCAAGCTCCAGGTAGGGAGCTCTGGCCAATTCACAAATTGTCCCCTTTTTGTTACTAAAAAGGTAAGGAGCCTGACTGGTAAGCTTGTTTGACTTGCCCAGGCTCTGTGGCTAGACTGAACAATCAGGAGTGGGCAATTTATTGTATCCAATTAGGGCAATAGTGATGTAAGCCCTTGATGGTTGCCATTAGACAGAACCATATGAGCTAATGGATCTATCTGTTGATAGATCTAGGTCTATTCGACTTTTAAATAAGAACCCCTTTTGATTTGCCAATAGGCTTCACACAAGTTATTTCCCCAATGTCAGGGAGTTTTCTTTTGACTAAAAGTTCCAGCATGAGGGAATTCGATGTTGTTCTCTTAGACTGTTTCCTGCTGAAATTGGGTCATAGTAGGCAGGGCCCCAGAAGGCTGGTAATTTAGTCAAAAGCTGGGGAGGGGGTCAGGCAATGGGGTATTCATCAGAAACATCTGGTTCATGATCCAGCTGAGTGGACAGAGTGGTCACTTATCAGTCCATATCAGTTCTCAGCAAGTCCAGCGCTTGTAGATGCTTGGAGTGCAGAGCTGATTTTGTGCAGCATCAGTCAGCCAAATAGAAATCTGTTGAAACATATGCTTAGAACAGAGGTTATATTTAGGAGACTTAAAGGAAAACCTTACATTTGGAACTTTTAGGCCCACAGTCTTGGCAGTGGGGAGGGGAAGGGTTCCCAAGTCCAGGGAAGAGAGAGATAAATCATACCATCATGAGTGAGCAGATGGAGAGATTTAAGTCTGGAGTCTGACCTGTGGGAGGTGGATCTAAGTCAACTTCCTAAAGCTCACAAGAAATTTAAATTTATAAAAAGAGATAGATACTTTAGGTTATCATTATCATTTGTACTCGAAGTATAGACACATACCTCAAGTCATAGCAAATGTCATATACTGAAACACATATTATAGAGAAAGCAGATAATAAAACAGTTGGAGCAGATTTTTAAATGAAGCAGATTCACACCTTTGAGTCATCAAAAGCCATGACCCTGGGACAGAATCATGAGCATTTTGTGAATCTAGAGTGTAGGTTTTACAAATTGGACAGAAATGGTATAGCCTGGTGATAAACATATTTTGAAGACAAGTCTATATTTTAAAGACAAACAACCAAAGGGAATTTAAAATACTGTAATAGTGGTACCAGCTTATCAGAAAGATTAAGAACACTTATCCAGAGTTTTGTGAATGTTAAACCTCTGAGCCTTTGATATCCAAATATAACCAATCATTTATATATCCTAATACCTTTATAAATTGTATCTGTATCTTTTTTTTTATCTTTAGAACTTGTACAGACCTGTACCTAATCATGGAGCTGGTAGATGTTTGTTGCCCCTAAAACTATAGTTAGTCATCAAGCCATCAGAGATTTGAAGAAGGATAAATTATAGAATCTAGATGGTCTGTGTATTAATTAAACATGACAGAGATCCATCACTTAGCAGTCCCCTGAGCTCCTCTGGTTCACTGGGGGCAGGCATCATCTGATGCGCAGGAGCAGAATAATATTTCATCTCCAGCTGTCAGACAGAATGGTATAGGCCTCTGGCTGCCCAGGTCTGATATGTTTTTTTGTTTTTTTTCCGTGGAAAGGAACTAAGGGAAGCTGGTCTTACCCTGGCTAGGCAGAGTAAAGCAGCTAACTCAAGTGTGTCCACAGTTAGTGTAGAGCCTGGTAACAGGTGAGGCATAGGGCAGTTTAGCCCAGTGGTTAGCTTTACCACGATCTGAGTGGATTCTTCATTGTAGAGCCCCATTAACTTCTTGGAGACATCAATGTTTACTGTTAGGAATGGCCACTGTTTATTGTGAAAAGTTTAAGAATTTAAAGGCCGTATTGAGCAGATCTCTGGGAGATTTGAGAACCATAATCTGTCTCTCGAGTATGTCTATAATATACTAAGTATATCTATAATATTAAGCATATATTGGCTTTCAGTTGCTTGTTTTAGACTTAAAACTAAAAACATACATAGGGAGCCAAATGAATTAATTAATTTTTGGAATTAATTAATACTCAGCATGATTAGAATATGTATGTATCACAGGAGGCCAAATAAAACTTATTTTTGGAATTAATTGTATCAATACTCTGAAATTAATTGTATCAGTACTCTGCATAATTATAAGTATATATTTGAACACACTGAAGAATCTTAGCACTCTGTGTTATAGGTATATGTCTGTGTCTGAACATATTAAAGGATCTTAGTTAACACACTGTATGAATATAAGTATATATAACCAATTATAAATGATATTAATAACCACTATTAATCAATAATAATCACTATTAACTACCATATTAAATAACATATAGTCTTATGAAGAATAGGATTAGGATGTTACTAATTAGAGTGTTATAGATAATAGTATCAATTTAACATCACCAATTAATACAGTGTACAATTATAGAATATTAGTCTGTTTGGTTTTTTTATAACACAGATTATAACCTGAATAGACCCCAGGAATTTGTAAACCTTATTTGATGTTGGACAGAGTTAGGAAAAGCAGAAGTGGTTACAAACATATTTTTAAGGATGACCTTAAAAGTGGGATGAGAGTAATAAAAGTTATCATGATATGAAAAAGTTTAAAATGTTTATACATTTAAAAGTTCCATAGTTTTATAAATTTAATAGTTGTTAATCTTTAAGAATATTTATTTTACCATTTACTCTTAAAATCTAAAATCTCTCAGCTATGTTCCTATAATATCAAAAGTAAAATACCCTTTTACTTAAACAGAGAAACAGCAATCACAATCCAATAAGATATATCATCTGTTGATTCTTACATTGAAAGCACATTGTTTCTTTAAGAATGTTAATTTCAACATTTACTCTTAAAATCTAAAATCTCTCAGCTGTGTTCCTATAATATCAGAAGTAAAATACCCTTTCATTTAAAGAGGGAAGCAGTGATCACAATCAATACAAACCTTCTGTTAATTCTTGCATTAAAAGCACGTGGCCTTTTTTTTTTTTTTTTTAAGGTTGGAAAAGCCAAGATGGCATTGGTCCACGTGCGTGGTATTAGAATCATAAAAATAGCTTAGGAAAGGTTTTAGAGTTGAACTAGAACAAAAGGAAAGAGGAAGATTTTAAAAGAGAGGGAAAAACAGTAGTGAATGGTTTTTTTGTTTATTTTATAGGATTACTCTTCGAGGGCCAGCCACTAAATAGTGGAGGGAGGAAGAGGTTTGGAACAGCCAGCAGGCGGTTAGAGTATGGTCTGGTTGGTTACCTTGAGTAGTAAATAGGGGTTGGGGGTTCACCGGGATTGAGTCTTTTAAGGTGGCAGCTCACTAGCAGGGTCAAAGAGAGTGAAAGAGTCATCTGGTTTGGACTTAATAGCTAGGAGGATTTGGGTAGGGGAATAAGAAGAGTAGAAGGAGGGATTAGAACATAGGTAAGAAAATGCTTGTTTGTAGGAAACCTCTTTCCACTTGCCTGATGCTGGTAGAAGTTAAACAGATCCTGAATAATATTGGGATCCAAAGGGCCATTACATGGCCATTTAGATTGATTTTCTAAGGGATATTGAGGCAAGATTTCTGTGGAAAGTCTGATAAGTTAGCAAAAGGGGTGTATGGACAGTTCGTTCCCATGGGCATGAGACAGTTCGGCTCAGGGCCTAAGTGGGGCCGTTCCCCAAGCTTAGGATGAACTAAGAGAGAGAGACCTGCAATGTCCTAGTTGTTGTCACAGCTAGGCATGAGGTCGAGATGAGGCCCAGTTCACCTGCAGCCAGGACTTTTGACAACAAGAAGAGGAAACTGGGCTGAGAGAGGCCTCATGTTCAAGTGAACAACCTGGGAGAATGGTCGGTGAGAAGGGCCAGCCATAGTCTTAAAGGCCATGGCTGGGGGTACCTCTGTCCCAAAGAGTACCATAGTGGTGCCCGATGCTCAATGATCACTTCCTTGGATTCAGGGGGGGCGCATTTACACTGACTTAGAGGGGAAACTTACCAATTGGCTGGTGTTGCATGTGGGGCCCAGCGATCCATCAGGTGAAAGGTGAGCCTGTGTCGGTGGGTGCAGCAGACCGCTAGGTTCTTGGTATAGCTCAGATTCCTGAAGGGATCAAAGACACCAGGAGAGCCTACCTCAGATGGGGCAACAATGAAAGAAGAGTGGACAACACCACCCAACAGGCAGCAAGGTCTCAGGCAAGAGGTTTATTGGGGTGGGTGAGATATGTAGTGTCTGCTTCTGAGTGGGGAAGAAGGGGGGGGAGAGACAGAGAGAAACAACAGAGAAAGTGGAGCAGAGAGAGGCCAGAGAGAGAGAACAGAGGAAGAGGGAGAGGGGACAAAAGAGAAGGAGAGAGGGGAGAGAGAAAGTCCAAGAGAGGGAGAAAGGGGACCAAAGAGAGGAGAGAGAAGGGACCAAAGCTCACTGGGATTATATGGGACTGATGAAGCAGGACAGGTACCTGTCTGGGGGCAGGTACAGGGGCAGTACCTGGCTAGAGGGTGGGTAGTGTCAGGAGCACCGGGGATGAGTGAGCTCCAGGGAGGGAGCTCTGGCCAATTCACAACAAATACATTTCTAATTATTTTAACTACATATCTAAGTAGTAAAATTAAGATTTGGAGGAATTATCAGTTTCCAAAGGGGTTACACCATTTTATGTAGCTACTAATAATGTATAAAGCTGATAATTTCTCCATGCCCTTACTAACACTTGGTAGTTTCTGTTTGTTTTAATTACAACTACCCTAGTGTGTGTGAAATGTTATCTCACCTGTGTTTTTGATTTGCATTCCTTTAATCCCTATTTTTAAATATTTTTTACACCCACTTATTGGCTTCTTGTGAATTGTTTTCATTGCAGGGATGAGAGGGAGAAAAGAATTCATAGGGAGGGTGACCAAAGAGAACACACCATATATATATTATGAAATCATCAAAGAAAAACTTTGATCAATAAAATACAAAATATGTTCAGATCTGATTGTAGAGGAATATTTAATCTTTTAATGCAGAAACATGGCTGCTTTGGGAAAGGATCATATCCAGAGGTCTTTATGAAGGGAACAAATCCAAGGGTCTATGTGAAGGGACCACATCCAGAGGTGTATATGAATGGGTCACATTCACAGGCTTGTGTGGTCCCAATGGAATGTAGAAAGAATGTTAGCACACACCTTTAATTCCAGTATTCAGAGGGCAGTGGTAGCACATGCCTTTAATCCACAAGATAGAAGCAAGTAGAAGCAAGACAAGAAGCAGAGCACAGAAAGAGTCAATTGTCAGACAGGAAGTGACTTCTGAAATGAGTCAGAGTGAAGGGCAGGCAAAGGGAAAAATCAGTGGAAGAATTGGCAAAATGAATCAGAATGAGGACATGCCCAACTCTCATGATAGAAAAGCAGGGTCTTAGCTCAGAGAGGGGATCTGCCTAAGGCAGTATGAGGCAAGCACACAGAGGATATGAGATACAGAGACATAGAGGATAAGACACAAAATCAGTCTGAGGAGTCTGAGGCAGAGACACAGAGACAATTAGGCAGAAGAAGTCAGTATCAGACAAAAAGAGTGAATCAGTTTGAAGCTAAGCAGAGCAATTCACTTTGAGGCAGTCAGAGAATCAGCCAGAGTCTGAAAGAGTCAGAAGAGTTCAGTAAGAAACAGTCAGCCAGCTCAAGAAGGTCAGTTTAAACCAGCAGCTTGGAGAAGAGTTTGAGCCAGTGAATGAGTTGAATCAGCCAATCAGAATAGTTCAGTACAGCTCTGAAATCAGGAGCTAGTCAGAGTGGCTCAGTCAGCAGTAAGTCTCAGAGGCTTAAACATTCTAGATTGTACAAAGGTTTAAGTGTTCTATATTACACAGAGGCTGAAGCTTTCCAGTTGTAGGCTTAAGAGTAGATTGTATGGAGGCCAAGACACTCCAGGGCTCCAAGACTAGGACCAGTGATTCAATTAGGAAAAGAATAAACAACTTTTGCCCTGAATAGAAGGCTACATCCCATGCCTACTTTTATTGAGTTTTCTTCTATTATTCAGTTGTAAGAATATGTTACATATTCTGTCTAGTCTCTTAGATATTTGATTTTAAAATGGGTTCTTGTAGTATATATTCTGCCTTTCTTGATGGTATCTTTCATTGTCTTTTTTATATCACACTCCGTCTAGCTTCTGTTCCATAAAAGGCATTTATAGTATCCAGTCATCCCAAGACTTCAGGAGTTTTCATAAACAAGAGTTATATAGAGATATGATCTTGGCATTGACAGTGAACATCTTATTTTTACACAGTTATACACACTAGCACATATATACCTTAAACATGTGTACACATATATAAATTAAAATGGTGTATGTATGTATGAATGTTTTCAAAATTATTATGCTGTTGGACCTCTATTCACTTAGTATGGGAAATTGATGCCTTCTACCCAGGATCTCTTCACTTCTCTCAGTTATGTTTTCAGTTAAAGTTTATAGCTATAACTTAGGATAAATGGCACCAGATTTGTGTGGTTGTTTTACATTTGTCCTTTTGCATTTGTAGTGTGTTCAAGAGGAAAATAGGAAGCTTGCTGTATAACTCTTCCATAAGTACACTAATAATGTACTTTTCTGATTCTTTCCCATCACAACAACCACTTTTTTCTCACCCACACTTTACTCCTCCTTTATAGTATAAAATCACTTTATTTTTTACCAAGTAACCAAGAATGAAGACATTCATAAATCTTATGACTGACTTACCAAATATTTTCTATAATATATCTGTAGTTGTGAACAATAGCTTATGTGCCAAGTGTAAGTGTCTAAGCAAAAATTAGGAATAATGACTTAAGACTTCTCTGATAGCCAAGAATAGCAAAATACACATGCATATTATTATTGAGTATAAAACAATTTCTTGAGCTCATGCTAAGAGTAGTTAGGATGTTTAACTTAATGTATAAGTGAAATGTTTGATCAGCTCTCTACATAAGTGGTTCTCAACCTTGCCAATGTGGTGACCCTTTAATACAGTCTCTCATGTTGTGGTGAACACAACCATAGAGTTATTTTCATTGATACTTCATAACTGTAATTTTGTTACTTTTATGAATCATAATGTAAATGTCTGATATACAGATGCTCTTAGGTGACCTCTATGAAAGGGTTGTTTGACCTCCAAAGGGGTCACAACTCACAGGTTGAGAACCACTGGCCTACATGGACTAATTTTCTATTAAAGTGATTTCTTTTTATGATCTATGAAAATATCTTAAATTATACTATCAAGATTTTTGCTAGTTGATTAGTCATTACTTTTTGTTATAATTCAATAATCTATGTTTATGTATTTAAATGTGTCCTATTCAAACTTGGTGTACTTAAATCATGATCTACAATGTTATTGTGCAGGAAGATATGTTTTTTGGAGGGCGTTTAGGTTTTGAGGAATTTGTTCTCATGAACTGATTGATGCTACCATAAAATGGGTTTTTCTGGGGGAGTTCTATTACTTTTTTCTTTAACCATGTGAAGACGTGTTTTTCCTCTCTTGCTTTTCTGCTCTCTACCATGTGATGCACAGCAAGATAAACTTCATCAAATTCTGGCATCTTGATCTTGGTCATCCCAGCTCAAGAACTATGGAGTAATAAATGTCTAGTGTTTAAAATTTAACAATTTCAATCTATTATAGCAACAAAAGTCAGAACAAAACAGCAAACAATATTAAAAAAACCCATATTTCTCAAAGTGTGTTCTTTAGGATAATATAAATTGTTATTCTGTAACAAATAATGAATAAGTTTTGACAAAATCAGATTTCTTTCTTGGGGACTTTTCAGAGCCCATAGTTATATAATGTGCATTCTGAAATATGGAAATTTCTAAGGGCTATTTCATCATAATTCTTTTCTAACACAGCTCATCTATTATACTTCTATTGTTCTCAATATAGTTTTAGAAAATCTTTATAATGTAAGACAATTTATCACCACAGAGTTCTCAGGCAAGACTGGTAAAGTGAGTTCAGAACATTTGAATTTTGATAGGTCAGAGGCTAGAAGAATGAGAAATTGAAAGCTTTATAATAAGATCATATAGTTCGATGTGGCCCAGCTTGAGTTTGTCATATTACCCTGAACTGCGCAATAATTGAAGCTGGGAACTGGATAGCACAAGGGTATAGATCAGTTATATCACTTTGAAATTTTATGTTCATGCTATCGCACAGCTAGTATAGTTGAGGAAATAACAACTTCTGAATTTATGCAAATCTTATGCAGCTTTTCACCCTCAAAGTCATTGAGAAATATTTCTATTGGAATGACATTCACTAGCTATGTTCTTCGTAATTGGTGTGGAAATAGTTCACATTAGGGAATAAAAATCTTATTTTTTGTCAGTGTAGTAATCATTTCCCCAGTAACTTAGATTTATAAGTTCAAAATCATGTATAACATTTATGCTTCCTTTGCCTCCACATTAAATCTATCACTGAATTCATTTATTTACATTATTTCCCTGATTCTTATTCAGGATTGTTCAAAACCATACTTCATGTTATGAAAAAAATCTTTCTTTGTGTTTCCTTATAATGTATCCTTTGCTCAGACATCTTCATGGGTACAACATCCAAAGATTTTTAGGGACTTCCATTCTTAGCTCATGCAGATATCCCCATTCCTGTGTTTTGGTGTCTCCTACTAGGATATCTCTGCTCTAGTCAGAGATTTCTACTACCAACTGACTATACACACTAGACACACTCTACTTCTACCAGATACTTCTCTTCATTCTTCAATACTTTGAGTATGTTTAATTTGCTAGGAAGCCTTAGCAACATCAGTCCGGTGTTATCTACCTCTTCTAACTGCTCCTCTGACTTGGGACTGAGTTTCATTATGTCTTGTATTGACATCCCTTGTTCATGAAGTCTACAGTGTAAAACTTAAAACAGTTATGCTTTCTGCTTATTTAAATCACTTAAAGAACAAGTTTTTGAGGAATTCTAGTAAAATAAGTACAATTTCTCCCTCCATCCTTCCCATATTATTGCTCTTTCTCTTCTCCTTCTGCAGCTTCAGGCTTACCTTGAACTTGCTATGGAAATCCTAGTGGAATCCAACTTGTAGTTCTCTGCCTATGCCTCTCAAATTCTGGATTTCAGGTTGCCAATTGGCTATCTCTTGGCTTATGTATTCACATTTTAGATCTACTCACTTATAACTCAAGAATGAACTTTTATTTATATTCTGATTTCATAATGATACTTAAAATTGCATTCATTTTCTTCTCAATATAGTATCTGAATGCATTACTTTGTGTTTATGATAAAGTCTCTGATGTATAATTAATGTAAGTCCTACTACAAGATCTTTTAATATACAGATAAATAATATCTTTATTTATATTGGATTTTGAAAGAGGATCTGTGATACTTTCATACTGTACAATCTCCCAAACTTAGCAGTTTTCTGTCTCAGAGAATTTCGTATTTTCCTAACAGCCAAATGAATAATTCATATTTGTAATAAGCAGAGATGTTATTCTTTTTTCAGAGAGGGAGGAACTCATTTTTGATGATCCCAAGTTGTTTATCAAAAGCACCTTGAAAGTGTTGCCTTGATTTCCTTATTGACTAATTATAATTTGAACATGTTTTGGCACCATCTTATGATACAGGATCTGATTGCAGATGTCTGGTGTAGCAAACTTGTCCTTTTTCATTTTCTTTAAAGTAAAACTCTTTGAAAATGTCACCATTTGAAGTATCTCTATGAAATACATGTCTCCTAACAAACTTTAAAAAATTAAAAGGGAAAGTATGTGGCACACAAGCTTGTGTGTGTGTGTATGAGTGTGTGTGTGTGTGTGTGTGTGTGTGTATGTGTGTGTGTGTGTGTGTGTGTGTGTGTGTGTGTGTGTAGTGTGTGTAGGTAGGTAGGGTAAAGTAATTGGGAAGAAAGAAGGCTACTGAGTAATACAGAAGACTATTGTAGAAAGCCATAGTGTAGTAGAAATTCTTTAAAAAGGTGCAAGAGCATTTCATCATTAGTATGCATATAAGACAGCATCCTGGTAGTTGCCTGGAAACAAGGAAGAGGGAGTCAAATAATGAAATGACTCTGATGGCCCAGTGAACCAACTTCAACTTTAAAACTACTAGAAAAAGTGATAGTGACCAAATTAACTCACAGAATTCAGTGCTACAAAACCTGCTTCTAAAAAACTAAACTTGCACTTAATTTTCCTATTACTTTAACAATTTTTTTCAGTGTGATACTGAGAGTCAGTATTAATTACTACTCCAAACAGTTTTGGAAAATAGAATGGATTGAGCTGAAATACATGCTTTATCTGGCCATTTGACATTGTATAAATGATAAGGTACCTCTTAGGACAACTTTTTTTATGATATGCCGTGATGCCACCCTGAAATATTCTGTCCTATTGAGAGAGATGTCTGTTAACTTGATAGTTTAAAGCAATGCTTAAAAAGTCCCTGTAATGGCAACATGAAACAGAAATTACTTCAGAAAGTTCAGACTGAATGATACAATTCTTCTCTGAGGTTTTCAATATAAGGTACAAGGATCTCATACTGTGAGATGAGAGGGTCCCTCTGACTAAATGCCCTTCCTGGTAAGCACAAAAGATACTCCATGTATCAAAATTGACAGGAGTAAGAAAGACAAATGCATATGCTTTTATAGAAGCAGTACATCATTTAAGTATGATAAGGAAATAAAAAACAGATGAAAAGAAGCTGGTCCACGAATTTTAACATTTTACTGCTCAAAATAAAACTTATGGGTGATATTTTAATTTTAATGACATCAAATTGTCTATTTCTAAGTACTAGAAATTTCTGTATTAAGACTAATGTATTTTTGGCTTACTACTATACAATCTGATAGATATAATTTCATTTATTCAATAAGCATTTATCAGTTGTATAATGAGAATGTATTGTCTTCAGGGTATTATGGAAATAGGTATGGAAATGATAAAGCTTCAGTGGGTAAATTTGGTAATCATGACCTAGTCAAGGGCAAAGTATGTGAGTTATGTAAGTCCATAACTGTCATAGTGCAATGAACTGCTATAACACAATGTTGCACAATAGTTTCCGGAAATGTAGAAGTAATACATTATTATCTCTAAGAGAACTGTGAAAAACTTCAAGAAAATTGAATTGGGTTTTAAGTGATGAATAAGACATTTTGCTGGAGGTAAAAAAAACAGGAAAAGTCTGCTAGACAAAATAATTCCTTGTAAAAAAGCATAGAATTTTTTTTTAAATGAGCTAAGAAGGCATAAAAAGATAAGACTGAAATATTTGGAATCTATGGTAGCAACCATTAGTTGGGAATTCATAAACTTTACAGATCATCAAAAGTTTCCCAGGAGCTTTGTAAAAATACAGATTACTTGATCCTGCACCTGGAAATTTGTTTGCAGGAGATTTTGAATACAAGAAATCTTTTTTAAAATGGCCCCCAGGTTTATGAGAGACATTAAACAGCTTTGGGAAATTATGCTTCAAGGTTCTACTTAAATTTTAATGCTCAGAAATTACCTGAAGACTTTGTAAAGATATAGGTTCAGATTCAGTTTGTCTAGGTTGGCTTCTAATATTTTGTGCTTCTAACAAGCTCCCAAGTGATGACACTGTTACTGGTTCATGTAAAATGTGTGACAATGTTGTACACTATGTTAAAGAGAAAAGGGAGATACTGGATCATAGTGATTTTTTAAGCACAGAGGTAACATAGCCATGTTTGTATTTTAGACATTCCATTATAGTATTATTATGGCAAATGATTTTTTGTGGTAGTCAAGAGTAGATTAAAAGCTTATATGAAATTTATTTCCATAGATTCAGTGTATGTAATAACAAAATTGACAGTGATAATGAAAATGAAAACATATTTGAAACCGTTTTGATTTAGCCACAGAGATTTGGAACTGGTTGTATAGATAGCATGAATATGTGGTAAGAGGAAGGGAGAAATTTCTCAGGGCAACTGTTAGAGTTATTTGGATGGGAATATGAGAAAATTGTTTTTTATGAAAGGTAATTGTATAGAACATGCTATGTTTGTATTAGTTATTGTTTTCTAGGAAAATTGAATCTGCAGTGGCTAGAAAGATGGTCTGGCAGTTAAGAACACAGGGTGCTCTTACAGAGGACAGGCATTCAACTACTTGCATCTACATGGTGGAACACAATAGCCTGTAAATCTTGTCTCAGAGGAATCTGACACCATCTTCTGGTCTGCTCAAACACTGTATATGCATGGTACACAGCAATCAAAACACTCATACACACAAAATCAATCAATCAATCAATCAATTTTCTAAAATTCTGTATCAATAGTATGTGTATATGTATGCATAGAGAAATATGTGGTGATTTGACTGACATGATGATGGAGACCTAGTGAGTCAAACATTTGAGAAAAGCCAATTAGCAGGAAATTCAAGGATCTACAGTTTAATTTGAAAGGCAGTCTGTTGACAGAATTCTTTCTTGCTTGGGAAAAGTCAATGGATTTTGGTAAATTTATTAAGTCAAATGGGAATTTCGTCATGATAAGCACCATACAAGTTAGTGGAACCCTGACCATCTGAGCTCAGGTGTTTTTATTGATTCAGAACTCTTCAGGTGTTCTACTGATATCACATGCAAATCATGTGCAATCAAAAATCCCCCACATAAATCCAACAGCTGCAGACACTACAAAATGCCAGACCTCAGCAGCCCTTCTCCCAACAGTACATAAAACAGTTATTCACTATATAACTAAAAATAAACTTCTACAATATACCACAGTCACTTATTCTCTCTACTATGACCACTGGGAGTTTCTGTGTTCACCATTCTCTACTACACAAAGAAACTTTGGTAAGGTCTGAAAGCTGCACTAATTTATGAATTAGAGATAAGAACTTAGAGGACAGTTTGCTAGTATGCCCATTTAGCAAAATAATGGTAGTAGGTTTACCCAGGAGCTTCCCAACCATGGACTCTTACTTAGCCAGATTTACTGCACTAAGCGTGTATTTCCTCTTGTGGAGTGAACCTTAGAGCCAATTAGAGAGTGGTTGGTCTTCCTAATAACATTCATGCCACTTGTACACCCATAGCCATATTTTTACCAAGCCAGTTGTTACTGTACTCATAGGCATCATAACTGAGTCGGACTTCTGATGAATTTCCCACCTAGTTGCCTGCATATTACCTTCTAATAATCTGAAAGCCAGCCAGCAGAATGTAAATTTCTTGATCAGTAGTAACTTGATTTTCTAAGTCCTGTGACCAAAGTATATGGTGTCTTCAGCAGTAGGGTCATACTTAAGTTCTTGTGGAAAACAAAAAGAAGTCTGTCATACATTTTGACCAATCACCATCTTCTCTACTTTGAGGTCACTTAATTCTGAGTTACAAGATTAGCAGTTAATACTTATGACTTTTTAAGTTGAGTATATTTAGATGAGATTTTGAATTTGAAGTTAATGTGGAAATGGGTTAAAGTTTTGAGAGAATGCTTTGATAAAGTAAATACATTTTGTACATGAAAGACACATTAATTTTGTGAGACAACAAAGTAGATTGTCCTGGGTTGAATTGTGTCTGTTAAGCTATGAGAAAGTCCTACCTCCAAGTATCTGTAATTGGGAACTTATTTAGAATTAGATTTTTTTACAGATGTAATTGAATAGAAATAAAAGTAGGCCCTAAATCAGTGACTAATTTACTTAAAAAGAGAGAATAATTTGGACAAAAACAAACAAACAAAGTAGACATGGGAAGCCAAAAGCAGGGACAGTGTTAAACTGCAACAATTCAAGTCATCCTAAAGCTATCAACAACTACCAGAAGTCAGAGCAAAGATATTTAACAACCACAGAGTTTTCAATGAAAATCTTCTCTACCTAGCCTCATCTCCACAACTTTCTCCTTCCTTATCCATCTATCAAATTTCCTTTTATACAGTACAATAAATCATATCTGTCTCAAAGACCATGTCAGTGCTTGTTTCTCACTGTACTTTGCCTAGAGAAGTATTTGCATTTATTCCTATGAACTTGGGATTAACCTTTTCTTTTCTTACTAAACAGTAAACCCTCAAGGGTTTGAGCTGTGTTTAATTTTTCAAAACAATATATATTGCTATCTGTGAGAGTTAATCAGATTCCTAAATTCTTCATTTCTTTGGAGTTGTGGAATCATGTACTATCTGAAAAAAAAACTGCATGGGAAAAATATAAGAGGTTCAGCCCAAGAATAAGAAAACCTATTAAATGTTTCAAGACATTGAAGAGATAATAGACTATAACTTTGACTTGGAAATTGCACAGCATTCTTACCTCAGGAAGATATTAGTTTTAGGCACCAAGAAATTTCAAAGAAAGGGGAGGTGCTATTAAGAGATGTTATGTTGAAGGGAAAGAAAGAAAGCATGATAAAATCTAGAATTTCTTAAAACAAAATAGTGAAATAACTAGATAACAGTTTCTCTGATTACTCTATCACTAACTACCATTATTTATAAATCAAAAAAATCAAAGATGTTCATTAAAGATTTTGTCTAAACAACATTGAAAGTATATGCCACTGTTGAGTTAGGTTTCTTATGAGCCATACCAACACTTAACACCATCCATGAAAGAAATATGTAAAATCAAAGTATTGGTTATTTTTCAAAAATTTATAGCATTCATTTGGTGATGGTGTGATGGGTACATAGCAACTGAGATCAGAAAATCACCTGTGGGGGTTGGTTCTCTTCTTCTACTATACAGGTCCCAGGGATTGAACTAAGGCTGTCAAGTGTGGAGGCAAGTACCTATACTCACTGTGACTCCTTGCTAGTCACCAAAATAAATTTATATTCATGAAGAGCAACTACAGTGACAAACTAGAGAGTGAATGAAAATATTTCAAATTCCAGTCCTGACATTCTGCCTCTCACCAGCAGGAATTAATGACTACAAAAGAGGTGCTGGTTTCTTCAAAATGGCTTAAAATTTTCCAGTGGCATGAGCAAAGACAAGTAGTCAGGTCCTTTGAATGCCTATGCAACAATTTAAGCATACTACTTGTATTTTTATGATTTTCAGAGGTTTCCAAAGTCAACCTTTCTCTGTATCTTAGTAAAGCAGTCACGGTTTATGTCCTAGATTTTCTTGTCATGATATACCAGTAAAATATTTGATATATAGTAGTGTATATTGTTATCTGTGAGACATATCAGATACTTAAAACCTCACTCATTCTTTTCATTTAAATATGGCTTAATAATAGTACTTACCTCTTAGCACTATTTTGAAGATTTAATTGTCTAATTAGTGGCTGAGACTTAATACATGCTCTATATTAGAAAAATCTTAATGGAAAAGGAATATTCTGTTATAATTTCTTCCATTGGCACAGCTCCATGTTAACTTTTTTATACAATGAACTTGTTATTTCTAGTCTACAATAACATAATAGATATTTGTTGGAAAGGATAAAGTTATCTCTGTGAACAAGCAGTGCTACTGACACTACACAGTGATAGTGGCTGAATTTCTTTGGCTTTTCAGTGATTAAAGGTCTTTCTTTGCATTGGAAGCTCTGAAATAAACAGCAGTTGCCTCTTGTGACTGAAATAAGCACAAAAGGCCAGTTTGTTGCAGTTGATGGTAATAGTTTTACAGTTAGAATAGTTTGTGAGTATTCCTTTCCAGGCTGTACATTGGCAATAGCTTTAATTCTGTGATACTCAGTTTCCATGTGAACTATTGTAATAGGATTATTTCTAAGCTGGCAAGATTGAAGGATCTCACCATTGTTATTGAAGTATATTACACAGTTACATAAAATGAAAGCATCCCTCTGCCAATGAAATCCAACGTTTTTGTTATCAATTTCAATTTTTAAAACACTTTTAATTATATTTTCATTCCCATTACTATATTAAGCTTAAGTTATACACACTTGATTCTCTGGAACTAATCTGTGTTCCAAAGATTACTGTTACTAGTCAAAGTAAACTAGATGAACAATATTATATTTTTAACATTTTTTTTAAATTACAACTATTGTTTATTTGTCAATTAGTATGTGTGTGAGAGAGAGAGGGTGCGTGTATAACATAGTGCATGCACTGAGGTCAGAGGACAACTTGCTGGTATTGATTCCTTCATTTGTTCATGTGGTTTTCAGAAATCAAATCAAGTCCTCAGTCTTAAAGAAGCAACAATTTTAGTTTCTGAGCCATTTTATCAGCCCAGTCCATATTTTGTCTGTTGTGTTTTTGTGACAAAGTTTTAACATACAAAATAGGTAAACAAGAATGTAAACTAGCCTAGTTTGTAAACACAAGAAATATCACCAGAGTTTCATATGCAGCTTTTTTTTGTTTATTTTTTATTCAGGATTCATGCTTTTTTCTCTTCTCATTTCATGTCTTTATAACCTAGAAATTTGTGACTGTCAAGGGCTCATCTTGTATTTGTGAGTGTGTGTGTGTGTGTGTGTGTGTGTATTTAAATTTAATTTTGTCATGACCAGAGAATGTACTTAGTTTGATGTGAATTTGTCTGTTTTATATCCCATAATATGACTGATTTTTATAACCTTTCTATGAACTCTACTGCTATAAATTAAAATATTCTATAAATTCCTGTTAGCTCAAATTAGTTGATAGTGTTATATAAACCCAAGATATTCTTGCTGATCATCTTAACATTTAGCCTATCTGCTAAAAATGATAGTTATATCCTTGCATGTATTTTCCATTTATTTATTTCTCCTTTCAGTTATATCAGTTTTTTTTCCCTCCAACATGAAGGTATATGAACATTTAGGATTGTTCTAATTTGATGCCATCTTCTTGACTATTTCTTGATCTCTTTAACAGTATGACACTAACTCCTTAATCCTATACCCTAAAATCTAGTTCACTAAATATTACTATAGTCTTTCCTACTTCTCTTTAACTAAGATTGGCATGGCATATCTTCTCCCATTATCTCCTTTCAACTCATTTGTAAGTTTGTGTTTCTTGTAAGCATGGTACAGTTTAATGGTACTATTTTGTCCAAAAGTTCTGCCTTTTGAGTTTTGACTCATGTTGTTGTTGTTAGTATTTTAACAGATTTGTCTAATACCTTAGTATGTTTTACCATTATTTTTCCTATTATTTTGCTCTTTTTGTCCTATTGCTGCCTTTTAAGATTGTTTTTGTGTAGGTACATCATTCTATTTAAACTCCATTACTGGCTTGTTAGACATAAATTTTAGCAACTTTAACTCTTATTTTAGTCTTCAATATACATATTGAGTGTTTTAGCTTTCCTTGAATGCAGTATTTCATATATAGTAAAATAAAATTATGATGGTTGTGATGGTTTGAATGAAAAAGTCTTCTATAGTCTTGGTCATTTGAATACCTGGTCCCCAGTTGATGGTGTGGTTTGTGTAATTTTAGGAGGTACTGCCTTGCTGAGAGAAGTATGTCATTGAGGGCAAGCTTTCATACCATGTGCTATTCCAAATTGGCTCTCTCCTTGGTGCTTCAGGATCAAGATGTGAGCCCTTAGATTTTTGCTCCTGCCATTTTACCCTCACTCCACCATTATAAATTTTATCACTCTGAAATTGTAAACTTAAAAGTCTTTCCTCTCTAAGTTGCCATGGTCAGACTGTTTTAAACACAGCATTAGAAAAGTATGCTGAAGTATACTTTGATGTCATCTATTCTAAAGTTATAACATTGTTTTTTTATATAAGTTGTACAAAAATAATTTATTTTACTTACACAATTTTTTTTTCTAAGGGAATTGTTTTAAGCATTACACTTATCTATATATTTACCACTTGTGTTACTTTTTTATTTATTTGCATAGATTCATATTTTTGTTTGGATATTTTAATTTTACATGAAAGATTTAACATTTCTTATAGTGCATCTGTACTAGTATTTAATTCTTACAGCTTTCATATGCATGAGTTTTTTCACCTCTATGTTTTCAGAGATTTTTATTTTTAGAAAAGTTTATATACATACGTAATGTACTGTGCTCATATTCACACCCATGAACCCCTTTTAATTTTCTTCTTGATCCTATGAGCCCTTTTCTTTTTACTAACTAGTCCCTTCCCATTGTCATGTCTTTTCTTGTGTAAGTTTTTCAGTTTAATTAAGGTTGTTTGCATGAAAATTGGTAGGGTTTATTTACTGCAGCATGAATAAATTACAAGTAGCTACAATTTTGAAGAAAATTACTCCCTTACTTGTAGGAACCATTAACTACCAATAATTCCTCAGAGAGTGGTTGGGGCTTATGAGTGCCTCCCCTGTTCTTGATGGATTGTTGATGAGCCCAGTTTTGAGACTGTCTTTTGCAGGCAATCACCACTTTTGTATTTATGACTGCCACAGCCATGTCATGAAGCAGTATTCTCCTGGGTCACTCAGCCAGGAGATGCAGAGGCATATTATTCATTGATGCAAACCCTGCCAGCCCTCAGCAGAGGGAAACACCATCATGGCAAGTGCCATCCTGGACAGTGGAACCCTGACCGTCTGAGCTCAGGAGTTTTTATTAATTCAGAACTCCTCAAGTGTTCTACTTATAACACAGGCAGATCATTAGCCATCAAATATCTCCCACATTAATCCAATGCCTGCTGGTAATACAAAATGTCAAGACCTATGCCACCCCTCACCTAACAGTGCATAAAACAATATTTTCAATACAATTAAAAATAAACTTCTACAACAATGTCACATCTAGAAAACAGCATTTCATAACACTCATCTCCATCTTTCCATTCTTGCCTATTAATATTCTTTCTGCCCCTTCTTCTACAACATCCCCTGGGCCATAGGAAAAGTGATATAGATATCTATTTAGGGCTGAGCACTCAGCAGTCACTCATTCTCAGACATTGAGGAGCCTGACTCTTTGCAGCTGTGACTATTCACTGCAAAGAGAAGTGTCTCTGATCATGGCTTAGAATAGCTTTTTCTTTTCCTATGGGTATAAACCTAAATTTCTACCAGGCAGTTTAACTACATGTTCATTTAGCAAGCCATCAGTAGTAGATTCATCCTCTAATGCCTGTGACCTCCCTAGTTATACTCGTTTTTTACTAGATTTATAGTACTATTCTTGTATTTTATTACACATGGTGAATCTCAGATATAATCAGAAAGTGATTGGTTAAGTTCAGAACAGCTATGTCATTATTATACCTGTATGCCTGTCCTAGAAAGTTAGTATTCTAGCTCAAATGGTCCACAGGCTTGTAAGATCATTAATGGCTTTTCTTCCTAGAAGCAGATATAGCACCCTGAAGCACTAAGAATATTAGACAGCAGGGAAGAATCTTCCAGCCTAATTCCAACTTGGAACTTAAACCACTTGGGCTGACAATAAACCACTTGGGCTCCCCACAATAAACACAAATTAATAAAAAACAAAACAAAACAAAACCCAAAAAACAGTATCATACGCAAGAAATATTCATTCAAAGGGTTGGTCAGGGTAGTCCAAGTAAATTTTCAAACAATAAAGATTATCAATGAATCCTTTGGTTGCCTCTCAGGAGTTTAGGGTAGACTCCTATTGCTGAAGATATCATATACTTAAGACAAAGAACTCAACAGATTTAAGCTGATCTGACTTGGAAGCCACTTTCCTGTGGTATATCTTCCTAGGTTCCAGAAAACATTATATAAGCTGCTACAAAAGGAAAGTAACTAAGATACAACTCCTGTGAGCCACAACAATTACCATTATAATTACCAGTATTGCAAGATATGCATAAATTTGCAATAAGTTGGCACACATATGTTGGTGGCAACCAACAGCTGTCTAATTGGACTAAAGGCCCACTCAAAATGAGGGAATTAATGCCTGGTACTAGAATCCTAGCCAGATTCCTGGGACTAATAATGTCATGAATATAATTCATTACACAAATACACACACACACATACACACACACACATACACACACACACACAACCTGCTGAGTACATTTTTGTTGGTAGTGTCTACAGTCTACATAGTTATAAGACTGACCATTCTGCATTTGATAACCAATAAAAGGAATCATTCCTGGGAGAGGCTAATTCTCCTTCTTCCAGCAGTAAGTAGTTGTGTGTAGTTCTTTATCTAAGAAAGGGGACCAGGTTAAATTTCCCCTTCTATGTTAATATTTCCATTGATATTGCCATTCTTCTGGTCTTGTTTATGTAACTATTTCTAGGAGAGGCTATTTCATAGAAAGCTTGCCAGTATTCTGTCTGGCTCTTACAATCTTTCTATCCTCTCCCCCATGATGATCAATGACGTATAGATGTAGTCACTATGATATAGATGTAACCACTGAGACTGGCCTCCCCTCTATCTGCTGCTGTCTACATTGTATCCAGTTGTGGATTTCTGTAATGGTCTCAGTTTGCTATAAAGAGAAGCTTCTTTGATGAGAATGAAAGCTACTCTTATCTGTGGGCATAAAAATAGGATCTATAATGTAGTAAGAAATCCACTCTGGAGAAACTTGGGATTTTCTGAATTACATTCAGTTACAGGTGCCTTGATCTTCTTGTATTGTCAGCTATTGGTGCTCAACTCAATGAACATTTCAGGCTCCTCTATTGCTTTTACTTTCTAGGTTATGCCCCATGTTGCAATCTGAATATACTCCACAGGCTTATTTAACCCTTTGTTCCAGATCATGTTGCTATTAGAAGAGTTAGTGAAACTTTAGGAGGTAGAGACTAGGTGTAAGTTCAGTGAGACACATTTTTTGAAGATTATACCTGGTTCCTTTCTCTGTTTTCTGTCTGCCATAAAGTGAGAACCCTTTGGCATGTACTACTACTGCCATGATATTTGACCTAAACCAGGGACCAGAATATCTCAACCCAAGGACTGAAACCTCTGAAACCTTGAGCCCAAATAAATAAATCTTCTTCCTTTTGAACTGTTTCTCTTAAACCAGTGATTCTCAACCTTCCTAATGCTGTAACCCTTTAGTACAGTTCCTTATGTTGTGGTGATGCCCAACCACAAAATTCTTTTTGTTGCTCTTGCATACTGTTATAAATTGTTATGTAAGTATCTGATATGCAACTGGCCTTAGGCAACTCCTGTGAAAAGGGTCATGACTCACAGCTTGAGAAACACTGTCTTACATGATTGTCATAACAGTGGAAAACCAAATATTCTAGACATTATTTCTCCCATGAGCACGGTTAGCTGTTCCTGGCTGCTCCTATCCAGTGGACTTCAAACTATAATTTTGTAGCTATTTTCCTCTTATTTATAATTATTCCAGAATCTTTTAATGTATCTTGTTTAGAAGTTGAATTCTTCCTTAGGAAAAAAAATTACAGCAAGGAAGTTAAAACATTTTAACTATCTCCCAGGTAATGACACGAAGAATAAACTGTCTATGGCCACACAATGAAGTAGTGATGTTTCTTTGGCATTCAGATGTTTGTGAGGTACAGCTTCTTAGAGAAGCTTCTTAGTGATAAGAAGAAATTCAGGTAGGTATTAACACCTCCACATCAGAAAGTTAATCCTCCTTACTGTAGAACCTTGTTCTGGGGTATTGAGCCAGTGCTAACATTGTATCAGATATTCATGGCCTTGCTCTGAAAATTGAATTACTCATGTTAAGTGCTTCAAATCTCATCTGCTTTGATATCTTAAAATCTATTTTTATTTGGAATGTTCATTTTATTTGAATTACACCTTATCAAACGAACAAAAAATCCTATGGCGTTTTTGGTTACTTAGTTCCTACCAAACAGTTTTCTTTCTTTCTCAGATGTCTGAGCAATGGGCATCCCAGACAAGCAATGTTAAAGTACTAATACCACGAAGCAAAAAGAATTTTTAGTGAGCACCTGCAATGCCTATGAGTCTGTTGTGGATGGTAAGTCATAAGTTTAAAGCACTGTAGAAGGAAATGCGCCAACAGGTCTAGTTTTTAAGGGACAAGATATCATGATTCATTCACAAATTCTGATTAAAGTGATTCATGTTTCATTCATAAAGCATGGCAAAATCACATTAAGAATTTGTTATAATTCTAAGATAGGAAACTTGGGGTGTTCTAAGCAATAAAGCAAAACTGAGTTATGATATTTGGTAGAATTACTATGACTATTCTGTGAAGGTAAAAAAAAAGTTTATGTGGGTAGTGAAAATGAAAGTAGGAAACCTGAAAGGAAGCCATTGTCAAAACTCAGGTGTTAGATGTTAATTACCTGGTCCTCGGTGTTGGCATCATGAATAATGAGAAGCAGGCAGATTTTAAGTATATTTTCAAGGTAGAACAAATGGAATTTATTGATGGATTAACTAACAGATTGAAGAAAAACAGGATTTGGGAAAGAATATGAGGTTTTTATAATCTTAGTGTCTGAGCAAATAGAATGTGACTTACAATGATGCAGAAACGAAGAAGACAGTTTTGAGATGGGGTGTTATATGAAAATGCATACAAGACATCCAAGTGAAAATATATAATAGAAATCTGAATATCAGAAGAACAAAACAGGAAAATGGAACAATACAGAAAGAGAACTAAGAGGGGCAATCTGAGTAGGCAAAGGGGCAAAATGAAACTAAGAAGTGACATCAAATTAGACTTCGAGGCTAATAACTTACATGTGATAAGAACCATAATGTAATCTTTGCATTTGTCTAGTTATATCTCATTGGTGACCTTAAAAATACTGACTAGAGTGGTGAAAGCCTGTTTTCAATAAGGTTAAGAGAATATGAGACTTCATAGCTGACCACATAAATTCAACTGTACACATACATCCTCAAGGACCACTCTGATCCACAGAAAAGCAAATTAAGCCATATGTAACCCATTTGTTCTTGTCACAGGACAGAACATACTGCAAACATCAAACTGTAAAGGGAAAAGCAGTGACATTTATGCATCTGAAGTATTTTAGATAACATATTAATTGGGTGTAGTTTTCCAATCAAAAGAGTGTATAATATGTGTTTGTTCTGAAAGAATAACCAGAAAACTCAAAATAAAACAAACTGTTCAAAATACTCATTCTTCAAATATTTAAAGCTGAGTAAAATTGATTGAAAAACTGTTCTAAGTTTAAAGGACAATAATATAATGACTCAATGTAATACTGGTCTAAGATTGAATCTCAGAATTTGTAAAACATGTTAGTGAGCCAACTTGTGAAATTTGAATATGGAAATTATATTTCAGTGTGATTATTTTATATTGTTGAGTTTTCTTACTCAAATTATTCTTCTTCTATCTACTTAAGATAATAAATTTGTTTTTAAGAAATACATATGCTGAAGTGTTTGGGATTAAAGAGCATAATGCCAAGTTACTCTCAGGAAGTGGTTTTAAAACATATCTGCATGTGTATACATCTGTTATAATGTTTATGAAAAATGATAAAGTAAATTTGACAAAATGTATGCAATTGCTGAATGTGGGTAAAAGACAGAAGGGACAAGAAAGTTTTCAGTATTATTGCAAAGTTTTAGAAAGTTTGAATGACATCAACATAAAAAGTTTAAAATGAGAAGAGAGGAAGACAGCCAAGTCCAAACATACCTTTTGGAAAATTTGCTGTAAAGAGGGACCCCCCCTGAAAAGGGTGCAGGGTATTTAAAAAAGTGATAATGATGCAATGATAATAATCCTTCATCATTTATTAAACTAGCAAAGTTCTAAGTGTTTGTTGTGTGCATATTGTCTCAATACATTCACATGCATATGAGATAGAGACAATAGAATTCTTTTCATTAACACCTGCAGAAAGTGAGGCTCACTGCAATGAGTAATGCACTCAAGGCCAAAGTCTAGTGGGTGTCAGAAGGGAGGTACTGAAACATATTTGTGTGCTCATGAGAATAATCTAAAGAAAGCAAAGTAAGAGACAGACAAAGTCATCATTTGAAATCAAGAACAGGAAAAGAAATATTTAAAGCGTAAGAAGAAACTGAATGCTGTGATGATTTTCAGTGAAAATAGACCTCTATGCAATCTAGTAATATGGACAAATAGTACCAGTGGCCTACTTGAGGCTATCTATCATGAATTGAGAGTGCAATGGATGTTCCTGGTTGTTTTTCTACAGGCATGTTTAGTTGCTCAAAGTAGCACAGAAGAGGCGCCGAGTTATGGTTGTTTCTGCTACTACAGTACAGACAGAAAAGAACAAGAGATTTCAGAATGTGCGTAATGGGTCATTGGTATTCAAACCCACAGCCTGAAAAGTCTAGTATGTAAGTGTTTTGAGATACTGAAGAAAGTACTGGGAATTTGGTAAATGCCTTATTGCATTCCTGTGCACTCAGTGCATGTAAGTAAGGAGAATTTGAACACTGTATTGCTAATGTAATCCTTAGTGACAGCTAACCAGAAAATAAGGGTCTCTACATTGCCCACAAGAAGTAGTATTTATACATAAACTGAAGACAAACAGGTTCCTCATGCTCAAGGCTGCCTTAGCTGACTTCTGATGGATGTATCCTGCTTGTCTATCTGATCTTATCTTCCTTCTCTGTCATAGCTCTCTTTAAAGGAGATAAATGACCAGTGATGCACTTCCAAGTATGTACCCTTACAATTTGCAGAATATCTGCCAATAGCAAGGTCACTGTGAGCTAAGACACTGACACTACAAATAGCCACCACCCCTCCCCATCTTTCCATTTTACTGTGGTATTAACGTCTTAAGTATAATAGCATTTTCTAACACCTTTTTTCTCAGTTTTTTACAAGTTTGTTTTCATTTCTCTACTTAGTTTAAATTCTATTTTGATTTTTGATTGGGGAGATGAAAGATCATTTCCAATAAAGACATATTTTAATATATATTTAGCTTTATTGTATTAAAGGAAGCTAGTGACGGGTGCGGAAACTAGTTGAAAAAGAAAGGTTGAAATGAAAAGGGAGAGACTGGAAGTAAAGATGTGATGGGAATCTTGGACAAGGACACAGGACAGGTATGCTTTTTGCCAGGAAGTAGCTTTTTTGGTGCCAGCACTGGTTCAAGAAATTCACATCCAAAGGCCAAGACCTGAGCACAGTGGGGCTTTGCCTTATATACATTTTTAGTCACTTTGTCCCCCTAATATAATAATATACATTTTCATTGGATATTTTATAGCTATAAGGCTATGACACTAAGGCTACATGAATGTGATACGATTGCTATGACACTGCAATACTGAGGCTGCAGGGATACGATAAGGTTACCATGACACTGAGGACACAGGAATTCAGTAAGGCTGCACTAAGCACATTGACACTGATTAAGCAGCATATCTTTTTTGCTTTAAGGTCCTTACTGTAAAGATAACTTTATATTTAAGAGAAAACAAAGAGATTTTTATGGGCTGTTTTGATATAGGTTGTTCCAGTACCAGAGATGTAGAAGGGCTTACGATTCTGCAGATAGAAGACAGGTGTTTTTTTTTTTTTGTTTGTTTGTTTGTTTGTTTTTTGTTTTTTGTTTTTTGTTTTTTTTTCTTGAAGTTTCCCTTCTCCTCCCCTCCCTTCCCTTCCCTTCCCCTCCCCTCCCCTCCCCTTTCCTTTCATTTCTTTTCCTTCTATTCTTTCTATCAATATTTCTCTCTCTCTCTGTTTTGCTTTATCACCCTGGCTGTCGTGTTATTCACATTGTAGACACAGGCTGTAATTTAAAATGCACTGACTGTCTCCAGAGCGTCCATTGATATGGACTGAAAGTACTTATAAAGACAAGATACCTAATAATGTCATCAGTAAATAATTACCCTGAACCATGCAATCAAGAACTCTAAGGCTTTGCTGATTTAGTCATACAGTGATTTTTATTTCAAGACTGAAAACTGAAGCATTTCAGTTGCTTACAAAAAGAAGCACTATATTTTTAGGAGTCATATCTTTTTTTTTTAACTTTTTGAGTAACTCATAAAAGTAACTCCTTAAATAGGTATCCCCTTACGGCTGCCAGCTGCTTCAATAAATAGGGGTATACAGCATAAAAATCTGTAGAGAAAATTAAAATCTGTGGAACACCAATGGGAAATGATCAAGATTGCAGTATATATTTCTCTATATTGTAGTGCAAGGGTTATTTGCTTATATTATGCTATCGGCTTCAGATAATTCCTTCCAATTAAGGAAGAGGAACTGTCCACATACAGGCTCAAAAAGCCACGATGTCTAGTTCAAATATGGTTATAGAAAAGGCTCATCTAAAATATTATTTATGCTTTTTTATAATTTTGTATAAGAAATCACAGAGGAAAAAAAGAGATATTTCACTTTAAGAACTGTAAGTTTAATTTAAGAATGATTGAATTGGAATTTAATAACGTTAGGTGACCACCTACTATGCCAGAACTCATTTTAACCATCAGGAGAATGAAAAGTTTTCATGAGATGATATATAAGGAAATTTGTGATATTTTCTTTTTTCTGAGTTACCTGTAAAAACTCTATATAAACTCTATACCACAACCTTTTGCATCTATTTACTTTGAAAAGGCATAACCATACCAGTTATCCATTTGAAAGGAATAAATGGAATGCATGGTAAAAAACAGGATTTAAAGGCAACTATCATAGCCAAAAATGTAACGGAAATTAAAAATTAATATATTAATATGTGAAAGTGTAGGCAGAGTCACTGATTTGAAAAGACTCAATTTGAGGTTGTCTATCCTTTTCATCTTCATTCATGGGATGATTTGATACAGCCTAACATCTTGAATTATAGATTTACCATTTCTCCCTTTAAAATTTTTCATTAAATTACTTTTGACAGGCACTCACTAATGAAGAAAAACATGGTGAGCTATAATCTTCCCTATCTTGATGTAAAACTAGTGATACAAGCCATGCATTGCTGTTTAATTGCTTAATTGCCAGGCTGAAACAATAACAGAGCAAATCTCTATTGACTTGTCACTGAGTGTTGGCCAAATCTTCTGTCATTTCCCTGCTTGAGTTTGAGTTAAGACAGTGAGAAAAAGAATTGTGCTAATCCACTGAAACACCTATGGAATACAGAAACAAACATATAAACCATTTACAGCTCATCTTTTTGACATGAACAGAAAATGCCCAGAATATCTTGCAATATTAAATACCTTCCCATGTGCTGCTTGATTTCTTTTTCTATGTGTATACCTTCCTTGTTTTAGTTTTCAGTTAAGAATGGTCTTTTTTCATTTTTTTTCTTCTTTTTTTTTCTTTCCTTTTTGTCTTTAGAAAACTGACAAAGAAGGGAACATAGTATATCCTGATTAACTCTTGGAATTTTAGTGTTTATATAATTGAGCTCAAAGAATCCATGTATTGATTTAAATTTGAAAATCGATCTTTTTTTTTTTTTTTTCAGTCCAAATTTTTACCCAAGGCTTATCCTAAACACCTGGTGTGATGGCACATGCTTGTAATCCCAAGCGAATTAGTCACTTGCCAATAATTCTCAGTTGGAGATAGATTCTGGATTAGGGATAGGGACTTGGGTCCTCTTCTCCTCTCAGCACTAGGACCCCTTCTGGCTTCTTAGACCTGTGTAGGCCCTGTGCATGCTGCCACAGTGTCTGTGATTTCATATGTGCACAGGTCCTTCTGTGTTTAGAAGGCCTTATTTCCTTGATGTCCTGCTGTGGGGCTCTCCTAGAGCTGAGGTGGGATAGAAGCATGTTTGGAATCCGGAACTCTCATTCTGAGACCAGAAGGCCTGTAGCCACTCACTCACCTCCTGCTCTAACAAACCACAAGCTATGCTGCCTGCTTTCACAGCAAGGCACCACTCCTTCAAACATTTGTGGCTGTTTGCCTGAAGCCTGGACTTGCTTCCTCCATATGACTTCTGGATCCCTGGAAAATATCTAGGTCCAGGTTATGAGCCCCAACGTGCAAATGGGGCTGAAGTACCTGCGCTGTTGTAACCAAGGAGCTTCCCCTGATGTCCCAGGATACCCTGGGACCCTTCCTCTCACTATAAATGTGACCCCCTTCCCACAATTTACTGAGTTACACTCTCTGCCAGGTGCTCCCAGGAATTTTTTATGTTGCGCTGGCTCTCAGAAGCCTCTGATGGAGGACTGCATGGACCCATAGACCTATAGACCCAACCACACTCTACACGTCCCTCCCCCCGAGCTGTGCTCCTGGCCAGAATGGAGCTACTTTCCAGGGATGGGAGCAGATATGAAGAAATTCTACATTTTCCATACCCTCTGAATCTTACAATCTTTCCACCTCCTCTTCTGCAAGTTTTTTCTGAGAACTGAGGGGAGCGTTTTGATGGCGACATCCTATTTAGGGCTGAGTGTTCCAAGGTCTCTTTGATTCTCTGTATGTTTTCTGTCTGTGGGTCTTTGTATTTGTTGCCATCTGCTTCAAGAGGAAGCTTCTCTGGTGATGGCTGAGCAAGACACTGATTTATGAGTATACACAGTTGTCTTTTAAAACATTTATGCATATGTGTACATATGTGCAAAAGTATATACTTGAGACATTTGTAAAAAGATGAACTAGGAAATTCTAGGGCTTTATTCACCTGCTGAAACATTAAAAGCAATAATTACAGTAACTGGCAAAATATTTTACAGGAATGCTGAAACCTGGACATCTCAAACAACTATGTTGGTCCACAATGCAGTATAAATGACATCAAAGCCTGATGCTATAGTACATGTCTGTAATCTTGGTGTCCCTGTAATGACAAATAATAAAAGAGATAAACAAAGAAACAAGGTATTCTTAAGACAGCACAAGTTTTACTCATGAAAAGACCTGTAGAGTTGAACCCTAGTTTAAGAAACCAGAGACTGCTGTGCACTTACAACCTAGGGTAGTTATGGGACAGGAAAAGGGAAGAGAGAAGGGGATTGAGGATTTTTTTTTTGGTCTGTAGTTAGCCCTTGCTAGCAGCAAGCAGTGTGTAGAGAGTTAAATAACATCAAATAATCAATAAAAAGTACTCAGTCAGCCATTATCAGGGGGCTGGGGTAGGAAAGGAATGTGGAGAAACAAGTTACTTTAGTTTGGGAATTGTCAAACAAAATGTTCAAACAAAATGGAGGAGTCACAACAGGTGGCAAAATGGAGGAGGTTTTCCACAATGTGAAACTGTAGCTAACAGCTCCAAAAGCAAGATGGGAGGCAGAAAGTAAAGTATTACTGGAAGTTAGTGGGCCTGGTTTACACAGCTGTGAGCAAAAGGATCCATCTCAAACAAAGTGTTAAGTGGGGATCAAAGTATGAAGTTTTCTTATGTTTATGGCACAAGGTCACCTGTTTAGACACATAGACACACACACACCATATATACATACACCACATACACACACACACATACACACCATATACAAACACCACACAAATAATGTACACCATACATAAATACATATGTACTATACACATACCATGTATGCACACTCACACATACACACCATACACATATACTACACAAATCATATATATATATATACCATACATAAATGAATATACACACACCATACACATACCACATACACACCCACATACACCATACACATACCACATATGCACCATACATACACACATACATACACCACATACATATATACCATCTGCCCATACATACATACACACATACATACACAATTATACACAAAGTATATATACACAGTTATAAAGAATAAACCACAGGGAATAAATGGCAGAAATTTTCATAATAATTTTGCTCTGCTTTGTTTTCTTTCCCTGTGGTACATGTAGCCTTGGTATAGAGGAAGTATTATTGTTCTGAACTTGCTCCCATGAACTAGCTTTAACAGTATACACCAAATAACAATAATGTAAACTATTTAAGCAGAATCACTGATTTCTATTTCACATAACTTAGAGTGTTGTTCTGTAAAAATATTATATGAGTTCACACATGGAAAATTAGCCTAAAACAGTTGCTTATAGTATTTATAAAAGCTATAGAAGAATGAGCCACAGACATGCAGTCACTTAAGACAAGAAATTGTGTAGGAAAGTATACAGTAAGCCATCTAAGACACCAAGGTTCATATGCTGGTATGAACAATTTTGGGAAATGAAATCATTCAAAATCAGTCATGTATTCTAAAAAACTAAGAAAGATATGCTCTGCATTGCTTTTATATTGCTGTGATAAAATGCCAAGGCAACTTAAGGAAGAAAGAATTTATTTGGCTTACGGTTCCAGAAAGTAAAGAGTCCATCAAAGGCATAGTAGCAAATGGTTGTCATGTCAGCAGGAGCAGAAAACTGTGAGCACACATTTTGAAAGGCAGAGAGAGAATGGGTGTGAGTCTTTAAATTCTTAAAGTTCACAAAGAGGTACTTCCTCTAACAAGGTTGCAGCAACCAAACCTCCCTAAAACATCTGGTGACCAAGTGTTCAAATAACTGAGCCTGTGGTGTACATTCTCATTCAAACCACTGGACATACTTGTGAACATTAGTCTTCATTGTTAACTTGATTGGCAATGGGATCATCTAAGAAATATGGCTCTTGGATGGGTCTATAAGGATATTTTCAGAAAACATTAACTGGAGAGGGAGGGTCCTCCCACAGAGTAGTGGCATTGAAGAACTTTTTCTTAATAAATAAAAATATTGCAATAAAAATTGAAAAATATTCTGAAACTAATAGAAACTAAAACACAGTAAACCAGAACTAATGGTATTAAGGAAGAAAAATGTATAGTTATTAGTACATACCTAAAATATGAGAAAAACTCTTAGAAAATAAATTTATTTTTCTAACCTAAAGAACTAGAAAGAACAAACTAGACTCAAATATTGTTATATATATAAAGCTGTGAAAAGAAAATTCAAAAAAACCAAAAGTTAAATTTCCAATCAAAAAAAAATTGAAAAATCCTTAATTAACATAAATGTCATAATAAAGTATTCATGTCATTATGATATTTATGATCATAAATCCGTGGAAGTGTTCTTACTAATATTATAGCATTTTAAAATTATATGATAATAATTTGGAATAGCTGGATATAATGAACTATTTCCTAGAGACAAAAACTATACCAAAACTCAATCACAAAGAATTGGCTAGATATATAACTAAAATTGATAGAAGAAACTATCTATCTGAAAGAAGCCAGGAACTAGGTAGCTCCATTAAAAGACTTCTACTCAACATTTTAAGAATTCTTACCAGTCTTTTCTGAAATCATCCTTTAGGTTTAAAAAAGTTCATCACTTTATGTAGGGCTCTATGTCATGAATATAGCCCTCATAACATTGCCAGAGAATAACACCAAAGGGGGGAAGGCTTGTTAAAGGCTTGTCTCTTCCTGGGAGGACCAATGCCCATTACAGGAATAGCCTTACAATGTACTATCTGTATGCATAGATAGCTCTACACATGTCAGAACTTAGAAGCCAGCAAGATATTTTACAAGAGCAATTACTTTTGAGCAAAAATGGCTATGTCCCCTTCCCAGCCAATAGCAGCCAGCTCAGATATTACTAGGCCATGCAGACATTATTATTATTAATGAAAGTCTTTTCGTTGCCACTACAGCAAAGAGAAGAAGGGGGCAAAATGGCTGGTGAGCTGAAATTCCCTGGCCAGGGAGCCTGGAACCTTGTCATGCAGACTTCATCTACGTTACCAGGGTATTGGGGCTTACAGCAATTCCTTATGAATATTGTTGAATAAATTTCAAGGCAAGATACTAGCAAATTAAATTCAACATCATATTAAAAGGATTATGTCATATGACCAAATGAATTTTGTAACTAGAAAACAAGTGTTACAACATATGAAAATTGACCCAGCAATATATCACATGATTGAATAAAGAAAGATTATAATTGTTGTGAATTTCCCAGAGCTCTCTCCCCGGAGCTTGCCCATCCCCCACACTCTCATCCCCCATCCTCTCGCCAGGTACCGTTCCTATACCTGCCCCTAGACAGGTACCTGTACTGCATCATCAGTCCCATATAATCCCTGTGGGCAACAGACTCTTCTGCTTTTGTCCCCTCCCTCTTTGGCCTTTTCTCTCTCTCTCTCTCTCTCTCTCTCTCTCTCTCTCTCTCTGTCTCTCTCTCTCTCTCTCTTTCTTCCCCTCCCCTTTCTCTCTCTCCTTCCCCACTTGGAATTGGACACTTCGTGTCTCTCCCCACCTCAATAAACATCTTGCTTGAGACCCTGTTCCTGTTGAGTGGTGTTGTGCACTTTTCTTTCATTGTTGCCCCATCTGAGGTAGGCTCTCCTGATGTCTTTGATCCCTTAAGGAATACTGGGAACTTAGAGGTCTGCTGCACCCATCCACACAAGCTCACCTTTCACCTGATTTCTGGGCCCCTCATGCAACACTAGCCAATTGGTAAGTTTCCCCTCTAGGTTGATGTAAACACACCCGAGTCCGAGGAAGTGACCATTGAGCATCCGGCACCACAATGGTACTCTTGGGGACAGAGGTATCCCCAGCCATGGCCTTTAAGACTATGGCTGTCACTTCAAACTGACCATTCTCCCAGGCTCATTCACTTGGGCAGGAGACCTCTCTCAGCCCAGTTTCCTCTTTCTCATTGCCGAAAGTCCTGACTCCAGGTGAACTGGGCCTCGTCTGGACCTCATGCCTAGCATGAGGACAGCTAGAACATTGCAGGTCTCTCTCTCTTGTGATTCATCCTAAGCTTGGGGAATGCCAGCTTAGGCCCTGAACTGAACTGTCTCCTACCCATGGGAACGATGCTGTCCATAAGGTCTGATGTCCCCTTGGGATGTCTCTTAGAAAACTTTCATTCCCTTTACTTAGCACCAGACTTGAGGGCCTCTAAACTTATCAGACTTTACAAATGGCTATTTAATGGCATTTTGGATCCCTATATTAGTCGAGGTCTGTTTAACTTCTGCCAGCGTCAGGCAAGTGGAAAGAGGTTCCCTATATACAAGCATTTTCTTACCTATGTTCTAACCCCTCCCTCTGCTCTTCTTGTTCCCCTACCCAAGTCCTCCTAGCTATTAAGTCCAAACTAGATGACTCTTTTACTCTCTTTGACCCTGCTCGTGAGCTGCCTCCTTACCAGACTCAATCCCAGGGACCTCCCAACCCCCTATTTCCTACCCATGATAACTAAGCCATATTCTGAGCCCCTGCCAGCTGCTCCAAACCTCTTCTTCCTGCCACTATTCAGCTGGCTGGCCCTCAGATAGTAATCCTATAAAATAAACAAAACAAAACAAAAAAAAAAAACAAAACCATTCACTCCTGTTTTTCACTCTTTTAAAATTTTTCTCTTTTCTTTTGTTCTAGTCTAACTCTGAAACTTTTCCCAAGCTATTTTTATGATTCTAACACGAACTACGTGACCCAATGCCATCTTGCCTTTTCCAACCTTAAAAAAAAAATGCCCACGTCACGTGCTCTTAGTGCAAGCATCAACAGAAGGTTTGGATTGATTGTGATCACTGTTTCTCTCTTTAAATGAAAGGGTATTTTACTTCTGATATTATAGGAACACAGCTGAGAGATTTTAGATTTTAAGAGTAAATGTTGAAATTAATATTCTTAAAGATTAGCAACTTTTAAATTTATAAAACTACGGGACATTTTAAATCTATAAACTTTTTAAACTGTTTCATATTATGATGTATTTATTATTGTCTTCCCACTTTTAAGGCCAGCCTTAAAAATATGTTTTTAACCACCTATGCTTTTACTAACTCTGTCCAACATCAAGCCTCTACAAAATTATATGATAAAAAAAACAAGTATGTTTGATAAATAAGACTTACAAATTCCTGTGACCTATTCAGGTAATAATCTGACTTATACAAAAAACTGATATCCTATAATTGTACACTGTATTAGTTGATGGTGTTAAATTGATATTATCTGTAACATTCTAATTTGTAACATCCTAATCCTATTCTTTATAACACTATATGCTATTTAATATATAATAATTGCTAGATAGTTGATACACTATCACATATATACTTAATAAATAATTGATATGGGACATTTTTTACTTGATATTATAATTATTGGTTATATAATATATGGTAGTTAATAATGATTATTATTGATTAATAGTGGTTATTAATATCCTTTACAATTGGTTATATATACTTATAATTACACAGAGTGCTAACTAAGATCTTTTAAAGTGTTCAGACTGGGAAAAACTGCCCTAGGTCTCATCTGCCACCAGGCTCTGCACTAACTGTGGATACATTTGGCTTAGCTATTTTACTCTGCCTAGCCAGGGTAAGACCAGCTTCCCTTAGTTCCTTTCCACGGAAAAAAACAAAAAAACATATCAGACCTGGGCAGCCAGAGGCCTATACCATTCTGTCTGACAGCTGGAGATGAAATATTATTCTGCTCCTGCGCATCAGATGATGCCTGCTCCCAGTGAACCAGAGGAGCTCAGGGGACTGCTAGGTGATGGAACTCATTTAACTAATTTAACATCATTTTAACTAATACACAGACCATCTAGATTCTATAATTTATCCTTCTTCAGATCTCTGATGGCTTGATGACTAACTATAGTTTTAGGGGCAACAAACATCTACCAGCTCCATGATTAGGTAAAGGTCTGTACAAGTTCTAAAGATCTAAAGAAGATATATAGATACAATTTGTAAAGATATTAGGATATATAAATGATTGGTTATATTTGGATATCAAAGGCTCAGAGGTTTAACATTCACAAAACTCTGGATAAGTGTTCTTAATCTTTCTGATAAACTGGTACCACTATTACAGGATTTTAAATTTCCTTTGGTTGTTTGTCTTCAAAATACAGACGTAGTGATTCTTCTCACCAGGCTATAATGTTTCTGTCCTATTTGTATACCCAACTCTTTAGATGCACAAAATACTCATGATTCTGGCCCAGGGTCATGGCTTTTGATGACTCAAAGGTATGAATCTGCTCCATTTATAAATCTGTTCCAACTGCTTTTTTAGCTGCTTTCTCTATATAGTATGTACTTCAATGCATGACATTAACTATAACTCAAAAATGCGTGTCTACACTTGAGTACAAAAGACAAATTGTGATAACCCAAGGCACCTATATCTTTTTGTAAACTTGAATTTCTTGTGAGTTTCAGGAAGTCAACTTGGATCCACCTCTCACAGGTCAGACTCCAGACTGCTTTAAGATCAGGAATTAGTAAGGAAGGTCTCAGTTTCTTACTTTTCATCAACATGGTATTAGAAATCCAGTCCAAATAAACTCAGCAAAAAGAAGAATACATTTAGAATACAAAATCTATTTACAAAATTTACTCTTTTGTATACTAACAATGGATAATTTGAAAATGAAACTAAGAAAATAAATAATGTTGACAACATCAGGAAATACTTTGAGAGAAACTTAATAAAAAAATGAAAAACTTATACACTGAAACTCTAAAATATTGCTAAAAGAAGTTAAATATAAATAGACATCCTGTATGTACTGAAATACTTAATATTGTTAAAATGTCATTACAACCTGGAGCAATCTGCAGTTTAAACAGTCATTATCAAAATGTTAGTGACATTTTTATTTGAAATAGAAAAAAAAGCATTTCTAATATGTATGCAAAACTTTAAAGACTCAATAATATTTAAAATCAACAACATTGGAGAACTCACATATCTGAATTTCAAAAGTCACTACAAATCTACAGAACCCTAAACAGTATGATACTGGCATAAAGGCACCTGATGCAATGATTAATTAATCTTCACACATATGGTTAAATAATTTTCATCAAGATAACCAAGCTCTTCAAATGAGAAGAGTATCTTCAACAAATTGCTCTGGGGAAAACGAATATCTATATGCAAAAGAATGAGATAGAATTACTTCATTCTATTAGTCCACTTTTCATAGTTATAACAAAATATCTGAAGCTGGCTACTCAAGAAAAGAGGTTTATTAAGCTCACAGCTTTGGAGGCCAAACATTGAAAGTTATGTCTTTTCCTTGGTTTGGCTTTTGGCAAAGAACTGGTAACATATGGGATGATGGCAGGATTAGTTTGAGAGAGGTGGATCACACTGTCAGACAGAAAGCCAAAGAAAAAGGAGAGGGGCCAGTCCTGATCTTTATGGAAATTCTCTCATGAGTGCTTGCCAGGACCCCAAAGGAGCCACTCCAGCTGCTTTTGAGGCATGCATTCTGAAAAACGTAATCAATCACATTCCATTAGACCTCTTTACGACAGATCTTTAAGGTCTCAACAAGTCTGACTACAATACTTAGAGACAAGTTTCCAAAATGCAATACTTTAAGGGACAACAACTATACATTTTAGACCACTTGCAAAGGAAAAACAAGTGAAAGACATAAAAATAATGCTAGAAAGTACTCAAGTGAAAAAAGGGAATATCTTCATACCATTGACTTTCACAATTTTTTGAGATAACACCAAAAACACCGGCAACTGGATAAAAAAAAATAGACTTCATGAAAATTAAAAACTTTTTTTCCCTCAAGAATGTGTATCTACAGAATGAAAATGCAATCCACTGAATATGGAAAATACTGATAAATTGCATAACTGGTAATAGATTAATACAGAGGTACTAAATGGATATACATAGGTACACACATATAAATCTCATACTAGAGAGAGAGAACAAGGTAGTACTGTGGGTTCACTGGAATGTAAATGTTCTTAGTTTTCTGGTTTTGAGACTTCTAGAATTATTTATTTCATTAATAAGCTACAGAAGGAAGTTACTTGAAGACAAATAGAAGATCAACTATAAATAATGCATTTAAATAGTGATTTAGGAGACTAATGACATAGGATTTATTATTATATATAATAACTTTTGTCAGAAAGGTCTTGACTCTAAATAATATAAAAGTTGATTTCTGAGCCAAGGTAGTACAACAATCCTGTAATCAGGAAGCCTAGTCAACAGGAATGAGTAGATAGTGGAACTCTGCCTCTCTCTAGACAAACCAAATGTCAACTTTATATTTATTAAGTAAAGTTGGTAGATGTTTTGAAATTTGTGCTATTTGATTTTTTCACATGAACTTTATATTTAGTATTTTAATTTTATATATATTTAAAACACAACAAATGGGGCTCAACAATTAAGAGCACTGGCTGTTCTTCCAGAGAACCCAGATTCAATTTCCAATATTCACGTGGCAGCTCACAACTGTCCAACTCCAGTCCTATGGAATCAAATACCTTCTTCTGCCCTCCACGGGCACCAGGCACAAATATGGCAGTAAAACACTCATACACATGAAACAAAGCAAAATAAAATAAATCTAAAACCCATAACAAGCTTTAACAACAAGAAAAATTTCCAATGACAATACAAAATTGAAAGAATATTAATGATTCACAAATTTCCCAGATCGTATTCCTACAGCATGCTTTTAACACAAGACATACTGTGGCTATCTATAGTCATAAAATGACCCAAGATTGCACAAAAGCCTAGCTTTGCTGTAATATGGAACTTTAGCATTTCCTTTGAAAAACGGAGCAGAATATATCTTTGTTTTTGAATAAATGTATTCATCCATTTTCTGCAAGCCTATTACACAATGTGAATATTCTTGATGTCACTGAACTATAGAGTTAATATAGATAAAAGATGAAATTTGATGAAGTATATATGTAAGTTCAATAAATATATGTACTTATGTATGTATATTTTTTATTTCTTTTATTTAGAAAGTTTATATTAGATGAAACTGAATTTTCCTATGACTTAAAACTCATAAACTTTAAGAGATTTTCCTTTAAGACCTATGGATTGGTTTGTACTAAATAATGTTTAGAGTGAGTAGAACTTAATGAAATTGATTATCCTTTTCTTTTCTTTTCTTTTTTCTTTTTTTCAGACAGGGTTTTCTTGTGTAACCTTAGCTCTTCTAGAACTCACTCTGTAGACAAGGTTGGCCTCCAAATCACAGAAATCCACCTGCCCTGCCTCCCAAGTGTTGGAATTAAAGGCACGGCCGCCACTGCCCAGCAGTTATTCTTTTCATACACAAAACTCTTCATTGTGTTTTTGCTTATACTAAAATAATTTGAAAATATTCACACAAGGCAAATATTACACAAGATAAATTCAGTACGTATCTGGTGCTTCGAAGCAAAAAAAAAAGGTTTTTTCAAATAAGGATCCTCCATGTTGGTTGTATTAGGGTTTTTTGCTTTCTATTACTCTGATAAAACACAATGAAAAAGCAATTTATAGAAGAATTTATTTGACCTTTTGGTTTCAGAGGGATATATATTTATCACAGAGAGAAGTCATTGCCAGCAAGGTAAAAGCATGACAAAAGGAGCAGAAAACTGAGAGCTCACATCTTCAACCTCAAAAATAAAGCACAGGGCAAACTAGAAATGGCATGTCTTCAGACTCTCAAAGCCCACCTCTGCAGACACTTCCTCCAACAATGACACACATTCTAAACCTCCCAAACAGTACTACCCACTGGATACTATGTATTCAAACATCCGAGTCTATGGGGAACATTCTCATTCAAACCCCTACACTGAGAGTATAACACAATTTATGATTGGTTATGGGAGGGAGCACAAAGGCAGTGCAGGTGTTCAGGTACTGTTGCCTCTCTGCTAGAATTATATCACGTTCCCTTTAGTCATGCTTTCAGTGAATAACTATTTAGAATGATTTTGGTGGCGCTGGGGTCAAATAAATATTTAGTTTAGAATAGAGGTATCTAAATACGTAACTATTTGAAAACCTATGAAATAGTGACTAAATTGCTAGTTAAAATTCTCCAAGGTAGCAAATAATGAGTTAGTAAAGTAGTGATGACTATAAACCAAGTTCACATATCTATTTGCTTACTTTTTGTGTTTGCTTATCTGAAAAACCATTCACTTCTAATGTTTGTCAGCAAATTAAACAACTCCTTTTAAATATTCAATACAATTCATATTTACTTTTCCTGACATCTACTCTATTCCATGTTATGTGGTAGTTATTTGGGTTTTCTTTGAAAATTATAGATGATAAAGAGAAAAGACTGATTTTTTTGTGTCTCCTCCTACATCTTTCCACGTAATAGGTACTCATAAATACTTGCCTATGTTATGTCCCCTTTCCTTTCTCTCTGTGTGTATGTGTTTATATTGCCATGTGATACCTATGAGTACTGTGAGGAGATTCACCTTGTTTGATTAAGGAAACTTTGAGCTAAAATTATTCTTTCTTCTTGAAGTTGCTTTTGATTGTGTATTTTATCACATCAATAGGAAAAGAAACTATGATAGGAAAGAGTCATGCAAAAGTGAGAAAAAGAAGAAAACAATTTTAAACATATTAAAGCAACAAGAAGATCGGGAGGTACATAAAAGTGCTATGGAAAAGGGAAAAAGTCAAGAGGTTAGAAAAAAAGGAAAAAGGAAGAAAAAAGAATCATCTGGCTGAAGAAATACAGATGTGAGTACATGTGCACCACGGCAATTGCAGAGTGACTATAACATAATTGAAAAAGAATGTCTGATAATTGTATAGCCTACCTCGTTAGTTTAACTTTTCGTTCATTTCATTGAAAATAGCCCCAAGTGTCCACATGCATTACCAGCAAGGCTTAGACAAATATAACTAAATGCAGTTTCAATAAGATGTATTCGGTAACTTTATTAATGGTGTAGCTGTCTTAACCTAGCCAAGTTGAAAGCAAGTATTTCTGTCAAAATGAAATATCTGCTTATTTTTACTAGGATGTAATTCTTTAAGAAACTTCTTTTTAAAAAACAGAATTTCTTTGATACTTCATTGACAGAACTGTTGAATTTATGAGAAGTGGCCTACTTTCACACATTACTAAAGCCTACTTGTGAGATGAGAAGATGTAGTCCACACAATAGGCCAGAAGGAAAGTGGTTTCTTCTGTTCACAGAACAATGCATTACTTAGTTGACAAGATAACTGTGGGGAAATGGCACCTCTTTTAACCAGATTGTTTAGCAGCAGACATTGGAGTACATAACAACAGAGCATATTCATGTCTCTAAAGATTAATTGTACCACCATTTATTGCTAGAGGACATGAAATGAATTGGATTGGGTTAAGTTCTTCCATTGGTGACAGACACATTAGAAATGCTACACAGATGTTCACCATTACTTTATTATTTCTGGGAAGGAACATATGTGTTTCAGTTGCTCATCAACACAAAGAGAAACATGTAATCATCACTGCCTACGTAGAATTGTCCACTTGGGAAAGTGTGCTGATGGAGAAGTGCATCCTTAGTGCTCTTGAAAGCTCAGTGGAGTTGTTTAATGGCAGGAATCTCTGATTCCATAAAAAATGCCAGATAATCATTTCCAATAATTAAGAATCTCTGATTAGTATTTTAAATATAATAGCCACACATTACAGGAATATTAGTTTCCCTTTGAGCATAATTCATAATAGCCAGTCTTTTTTTTTTAAGACATGTTACAGTTTATAAAATAGTGTCTTACACATTTCCTCATTTGATCAAAACAATAAACTTATGTGGTAGATAAAAAACAAAAATAGAGAAAAATATTGCTACAGCTGTGAGGAACATATTACCTGTGTTGTGATTTCTGCCTTCGTACTTTACTCAAATTAAGGCTACATCTGGATTATCCCTTACATTTCATATTAGCATTTCATGATAATTCACTATATAAACAGTATGTGCCAGTATTGAATTTAATAGAACTAAAGTCCTCAGAGTTTTGACAATATTTCTGCATGGTGAGTAAAATTACTATTTATGAGTGGGCTCTATAATTATGGAGAAAAGTGGTCACCCTATAATAAAAATGTCATGATGCATAGTTCCCTAGTTCAAAATCAAAAGACCAGGTTTTCAAGGCCACAGTGAAGTAGACTATCTATCAGATAATTTAGAATCCTTCATTCTTCTCACACTTACATTTCTCTTCTAGAAGTATGTGTGATAGTTTTAATTTTCTAATGCATTTTGTCTATGGATATTCTCCAGAATACCTTCATTTGCTCCAGATTCGACATGTAGATTCTCTGGTTAAATCTATGTAATTGATCTTTATTGAATGTGCTTGAATGTGTTAGTTAATGTGATAATTTTTAAGCACAATTTGTAAAAAGATTTTTTTTTTCTTTTAAGAAAGTATCTTACTATGTAGCCTAGGTTATCCTCAAGTTTGCCAGCCTCCCGCATTAGCCTCCTGATTACTGGAAATTATATGCATATATCACCAGGCTTGGGTAGACGATGTTTCATTTTGTTGTCCCAAATGGTATACACTATTTAGCAATTTATCTTACCACTTATTATGTCAATATTTTCATTTACAGTTCTCTAAACATTGTGGTTGAGAAGATTTTAAATTGGTCAAAACTTGAACTTATTTATGTGATATTTCAATAATATGTATGCTGTGAATTTAAATTGGGAAAAGTATACCTATTTCCTTAAATATTTACATAACTTTATGGAAAAAACAGTAAACATAGTGTAGAGATCATTTTTAAAATTAAAATTAAATTAGCATGTATGTATGTGTGAGTGTATGTGTGTGTATACACACATATGCATACATGCATGTGTGTGCCACTGTACATATATAGAAGTAAAAGGATGACTTGCAGGAGTGGATTCTTACCTGCCACCGTGTGGTTTCTGGGGACTCAACTCAGATTAGATTTAGACCTAGTAGCATGTACTCATACCAGCTGAGCCATCTTGTCAGCCCAGCACCTAGTTTGTTAATCACTAAAGGACTATAGACATGGCTCTTTTTAAAATTATGAGCAAATTTTTACACATCTACTGTGCCAGAAAAAAAGTCCTTAGATTTCATCAGCTCTCTCTCTCTCTGAAACATTTTGTTTAAAAATATTAAGAAAAAGTTAAATGGCGATAAAGTTAGTCCTAAATCATCCCCATTTTGTATGTATCTAAATAGACAGAAACTAGTGCTATTTTGATAAAATTAATTGTTTCATTCTTAAATATTTTCATATCTATATTGAAATATTATGGAGCCTGACCTAGTGGCACATACCATTAATACCATTACTCAGGAGGCAAAGTTCCAAGCCAGCCAGACTCACATGAAAAACCCTGTCTCAAAAACCAACGCAATAAATACATAAATAGGTGGATAGATAGATCAATAATATTTAGTAGCAAAATTTGATAATCTTTCTTAAGACAATAATTATGTATACTGTTTTACTATCTTAGTTTACTTTTTACACTTGTATCACCAACTGAATATATATATATATATATATATATATATATATATATATATATTAAATAAGCTTACCTCTTGAAATTTTCCCTTTTATTAGAATATATAAACCATATAGCTAAGATATCTATACTGTTGACATTTTTTATACTTAAGAGCTTAAAATTATGCATGATTTAACAGCCATATTATCAACGAATATTTGCTGAATGAATTAATTAATACAACAAAATAAAATTACACTGCTTATTTGTGATGTTGGAAATAAAAATATGGGTCAAATATATCAGTCAAATTGTCTGATACTGATTTGCATACCCATTTGTAAAGTTAACCTGTGAGCAAATATGTATTAGGTATTAGATAAAAAGCATGAAGTGAGCAGTAAAGTACCATAATCATAAAATTCTAAAATTACAAGGAAATACGATATGTTTCCAAATACACATGAAATTATTTAATAGTAAAGTAAGGTTCCTGTGTAGATCCAGAGTTTAATGGATAAGGCATTTTTGCATTTGAAAAGAAAAGAAAATTATTTTCACAGGAATTCTCATACAGATTTAGTGAGATCAGAAAAAAAAATATGCAGAGTTCAACAGAAACACATAGAGAAAATTTAACTATGAGAAAATTATAACTTGTAGTAGTACATTGCTGTCTTACTAAAAGTGTGAATTCTGGCATAATCAATACCTGAAGCAGGAATTTTTCCAAGTCCATGGAAGGAAATTAAAAATTCAGAAAGGCTGTAGACACTTGCTGTAACTAGAAAGTTTTAGTACATGAAGAGTGTGGGGTGGGGGGGTGGAGCTCACATCTCCAACAGCAAGCATGGGTGAGTGTTGAAACTTCAGAAGTCTCCGTTGTGTTTTACAGTCACAACATTGTTTAAAAGTTCAGTCTTTTCTGAGCATTAAGGCAATCTCGTTATTGTATCCCCCCCTATGAAAACAAAAAGCAAATCACAAACTCCCAAAATACACAGGATTTGTTGACTGACCGTATTGGGTTATGGTCTTGCCTTGGTCTACTATTTCCTATTCCTCTATTTCTTCCTTTTAAAAAAGTACTGCATATTTTGTGTCCTTACATGTTGGAAGTATGTAGTTTTCTTTGTGAAGATGGATTTGATGCATTTTACGTTAAGATATGGCCGTGACCCTATGTTTTGTGGAAATTGGTGGTTTGAATGAGAAATGTCCCTCACAGGTACATTTGGGCACGTGGTTCCCAGTTGACAAAGCTATTTGTTGATATTTAGGCGGTATGGCCTTGCTGGAAGAAGTATGTCTGTAGGGGCACGCTTTGAGAATTTAAAGACTCATGTCATTTCTAGTTTGTTCTCTCTACTTCTTGCTTGTTATTCAATATGAGTGCCCTCACCTTGCTACTCCAGCTACCATTCTGGGCACTTTTCCTCTTTGGTGATGGAATCCTAAGCTTTTATACAGGCCTCAGATGCTATCTGATGACATTCTTATCTTTTGGGTCGGTGGAAGCTAGTTGTCTGCTTAAATAGATTCCAAAAAGATTTTATCTATTAGTCACAAGATGTTAGGAAAGATACAGAGGTAGTCAAGGAATGAGTGTTCAGGAGGCTGAAATTAGCTCAGATAAGATAATTAGCTTCTAGACTTGCTAGATTCCAACCTCTCTAGATCACTAATCAGTTTCTGCAGACATGGCTTCTTTTGAAGAATTCGCCTTCACATATGTATAAACTTTAAGCTATGTTAAGATATTCAATATTATGGTAATATTTTAAAGTACTATGTGTATTTCTTCATCAATAGTTTATCTCTAGAACCTCCACAAACATAGTTATAAAAAATTTTTTGAACCTTATGTTGAAAATTTTTGGTTATGTCTTAATTTTCATATAAATATTACTTCTATCCACTATAAAACATGATTTGTGTGTGGTTACTACTCTCAAAGCTCTAATTAAGCAAACCACTCAACATATGCACTCCTCCGGGCCGTAGTGGTTGGTTCAAGGAAGGGTGATTCAGATTCCTTCAGAGCAGTGTAATTTCGGCCAGAAAGGATTACTGCTCTTCTCTTCAATAGCATGAATCAAGGTTGCAGTTGCTGCAGCAATTTTTTAGCTGTAAAACAAGCATTAGGCTATGATAGATACAGAAGTTTGAATATAGGAGTTCACATATAGAAACAGTATGGAATACAGAATAGAATGATGAAGAGAAATTAACTCATACTAGTCTGGTGATCAAGTTTTAACTAAAGCCAGTCCACCTCCAAGCTTTCCAGTATTTAGAGAAAATGAATTTCTTTCCTTTCCTTTCTTCCATTGTTTTCTGAAATGTACTTGTGTAGCAGTTATCTGCTTTTACCCTCAATTTAGGGAAAGAGAGAGGAAGGATAGAAGGAAAGAAAGAAATCTTCACTGCCCTTTTAGGCTTGGAAAGCAGGAGTTGACCTCGAGGTAGACAAGTGTCTCAGTTCACTGTCCTTGAACCCAATTTCTCCAACCGATGTTCTTCTAAGTAGTAGCCAGCAAACTAACCCACCAACAACCAACAAAATACGAACCAACCAACCAACAAACAACCCCAGCTCTTGGGGCTTCAATCCTTATACAGTGTAAGCAAATGTTCTCAGAAGTCCAAGCGGCACAAAATAACTAAAACAAGCTACATGTGGCAAAATAGCTGCACGAACCAAATTATAGCCACTGGCAATGAACAATCCCAAATCAAACTCATAATTATCCACCACACGTGGGATGGGAACAAAAAATATAGTCCAAATACCATGTTTCAGGAGTTTTTGTTTTTGTTTTTGTTTTCTGTGACCAAATCTGCCTGCCTCTGCCGGAAATCCACTGTGTCACTGTGTCACCTCCCATACTCCCATACCTCCCATCCTTTTTTTTTTTTTTTGCATTTTGTGTTTTTTAAAGAAACCAAAACAAAACTTCTGAGCTTCCAGCTACTTACTTGAATTGGATTTTTGTCACTTAAAACTACAAGTATCTGGATATAGACCTTGACTGATGATTTCAATCATGATTATCATGTTTGGAATGGGCAAAGAAGGTGAGCAGTTCCCATTAAAGAAGATTATGGCTGCATGGGGTTTGCATTGCCTTACATTGCTCTAAAGCTCATTTGTCTTACAAATATCCAATTTCTACAGATTATTGTTTAGAGTCTCTGTCTTACTTTAAAATGACAGGAAATCTTCATCATTTGGTTTCTAAAACCAGGAGAAAAGTTGTAAATAAGAGGTAAAAATAGCAGTTAAGACAAAGGAAAGTCTCTGAGACTTGTATTACAGCTATGAGAAGTGAAAAGCAATTCATAGAGCGAGTAGCCTATAAGCAAATCCTGTGATTTTGTGGAATCAACTCTGAGTTCAATAGAGTTGCCCTCATATTAGGAGCAGTAATTTATACTTAATAGCTCTAAATAGTGTCTGCATCTAATATATTATTTCAAATGCACATTTAGTAATAAAAGTTGAAAACACAGTGGGGGTTCTCGATAATAATTTAGTTATCATGAATTTTGTAATATATTGCTACTTTTCCCCTCAGATTCCTTAAGAAATAAAAATAGAACCAAAGATTGCTAGGTTCATGACTTCCATGGGGCAAACACACAATTTTTGGAAGCATTGTCAATCTATTTGGCCTGAGTGCATTATTTCTCAACTTCCTTTCATTAATGAAAAGAAAGGAAACAAAAACCTAAAACAGTTCTGGTTAAATCATTCACCAAAGTAAAAGGAGGGGCATATTATGTCTTGAAAAACACTATAAGCAAAGAAGTGTCTCATCGTTGAATTTGCAAGACACATTTAACTGGTTCTGTAATAGCAGGTTGCATTTTTTATTTTTTACAAAATATTTCATTTTGTTCTGTTTTTGGGTCAGTCCCACTTAGAATACTAAAGCAGCAGAGTACCCTACTGAATATTCATTATTTCACAAGTACTCTGACTTTTGCTGAATCCTAGGAGAAAATTATCTAGTATAAAATGAAGTCATTTCTTTTTTTAAAATCTGTTCATTGTATAGTATTTGTTTCTCCTATAGAAAAGCATATATTCTTTCCAAAACAACTGAATTAATGTCTTGGGAATGATCTAAGTGAAAGGATGCTGTGTGTCAGTCAGTTTCAATGGCCATTCAAGTATATGCATATCTAACATAAAAAATTTCAAATGGTAGAGGAATATTTCTAATCTACATTATAAAAGGCATAGTTTCGAAAGATTAACTGGAAATAAGAATTTTGACGGTAACATAGCTTAAAATGCCCATCAAAAATTTTAGAAAAAGGGAAATAGTAAAATTGGATTTCCACTGATTCTCTTAAGAATGCAATTGATCATGCTACTTGATTCTATCATCTGTCTAAAAAGATGCTAATCTACTTATTAATCTTTTTTATTTTAACTGTTGTTCACACAAGGAATCAATCCTGTTATATCAATATACTTCCTCCCCCCTTTCCCTCCACATCCATTAATACAACCACAACTATAAACACAATCAATTCTCCTTGAAATTGGCTATGGGTAGCTTTGATTTGCTTCTGGTCATGATTGATCTGGTGCCATAGAACAAGAAATAGCTCACAAAATTGCTTCTTCCTTCCTTCCTTCCTTCCTTCCTTCCTTCCTTCCTTCCTTCCTTCCTTCCTTCCTTCCTTCCTTCTTTCATTTGTTTGTTCCTTCTTTCCTTCTTTCTTTCCTGCCTTTCTTCTTGAAACAGGGCCTAACTATGTAGTCCCAGTTGTCCTGGAACTCACTATGTAGATCAGGATGGCTTCACAGTCACAGAGATACACATGCATCTGAGAACTAGGATTAAAGGTATGCACCATGCCAGGCCTTGAATGTGTAGTTCAAACTGGCTTCTAACTCATGATCCTCTTGCCTCACTTCTTCAGCATATCCTACTGGTGTGCACCACCACAACCAGTGGTAGCCTTCTTTATTGTCTTTGTGTAAATAAACAAAACCATCATTTTAGAACAGATATTCTAATTTGTTTAAAATCAGAATCTTATTTATGGTGTGACTGTCTATGGATTTTGACCTCTATGAACTATGTCATATTGGGAAATATAAGATGCCATTTGTGGGGTGTAGGTATGCCATATCAATCAGCAGGCAGTTAAGAAATCAGAATTTTTATCATTTCCATTTTTTAAAAAGCATTTAAAGGCTTGTGTGAAAATGTCAGTATCAGTCAGACTACTTCAGAGAAAGAAACAGAATCACCAGGAAATGCATCTATATCAAGCTAGTGAGTGAGCTAGCTCTGTATATCTATGGGCACAGAGAGAAGGGTGGGAAAGAGAAAGACAGACTATTTTAAGGGTTGGCTCATGTTGTGAGGACTGGCAAGTCTGAAATTTATAGGGCAGGCTGGCATGCTGGTAACTCAGGCAGGAACTGAAGCTGCAGACTCCTTCCATATAAACCTTACTAATAATTTCCTCCGAAGGCATTTTAGCTGACTGCATAAGACCTAGCCGCATTAGGGAGGGCTATCTTCTCCACTTAAAAAGCAACTGATTGTAGGTGTTACCCACATCTACAAAGTACTGTCACCTAACACCTTCAATAGTGTTTCACTTGATAGCTAGGTTTTATAATCTAGTCAAGTACACACAGGAAAGTAAGCATCACAGTAGCTAACAAAAGGTGCAATTCTTCAAGTTTCCTAAAATTGATCAGTTTCTCAGGCAATTTTCCATTAGAAAATATGCCCTCAAAGTTCTTTATATGTTTAAATAAATAATTAAGTGAATATTTTTCATGGAAATTAGCTCTGTTATCTTGAGCATTTTTCCTCCTGGGAAGATCACTACCATATCATACTTGGCTTTGTTGGCTGACAATTTTGTTTTTTAATCGCTCATTTACTAACCTGATCTAACCTGTTTCTGTGTCTATGCTTCTGTAAGATTTGGGTACTAGCACTAGAACACTTCAGGAATAGTTCCTGTCTCAAACTTGGTGAATAGTTGTTCATTTGAGGCATTTAATGTCAAGTTGTTCTTCTTGCTTCTATACAAATCAAAGTATTATTTTAGAAGACACCAAACTCACATGTTCAAGCAGTTCCTTTTCTTTTCTTGCAGATTTCAGCACTAAGGACTTGTAATATTTTATTATAAAGATGTTATTGTTGGGGGCTGGAGAAATGGATCAGTGGTTAAGAGCACTCGCTGCTCTTGTAAAAGACCCAGGTTCTGTTATTAGTACATATAGTAGCATATAACCATTTGTAATTCCAGTTCCAGGAGATCTAACATGCTTTTGGATCTCTGTGTGCTCCATATATCCACACTGATGCACAGACATATATGTAGGCAAACACTCACACACAGAGTAAAATAAAATAAATTTTTAAAATTTATAAGATGTGATTGTTAACAAGCTGGTAAGCACTCAGCATTTCAGTAGATTCATTGTTTACATGTATGAAATACTTTTTTTTTGTTTTGGTGTTTGGCTTTCCACATGGTAGGAAATTGCTTTAATAATCTCAACCTTCTCTTGCTTTGTTAATGACGATAAAGTAACTCTATTAATTTTTGTTCTGTTTCATGAAATTTTGTATATTTAAATTATTTTTGTTTTCATGTTGGACTGTGAGTTGTCTAGCAGATTGTGCCACTTAATATGGTAAAGTTAACTGTCAGATTTGGGCAGTGTCAAGATATTTATAGTTTGCAGCTAGATGGGAAAATGATGTTCTGTACTTTTCTGATTACATTGAATACATAATTTAAAATTCTAACAGGCAAAATGTACAGATGATATTCCAGAATATGATTTTTTTCTTTTTAAGACTTTAAAAAAAATGTTCCATTTATCTATCTATCTATCTATCTATCTATCTATCTATCTATCTATCTATCTATCTCTATCTATCATAATCTATCTATCATCTATCATCTATCTATCTATCTATCTATCTATCTATCTATCTATCTATCTGATGTGTCTGAGTGCCTGCATGTACATAAGTATACCATGTCTGTGCAGTGCTGACAGAGGCCAGAAGGGAGAATATTGGATCTCCTGGAACTGAAATTACAGGCAGTTGTGAGCTGCCATTTGGGTGCTGGAGTCTAATGCAGGTCCTCTTCTAGAACAAGTAAAGGCTGAGCCATCTTTCCAGCCTCTCATGGTACTTCTTAATACAATTAGCTGTCAAAATAGATAAATGAGAGTTAAAGGGAAAAAAAAAAACAAAACATTAATGTTAAAAGTTGTTGAGTGCAGGCAGTTCATTTGGAGAAGAATGATATCGAATTGTCCCAAACATGTACAAATGTGTGGGTTTTAAACTGTAAGACTGTTTTGGGGAAAACAAACACCCCTACTAATCCATTCTAATGTTTAAAAGCCCTAAAAGTACAGGCACATTGCAGATGCCTATTTGATAAATTAACTCTGGTGGTATTTTCATCAGAAAGTGATTGTTTTCCTGAATAAGCAACACATCTAGCAATTCTTGCTTGGAGCTATTAAACTATGCCTCATTTTTAAAGTTAGTATTTGAAGATTGTAGTATAAGCATTCTGAAGTTGCCAGTCTAATATCATGATTGACAGACTCCACAGGACAGCCCAAATCAATATTGACCTGTAGTATAATTTTATACAGCCTAAGCAAGGAAACAGTCTTTACCTGACACATGTTTGGAAAGAAGACACTTGTTTAAATACTTTGCTTTTTAGGTAGTATATCCATTAGTGATCCAGACATAACCTTAATGCCCTTCTAGCATGATATGGCGCACAGTAAAATTTGTGTGATGTGTTTTAATCTTAGATTCTTATTTTTTAAAGATAGTAAATAGAAATTACAATTTCAATGTAACATACCAATTAACATATAGTTTGATTTCATATATGCCTCCCACTGTAACAAAATTGTTATGGTAAGGACTCAGAATTGAGTGAGTGTATTAATGACTGTGCAAAAAATGCAGATCTGCAAGTGGCAGTAGGATAATTAAACTAGTTTTGGAAAATTTCACAACTATGATCAGATGAAGAAAATAAAATCATCAAAACAGAAGTTCAGACAAAGTGCTATTTGATTTGTGTACCACTTTACAAACTTGGCCAATGCTATCTAAAAGAAGATTAATGCATCGAATATATCTTTTCCTTATAGCGCAGTAGGAGAAATGTGCTCCTACTTGTAATACACAAGACACAGAACATATCCTACAAAACAAGGAGTATAATTAATTTTTAATTCATTTGAAATGTCGGAGTATAGATAATAAAGGGGGAATATTGTCAATTTATGAACCTGATGTCTATAATTAAGAACAGGGCCTAAATTACTTCTTAAACTAGAAATGTATTCAGAAACACAAAACCAGGATCCACTATGCTTTTTTTCCTGTGTTATGATAATAAACATTATGGTAAGCTACCTCATATATTTAATATAAATGAAGATAAAATAAAATAAGTTCAAATCTCTTAACTGCTCCAGAGATTTTCAAGGAGACAAGAAGGTGGGTTTGCTCATTTTCAAGTATGTCATTGTAGGTGTTCAGTGGAATCCAAATGAGATTTCTTCATTCTTTCATATGGATTGTGTTGACTGTTGTGTGATTGCATTTTTGATGTTTGCAGTATAAAATATATTTTATGTAGTAAATAATAAAACTGTTCTGAATTGATTCAGAGAAAGCAACAATTCATAAAATTCTCATAGTGCTTCCTAGTTCACTCTCCCATCTAGTGAACTGGAATTTTCTTGACTGCTCCTACAAAAGAGGCAATGCCCACTATTTGATCTCACCTGGTCAAGTAATTTAACTTTCAAGGTCATTGAAGCTAAATTCACTCAAACTTTATGGACTGAAATGACATCATTCTTATCCAGATGTTGTTTGTAGCAAAATTGAAATACAGCAAAACTATAAACTGGGTGATATTAATCTTTAGTTGTCTACTTTTTCCTCATTCATTACTTTCTTCTTTTCCATTAACATTCAAAGTAGAGTCAAAGTAGATCTAATGGTGGAGCAGATATTTCCGTACCTTTAGAGAATGTCATGTACCATTTTTATTTTACTGAGGAAATCTTATTGATTCTAGAATGAATAATCCCTGACAACAAATAGTAACTGCTTAGCATAAGTGCTAAGGAGATATGTAATGCTACTGCTTATATAGTTCAATGTTACATTCTGTAAAATTTATGCAGTATATGATTCACACTTTTTAGTATATATCTTAGAAAACAGACAAGAAAAAAACAAGCACTCAAAGAAATACACATGTCTTGCTACAAGTATGAACAGGCTAAACACACTTATGAATCGTTATGTACCTTGCAAATATACAAACCTCTGTATGTTATGTCCCTGATTATTGCCCTTGAAAATAAAGCTTGTGGAAACTTTCAAAATAGCAGTATTGGCTACTAGCTTATTATAATCTTAGAAAGAAGAACATAACTTTAAAAATCTTTACAGTATGATAATTTAAGCATCTGTATCACAGCGACTTCACTTCTTGAAGCCTTTGAGAAACTCTTTTATATAATGCTTAACTGTTCATCAGAGCCAAAGTAATGCAAACCACATTTAGCAAAGGTTTAGCTACTACTTTGAGCGTTTCAAACATGTTGGCATATCTCCTGCTCATTTTTGGTCCTTACAGGCATCTCCCATTCAGAGAGGTTTTTCCATATGAATATTCATGCCTTATACAGGTTTTCCCTGTTCTTTCAACTGATGTTTTATTAGTTGACATAATGAAAAGAGCGAATTGCCTAATCAAGCTTTGTAAAGTACTGAGAACCGGGGAAAGATTTTTAAAATTATATGCATATAATGTATGTCATCAAAATCAGTGGTATTGTTAATGAGAATGAGCTCCAAACACAGTCACTTGAAGAGAAGAAACTATTCTCCACACCACTATGATCATCACACAGAATGGAAAAACAAAGATATGCAGACTATCAACATCTGTAAAGTGAAATTTCCAATTTTATAATGCAATTAATTCTTTTAGAGTCATAAATATCTAAATACTACTCTACATCTCCTAACTTACACTTTTTCACAACCAACTGTTCTGAAGGCAGTAGTAGTCCATTGGTATTGCATGTAAGCTCTATAGACTGTGTGATTGCAATTTGTTTGTTTTACACATTGATTGCCCATTTGCTTAGAGTTTTTCTGGAAATAAATTATCTATTTTTTTCTCATAAGAGGATAGGCTAGTAAAATATTTCAGAACTATAGAGCTATCTCGTCCTCAAATCAAATAATTGGATGATCAAGACAGTTCAGTGGTAAAACCATTTGCCATATAAGTCTCATGGCCTTAGTTGAATCCTTAGAACCAATAGTGGTGGATGGAAAGAACCAACTCCACTAAGTTTTATTCTGATATCCACATGTGCTGTGGCATGCACATACCCCCATCTTATATGCACAAAAATAATAAAAAATTCAAAATGATTAAAGAAAGAAAATTAAAGAATTATGTAGGTTATATGAAGATTGGTACAGTTCATCCTTTTCTTCCACTTTTTATCCACCCATCTCAGAGTTAAGTATGAATAATTTTCATAAACATATCAGACATCAATAGAAACCATATGTTGAGAGAAATTCAAGTGAGATTTTTCTCATTCTTTCATATGGATTGTGTTGACTATGTGCAATAGCTCTATCTTCTCTATGACCAAATATTCCCCACTATATGAAGGAAATGAATAAACCTCCTTTTTGAGAGCTAAAGAAGCATAGTTTAGGAGAAAAATCAAACTTCCTATTTATTCGTCAACAATGTTAAGATTCACAGTATATGTACAGTAGAGTATTGTTTTCCCATTTATTTTCTTTGGGATTTTTTGCTGTATCACTAGTTTAGAGCATGACCCTAAAAAGTCCACTTGAAATAACATTGCTCCTTTAAAATATCCTATCTAACTCAATACCTAAGTATACATACTCATAACAGAAGTCAACAAAACTTAGCACATAAGTAATATCAAAAATGTTTATAGGTAGCTGAGTGTGATGGCACACCCCTTTAATCCCAGAACTCAGGAGGCAGAGGTGTGTAAGATGTCTGACTTTGAGGCCATCATTGTGTACATAGGAAGTTCCAGGACAGTCAGAGCTACATAATGAGATGTCCTGTTTCAAAACAAGAGTGCTACTTTTTTAAAAATGTACAACATTGTCTCAGTCAGTATTCTATTTCTGGGAAGAGACACCAAGACCAAGGCAACTTTTATGAAAGAAAGCATTTACTTAGGGACTTGCTTAAAGTTTCAGAGGTTTAGTCCATTATCATCTTGGTAGGAGTAAAGTAGCATATAGGCAGGCATGGTGTTGGAGAAGTAGCTGAGAGCTACTTCCTGATCTACAAGCAAAAAGGAAGAGACTCTGGGGTGGCATGGGCTTTTGAACCCTCAAAGCCCACACCCAGTGATACATTTCCTCCAACCAGGCCACACCTCTTAATCCTTTTAAATAGTGCAAACCCCTGGTGACTAAGCCCTCAGCTCTGTGTTATTTAGAGCAGACCAGGAAATTATGGGAAAACATTTCTAATGCTTCTGACCTTTAACATACCTTTTATGTTTAGAAAAGCAGGACGTGGATCTTCTTAATACCATGTTCTCATCAATGTGACAATTATGTTCTGACTCAAAGTAGAAATAGAATGTGTATTGAATAAATACACATTGTCCAGTATTGCTTACTATTGCTGTGTTTGCAACTCTGAATTTCTAATTCTAGTGAGTGAAAAATAAAAAATAAAAAATAATTCAGCTCATTTCAGCATGAAGTTTTTTTTTTCTCCAAGTAAAATGAAAGTGTAAAAATGCCCAAGGTGACGGCTTTTATTTTTATGATATTCAATAAATTATTTGAAATGAAGATTATTAAATTGACTGAAAATGGACTTGACTTAGTTGTCTATAAATGTAAAGTATTGGGACAGTTGCCTTGACTGGACTAGTCATAAGTTAAATGTACCTTCAAGTTATTGTACTGCAGCAGAAATTCTATGCTATTGTAATCACAGCTGCCATTCCGTCTGAAAGACTATCCACAGGTGGTAAGAGCCAGTGTTCCACAGTAAAAAAAAAAAAAAAAAAAAGTGTGGATTTTCCCCTTTACTTAACTTGGTCTTAAAAGGATTTGAATGGTTATTTCCACTAGAAAGTTGTTTCAATACATTTTTATATCACCCATCATGTTATCGTGCCTTTTAAATTTGTGATGAAAAAAAAAAACAACAAAATAAAACACCTGCATACTCTTGGACCTGGCTGAAAGACAGTTTCAAGCTTACTTTGGTCACTTAGGCTTGAAAGCATGAGCTTAATAGGTCAATCTTAGAGGAACAATGTTCCTTGAGATCTCCAGACTGAGCACTTGTGCTTTCAGTTGTGCACGACACAATTCATTCTTGCACTGTAGTCACCATGTCTGATGTGCACTTACCCTTGAACCTGGACCTAATGGTAATACTTAGTTGATTATTAGCTACTTACTGTTTTGTGCTCTGGGCAAGATTTATGTATTTATTCTGCAGAGAGGTTGTTTAATATCATCATTTTGTCTAAGATGCAAGGTGGCATTCTGGACAGCAAAATTCAAGTGAGTTTAGAGAGGTCGTGGCTAGAGATTTAGCAAAATGCTACTGCCTGTAAGGCACCACAACTGATAAAGGTACAGCTCTGTGTCTAGAGGGCACTCTCATGAGACTCTCATGGGACTCTCATGTCCCGGTACATGGACCTGGATTTGGAACTCATGTATAGAAATAGAGATAATTTATTAAGAAAAAGACAGACTCAAGACAGACACTCAAGAATGGGTGTGGGCTAGAGAGCTGGACCACTCCAAGACTCAAAAGTCTTGGTCCAAAATTTTAGTGCAATAGGCCTGGCAAAAATGAAAATATTCTGAGATCGTTGTGTTTGTCCATCTGACCATCAGACTACTGATACAATAGACCCCAAAGAAGTAAGAATATCCCCCAGAAATCTCATCCTGAGAAAAGAAAACTGTGGTAGTCAAAGGGGGGATTTGTCTCTCAACTTGTCTGTCCACCTCACAGGATGAGACTGAAGCTCAGACAATAATTGGTCAATAGTGAGAGGTCCACATCTTGACTGGGGCTGCTGAAATGTGTATATCTTTGGCTCTCTATTTAAACTTTAATCTCACTTCAGTACCCCAAAAGACTTGGGGTATGGGGTTTGCTGGATCTGTATATCCCTCTTTCCAGTGTGGCCATGTTGAATAAATTTTTTTCTGGTTTCCACTATCAAATTGATTCTTTTACTCAGCTTATTGAGGGTGAGGGCTGCTCACACTGTTTCTCAACATTTGTGGCTTGCTGGAGCTGAAGTCCAGCTGTCTGGAAGCAGAGAGTGATTGTGGAATTTGGTCCAGAGGAAGAGATTTAGCATCACTTTGTTTGGCAACTCTTCCATGTGAGGTCATTAGCATTTCCTGAGGAAATGAAGGATTAATCCTCTCCAAAGGAGGTAGAAACACAAATACTGATGCTTCTGTAGGTGGGAAGCCACTCCATTTTGTGGCTGAGGATGTTGTAGCTATGATACATGCTGGATCTGCCAACTGTTGCCCCATGGGGGATGAGGTTTCAGCCTTCTGCCAATTGTCTTTTTTCATGTTAATCCTAACATCTCTCTCTAAACTCTGGCCTCTTGTCACACTACCATTTACTGGCAATATGGAGAAATATATACTGTTATGTAAAAATATTGCATAGAGGATAGGGATTAGATTTTTAGTCACAGAAATATCTGCCAAGCAGTAAAGAATGATAAAGGAACATGAATATTATATAACTTTCCTGTCTTGGGGAATGATTGGAAGTAAAATAGGAAGTTATTGATAACTAAGTCTTATATACTACACAAGTACAGACAAAGCCTCTTTCATGTTGTTCTTGCTGTTAATTACATGCAAAAATACAATTACATGGAAGCAGTAATTGATGGATGCAAGGTAGTGGGATTATTATTATTTCAGAGCATTCTTTTTGCGATGAGAATGAATACTTCAAGTGAGTTTCTGCTTAGATGACTATCCTTGATATAGCAAAAGTACCACTTATGTGTTCTGTCTAGTTTTCGTCTGACAGCAATAGGAAGAAATGCTGAGGAAAAATGCAGTGGTTGTTGCAGTTCTTTTGAGTGACTACCAAGTGGCCACTACTGATATCCCCTTCTTCTCAAATAGTTCCCTTGCCTACTTCTTGACCACATAATAATATGTCAAGAGCTACATGTTACACACATACCTGAACAAAATATGTACAAATTAGGTTGTAAAGCACACACACCAGCTCAAACATAAGGAGGAGTTCTTTAGAACTACTATGGTTGATGGTATTAACCCTTCTGGCTTCTCTCACCATTGCTCTCAACATGTTTTCATCCTCTTCCTTTCCATCCTTTAATGCAGAAAAAAATGGGGCTTTTCACTTAGTAATTCAAACAGAGGAAATTACTCAAGACACAGCATCAGTTTATTTCTTTCAGGCTCATGCGGATCTTTAACAAAATATCAGTACAAAGAAAACAAATTCTGAAATCTCCTTTTCATAATAGTAAGATTTCTTCTGGAGTGAAACTGCAGTTTCCCTGACCCAAGATTTTAGAGAGCATCCTCCTTTTTGTTCTCTGGAGCAACAACCTGGCTACAAAGTACATTCAGTTTTCCAAAAAAGGCTAGGCACTGAAGTGTGCTGGGGTAGAGACGGAGAGCAAGCAGGTGCTCCACTATAGGGTCCAGTAATTAGAGAACTCGATCATTTGAATTTGACTGGCCTCTCTTTCATTCCTGACAACATGAGCCATTTCAGCTGTGCTAAGCCATTGCATTAAAAGGTCACATTTCCACCACCAGAGTGAAAACTGAAGAACTGAAGAATTCAATTACACAAATAATACGATCTGGTGCTTTTCCCTTCAAAATTTATTTTGGTAATTATTCCATTGTATTTTGACTAGTAGCAGGGAAAATAAAACTAAATATATTTTGATGGCATAAGCGTGTCTGTTGCTGTCCTTTGTTACAGCCAAGTTTCCCATGTAAAATGGATCTAAGAGATGCGGACGGATGTAACAAATCCAAGCTGTTAAAACTGGATGCTGTTATATTTCATATACTGTTTGTGTTTGATAGGGCATAATGTTTGGGGAGCTGTGTCTTCCTTTATAGCCATCTTGTTTCTACCAAAAAGACAAGGGGCGTTACATAGCTTTTCCATCCCCTGCTGCCATGCAGGTGATGGGAATTTTTCCCTGATCTTTTCTGCATTTGTCTCAGAATCTTTTTTCCCCCCTCTGTTTGATTTAAACCCAAAAAAACTGTTGTTGAATGCTGATGAGGCTTTGGGTAAAGCCTCCAGCCAGGTTTTGTTGCTCTTGTTGTTTTGTTGTGTTTGAAATTTCATTTGGGGTAATTTGTTTCAGGAAGACACCTGTCTTGTTCTTAATCAGACCCTCTAGGGTCAGTTAAAACCATTTCCCATAGCTGTTTAAAATGTGCTTGTGGCTGTCTGACCAGGTGAACAGGAAAACATTTCAGTCATGCTCCTGAGAATAAATCACCTTGCTCAGTTGAGACTTGGAGAGAAGAACGAATGGAATGCCAGCCTCTTAACTGATGCTGTCCCAGAGTTTTGTGGAATGCTTCCATCTTTTGTGATGTAGATAGAATTTCTTTCTTTTCCAACAGCAGGTCAGCCACAAGGATTTCTTTCTCTTCCAAGGTGGGGGAGCTGATTTAACCTGCCCTTACGCTTTTCTACAAGCTTCTTATTTACAACAGTTTCCTAATGAGTTATGTCAGTGTAGCTGCTGGTCTGATCCTCTTGATATCAGGGCCTGTGAAGCAGAATGGTTAATGATGCACGCCTTGCTAGCTCCAGTGGAGAACATTACAGATTGACTACAGTACCACGGATGAAATGCCAACTGATAATAGATGGAACACTGCCACCTTTTGGTCATAAGCAGGGAACACAGATTAGAATGGTGAGGATTCTGCAAGTCAGAGAGGGTATTTCAGACTATTTGTGACTGATTATGTGGCTGTGGAATCATCAAATAATACCAAACAAATTCTCTTTGTCTTCCCTTGGTTCTTTTTTTCACCCATTATGGCAGCATCTATAATTTGACTGCATACGTTTCATACACTAGTGATGCTTCTGGAGAGACAGAATTATGCTACATTCTAATTATGTTTTGCACAGGAATGAATTACACATGCAATATGCAGATAATACGAAGGATACCATGGTTACCCTTGTATACATGGCAACTTCTTTTCTACAGTGACAATTAGTCCAGGAAATATTTGGGAAGAATTTTGAAAAGAAAAAACAAATTAAGCTTTGTAGTATTGTGGGACACTGAATTGAGAGTTGGACAAGGATCCTAAATTATATATATATTGGGTCTGCCTTGTTCTTTCCTTACCTTCCTTTTCTCATGAAACAGCAATATGCCAATTGGTTTAAATGTAATTAATCAGGAAGTTTGCATATTAAAATTCATTTTTCTCTATTCATTTTTAATAGGCTTTATTATACTGAGTAGTTTTAGGTGCACGACAAGGTACAGATGGCCTATATTCTATTCCTGTCTTGCACATGTACATAGCCTCTTTTCTTCACCATCAACATCCCTGAACAGAAGATTGTTTTTTTGTTACAATTCATGGGCTTCCAGTGATATATCAGAAATGACTTAAAGTCCATATATTATGCTAGGGTTCATTCTTGGGGTGTATACAACATGGGGTTTGAAAAAATATGTACACAATCACACTATTTGTATTCAACTTTTAGAGTGAACAAATTGTGAGAAAACAAGCTGATGTCAGAGATATAATCATAAAGAAAATTTCAGGTTATAACCTGACAGATCGACCCTTTGTATGCCAGTCTATTGTTGATAGATGTCTAGAACTTATAATATCTAAATTATAGGATTCTAAATGAAACAAAAAACGTGCTAGCCGGGTACCCACCTAATGGAATGACAATTTTTTTTAATGTCGAAAAATCAGTGTTCCATTCACAATCTTAAAAGAATACTGTAACAGTAATTAGAATATTTTCAGAAATCTTCTGTTCTTCATTCGTTGTTATTGCATAGATGTTTCCAGGTTTACTGAAAATGACAAGATGGGTGGTGGTGGTATATGCCTTTAAAACCAGCACACTAGAGGAAGAGAGAGAGGCAGGTGTATCTCTGAGTTTGAGATCAGCTTGGCCTATGGAGAGAGTTCTAGGACAGTCAGGGCCACAATGAGAAATCCTGTCCTTAAAAACAAAACAAAACAAAACAAATAAAACTGAAAATAGCAAGTTTACTGTGTCTTCATGGTGAGTGATTTACAACAGTTTCCCTCAATCTGGAATCATTTCAGCAAGACTAGTTAACAAAACTTTTAATGCTTAAAACTTTGTTGCCACCAAGGTTGACATGCATTCAGTTGGAAGTAGGGTAACACTTTTAAAGTCGGAAAAAGGATGATGGCTGTGTCTGGAGATGGCCAAACTGATGGGCTTTAATGACTGTTGCTGAAATGCTCAGGCTACCATATGCCTTCTACAGTTATAGTCGTTATTCTTGGGTTGACTCTGAGAGCTTTTCCACATAGTTTCTATATTTTTGTGTTATGTCTCCAGACCAAATTTGGAAATGGTCAGAATGTGTGTTTATTCGTTTATTCTCAAACCATTAACCATGCATTATCCAGCATGTTCTTTGTTGTCTCTGACTGCTACTGAGCAGAGGAAATTTCAATCCAAAGTATCAATGGGTGTGTTTCAGGTTCCTAAAAGCATGTTGTTTCTTTTGACCTCTTTGATGATCTCAATTTGTCTTCCATTTTACTTACTTTGAATGGCATTGCATTTAATTTTGTGAGCACCTTAATGCCGTGAGTTGCCTTAACCAATTCCACATGCATTCATTTCTTCTAGTTCTAGAGAGGAAGTCCAAGTTCTAGATGTAGAGAAAATTTCAATCCAAAGCCCCTGAATTTGGAAGTAGTTTACATTTCAGTCTGTGTTTATATGAGTTCTCCTGTGTTCAGAGCTTGAGGGAGAGAGAGAGAAGGGAGGAGAAGAGGGAAGAAGAAAGAGAATATAAAAATATGCTCTTTTATCAAGACACAAACCATAGGGATACCCCAAATAACTACATGACCTCATCTAACCTTAATATTACCCCCAAATGCTCATCTCCATTACATTTGAAGTATGCATTCAGCAAATGAATTTTTTAGGGATACCAAGAGTAGACTTCTTCAAATCCTTTAGGAAATAAAGAGTGCTTAAAATGAAAATTAACATTGCATGTTAAGGACAAAATATTAGGTACTTGAGAGGATAGAAAAACATTTTTTGAAATAAGAACTCTACCTTTGGAGAGTTTCTTATGTCATTAAAATAAATGAAAATAAGGGGTGTGAAGCAAAATTCCTGAAAGAAAACCTACCCATGTTAATTCTCTACAAATTTGACCGATTAGTTGTAGCTGTGGGAGAGTGAGAATGTTGCTGACCTCAGAGTCAAATTACCTTGTGTTATCTTTAGTTCCTTTTACAAAAGTATTTATTTATTTTATGTCATGTATTTGAGCATTTTGCCTGCCATGTATGTATGTATAATACATGAGTGTCTGGTGTCTTTGTGGTTAGAAGAGTACCAGCCCCTTGGAACTGAATTTACAGATGATTGTAAACCACCACAGGGGTGTTGATAACCAAACTCAGGTCCTCTGAAAGAGCAGCAAGGCCACAGGGCCATCATACTACCCTTAATATTTAGCCCTCTTAATAGCTATGCATTACCCAGCTCCATATCTGACCTAACATCCTTGTAACTATCATACGTTTTGGAATGTATTAACAGACCAACACTAAGCCAAAAGTTAGCATCAGCAACAAAAAAGGTTACCAAATAGCTTCTGAAGCCTATAGCATAACATTCCTTACCTAGGCGGTGTTCCCATCAGTATATTTGAAACAGGTTTTGATTTGTGAGTTTCTTTTCCACTGTAAGTATAAAATCATCATGCAACTACTCCCACATCAAAATGTCTTATGTCCTACATCAGAATGTGTTATGTCCCACATCAGAATGTGTTAGGAATGGTAACCTAAATCCCAGTTCCTGGGGCCGGATAACTCATATTTGGCTCAACAACAAACAATCTCTTATTATATTTGAAGTGAGAACTATGTTTTTTGTTGGCAGTTTATTTGAGTTGCTTTGTTAATTAAACTTATTCCTCAAAATTAATGTTTATAAATCAAATAAGATACCTGTAATATTAAAACCAATGAAACATATTTCAAATGGAATTTTCATTTTTTACCTGCAAAAAGCGAAGTTCAATTTAATATACTCAAATGTAGAAATGTTCTTATTGTTGCAGGAAATCGAATATATTTCTCTCTTCTGCCTTGATTGAAAATGCTACAAACTGGTTCTATTCATTATCTTAATGTAGTTGTAGCATATTGTTGTATTTGATATACTTTCAGCACAGACATGATTACTGTATGATATATCAGAGGTAATGGATTTTTTGTTTAATGAAAATGTACAGAATGATGGAAATTAGAAAGATTATGTATACAGTTCTCTTCAAGTCAACATACTTAATTAAATATAACAGTCTACTTAAGAAATTTGTCATGTTTGAGAGACTATAAGATTTGTATTTTCTTAATTATCTGGAAATTCTGGTGAATTTTTTATTTCTTTTCTTTTCTGAAGAACCCACTTCAAAGTCTCCTTATAAACATCACATTTACTGCTTTCTAATGTATTATAAACAAAGAAAGTGTCCTTTCCTGAAATATGGAGGACTCCTAGGAGATGTCACAATTAGACCAGACATTAAGAGCCTGCTCTTTTCCCAACGCCAAGTAGTAAAGACGTATAATAAAAACACATTACAGGCCAAAATTTGGACTTCTTCTGCTAAAATCACTCATTCAGATTTCAAGCGCCAAAATGATATTCCAGTAGAAACCAAATTTCTCTTAGCTTTTATCATTATTTTCGTAGTTGTTGTTGTTGTTGTTCAGCCATGGCTTCCGCTGGCTTCAAGAATGCATTTGTGGAGCCAAAAGTAGTGAAACACAGGAAGTGTTTATATAGAGTCAGAGCAATGTTAGACATCTACACATTCTTCCTTACTCCAAACCTCTCTGAATGGTCTGATGTAGTATTTGACCAAACTAAACTAATCCACACCAAACCAAACAATCCACACAATGAAGAAACTCCTTTGGAAAGATACTTGCTTGACAAAAGAAAATTGATACATAATATTCTTTAACAGTCATTAACACTAATTTTTGTTTTAGGTTTGTTGCATCTAAAATTTGAAAGGCCCCAGAGAATACAGAAAGAGGGGGCTGGGGGAGAGAAAGTGAGATAGAGAGGGATTAGGAAGAAAAAATCCTGGAGAGATAGCTCAGTTGGCTCAGTTGCTTGTCACACACTTGTGAGGCCTTGATTGAATGCCTACTGCCCACATTAAAAGCTAAGCAAAGCAGCCCCAACCTGTAACCTCAGTGTTGAGGAGGTAGAGACAGAAAGATCCTTGCAGTTCAGTGGCCAGCCTATTCTAATAGAATCAAAGGGCCTTAGATTCAGTGACAGATTCTACCACAAAATTGATTTAGACAGCCAACATGTCAACATCTATCTCTGCCCCTTCCCACTTGTATAGACACACATGAGTGTAAGCACACACACACACACACACACACACACAAGAAGAAAACAATAGTACTTAAATCTACTTATCTATTTTAAAAGGAATACCCTAGAAAATTATTGCTAAGTGTCATTTTATTGTTGCTTTCTTCCTTCTCCTCCAATTTTTATGCCTGTGGTTGATGGAAATATAAAATAATAAAATTGGTTTCAACATTAATGGGATTTGAAACACAGCAGGGGTTCTTTCCTGACTAACCTCTGGGACAGTTGTTTGTGGGAGTTCTTTTAGAAGTCAGGGTACATGTGTGGGTACAGGTCCTAGGTAAGACAGAAGAGAAGAGACAAAAGATGTTAAGTTTAAATCTTCTTCACTCTTCTACCTAAGATCAGAAGTGCTCCATTGCTCTCAGTGCATCATGACTGGAGGACCAGATTTTACTCTTGGAAAAAAAAATGAGCAGAGAGGCTTTTCAGATTTATTTATGAAATGCTCTGACACACATGTGGGAAAAGACTCATTGTGTTTTTGTTTCAGATTTAATTTTTCTTCATGCACACACCCTTGGGCATTATTCCAGAAGTATTCTACTAATTAGTACCATTACACTCATGTATGCTTATCTTCATATGATTCAACATTAGAGAGAGCACACTTGGAACTTTTTTCAATACCCTTTTTAAATTAAACATGGGTCTTAGTATAATTTCTTGTGAATCTGAATGGAACTTACACTTCTTAGCAACAGCTGTATGTTATTTCCTTTTATGGATGTATTGGAATTTATGTAAATTATGTAAATTATAGAAGCTAATTGAAGAACTTTTCCATTGATTCTGATTTTTCTGAATTAGGAACAAACTTATAATGAGTATTCCTAAACATCTAGGTTTGTGCACATGTGCTCACATATATCTGGATGAATTTTTAGAAATAGAATTGCTGATTTAAAGAATATGGACATTTTATATTTCAATAAAGAAACATTACCAATAACTTATTTTATTAGATAATATGGATAGCCAGTCATGAAGGATTACTACACAAACTTGCTGCTTTAAACCAGGGTTTCTCCACATTTACCAAGAAAATATTTATTGAAGATCTGGTGTATGCCAGATGCTGATCTAGGCTCTAAAAAGAGTAAAATTCCTCCTCTTGGTTGCATTCTAGGTAGGAGCTTAGATACAACACTGGAGGGAAGGTGGTTGGCATGTTATGCTCATTTAGTCTGGCCTAAGGGCTTTCTAAAGGACAGCTTTGGCCTTTGTATTGTTCCTGTTGGCATTTCCTTCTCCATTATTGCTCCTATTGTTTTAGGACTTAGTGTTGGGTCCAGAGAAGACTATTCAGAGAATATGCAGGGATGTTATAAAAGAAATCTCTCTGTCTAACAGAAATTTGTACCCAACAGAGCACTGGCAATAAAACAAGTTGTAAACAACACCCTTCCCAATGTAAGCAATAGTGCTCAATCTAAATACTTCTAATAGTTGGAATCTCAGGGAATTGAATACCTTCTAAATTCATCCAGCTCTTGGTATTTCTCCCCGATTCATGGTTCCATGTATAGGCCCTTGTGTGGTCCATGTTTTGTTTTCAAGAATCACAGCTGTTTCCAGTCAGCAGTAATAAACTAATCCCTACACCCAATTATGTGATCAAGCAATTAGCACCAGCCTGTGTACTCAATAAATTGTTGGTTGGTTGCTGGCTCTATTCAGAAGTCAAGAATGGTAATTATGGCAGTAGCATATTTCAGCTAGTGATACAACAGACAAGATGAGTAAGGCATTTGTTCAGAGCAGCTGGTTCTTTGGATGGACAGAAACCCAGATGGAGTAGTTCTGAGTGACTGAGCATTAGTAAGGTTGTGTAGTGAGCTGGCATGTAGTCATCTTTGCTTTGGGAAGATTGCACTATGCCCTTACCAGTTAAGAACATGGAACACAAAACTAAAACATAATATATTTTAAGAGAGAAAAAAAGGGTTTTTTACAAAGGGACAGAATATGCTACTTGTACTAGTCATGTCTTAAGCTTACTTTGACACCCTAGCTTTTTGAAAAGATAAACAGAACCACTAGCAAATTAGGTTTGTAGTTAAAATTTTGGAATTAAAGTTTATACCATTTTACTCTGGCTACAAATAATAGAATATTCTAATTTTTATTTTTTATGAAATAGGTTGAAAATCTAATTCACTCATTTTGTAGAGGAAGGTTTTGTTGGACTTCAGGGATCCAAACTGGGACCCCCAGGGTCCAAACCGGAACGCCACATCCCCACAGAGACTCACAGATGGGATATCGATGCAAATAGCAAGAGGCTTTAATGAACCAGCGCGCTGGGGCCACCCTCACATAAGTGAAAATGGCGACCCCGAAGAACAAGCTTCCATCAGTTTTATACAGTACAGAGGCAGTATTCCAGATACAGGTTGGGTGGGTACATTCCGATAGGTTCACCGTAATGGTGAGCTAGTCCCTTGAACAGGGAGGGTCTGGAAAGTATTTTTTTACTTCCTTGTTCCTGGTGTTGACTGCCAGGAGCAGGAAACTTAGGCCTAGTAAAAGCTGACTTACATTCCCTCACATTCTTTCACATTCCTTCACACAGTCATTTGAATCTATTCCCTGGACTCAAGAACAGGGTGGGGGGAAGACCCTTAGCCCGAGGCCATGGGCTGTCTACGTGGGGAAACTCTTTTAGCCCAAGGCCATCACACTGCCCCTGCCTTGGGCCTACACAATTTTGGTGCTCTTAGAAGCCTGACTAAAGTTTGGCTGCTTCCTTTCAGTTTAATCTTTTAATCAATCAGCATGGCTGCTCTAGGGTAGAAAGAATGCTGGTATATACCTTTACTCTCAGTATTTAAGAAGCAGTGGTAGCACATACCTTTAATCCCAGCACTTGGGAGACAGGAAGCAGAGCTCAGAAGGAGTCAGTGTCAGATAGGAAGTGACTTCTAAGATGAGTAAGAGTGAAGGGCAGGCAAAGTGACGAATCAGAGAAAGTTAGTGGGGTGAGGACACCCCCAACTCTCAAAATATAAAAGCAGACTCTCTGTCCAGAGAGTCAGGATAAGATGCAGATAAAGGATAAGATACAGAGACAATGAAACAGTTTGACTGAGGCCAAGGCTGAGAAACAAAGAGGCTGACTGAGGCAGTATGGAGCAGTGAGTGCGCAGAGAGGGACAAGACACAGAGACAAAGAGAGGAGGCAGAGACATAGAGGTAGTTTGGCAGAAGTCAGTATCCCAGAGGAAAAATGAATCAGTTTGAAGCTGAGCAAAGCAGTTCAATCTGAGGCAGTCTGAGAATTTGTGGGAGTCAGCCAGAGTCTGTCAAAGTCAGAAGAGTTTGGTCAGAAACAGTCAACCAGCTCAGAAGGTCAGATTGAACTAGTTATCTTGGAGCCAGAACAGCGAGTGAGTTAAGCTGAACCAAAAAAGTCAGTTGAATTCAGTACAGCCCTCAGTTCATAAGGAGCTAGTCAGAGTGGCTCAGTCAGCAGTAAGCCTGGGATGCGTAAATGTTCTAGACTGTACAAATGCTAAGAATGAAGCCTTCCAGGTCTAGGATTAAACATTTTTGATTGTGTGGAGGTCTAAACATTCCAGGGCTCCAGGACTAGGACTGGTGATTAAATTAGACCAAGGAATAAATAGCCTTTGAACCTGAATCAAAGGCTACATTGTTTATTTTTGTTTATTATTTATTTATTTATTTATTTTCATTTATTTTTGTTTATTTTATTTTTTATTTTTAAACAGAATGTCTCTATATAGCTCTGACTGTTCTGGAACAGGCTAACCTTGATCTCATGGAGCTCAATCTGCCTCTGCCTCCTGAGTGCAGGGATTAAGGTGTGCACTATCACGCTTAACTAATTAGGATGCTTTAAACTATACATTCTTAAATATGAACAGAGAATTTGGGAAAAATAACAAATATCTGGCATAGGTTGTCAGTACCCCTATACTAGATATCCTGAATTGGCTTCTTTGTGGCATGATACGGTGCTGGGAGGGATAAGAAAACATTGTGGGTCAACAGTTGAATATCTAGTAAGCACTATAGATTTAATTTACTATAGAATGTTCTGAGGAAACCATTAAAAGTGTCCAGAAAATATCACTTTAGCCAAGGAAAAATTAATATCTATCAATATTTTAGATTCCTTTTGTGGGATAGCTAGTATCTGCCATGTATATTGACAACTTTGATATCCTGTTTTGCATTGATTGACTTATTTGCATTCTTAATAGATGGACAAGTCATTGTTAAAGTGGATTTAGTATGAACTAAGTAGCCCCAAAGAAGTCTTTCTGCTATAATTATTTTTCAATAAGTAAATATGAACAACTACTTGACCATGCAGCCCATTGCTTGCTGTTGAACCTTAAAAATAATTCAAATATGAACCTGAAATTCATTGCCATGTAATCTACATTCTACCCATGTGCATATTTAAGAAAATCATGCATTTTCAAAAGATTAGATATGGGAGCGATTTAAAAAGTAAAACTTAGTCTAATACATTTGGTTTTTTTTTTTCATGTGTTAGCATTAACAAAAATAGGAGGTAAAATTTATTGTACTCAAAGATCATAGAAGGTAAAAACTATTTTACAGAAGTAAATGTTTTTTATATTGTTTCCCTGTATATATTGCAGGTGTAGTCTACCTCACCAAATGTAATGACCATGCTTATCTAGTTTTTTTTTCAATAAATGAAATATTTATTTATGCATTTTACTAGTGATTGGATATGTAGGCATCTGCAGGGTTCAAAAGAGAGTTTTTAATGCCTTGCAACTAGAGTTACAGATGGTTGTGAGCTGCCTTGTGGGTGCTGGGATCTGAACAAGGGTTCTCTGTAAAAACAATAAGTACTTTCAATCATTGAGTCTCACTGAGCCGTATCTCCAGCCCCACATATCCAGTATTTTTCCATTATATACTTGTCTTGCCACATTCTATTTAGCTCTTTTTTTTGTCACTTAAACTCTGTATTTCCTAATTCTCAGTAAAATGGATCAAACTTTATTTTGTGCCTTCTCCTACTTTGGGGAGAGAGGTGCTACTCATATTTCCTGGTCTGTCCCCCTACTTTCCAATGATAGTGTATTTATTAACCAGCAGGGCTGACTCTGATTCTACTGGGTTTCTTGACAATAGTTAACTCTTAGACATTTTTTCCCTTATACATTTTTCAGGTATGTTTTTATGAGAATTTCAGACATGAAAAAATGGTGGTGGGGTGATGGATGTGTGTGTGTGTGTGTGTGTGTGTGTGTGTGTGTGTGTGTGTGTGTGTATTCTATTAGCTCTTGCTAAAGACACTCAGGAAATATAAAACATTTGAACAATTCCCCAAATTTCTGGTTCTTCAGATGACTATTATGGTGGTTTGAATGAAATTGTCCCCTAAAGACACTTATGGAGTGATACTATTATGAGATAAGACCTTAAGGCACAGCAAGCCAGCCCCAGGAGAATAGGTAGGAAGTCTGCTTGCTGATCCCACACAATTTAGCTGCCCAATCTGGCCCCAAAGCCACAAACCACCTTCATCTTCCCACAACCCTACCCTCTTGCTTTCTCTTCTGTGTCCCAGAAATCAACTTTGGCAGACAGACCATGCTCTGGCATAGAGGAGACAACCCACCCAGGAGACCAAATAGGCAGACCCTGCTCCAGAGCAGGCCATGCAAGCCAGAAGAACACTCTCTAAGACCTAGCCCCCAGCTCAGATGGAGACCCACCCCAGTTCTGGATCAAAGGCCAAGTATGCCACCAGAGCTTTAGCATCTTGGGAGGATACCTCATCTACCCTGAGACCCACTGCTCAACAAGAAGCCACAAAACACAGAAGACCAGAGAGGATAAAGAAACCAAGGAACAAAGCACTCATCCAATACAGACAAAATTATGAATTTTCCACCTAAACCTATAATTACCCCAAGCCCAGATGCTTAAATGACAGTGTAAGAACATACTCAATAACAACCAGGGGAATATGATACCACCAGAGTCCAACTGCCTGACTACAGGTCCTGAATACCCTCACACAGCAAATCAATCCAGTCCTACAGAGAGTACTAGAAGGAAAACTAAAACCCAAATAGTTGAACTATAATCATGAAAACACAGGAAATAAATAATCCCACATCATCAAAAACAAGAAAAAGGACACATACACACACACACACAAACACACACATGACATAACGTACAACGACTACAAAACAACACGTCGAACAATCACTGGTCTTTGATATTTCTCAACATCAATGAACTCAACTCCCCAGTAAAAAGAAACAGACTAACAGAACGGATGTGAAAGCAGGATCAATCTTCTCCTGCATTCAAGAAACACACCTTAACTTCAAAGATAAACATTACCTCATATTAAAGGGTTGGGAAAAGATTTTCCAGGCAAATGGTCACAAGAGGAAAGTGGGTATAGCCATTCTAATATCTAAGGAAGTAGACTTCAAACCAAAATTAATAAAAAGAAACAGGGAAAGATACCTCATACTCATCAAAGGAATAATCCACCAAGACAACATTTAAATTTTTTTGTTTATTTGTTTGTTTTATATTTTGAAACAGAGTTACTCTGTTCTAACTCTGGCTGTCCTGGAACTCATTACTCTGTAGACCAGACTGGCCTTGAACTTACAGAGATACACCTGCCCCTGCCTCCTGTGTGCTGGGATCAAAGGCACGCACCACCACTGCTCAGCATATTTAAAATTTTTAACGTCTATGCCTCCAATACAAGGGCTCCCACATTTATAAAAGAAATATTCATAAAAATTACAACACACATTGACCCATACACATAAATAATAGGAGACTTCAGTACTCCACTCTCACAAATTGACTGGTTATCAGATAAACACTAAACAGAGAAATGCTGGGACTAACAGATGTTATAAACAAAATGGACCTACAGAACGTTGTACCCATACACAAAAGAATATACCCACTTCTCACCACCTCATAGAACCTTCTCCAAAATTGATCACATATTAGGACACAAAATGTCAATAGATACAAGAAAATTGAAATAGCCCCCTGCATCCAATTAGACCACCACAGACTAAAGATGGCTTTCAACAACAACAGAAGGCCCATAAATTCATGGAAATTGAACAACTATCTACTGAATGAAGACTGGGTCAAGACATAAATAAATAAAGAAATTAAAAACTATCTAAAATTCAATGAAAATGAAACCACAACATATTAAAGTTATGGGACACATTGAAAGCAGCGCTAAGGGGAAAATTCATAGGACAAAGTATCTACCAAAAAAGAGTAAAGAGAAGATATAGTAGCAAATTAATAGCACATTTGAAAGCCCTAGAACAAAAAAAAAATTAAGCACACCTAAGAGAAGTAGACAGCAAGAAATAATCAAATTGAGGGATGAAATCAATAAAATAGAATCAAAGAGAACAATTCAAAGAATTAATGAAACAAAGTGTTGCTTCTTTGAAAAAATCAACAAGATACAAAACCCTTATCCAAACAAATACAAAGACACAGGAAGAATCTCTAAATCAACAAAATCAGAAACAAAAATGAGATAGGAATACAGACACAGTGGAAATCCAAAAAAATCATTAGATCATACTTTAAAAACCTATACTCCAAAAATAACTGGAAAATATAAAAGAAATGGATAATTTTCTTGATAAATTCCACCTTCCAACATTGAATAAAGATCAGATAATTTAAACAGACTTATAACCTCCAAGGAATAGAAGCAATCACTAAAAGTCTCCCCACAAAAAAAGGCCAGGGCAAGATGGTTTTTGTACAGAATTCTATCAGACATTCAAAGAAGAGTTAATTCCAAATACTCCTCAAAGTATTCCAGAAAATCGTAACAGAAGGAATTCTGCCAAACTCATTCTATGAGGCATCAGATACCCTGATACCCAAACTACAAAAAGAGTCAACAAAGAAAGAGAATTACAGACCAGTTTCCCTCATGAACATGGATGCAAAAATACTCAATAAAATGCACACAAACTACATCCAAGAACACATCAAAAATATCATTCACCATGATCAAGTAGACTTTATCCCAGAGATGCAGAGATGTTTCAACATATGAAAATCAGTCAATGTAATCCACGATCTAAACAAACTGATAGAAAAAAAAAAGCAAATGATCATCTCACTAGATGCCAAGAAAGTTTTTGACATAATTTAATGTCCCTTCATTAAAAAGGATACAAGAGAAAAAATTAAATATAATGAAGGCAATTTACAGCAAGCTCATAGCCAACATAAAATTAAATGGAGAGAAACTCAATGCAATTCCACTAAAATCAGGAACAAGAAAAAGTTGTCCACTCTCTCCACACCCATTTAATACATTGCTTGAAGTTCTAGCCAGAGCAATAAGACAACAGAATAAGATCAAGGGAATACAAATTAGAAAGGAAGAAGTGAAAGTATACTTATTTGAGGATAATATGAAAAAAAAATATATATATAACTTAAAAAATGTCTACCAGGAAACAGCTGATAAATAATCTTCATGAAATAGCTGGCTACAATATCAATTCAAACAAACAAACAAAGTCAGTAGCTCTCCTATATACAAATTATAAATGGACTAAGAAAGAAATGAGGGATACAACTGCTTTCACAACAGCTAAAAATAACATAAAGCATTTTGGGGCAACTCTAAACGAGCAAGTGAAAGAATTGTACAACAAAAACTTTAAGTCTTTAAAGAAAGAAATTGAAGAAGATCTTAGAAGATGGAAAGAACTCCCATGCTCCTGGGTTGGTAGGATTAACACAGTAAAAATGAGCATCTTACTGAAAGCAATCTACAAATTCAATGCAATACCTATTAAAATACCAAAAACAATTATTTACAGAGCCTTAAAGGACAATACACAACTTCATATGGAAAACTGAAAAACCCAGGATACCTAAAATAATCCTGAAATATAAAAGAACTTCCAGAGGTAGCATCATCCCTGATCTTAAGATGTACTACAGAGTTATAGTAATAAAAACTGCATGCTATTGGCATAGAAAAGACAGATTGATCAATGGAATCAAATTGAAGACCTAGACATAAATCCACATATTTAAGGATACCTGATATTTGATGAAGAAGCCAGAAATACACACTGGATAAAAGAAAGCATCTTTAACAAATGCTTCTAGTCTAATTGGATGTCTGTATGTAGAAGAAGGCAAATAGATCCATATTTATCACCCTGCACAAAACTCTAATCCAAGTAGATCAAAGATCTCAACATAAAACCAGATACACTGAACATGAGAAAGTGGGGAATAGCCTTGATCTCACTAGTATAGGAGACAACTTCCTGAACAGAACACCAACAGCTCAAGCACCGAGATCAATGATTAATAAATGGGACCTCATGAGAGTGAAAAGCAAAAGTAAGGCAAAAGACACTGTCAATAAGACAAAATGGCAGCCTACAGAACTAGAAAAGATTTTCACCAACTCCACATATGATAGAGGGCTAATATTCAGAATACACAAAGAACTCAAGAAACTAGACATCACTGAAAGAGATAATCCAATAAAACAGATCTAAACAAAGAATTCTCAAAAGGGGAATCCAAAATAGCTGAGAAACACTTAAAGAAATGTTCATAAATCTTAGCCATCTGGGAAATGCAAATCAAAACTACTGTGAACAGGCTATCTCCTGTAACAAGGCAAGGCTCTCAGTGGTGGCACTGGGCTACCACCCCATCAATAAAACCTCAGACCTATCTTCCCTACATGATCTGCTGGGACAATGGCAGAATACCATGCCTGATATTTCAGGGTAGGTCAGGAACTAGAGACTGGATAGCAAGGAGATGATTCTAATGACATCTTGCACTACTCATAGATTGGTGCTTAGCCCAATCTTCATCTCCGGCAGTGGATGTGTGCAGATGCTGACGCCAAGAGCCAAACATCGTCCAGTGTGCCAGGAATGCTGCAGAAGACCGGGAGCAGCGATTGCGGGTGCCAGAGGGGTCAAAGACTTTAGGAGAACAAGCTCCATAGAGTAAACTGACCAGCACGCTTGGGGGGCCTATGGAGCCTGAAATGGCAGAAATAGAATCTAGATATGTCTTGTGGTTGTCTGCCTAGGTAATCTTTGCAGAGTTACTACAGGCTAACATATGTGTGTTGGAGGCGGTGGCGTCTCTAACACCTTTGCCTGACCTTGGGACCCTTTTCTGCCTAGGTTGTTGGGAAAGTTTTAGTCATGTTTGATATTATTTTATGCACTGTTGTGTGAGGGGCTATCCTAAGTCTAGGGCATTCTGTATTGTTTGCAGGTGTTGGATTTCTGTGGGGGGGGATGTTTGATTGCTTATGATCTGCACCTGAGGAGTGCTTAATCAATAAACCATCTGAGCTCAGAGTTCCACTGTCGAGGTGGCTCTTGCCGTGATGTGGTTCCCTCTGCTGAGGTCTGGCAGGGTTTGTAGATATGAATATGCCTTCTTGTCTCTCTTGGGTGAGTCACTATAATGGGTGTACAACTACACTGGGTTGTCTACACCCTCCATGTAGGGATTAGTGCCTGGCATTGTTCCATCATGTACCCTGCTTGAATAATACCCCTGGGAGGACTGCTTTTTTGGGAGGAGAGGCAGGGGTAACCATGGGTGGGAATGGGTGTAGAGGGTAGATTTGGAGGAAAGGGGAGGGAGATGGGGGAGCTGGGAGGAGTGGAGGGAGGGGAGGAGGGGTGTTGAGATGTATTAAACAAGAGAAGAAAGATAAATTAATTATAAAAGAGAAATATGACTTTGTTGAGTAGGCATGGCCTTGTTGGAGGCCATGGATGCTCCTTCTCCCTCTCCTTCTCCCTCTCCCTCTCCCTCCCTCCCTCCCTCTCCCTCCCTCTCTCCCTCTCTCTCTCTCTTTCTCTCTGTCTCTCTCTCTGTCTTTCTTTCACTCTCTCTCTCTGTCTGTCTCTCTGTCTTTGTCTCTGTCTGTCTCTGTCTCTGTCTCTGTCTCTGTCTCTCTTCCTGATGCCTGCCAATCCAGATGTAGAACTCTTGGCTCCCTCTCCAGCACCATGTCTGTCTGCCTATCACTACCCTTCCTGCCATGGTGACGATGGACCTCTGAACTGAAAGCCAGCCCCAGTTAAATGTTTTCCATTATACGAGTTGCCGTAGTCATAATATCACTTCACAGCAATAAAACCCTAAGTAAGACAACTGTTAATTCTGAGAGCCATTGAGATTTGTGAAATAAAATGTCTTGATTGCTAGGATACACCTGTCAGAGCAATACATTTTCTTATAATGCATTTTTAAAATCTGTGGTGCAAAAGGGTAAAGTATTTGAATCACTATGATAAATGGAGTTATTATTTTTATTGCTTAACATGTTACCTGCATGCTTTTTTTTTTTCATTTGAGGTTGTTATATTACCGAGAGATTTTTATATCCTTTAAGGTGCTCACAGAATTTTTCACAAATCCTTTAGTTATCAAACATACAATTTTCCTGAAATCCAGTATAAGTATAGAGAAATATCTTATATATGTGTGGATGTATACATATCCCCCCAAATTAATTTTTATTGTGCCTTGATTCCTTTTTAAAATCTTCCCATTTGTATTATAAGATATGCACCAAAATAAGAAATTCCAGTCAGAGTAAATGTGAGACAGTTATACATCTAAACACCAAAATTAATTTGTAGACATACTGAGAATAATAAAAATAATCCCTAGCCTTTATCTCCAAAAACATTTCCTTAACTGGGAAAAATATAAGAAGATTGATACTGACTTTTATTGGTAATCTATATTTTATGCAGTATTTAATGATTTTGTACATGTCTAATCCTGAGTACTAAAAGCACTTATGCCCTGATAGCTTTCATATACTAAGGGAAAGAGAGACATTCAAACATACTGATAAACTACAAATAAATTTAATTGCAGAACTCTTCCAGATAATTTAATATTGATTATAAATTATATGAATTCCTATAAGTTCCATTTACAGCATCAGAGCTCCTGTGTTTTGCTACCCCATGGAAGTATCACTTTCACATTCTAGACAACTGACTCCAATTTATAAGATTTGAGTCAGTAAAATCTAATGTTTCTGTGGTCATACTGTCTACTACCTATTATATTCTTTTTAGTGAAACAGCAACACCTGGCTTCTTAACTACCTGGGAAAAGCAAATTCAATAGGATTTTGTTTTTGTGCCAAGATGGTACAGCTTTTCTTAGGATGACAGTCAGTTTGGCATTTGGTTGCTCTCCAGGTATCTGTTTGATAGACACTACTTCACATGAAAAAGAAAGGATATCATTATACTATATCAATATATGATGGCAAACTGCCTCCAGAAATTTTGTTTCAACAGCTAAGTTTGGAATTTGATCTTGTATTACTTGATGCATTCACTACAAATTGAAGAAGTCTATTGTGTAAACATTATTGAACATAAAATATATTCAACAAGTATTTAATAATTAAATGAAAGATATAATGATTTAAAACAAATACTCTCATGCATTCAGTTAAAAATCAGTATCTTCTATGTTCTCTGCATTCTGCAGCCATTGTCTCCTCTCACTGAGGTAGTCTCCTCCTGAATTTTGTGTCCATCAATCCCTTGTTTTCCTTCGTACTTTACACTATGCATTTGTAGCTCTACATAGTCACTTTATTACTTTTGTATAATTTACTCTTTATAGAAAAGAAATTGCATCATGTACATTCATTTATGATTTTTCCTTGTTTTTTTCCCATTTTTGAGACACAGTCTAGTGTACCCTAGGGAGGCCTGGAAGTCCCTATGTAGATTATGATGGCATTAAATTTCGAATTCTCCTACCTCCAACCTCCTGAATTCTGGGATTGCATGTATGCCACTCTGCCAAGTTTTATTTGGTGCTTAGAGTCAAAACCAGGGCCTTGTTTTTGCTAGGCAAGAACACTACAAACTGAGCTATATTCCTAATCCCTTTGGTCTTAAAAATGAATATATGTTCTTCAGACTCATTTGTGTTATTTCATGAAGTTATAATTTTTTATTTGTTGTAGTCATACAGAAAGTTCAACATTTGACTACTAAATAATGTACTTATTAGCTGGCTATGGTAACATATACCTATCATAGCAGTGAAGAGGCTGAAGCAAGATTATATGTTCCAGGACAGTATGAGCCACATAGCAAGTTTGAACCAGTCTCTGCTGCATAGCTAGATCCATCCTATCACTCTCTCAAGAGAAGCAAACAAACAAAAAACAGTAACAAAAACAAAAAAACAAAAACTGTCATTTATTTAGATGATCAATAGATACATTAAAAATATTCAACATCTTTGAAACATAGAAATTAAAATTATGCTGAGATCACGCCTCACCCAAGTCAGAATAGGATCATAAAGCTATTAAATAAATAAATAAATTAATTAATTAATGAATAAATAAACCAAATAATGTAAAGGATATAGAGAAATAGCACTGCTCATACACTGATGGTGTATGTGACCCAGTACAGCCACTAAAGGCATCAGCAAGGAGGTTTGTCACAAAGAATAGAAATAACTCATGGTCCAGTTACATACTCCTGAGAATATATTCAGAGGAATCTGAGTCATCGAAACAACACAGAACCACGTTTTTGCCTGTTTATTATGGCACTATTTATTACAGCCATGATATATAAGCAGAATAGGTAGCCTTCAATATGGCATATTTATGCAAGTTTTTCCATATGTGTACCTAGGAGTGCTTTTTGTTTTTTTAAATACTTTTATTAATCCCTTGAGAATTTCATCAATGTATTTTGATTATATTCACTTCCCCTTTCTCTCCTTATCTCCTGCCTAGTACACCCCTACTCCCCTAACTTTCTGTCATTGTTTTCTTTTTTTTTAAAAAAAATAACCAACCCATTAGGTCCAATATGTGGAGCCACCCACTGGAGCATGTTTGACCTACCAGAGCCATACCCTTAAGAGAAACTAACTCTCACTCTTCTGGCATCCACAACTTATTAATAATTCTCTATGAGTGATGGGGACTTGTGAACCATTCTCCTATCTATGTTGGAATGTTGATTAGCTTCATATTGTGTAGGTCATGTTTAGGCCACCACAGCTACCAAGAGTTCATGAGTACAGTGGCCCTGTCATGTCCAGAAAACATTACTTCACTCATTCTGGTCCACTCTGACCATAGACTGTGCCAATGTCTCTACTACCTCCTTTATGATGATCCCTGAACATACATTGTGAGTAGGAAATGATGTAGATGGTACCATTTGTGCTGAGCTCTCTGCTCAAAAGAGGTCTTTTTGATACTAAGGTCTTATATCTGATACTAAGATTTTTGTTAGGTGTTTTTCGGCTCTTGGCTGGAGTATTGTCAGCCCAGATGAGAAAAATTCATTAAAATTATATATGTATATTTATATAAAGAATTACAAGTATTACAGTTTTTTTAGATAGTTAATAGCATGATTCCTTATGACTCTTTTAGAAATCCTTATTGCTAAGGCTAGTATTAAACTTCTCCTTCCTCCTCTGAAATTGTCCTGCATTTTCCCATTTCCCCTATTTGATCACTTGTATTCTGCTCTTCCCCTTAACCCTCCTCCCACTTCTTCTATATTTACCTCCCTTCCCATCCCTAATGAGCCCTCCTTTTCTAGCTTCCCTGATCATATTATTTATACCCTGCTATTCGCCTCTTGAGTGCACCCTTATTAGTTTATTTTAATCTATGTGGATTTTTGTTTGTTTGTAGATTTTGGCAGAAATGTAGTTACTATATAAAGATGTACAAAATGATTGATATGCTCATTCTTTTTTCCATCCTTTCCTCAAAAATCTATAGTATTCCTTCTCTTAAAAATCATGTGCTTAGAAATGTATTTGTCAATTTCTGAGTACTTAATTCTATTTCCTTAGTTAATTTGTCCATTCCTTTGTCAATATAATTTTGTCTTCATTACTCTGGTTTTATAAATCTCTTAATAAATGGTGCTTATACTTCTGAATAATTTCCACTATTATCAGTCCTATTGCCTTCCATGTAAATTTATTTTATTTTTGAAAACATTTAAAATTATTTTTATTTTTATTAAAATATAATTAAGTCATTTCCTTCATTCCCTTTCCTTCCTTCTGTTCCTCTTGTATTCTACCACCTTGACTTCATTCCCTCTCAAATTCCTGGCATCTTTTTCCTTAATTGATATTGTTATAAACACACACACACACACACACACACACACACACACACACACACACACACACAAAAGCAACAACCTGTGGAGTCAGTTTAGTGTCATTTCAGGATTGAAAATTTGGTATTGGATAACCAATTAGAGACTCATCTCTAGGGAAGACTAATTCTAATCTCATCATTTCTCAGCTGGTTTTAGTTCTTTTCACATTGGTTTTGTACTAACTCAATTTTTATTTAGGCAGCCGTACTGTTGAGGCATCACTGATGAAGCTTTCCTGTTATTTCTAGGCAATACAATCGCACAGCAGACTTACTGGTGATCTAAATCTTATAATCTTTCTGCTCCCTTTTTGGTCAAGTTCTATGAGATGTAAATGCAAGACTTGTGTTGTAGATGTATCCATTGTGATTGGACACCCTGTGGTCAGTTATTCTTTGTATTTTTAGCAGTTGTAGTTTTCTGTTATGGACTCTGTTGCAAATAGAAGCTTTTTTTGGTGAAGGTTAGAAGCTACACTTATCTGTGGGTATAAGGATAATTATTTAGATACAGTTAAGAATTATGCTGGTTTAGTAAAGTGGTGGTAGCTCATTTTCCTTTAAGAAATCACCAGCTCTGGGTAGATGACTAGGTTTCTAGTATTGGGTATGATTTGCTTCTTGTTGAACAGGCAAGTCCAAATAGATAGCTGTTGAGAATCACCAAGATATGCATGACACTACTGCATTTTTAAGGATCTTACAATCCTGGTTATTAAGATTTATTGGTATCAAAGCTGCGTAGGATTATTGCATGCTCCCCTCCCTCAGCATTGTGCATAGCACCTTCTGAGATGATGAAAGTTAATCCTCTGGGAGGAGACTTTCAGGTCAGAACTAGCTTAAGTCCAGTTGTCTGAAATGCATGATATATTCATCAATACTGACTTTTCTTCAATCTTTTGGAAGTATCCAAGGTCTACAGAAAAAGCTTGTATTGTTTTGAGAGTCTGACAAATTCTTCTGGCCAGTATGCCTGGTATTATAAGTTTTACTAAATAGTCTATGGCTCTTGTAAGTCCACATGGCTCAACATCATTTAAACTATGCATTTATACATAAAAATTGATTATTTATGGCTTTTTATTTTATTTTTTCTTCCTTCCTTCCTTCCTTCCTTCCTTCCTTCCTTCCTTCCTTCCTTCCTTCCTTCCTTTCTTTCTTTCTTTCTTTCTTTCTTTCTTTCTTTTTTTTTTTTTTTGAGACAGGGTTTCTCTGTTGTAACTCTGGCTGTAGACCAGGCTGGCCTCAAACTCACAGAGATCCACCTGCCTCTGCCTCCCAAATGCTGGGATTAAAGAAGTGTGCTACCACCGCCAGGCTATTAATGACTTTTCCAAACATTCCTATTTCATTTAGAATGATGGTTCTAATTTCAAAAATACAAAAATGAACACAGTACCTCTGTTACATTTTTGTTTGGTATTGCATTGTGTCTCGTTTTCAATTTGAAGATTATTAGCATTACTCTTACATTGAATCTACCAATCCATAAACACAGTGTATCTCTTAAATCTATTTACAGGTTTATGCTATTTTCCTAAAGTTTCGTGACTCTTAAAAACAATCAAATTTATTTCATGTCTATTTTTGTGACCCTGTAGGAGGATTTGAAATACTTTCCGGGCATTACTATTCTTTGCAAATAATTATGTGTATACAAATTTTGATGGGTGGGCAGAGGTGTAAAGAGACTCAGATTGAGATAACTGCACTATTTATTAGGTGCTAATTCAACTGTGTGATTAGCATTTCTAATGTTTTGCATAGAAGATTTGATTTGCTGATAATTTGTTCATTACTGTATATCAGTTTTAAAAGACATGCTGAACTGTGAATGTCCTTTTATGTCCTTTGTAAGACTTTTATATCTTGGTTATGCTAATGTTCCTGTTATTATACTCTGTACTGGTTTGTAAAATATATATTAATATATTATACATATATAATTTCTGATTGTTTAAAAGATTACCCTGACAGCATTTAGTCATGAAATTTTCATTTTGAAGGTATTTTAAACTAGTGTTTACTTTTTTCAACATTTCAGTATTATCTTTATTCTTGAGATACTTTTTAAATTCTTTTATCTGCATTTTGAATTTATGAGGATAAATTCTCATATCCTCTTTCTATCTTTTTCATTCTAACATCTTTTGTGGCTTTCTTACTGTATCCTCCCCCTCCTCTTTTATTACTTGAGCTTTTTATTTCTGATCGATTTTAGCAGTCTCTGTAAAGTGCAATTTTGCTGTATATTACTTGTTCTAATTTTTCTTTAAGGGTTATTTCTGTCTTGTAGTTCTTGAGTTGTGCTTTCATATTTTTCTCCAATTTTTTCTTCTTTCAATATTTTTATTGAATTGAATTTAATCTTTGGTAATTATATATATATCTCCATTTTGATTACTGTATTGCCACCCTCTTTAATCTTCCTGCCACTTCATTACCTTGACTCTTTTTATAGGTTGCTTGCTTAGCCCATTTATATTCAGGTTTTATTATTTTTAATATGATCTTTAAAGAGAACAAATTTCTTTCTAAGTACCACTTTGCATGTTAGATTTATGTCTCAATCATCATATCTGAGTCCTTTCTCTCTCTGCTAAACATGGTTCAGTCTTTCTCAACAGTGGAGGACATCCCATTAGCTGAGATCCTTACTGGTCTCCTCGGATAGTTAACAAAAGGAAGCAGAAATTGACAGTCCTTATGAACATCAGGCTTGAAGCTCATGTAGCATTACTTCACTCTTATTCCATTGGACAAAGCAATTCCAGTCCATTCTTATATAGATCCCTCAATGAAAAGAGTGTCATAGTATTTGAATTGCATTCTCACATTAACTACATTCCTGAGCATTTAGTACAAAGTGTTCATTATTATTATTTGTTGTAACAGTTTTTCTAATTTTATCTATGTTATCAGTATTTAAGAGTTTCTTAATAACATCTTCTTTAACTTCTAAATGTATGATTATTGTCTACTATCTTCATGATTTAAGTATGTTATTAATGAGAAATTTTATTGGATGATAGCAAAATCCCATTGCTTATTGTAACTTAAGATTTTACGAAAAATGTAGTTTTTTTTCCAGTAAGTGAAATATTTGAATAGATTTGCTAATTAAATTGTTCAAATATTCTATATCTCTACTGCATATGCTGTTCACTTTTCAATATTCTAAGTAGTGATGAAGAGGTTAGGTAAAAGTCATCTGCAACAATTATGGATTTTTAATGTTTTCTTATAAGTACATCTTATAATTTTAGGTTGTTATGAGTTCATACATATTTATAATTCTTATATCTTCTTGATGAGAATTGACCTTTGCCATTATGTAATTACTCTGGCACGTTAATGTGACCTATAATTTATTTGCTATCACCATAACTAATCTAGTTTTATTTTAAATCATACTTTTCTCACTGTTTTGTTTATCATTTCTTCCTTTACACTCATCTTATGTCTTCTTGTGATCAGTCTATAGCAATATGGAAGAGAAGACCTGAATAACACCTGTCTGCTAAGAGTAACATTTCATCCATATATATCTGTTATAAATATTGCTGTACTTGAATTTCTCTCTATTATCTTACTTTATGTCACTTGCCCCATTTCTCTATCTTTCTGTGACTTCCATTAGATTTTTTAAAAATATTCTAAGTATGAGTGTTTTCCTCATGTATGTCTATGCACTATATGTGTGTGTACTAGTGCCTAAGAAGGTCAGAAGAGGACATTATATCCTCTGGATATTTGTGAATCATGTAGGTGCAAGTCCTCTGCAAGAACAGCAAATACACTTAACTACTAAGACATTTTTCCAGCTTTTTCTTTCAATGCTTTTACCATTTCTTTACTTCATCTATAATTAATGAATAACTATAGAAAATTTTACATGCCTACTTAATTTGTAAATTTCTAAATTAATCCATTTCTTTCAATTCTACAAATCAACAGAAAATATTTATTCCATATTATAACTCTATTAGATACTATTTTGTAGGATTGTATTTACCATGTTCTTTGCTATTCTTTCTTCTTACACAGTAAACCTTCTGTTGTAACTCTTGCTGTCCTGGAACTTACTCTGTAGACCAGGCTGGTCTCAAACTCACAGCAATCTATCTACCTCTGCCTCCCAAGTCCTGGAATTAAAGCTTGTGCCACCACTACCTGGCTCAATTCTTTTTATTTTAAAATTTGTTTCATTGATGTGTCATATTAAAATTCTTGCCAGTAAGTTTCTCTTAGATATGAATAGTATTTATTATATTGTTATTCTTAAAATATATTGCTCTTCAGAATAGATACTTTTTATTTTTCTTAGCACAAAGAAAACAAATGCACAGACATCTAGTTTCCATTATTGCTTCTAGAAAGCCAGTCACAAGTATAACTATCGTTTTTCTTATGTGAACTGTCTTTTCTGATATTTTCTCTTAAAATTTTGTATTTATGCTATTCTTTACTGCTATAATGGATGGATTTCTTTACTAAACTCTGTGACTGATTATTCTTATTGAAATTACAGATCATAGATCATCATCTTCAGTTTTAGAAAATTCTCAGCCATTAAATCTTTAACCATTTCTACCCCCCTTTGTAATTTCAGTTATGTGAGTGGAAGAAATTTTCATTCCATATTCCATGTCTATTAAACACCTTTTCACAGTTTTCATATCTTTGTTTCACCATGTGGCATGTGTGCCAGTGATTTCTTTCAATTTCTCTTCTATTTTCCTATCTTTGTAATTGTATTCAAATGATTTTATTCATAATTGAGTTTATAAATTAGAAACTGCTGTTATAAAATTGTTTTATGGTTTTAAAATGATTGATACTTTTTAATTTTTAAGATACTTTAATAGTTTGAGTTTCAAACAATGAATCTCAATAATACCCTCATCCCATTCTTCCCTGTTCCACCTTCCCACCCCATCCCCTCATTAAATAGATAGATAAATAAATAAAGAAAAGAAAATTAAGTCCAACTTGTGTGGCAGGAGTATGGATCAAGAGAACCACTATAGTTTTTAGACAGCAGGCTGCTCTGATCATAGACATTCACCTGGCCCATAGTAGCCCAAGAACAAACATGAAGAAGTTTGACCTGAATTTGGGCCTCATTGCCCAAGCCTGGAGGCACCCAGGCCTCCATGAGACATCTAGATAGTGCCCAGGAACCCAGACACCAAGTAGGCACTCTAATATCCTACAAGCACCAGGGCGTCCCGCAGGCCTCCAGACATCCCACAAGCACCAGAACCTCCTGCAGGCACCTAGATGGCCCACAGGTTCCAGGGCATCTCTTAGACACCTGGGCATTGTGCAGGCACTGGGCTAACTCACAGATACCTGGATACAGCACAGGCTCCTGGGCATCACATGGGCACCTAGATACCATGCGTGTACCCAGACAACTCTCAGGCACCCAGAGGTTCTGCAAGTACCTGTGCTTCCTGCAGGCACTGGATATCCAGAAGGTATGTGGAGATTTAGCAGGGACCAGGGCCTCTCACAGGTACCCAGGCATCCTGTAGGCATTAAGGTCTCCCACAGACACCAGGGCATCCCACAGATGCCCAAGAATCATGCATACACTCTGCAGACAGTTGGACAATGCAGACAATTGGACACCACACAGACACCCAGCCTTTCCACAGGCACGAAGACATTGTGCAGGTACCTAGCCACCCCTCAGTCATCCAGACATCCTGCAGGCACCAAAGAGTCCTAAAGGCACACAGACATCTCACAGTCACCTGGACATCTGGCAGTTACCAGGTCCTCCCTCAGGCACCTGGACCTCTCATAGGCACTAGGATACCCCACAGGCACCAGGGCATCCCACAGATGTCCAGACATAATGTAAGCACCAGGGCATCACACAGGTCCCTATACTGCCACACCACCATCTTGAATGCACTACTCTACTTATAATATTTCCAAAAGACCTACCTTTACTCTTGGAATACAAAATACAATTATTTATTTTTTATCTACTTCTGTGCGTCTTAGTCATGGTGTTACATTTTCAGGTTTTCCCTTTTTTTTGGCATGGTGTTGCTGACCATTGTATGTGGATATTTTCAAGAGCAGAATTGATATATTTTTATATATTATAATAGTTTACACTATTGTGAATAGAATCTGATTCCATAAATAAGGGATAATTTCTTAAATAAAAGTACACCTATAGTTGGTAGTACAATTTTCAATTCTCTTTGTTTTTATTAATTGGAGTAATGATAGTGTTCTTAAGGCATTCAAAATCATATTTAATTAATTCTAAATTTCTTAGGGTTTATCATACAATTAGAATATCCATTAAATTAAAAATTTTGGGCTTAAAATAAAATTCCCTTTTCAAAATGTTCAGCAGAAGGAAGAATGAGTTTGGGAGACAGAGTCAGTAAACAGAGTCAGTGTCAAGCCAAGAAGTGCAGTCAAAGAAGTTGAGGGAGTCAGCCAGAGTCTACCAAAGTCAAAAGAGTTTGGTAAAAACTAGTCGGCTCAGGTCAGTTTGAAACAGTAAGCTTGGAGCCAGAAAGTGAGTGAGTTGAATTGAACCAGGAGATTCAGTTTAGTTTAGTATAGCTCAGAGTTCAGAAGGAGCTAGTCAGAGTGGCTCAGTCAGCCTGAAGCCTCTGAAGCTTAAACATTCTAGATTATATGGAGGCTGAGCCTGAAGCCTTGCAGTTTTGGGTTTAAGAGTAGATTGTATGAAGGCCTAAACACTCCAGGGCTCTAGGCTTAGGAGCAGTAATTGAATTACCCAAAGAATAAAGCCTTTGTAGTTGAATCTATGACCACATTTGGCACCCAACATGAGGCAGAAACAACAGCTGCTGAAAGACATTGGACTATAAAAAAAGTTGCTGAATTAAATCAGTATATATACTATAAGAATTTGTTAATATCAGAATGGAAGTAAGGCAGTGTATTACGTTGGAGAAGAGAATTGCTTTTATTTGCACAGGAGACAAGAAGTTGTCAGTACCATCAAAATTGATAAAGATTTGATACAAATAAGAGAAGCTTTGTCGACATGACAGGTCCAACTTAAGGAAGGAAGAGACAGAATCATAGCTCAAAAGACTGGAAAACCTTGATGTTGAAACATACATTTGCTGAAGCATAGATGATCAGGACTGATGGAAGATCATCACGTTTGCAGCTGAGGTGGATCTTCAAATGTACATTCAGACTGTTAAGTTCATGGGATTGATAATTGTCTCTATTGTAATTCTTAAAAGATATTAAAGCTATTTTCACAGCACAATTTATATCTTAAACAGGAAGGGTGAATATGTAGAGGAATAGGCCTTTGTGAAAGCTAGGAAGGTTCTATATTCCAGGGGTCTATATGAAGGAATCACATTCAGAGGCTTCTGTGGTCCAGATGGAATGTAGAAAGTATGTTAAGAATGTTAGTACACACCTTTGATCCCAGAATTCAGAAGGCAGTGGTGGCACATGCCTTTAATCCCTAAGACAGAAACAGAATGTAGAAGCAGACACAGGAAGTAGAGCTCAGTAAAGAGTCAGTGTCAGACAGGAAGTGATGTCTTAGATCAGAGAGGGAAGGGCAGGCAAAGTGAATCAGAGAAGAGTTAGCAGAGTGAGTCACAGTGAGGATATGCCCAACTTTCACACTAGAAAAGGAGGCTCAGAGCTGCAGTAAGTTATAGCAGGCAGTATGAGATGAATAATCTGAACCAGGCAGTTATGGGGCAAGACACAGAGACAATGAAGTGGTCTGACTGAGGATAAAACAGAGAAATAGAGAGGCTGACTGGGGCATTATGGAGCAGTGAAAGACACAGAGGCAGCTCTGCAGAAGAAACCAGTTTTGGATGGGAAGAGTGAGTCAGTTTGAAGCCAAACAGAGCAGTTCAGTCTGAAGTAGTTAAAGAATCGCCCAGAGAAAGCTAGAATCAGAAGAGTTCAGTCAGAAACAGTCAACTGGCTCAAAAGGTTAGTTTGAACCAGAAAAGTTAGTTGAGTTCAGTATAGCTGAGTTCAGAAGGAGCTAGTCAGACTGGCTCAGTCAGCAGAACTTTTCGAAGTTTGATTAGATTGTATGGAGGCTACATATACTAGATTGTATGGAGGCTGAAGCCTTCTAGTTCTAGGCTGAAGTTTAGATTTCATGGAGGCCAAAATGCTCCAGGGCTCTAGGGCTCCAGGACTAGGAACAGTAATTGAATTATCCAAAGTATAAAAGCATTTGGGCCAATTGTTGGCAGTGGTGATGGTGCAAGCATTTAATCCCAACACTTAGGAGGCAGAGGCAGGGAGATTTCTATGAGTTCAAGGTCAGCCTAGTTTACAAAGTGAGTTCCAGGACAGCCCAAGTTACAACAGAGAAACCTTGTCTTGAAAAAACAAAATCAAACAAAAACCCAGAAACTAAAAAAGACTAAGAAAAAAAAAGCAAAACAAAACAAAAAAAAGCCTTTAAACCTGAATCCACAGCTACAGGATGGAATGCAGAAAGAACGTTAGACTAATCCCATCCTGTTTGTGCTAATGCTAGGTGAAACTGATTATAAAGCAATGTAGTATATGCCTTTAATCCCAACTCAATAGAGAGAAGCAGGGAGTTGATGCAGAGTGTGGAAGCAGACAGGAAGCAAAGCTCAGAAGGATGTGGAAGCAGACAAGAAGCAGTGAGAGCAGAGAGTATAGGCAGAGAGTAGAAGTGAGGTGGAAGCAGACAGCAGAGCTCAGAGAGAGAAGCAAGGAAAAAGCAGAACTAGAGAGAGCTCAGATAGAGAAGTGAGGTTGAAACAGAGAGGAGAGTTAGTTTAGTCAGGCAGTTTGAGTACAGTCAGCTCACAGATAGTTCAGTTCAGAAGGAGAAGCTGAGAAGAACAGAGCCAGTCCAGAATAAACAGAGAGTCAGAAGCAGATGGTTTACAGTGTACAGTTTGTACTTCACAATACAGATCAGTGTGAAAAGAGGTAGTTCAATAGACAGCTAGTCAGAGTGAGCTCAGTCAGCAGTAAGCCTCAGAGGCTAAAACATGGAGGCTGAAGGCTTTTATGTCTAGGGTTAATATTGGAAGCTGCATGGTAGTTGTGCATGCCTTTAATCCCAGCACTCAGAAGGTAGAGGCAGATGGATCTCTGTGAATTTGAGAACATCCTGGTCTTCAGAGTGAGTTCTAGGATAGCCAGAGTTACAGTGGAGAAACCTTATCTCAAAAATAAAAAATAAAAATAAAAAAAAACCAAGAAAGAAGGAAAGAGAGAAAAAGAGAAAAAAAAAGAAAGAAGAAAAAAGAAAGAAAACAAAAACAAAACCCCCCAAAAGATTAGAAAGTACAGAGGTTAAAAACCCTCTAGGAACAGATATTTAATATCAAAATAATAAAGTGTCCTCTGCCATGAACCCATGAGAATAAATAATAAATCTACATCTACATCAATAGCTATACCCAAGATATAAAAAGATTTTGCTATATGTTGTTAGTTTTGAGGTTGGCTTTCTCTTTAATTTTTTTTAAATGATGAATTACAAGTAATTAGAGGCAGAACAAGAAAGTAGGAATAAGAAGTCAAATAGTCTGCCTTAAATTCATGTTCCCAGGAGTCTCTAGGGCTAAAAATTCATAGGATAAATTACATTTATACAACTTCTAGAGGATCCACACAAGTTGGTGGTTTAATTTTGGCTATATGAATTCTGATGACTATGGGAAAAGCTGAAGTAATCTTAAGGACTCTATAGTACATATATTCTAGCCTGAGGGAGCTATGTCTCCTGCATAGTATAAACGAAAATTAGTGTTCCTGTACAAGGAGGTGAATGAACTCATTCACGTGGTAAACTTCGCTTATGTTACACATGTATATATCAAGCTGTTTACATATCATTGCATTGGCACTTGAATGGTTCAAAGCTACTACTTCAAACTTAAAGGCCCCAAATGGAATCTGACTCTTTTCCTAATTTTCTGTAGAGTACTCTCTTGGCTAGGGTTTCTTTTGCTATTGATAAAATATCATGATCAAAAGAAACTTGGAAAAGAAAGGGTTGTTTTCACATACACTTTCATATAAGTTTGTGATCAAAACTCAACCAGGACAGCAACCTGGAGGCAGGAGCTGAGCAGAAGTCATGGAGAAGTGTTGCTTACTGGCTTATTCCTTCCAGCTTGCTTAGCCTGCTTTCTTACAGAACCCAGGAATACCGTCCCATCAGTCATTTATTAAGAAAACACCCTACAAGCTTGACTCTTGTGATAAGGAGGAGGAGGAAGGCTAGGCTCATATGAGTACATCTGTGGTAAGGAGGAGGAGGAGAAAAGGAAGGAGGAGGAGGAGGAGGAGGAGGTGGGAGGGGCTAGGCTCATGTAAGTGCACCTGTGGTTAGAGACTAGGTTCATATGAGTAGAGCTGTACGAGTTAGAGACTGACTGAGGAAGGCATAGGGAATTTGCTATCAGGATGAAAATGTTCTGTGATATGATACATATTCATTAGACCATAGTGAATGGGAATCCTAATATGAACATTTTTTTGGTACTAAATTACACCTCAGTAAAAACAAAGGCAAGTCTGTTTTATATAACTTTGCCGTCTTCAAACTAAATGGTTTCTTTTGTTATTGAGACAAAACACTTTTTAAACTTAGACTACAAGTTTCCCCTCCCCTTCAATTCAACACTCGTTGTACTTCTTGTATGCCTGTCATTCTATTCATTTTTTTCAATTTCTCAAAATGTTTTTGTGTTTCATGGCTTTATGTGTGCACATATCTCTTATCTCTCTCTGCAATTTACCTCTATAGCACACGCATCATGCTTTACCAACTTAACTGAAAATTATTCATTTCAACTCCAATATCACTTCTTCAGGAAAGCCTTCATGGACTATCCTTTTTAGCACAATACTTTCTACTAAGTGTTTTAAAATATTCCTCTCCTTCAGCCAGGTGTGGTGGTGCATACCTTCAAACTTAGCATTTGGGAGGCAGTGGCAGGTTTATCTCTGTGAGATTGAGGCAAGCATGGTCTATATAGTTAGTTACAGGACAGCCAGGGATATACAGAGAGATTGTCTCAGAATAATAATAATAAAGATAATAATAATAATAACAACAACAACAATATAATAAAATATTCCTCTACTCCATCCTTAGCATTCTTATAGTTATTTGCATAAATATGTAAGTATTAATTAAAAAATGTCTGTCTCACTCATTAGTAAGTGACCTATATCTCAACAGAATGCAAGCCTATTTTGTTAGCAATTTTATCTCCAGAGATTTACATTTTTCCTTATACCTCTGGGAAACTCCACATTTGCAGAATGAGTAGGTAGACTACTGAATTTGAGAAATGTCTTATTAATCTCCAGTATATTACATGGAACTAAGAAGGCTAATATTAAATTAAATAATAATTATAGAGAAGCACATGATAAAAATTATTCAAAGGTAGATAGCTGCTATTGGTGTTCTCATGTTGTGAGTTTGGTGTAACACAAAGGAGAATGGAGCAGAAATTCAGTGCTATTAGATTCTGTCACAGATCTGTGGTTCTCATATTTGAAAAAGCATCAGTATTACTGAGGAGAGAAACTACACATAAAAAACAAGGATATTGAGGAAACACAGTATGCCAATTAGAAAACTGTGATGAAGTACAAGTTATAGAGAGGCCTGATTTTTTGTCATCAGCTCAGGAACATTTTGATCAGTAAAATTCATCTCTTTTATGGCTTCTTCATAAGAAATGGAAATTATTTAAGCATTGTCAAGATCATCATCTATTAATGTTATTACAGAACTTCCTGGTTTGAATAGGCAATAATTATTTTCTTCTATATCTAAAGTTCCATAAATTTAAGCATGATTCCTTGTTTTTCAGATATTGATTATCTAGTGAAGAAAAGTAAAAACAGGAAGTAGCATATAATAAATAACCTAATGAGACACAAATAAAATAGTATTTAATGTCTGAAGAATAGCATCTCTTTCCCCTGCAGCAAACAGAACATTACATTGAAGTAGGTGGTATTAGAGCCAGGGTTTAAGGAGTGAAAAATGTAGTCAATGGCATAAAAGGAAAGGAATGTAGGATAAAGGGAAGTTACTACAAAGTTACAGTGGCACAAATGCACATAATCAAGTAATAATAGTTTAGAATGGTTGATGTATGAGGTGAATAATGTGAGATTCCTGAGAGACAAACTTAGAACCACAAGAATACAGATTTCAAATTTTGAAGAGTTCTTAGAAATCACTTAGTCTAATCTTACTCCTTTCATATAAATAAACTGATGTTACTGAAACATTAATTGATTTGGCCAATGCTGTCTGGATATTATCACCTTAAATTAGGTTACTTTAATTCTAAAACCAGGAGTTTTGTAGTATCCTATATTTTTTCTCTATTAACTCCCCAATGCCAGATTCAGAGGATAGCTATGAGTGTCAGACTAAAGTATTTGGTCTTTACCTGGCACATAATAGTACACATAGAAAGATTTTGAATGAAAAGTAGACAATGCATGTCCTGGTTAGGTTTTTTTTTTCTTTTTTTAATTAACTTAACACAAACTTAGGGTCATCTGGAAAGAAGGAATATCAGAGGAAAAAATGCCTGTATCAGATTGGCTTGTAGGCAAGAAGGTGAGATATTTCCTTGATTTAATGATCACATGGAAGTGTCTAGATCAAAATGTGTGGTGCCACCCCTGGGCAGGCAGTTCTGGGTGCTATAACAAAGCAAGCTGAGACAATTATGAGAAGCAAGCTAGTAAGCAGCCAGTAAGTATGTTTCTCCATGTTCTCTGTTTCAGTTCCTGCCTCTAGATTCTTGCTTTGAATTCCTGACTTGGTTTCCTTCATGATGGGCTATAAACTATAAGATAAAATAAACCCTTTCCTCTCTAAGTTTCTTTGTTCATGGTCTTTATCACAACAATAGAAAGCACAGTAAAATTGGAGCTGTGATCTAAAAATATTCATTTTAGGGTTTAATGGGCAAAACAAATTTGGAAGAGAACTTATGTTCAGCATAACTTCACAAAAATATGTATGTTGTGTTTGAATGATGCAATAATCAACATCAAATAGAAATTGGAGATCAAAAGAGTTGTTAGATCTGGCAATATAGAGAGATCTAAAAGTCATTCACATAAAATTGGAAGACACTACAAAATATGGATCAAATATCTTTTAAATAAAAATAATAATAAAAAGTAGAAAGTCAAAGGATAGACCCTTGTGAGATATTCACATTTATGTTTGATAGTAAGAAAGGATAGTTATGCATGTGATTAAAGGCAAAGAAAGCCAAGTTTCAAGAAAGATGAAATGGTGGAAAGAAATGGAGGAAGATGAATCAAATCTATGGACGAGATATTCAGAAAACATTATTAACAATGTTAATAATTTTTGAGATTCACAGTAGTACTCCGACTCAGCCAGAAAAAGAGAGACTTTCATCTTTTCTGTTGCAGTGGGACTTGAGACTGTTTAAGCTGAGAACTGCTGGGCTGTCATCAGGGGCCACCTGTTAACATGAGGTCCTATGTATGTCCAAAAGCCGCTTAGGGAGCTGTCAAATCTGAAGCACATCAGCAGCAGCTGCATTTTACACAAGGGAAAGAGCATGTTTCATTTTATTGCATTGACTGTGCTAGTATCCCTATGTAGAGGACAATTGAACGCTCTACTGCTGTGAAATCCTCTGACAATCTGGAGGATGTTTCTGACAGCTATCCTACTCTTCAGTGAATAGTTCAAATTGGTTGGATATAAAATCCATAATTTTCAAAGGCCCGTTTTGCTATTTCTACATTTTTCCATTCTATGATTTCTTTCTTCATAAACAAAAAGTTAAAGGCAATGCTGATATTTGCATTGCCATCTTTGGTGCCTTGGAAAGATAGTTCAGCAGTTAAGTGCATTTTCTGGTCTTGTATTAGTCCCCAGTTTGGTTCCCAGTACCTGCACAACAGCTCAAAACAGTCTATAATTCCACTTCTAGGGCTTCTGATTTTCTATTTTGGTCTCCACAGCCACCAGGCATAAAAATGGTGCACAAACATGCATGTAGGCAAAGCATTTTTACATATATGATAAAAAAAGACAAGACTCAGTCTTGTTTGAGAAATTTTGGTTTTATATTTGATTGGCTGGTAGTAAGATTTCTCTACCTTCCCTACCCAATATTCTTATATATTATATGTGCTTTAAGGAAGCTTGTTACTAAATTACATAGCCATGATAAAAGAAACAAAATACCCTCCTTTTTACATTATAATGAGCTCATTCCTGGAGTATGTCCTTAATGCTATCATTTGGCTGAATTAAAATGCAATTTCTCTGTGTTATACTTCTTGATATTTTCCAAATAAAATGTGTATGTGTGAGTGCATATAAATTTATACAATCATGTATAGAGTAACATTTATAAAAATAGCTATTCAGAATAGGAATGTAGCTTATATAGAATAGAATTTGGTTGGTTGTCTTATAATGCAGAACTTCCTTTTGAGAATCAAATTTTTATCATAAAACGACTTCACTATCACAATTGTTTTGAAAGGATGTGAAATCATGAAATCACATGCATATGGATTTCTATGATTTTAGCTGAACTTCAAGAGATCAAGATCTCTGTCCATAAATACAGTTAAATAATAAGCAGTACTTATAGAATGAAATTTCCACACCTAAATTAGTACTACACACCTAAATTGGTACTTTTAACCATGAGTGTTTTTCTTTGCTCTGCAAGACATTAGCAATGTATAGAAACAATTTTGGTTGTCACAACTGGAAAGTGAATGTGTGGTACTACTGGCATCTAGTGGGGAGGAGAGATATGCTGGTAAACACTCAATAATGGACAGAACATTCACCCCCCAATGCATAATGATGAAGTCTTAAACATTACCTGTCAAGCTTTGCTGTTCTAGTCTTCAGGCATAACCATATTTCTTCCAGTACCAGTCTTTCCACAAATGTGTTTGGGTAAACATCTAGGGAGCACAATAGTGTCAAGTACAAATATCCTTTTGTAAATCTTTTCAAACAGAGAAAAGAGTAAGATTGTAAAGAGGCAAAGTTAGAAAAGTTGGCACTCATATTGATTTTCCACTATATATCCAACACTCTGTTAGCAGCTTTGCATATACTGTTTCACTTAATGCTTACAAAGAAGCCTAATGAGGTAGGCATTATTAGAGATGTCCAAACATGAGTCATAAGTGAGAATAATTTTTCGAGGTCATAGTGTTCTTCAACAGAATTGTGTTTTGTATACCACAGTGCGTGATCCTTCCACTTAACTAGAAAAGCCAGGCAAAATATTCCATATAGAAAATGCAGTAGTGGCAAAATATTCCTGTATTGAGACTTTCTCATTGTTAGTCCATAAAAGTACTAAAATGCTGAGAAAAATTTGCTTGCAAAAACTGATTCAAGAACATATCAAATTCTGTCCCATCTTTGACAAAAAATAAGAGACTGACAATCTTGCCTTATAATAGAAAATGCATTGTTCAGTGAAAGTAAAGGTCTTTTCAAAGCACAATTTGCTTCATCTTACTAGATTGGAATAAATCACATAATTATCCTATCTCTTTTCTGTCTTACAAAACACACAGTCACCCAACCCAGTGATATTTTCCAAGTTTCTGTTACTTAAACCCTAAATTGATATTTTATAAACAGTTGAATACTCATAAGTAGGTACTAAAAGAAACACAGGGAATAGAAAGCACATATGTATCTAAGAGAGTGAATTTATGGGTATTTTACCTAGAAACAAGATTTGAGACATTGTGGTAGAAATTAATTTATAATTTATTTGAGATAGGGCTTCATATATAGCCTAGGCTGGCCTGGAACGTGTCATATAGACCAGACTCTCTTTGAATTCTCAGAGATTCTCCTGTATCTGTTTCACATGCTGAAATTAAAGTCATGAAGCACCATGCCTGGCCATAAAGACAGCAGTGGTAAATGGCGATACCATGAATCAAACCCAGGACTTCATTCAACCAAAGCCTGCCCTCCATCATTGAACTATTTCTTTTACTATAATGTTCCTGCAATAATTTTCAGGACCAATCTACATCATATGGTGAGTTCAATGAAAATTCTCAGTTTTACTACCTTGAACTCTGTCAATAAGTACATGAAGGATTCTGTTTCCATACCCAGTTTTAACAAACGTGGGTGCAATATCAAAATACAACCTTATGTTTAAAACAAGCACTGTAATTTCAAAGTATAGAATGGACTCTTGTTCTACAAACAAATATATAATTAAATTGCTTTACCAACTTTTGTAAGGGAGAATGTACTCCTTCAGCTTGCTCTGAGCAGATAGGTCGGGGGAAGAGGCCATCTTCATCTCCTTATCATAAATTTCACTGCTCACCCATTTCTCCAACATTAGTAAGTAGCTGTTGTTTTTCCATTTCTTTCTCTTTTTTGGCAGAGATATTCTCCTTCCTGCATTATTTTGTGGCTCATACTCCAAACTGAATTTTTAAAACTCATGAGTCAGAATTAGAAAATGCTTACAGAGGAAAGTGAAGTGAGGAATATCTGAGCAGCATGCTTTGTTTCCTCTCTTCATGGTTTCTGAGGACAAAACAGATATAGACCAGTGGCCCTTCTCTATATATTTTTTTATTAGGGAATATTTGCAAAAAAAATTTAGAAGGCTATTTCTGGAAACATATTTTTACATTATGTATTTAAAGTCCACCAGGGAATCCATACAGGAAAGTTTTAATCCCTAGAATGCTTTTAACCAAAATGCCCCAGGAAACAAAGCACACTCTATTGCACAACCCTAGCAAGTCCAAAGAAAGGAATGCTTATGTAATGCTGGCATTCTGGTTCCTGAAATGACTTTTTCGGCTGCCTCTAAATTCATGCCGTGATAAAGGAAATATAAAAACAGCATTGAAATTGCAATGTAAGAGATTGCATAGAGACTGCTGTTTATATTTTAGAGTTAATCTAATCTAGAGTCAGAGTCAAAGCAACTCTTTATCTCTGAAATACCCTAAAGTCAAACAAAAAAGAATAAAATATTTGAGTTCAATTTTAAGCACAGGCACAAAAGAAATATATAGATTTAAGAAATGTGGTATTTCACTGTCCTATAGAGCACTGCACTCAACACTTCTTTATAGATATAAGGTCGGCCATTTATAAAGTGCAAATGCAGAGCCCATTAGGATCTTGTTTAAATCCTTTATGGTCCTTCTTTCCATTTGCATCTAGTTTTACAGTTTTGAATCTACCACATATAGCTGAGACTTGAATTTAAAATGCGGTAGAACTAGCTTAAATTCTACTGGAATGGGGTTTTATTAAAAGTGGGCACTGGAATTTCAGGATTTTTCATATTGACCTCTAAAATTCAGGTATGTGTTTGTGAAGGAAATGTGAGAGAAAAATGGTTCATCCAAAATATTTACAGCATGAAAAAAGATGATTACAAAATTCAGCAAAATGCCGAAGTGTCTTTGCATTTTGTATTAATGTCATCTCCTCCTACTTTCCAGTGTCTCTCTATTGCTCTCAAGAGACTCATCTTTAAGTAAGGCTACACTATATCTGCAGAGTAATCTACAGCTAGCTGACAGCTTAGTGAGGAAATCCTGCACAGTGAATATTTATGACACCTCTGATTATTTAGAAATGTATTGACTTTTTGCTTTTATTATGATTCAGCAATACAGTCTGTGTAAGTGCAGATGGATTACATGGACAGGAACACATCCTTGTATATCATGTCACTTCATTTAGAAATAGAAAGTTCCATCTTTATTAGGAACAATGAAGTAGTAGATTAGTTCTTGAATCTCACCAGCCGTGAGGGTTTCTGTGGAATGGAAATTATCATCCAAATGACTAAAACTCCCACAGAGATGATGTAAGATATTTATTCTGAATTTGACAGGTTAATTATAAAGATGAGAAGGATCTCAGTACTTCTTGATTTGTCCAGGTATTTGACAAACACAGAACCACAATTAAAACTAGAAATGTAGTCACTAAATGGTCACTAGCAGTAATCAAACCAGCTAGGAAGTTAAGTGTTGCACCCCACAAAATTAGTTCTGTAGATTGATTTTTGAATAATCTTTCTGATAATCAGTGTTCAAGAACCTGCTCAACTAACAACAGCCACAAACAAAATTCATAAGATCAAAATGCAAACTATGCATTCAGAATGCTTGGCTAATAAAGAAAAAAAACGGACTTGTACATAAGGATTGAAATGTGCCTTTAAAAAGTATCCTAGCACATAATTATTTGTGATCATGAGGAAAATTTGATTTGCTTATGTTACTATAAAGATATTAGAATACAGGCATTTGAAAGCCTTCTCTTTCTTTTTCTTCTTTCTTTCTTCTCTTTTTTTCTAGATAATATTATTCTCAAAAGTCTGAATTCCCACAGATCAAATTCACATCAAAGGAAATAAAGGTGTTTAAAGCAGCAAATGTGCAGTCCCTCCAGCAGCATAATCCTATGACAAAGAGTGTAACCATTCCAGCAGCATCCAGACAGCTGCACAGAATCCCAATCTGCCTAATGGTCTGTCAGCTCTCAGCCACACAGCCCTCATATACTTTGGCACACACCTTTAGCAGTGCTCATCCAGGCTGGCTGCACTATCACCAGGCAGAGCCTCAGCTTTTTGGGCCAAGGAAAGTGGAATCAAAACCTGCAGGGAAGAAGACATGCCTTATTTAAGACAAAGTATTTTAAAACCATCCTGCTTTTGACTAATTTGAGATCTTATCACATGACTCCCTTTGAAGATGAGACTATTTTAGCATTCCTGCAAGGAGGCTGAATATTAAAGTATTCAGTGATTTTTCTTTTTATGGCTATAAGTGCACTGAGGCATAATTCTCTATGGTTTGACAGAGATGTGTATTTTGTAATGATAATGGTCAATCTTTGCTAAGATAGGTGATGTTGTCTGAAATACTGATGAAACACCTTAATTGATTTTCTGGCAGATTGTCGGATAGGTTGTAGTATATGGGTAGTGGACAAAGGAAGCTAAATACTGTGAATCTACACATTGAAAGTAAAACCTACTTTAAAAAAATCATGTGTATAGTTACTGTTACGCCATGAAAAATCCTTAATACTAAAGGTACTTTACTAAAATAGGTAAAATTGACAGAAATATTTCATCAATGGAATTTTGGGTTAGTGATTGTTTTATCCACAGTACCAAGGAAATGGAAATAAATATGCCAATTTCCATGATAATCTATGTTCTCCCTGTGTTCACTCAAACAATAGAACATATAAAAATTAAATCAATGCTGCTAAGCTCCCTAAACATCAATGAATTATTATAATTTTTACCCTGATCTACTTTTGTTTAACTTAGTAAAACTTTCTTTTCTCTAAATAGTTGGAAGAAAAATGTGAAAAAGAGTGCATCTATCTGTCTGTCATCTATCAGCCTACTTTCCTGCCTATCTCTATATCTATTTCATGTCTCTTTTAAAGGTCCAATATTTGTTACTAACTCTTAGAAAACATGGAAATCATTCTGCTTTTAGATAAGTCACAATTTGAAGTAAAATTAATGTATCCTAAAATAAGGCAAGGAACTCTTGGAATTAGTTGTATCCATTCACTTCCTCTCACCCTCCTTTTTCTGTTTGTGAGATTATTTCCTTGTTTAAGTACTGAGTATGTTCTCATATACTTTACATTTATGTCTCACTATAGACATTACACAGAGAGAGTTAGTACTTAGGGTCTAGGGATCAAATTATCCTCTTCTAGAAATTAAGATATATTAATGAACAAACAAGCTCCATTTTTAAAGTAATATTTCTATTAATTATTTAATAGTTTCATACAATGTATTTTGATCATATTTATCAATCCAACTCCTTAAAGATCCACACCATTTCACTACACACACAACTTTGTGTTTTTTCCCTTTGTCTCTCTTAAAACTATTGTGTCCATTTGTCTTTTCCAGTTTCTCTTGAGTAATTATATAGTGTCCCATCATTGAAGAAAACTTAGTTTCTTATCTCTATTTCTGAAACGTTCAAATGATAACAGCTTCTCAGCAAGGAGTAGGACTCTGTGCCCATCTCCACCTCCATGCTGGGATTGTGTGTGGTTTGAGCTTCACTGTTTTGTTTTGATTTTTTAAATGCTGTCACAGTAACAGTGAGTTCTTATGTGTGATTGCCCTGTTATGTCCAAAAGTATTATTTCCTTGAAGTCATCCATCACTTCTGGCTTTTATGATATTTATGCCCCTCTTTCATGAAGATCTCTCAGTCTAGATGGGAGGAGTGTTATATAGATACCACTTTAGGGCCAAGAACTCAGCAGTTTCTTATTCTCTGCATACTAACCAGTTCTGGAACTCTGTGGTAGTTGCAAGAAGCTTCTCTGATGAGGGCTGGGATGTGCACTGATTTATGGGTAGAGGCATAATTCCACTTAGAAGGAGAATAATATTAAATTCTCCCCTAGAGCCAATGCTCTATTTAGACATTTGTTTTTGGCCTCATTAACAGTACAAGTTATGAGTTTTATCTGGTGAAGAGGGTCTTAAATTCAGTTGAAAATTGACTGGCTACTTCCATACATTCATGCCACTGTTGCACCAGTGAGTGTCTTTCCAGGAAAGTCATTACTGTAGTTCATAAGGTTCACAGCTGGGTGATATTGATGATTACTGTTATCCGTCAGTAAATGTGCATAGCAAATTCCAGCATTATGAAAGCTAGCCAGTATGGATGAAGGTTCCAGTAAGTAGCTACTTGATTTTTCCACGTTCGTTCATTACTCAAGTGAGTGGTGTCTTTAATAATAGGGTCTTACTATAAAATTCTGTAGTGTAACCAGCAGCATTGGAAATGGTCTGTAATGTTTATGGTGTTTTGGGGATCTCATTGGCCAACATCTCAAAATGAGGTTACTAATTCCTGGCACTGGGGGTTTTATTTGGTAGTGTGTAATATCTATGTGAAGTATTGTCCAACCATTATAGGTTAACTCCATTTAACCTCCTCTTTGTATGTGTTCATTTTGGCAAGCTTCTACAGTGGTAAATTTTTATATGTTTTTTTTTCCCAAAGAACTTTAGTTTTAGTTATCTTTCCCCATATTCTCTCCTCTACACAATCCTTCTATCCCCATCCCTTTTGATTCTTGTTTTTCAATTTACTCCTTTCCCCTTCAAAACACTATATTCTATTTCCCCTTCCTGCTGATCTCATACTATCCATCTTACCTCTGCTGACATTCTAAATGAAACATATATATCTACAGCTTAAAAGTTAACAACTTTATATAAAAGAAACATGTAATGTTTGTCTCTCTGCGTCTGGGTTACCTCACTCAGGATGATTGCTTGCAGTTTTATCCAAATCAATCTAAATACCTGAAAATTTCGTATTTCTTTTTTAGTTTTAATGATTTTATATGTATGAGAGTACATGCACTGCATGTATAACTGGTGCTCATGGAAATAAGAAGAGGTTATCAAATGCTTTTGAATGGTTACAGATGATTGTAAAAAAAACAAAAGCAAAAACAAAAACAAAAAATACAAAAAACAACCCACCATGTAGACAAGGCAAAACAAATCCAGGTCTTCTGCAGGAGCAACCAGTGCTCTTAACCACTGATCTATCTCTCTATCCCCAATTTATTTTTTTCTTAATAGTTGAATAATATTCCACAACATAAAAGTATCACACTTTCATTACTCAATTGTCAGTTGTTGGATATCTAGGGTATTTTTATTTTCTGGCTATTGTGACTAGAGCAACAACAACAAGATAGTTGAAAAAATGTATCTTTATTAAGATACAGAGTCTTTTGGGTATATACACAAAAGTGCTATATCTGGATGGTGTGTTAGATCTATTTCTAGCTTTTTGAGTTTTGGTGTGTGTGTGTGTGTGTGTGTGTGTGTGTGTGTGTGTGTGTGTGTGTGTGTGTAAGCTTCACATTGATCTTCATTGTGGTTGCACCAGTTTTTCTCTATACCAGCAGATAATTAGTATTTCCCTTTCCGTGAATCTACTCCAACATCTTCTGTCATTTGTCTTTTTAATCTTGGCTGTTCTGACTGGGGTAAAAATCTCAAAGTAGTTTTGATTTGCACTTTCCTTAAGACTAAGAATGTATAAGCTCAAAATTTTAACCAATTTTATATTATGGGATTGAGAAGGGGAAGAAAATGAGCTAGTAATACTTTTGTGGTATGTTAAATGGGGTAAACAAAGTAGGGGGCAGAATAAACCTAATCAGCAATGGCTATATCAGGAGATGGAGTAGGACTTTGAAAGGTTACTCTGAGTAGGGCATATTAGAACTCAAACTACAGTTTGCTTGTTTGTTTTTGTTTGTTTGTTTTGCTTTGTTATATTTTTTTAAGACTGGGTTTCTCTGTGGGACCCTGGCTGTCCTGGAACTCACTTTGTAGACCAAGCTGGCCTTGAACTCTTGAAGATTTGCCTGCCTCTGCCTCTGCCTCCTTGGATTAAAGGCATGTACCACCACTACCCAGCTTAACCCACATTTTTATATTGTTCTCCAACTAGATTTTTATATTGAAACACATTTTTGTTTCTTTTTATCTTTAGCTCTAATATTAAGTATGGCCCATAATTTTGTTTTTAAATTGACTAGAAATAAACAAATCTGACATTTCTGATGATTTGTAAAAGTGACAAAACCACAAGAAAGAAAAATGATTGCATTGTTAAGATGAGCAAATGTGTAGGAACTATTTTTTTTTTAAGTACTTGATCACAGGCCTGGAAGAAGGTTCACGGCAGGTACTATTTTATTTGAACAAGTTTGCTATAAGCATCCCTCTGATATTTGGTACATACCAATAAAATAGATTTAATGATTTTCTGAAGGTTCCATAGAGTAAAAATACTATATATCTCCTTCTAGAATGCTGCAAACATTTTTTTTCCACTTAGAATGTACAGCAAGGTCATATTTGTCTTAAGGACATGTTAAACTTTACATTTAAATTCTACTTCTCAATAATCCTAAAAACTTTGATAAATTCTAAAATGATAATGCCACTTTTCTCATTAAAATGCACCGATGACAGGCTTTTTGCTATAATTAGAATTCATTCTTAAATTCTTCTGTTCTGTAAGTCATAGCACCTGCTCCCTCTCTGGTCTCACATTATGCTTTTCTAAACCCATTCAAATTGTCTACAGCCATCCTGGCTTGTTTTACACTGTTTGAAAGGGATGAACTCTCTTTTGTCTCAGTGTGTCTGCACATGGTACTTTCAGTTCTCAATGTGGATACCACTTATCATCTCTCTGCAAAGCAGTGTACCACTGCCACCCTCCATCAAATCAGTAAGTGCAATTCAAATTATGTTTATATGTATAGTCCCATACCATAGAGTTCTACGTCATTTATCTGTTGGTATACTTTTTGCCTTCTCCTTTTAGATATAAGAACAGTGGGAAATGATCTTTCAGACCCAGAATAGTGTCAGACACACCATGCACACACAACTAATTTGAATAAATACATGGACAAACAATTCCACTTGTTGCTTTGGTTTGCTCTAGTCCTGCACTACCATATTTCTTCTCTCCTAGTCTTAAAATGTGTAAACCTTTACAGAACCAGGTGTTTATTTCTCTTGCAATTTCATGCAAATCATCCATGAGAAATCAAATTCATGAAGCACATAGGTTTGTAAACTTTTTTATGATAACAGAATTATATTGTGAATGATTCTTTAAGAAAGACAATGTATTGCTGTATAAACAAGCTGTCTTCATAAAACTTAGTTATACCAATTTAGGTGGTCTTGTGAATGGTTTTCTGAAAATTGAATTTGTAATACATTATTTGCTTATTGTTTTGATTGCCTCAATGGCATTGGCTCTGGAATTCTATGCATCCAGAATTTTCTTAGATCTGTGAGCTTAAAAATAAATAAAAGATTTTTTTTTTTTACCTCGAGGATCATGTAGTGAAGTCTCAAGTAACTGAGACTAGTACAAAATAGCATTGCAGTAATACAGCATAAAACAGGTTATCTGCTGCTTTCCAAGCTAGAATCTAATAACAATGTAGATACTGTGAAGCTATTGTCATACTGTATGGTCTCTTGAGAAAGCTTATGTTTTAGCTCTGCCCTTGTCACCTCAGACTTTGGATAGACTATTGAATTTCCTTGTGAGGCATTGTCTTCATCCGTAAAATTATGAAGGAGATTACTGTGAAGTAATTCAGAGAGAAAATCCATATAAAGTATTTAGTGTACTGCCTGAGAAGAAATATATTAAAGGAGTATTTTTTAACTTATTGATATATTTTATATTGATATTGATATATTTTAAAAAATTATTATTACTATATAAAATGGTGAATTTCATTATGACATTTCATACATATATACAATTATACTTTTATTATATTTACTCCTCCAGTATTGCCATCTATTATTCCTGCTCTCTCTTGCTGGTCTTCTTCCTCTCTACATACAGTTCCCCTTGGCTTTCATGTTGAATGAATATATATATACATACATACATATATATATATATATATATATACACACACACACACACATATATATATATACATATATAAATCTTTATCTCTCTCTCTCTCTATATATATATATATATATATATACACATATAGAGCATATCTATATATGCATGTGTGTACAAATATATATTATATACATACATAGTATTAAACCTATACACACATAGAAGAAAAAAATATTTGCTTATTATCTCATAGTTCCTTCCTTTAGTCCCTTCCTTATCCCCTTATAGTCCCCCCTCTACTTTCATATCCTATTATTATTTTTATTATTACTAGTTTCTTCATTTAAGCAATCTAATTATTTTAAAAGGGGAAAAAATTTCAATAGTTAGGTTAACTGACTCTCGTGTGTTTCTTTAACTTCTCATACATACCCCAATACTTCTAAACTGCTTAGAGTCACCATTACATTTAACTAATTAAAATAAAGAATTTAGAAACAAAACAGAAGGACACAAATTTCAAAACACTAATAAGCAAATATCATTTCAATGGCCCCTCCGTCTTGATGAAACATACTGTTAAAAATGCTAAAGAAAACAGAACCAGTGAAAATACATTACTTGTGATCCACTGCACACCATAACATGTAGTTAGGTGAAGGCATAGTTTTACTTTGCCTGTGGTTGCCAGCCTAGAATTTGCAAAATCCCTGTGAAGCATGCATCTAAGTTGCCTAACAATATTTACTCTTTGTTTGCTTTAATACAATCCATTATATTTACAAAATGGAAAGAAAACACAGATGTTAGAGTTTAATAAAGAATTTTGTAAAATATATTTTACAGATTTGTAAATATACTTACCTATAAAATCTCAAAAATATCCTGCTTAGTGTGTAGAGTTAGAGGCAATAATCTAAGGTTTTTGTTTGTTTGTTTGTTTAAAAAAGGAACTGATAGAAAGGAATGTCAGTCATATTTTACTAGAGAAATAAAAGGACATTTGATTTTTTGATAAGGTTGTTTATTCCATTCACCAGCATCAATAAGTGGTTATTGATTATTTAATTGAGAAAATACTATATTTTGTCAATCATTGAGTTAATAAAATAGATTTTACTTTATATTATTTTGAAGTAATGCTATTGATAAATATTTGCTTCATAAAAAGCATGTTTGGTTTATAAATATCTTAGCAAGTTGCTATAGAAGATCACATCACAACTCTTAGAACTGGTCTAATCAGTATGACTAAATATATTCACCATCAAACTGAGGCTGAGAGGGCTAGAAGATTCTGACATATAGGTGTAACTGGTAGTGACAGATTTTCATTGTGGAGCTGTCTAGGTCAATACTCTATTTTCTTTCAACTGAGACAAGTACTTTAATAAGAGAAAATATAAAGATAGAAAATTAGTCATGTAAAATATTATGAATATAATAAAGAGGAGGCATAAAATGTTATATTTTGAAGATGTAGATAAAGGTCTAATAAAAAAAGAATAGTATATATAATTTAGGGCATTTATTAATTTTACCTACATTTATTGTATATTGTGCCCTCAACACTGTGTACTTGTAGATTATGCTCTAGAAGATTCTAATATTAGAGTATCTGGTTTTGGAATAACTAAAAATATCATGATGAAAATTGGAGTTAAACTTTACTGAAAGCAAAGGAATGTAGTTTGAGAAATAGTGACAACATATGCCATGAGAACAAGTGTCTTTATTTTGAAGACTGCTGTGATGGGGAAAGAAAAACCACTAGAGGTAGAGGAAAATAAGCTGAGAATTCTTGAGATCATCCATTGACATTTTCTCTTTTTCTGGAAATAAGATGTCATAAAAAGAGAAATGACCCTCTGTCTGAGGAACATAAGGAAGAACACACGCATACATTTTCCCTGAGTATAGAAGATAATCAGGAGTGGGATAGGCTATGGAAATCAGTTCCTGGCACTTTGGTGAGACAAAGTAATGTACAAGTAGCATGTTATTTTTTAAAAGTACAAATTTATTAACCTTACTAGAGTCAAGGATATTGATTGACTGTTTAACATTCTTAAATGGTTGGCTAATCTCTGTGTACTACATAAGGACCTGTAGCCCTGTTCTCTCTAACACATCACTCAATCACTATAATTTATAGGATAAGAGTAGCTGCTGTGCTTAGAGAAGTAGATATTTCACATCCAAAACCTTAAATTTGGTTGATTTTAAAACTTAGTCTCTGATTTGAATTAAAACATACAAGTTTCATTAGCAAAATTCAAAATTGGTCAAATTTTATGTTTACGTTCACAGCAGTATGAATACTATGCTCAATTCCTTCCTATGGGTTTCCTACCTAAATGAGTTTATCTGAATTCTTAGTTTCTTTCCAATGAAAAGCAGAAACTCTTCTTATACTTTTGCATTATAACCCTATATCAATACACACACACACATACACACACACACACACACACACACAATTTCTTATTAACAACTCTTCATAAAGCAATCTTTACTTTTACAAACAATTGTGTATTATTTTCTCACAAATTTCAAGGGGGAATAAAGCTTCCACCAAGAAGTGTGAGTCTCCAGAACTTTATTAGAGAAATAATATTTTACTTTATTCGACATTTTTTCCAACATAATACTTTTATTAATTACTTGAATTGCATAAAATATTTATTAATCACATCCTTTTCCCATTTCTCTCAGGCCTATCCTCACACCCCCAAGCCCTCAGAACAACAACAACAACAACAACAACAACAACAACAAAAAACAAGCCCCCAAAACCTATAAGATAAAAACAGGAAAAAAAGAAAGAAATAAAAGAAAATAAAGAAGAAAAAATTAGGTCAAGTCTGTCTTGTGGGAGCATGGATCACAGGCATGACCATGATTCTTGTTGATGGCAGACAGCCTGGATCATGGACATCCAACTGGCCCATTTTAGCCTGAGATCAGCATGACAAAGTTAAACCCAAAGTTGGGCCTCACTGCCCAAACATGCAGAAACCTGAACATCATGCAGGCATCCATATATCACAGAGGCATTTAGGTATCCCACAGGCACTTGGGCATCCTGCAGGCACCATGGAATCCCACACGTACCAAACCAACCCTCAAGTACTATGACATCCCACAAGCACCCGGACATTCTGCAAGCACCTGGTCATCCTGCAGGACCTGAGCATCACGCAGGCACATGTACACTACACAGATATCCAGACATCACGTAACCAGATAACCTTCAGGCACCTGGACATTATGCAGGCATCCAGATACCCTACAAGCACCTGGATATCCTAGATACAAGTACAGGCATCCTGACACCCAGCAGGCTTATAGACATCCTGCAGGCACCCATATTTACACAGGCACCATGGCATTTTAATTCAATTTTTAAAATAATTATTTTTATGTATAGAAAAATATTTGATACTGACAATAATTAAATATGGCAATCTCCATTACCAGAATATATCTGTGGTAATAAATTTTCATAGACTATAATTTTTAGTAATAAATATTAGGTTGGAATCATTCTCCAGTATTAAATTATTATGTAATAATCCTCTGTTTAAAAATTAGATCTAGTGATTTTGTTTACTCATTTCAATTCTGTGAGTCACTATTTTATTGGAAATAAATATTACAATAAATGACATATTAAATATCAGTAACACTTGTATATATAATTTTTTCAATATTATTGTTGCACATTATTGTACTTTGCAATAACATCTGTTTCTATACTGCTATATCTGTACTAAATGTATTATAGCTTATCCCCACCTCAGTTTTAGTATTGTATCATGAATAATGTTCAGTGTTTCCACAGTTGTAAAACTTGCTATACTTTTAATTCTTGTTTAGTTTGTGGAGCTGATATATCATAATAATCTAAGCTATTTTCTGAAATTGATTCCTACATATTGCATCATAATTTTTACTTATTTAAACGATACCACACAGTATTTTAATACTTTTTTTTGCTTTTAAGAATCATTACTTTGCTGAGAAGATGTTCAGTGGGTTACATGCTTGTCATGAAAATGTAAAGATAAGATGTGAATTCTCAGAACCTATGATTAGTCATGTGAGCATATTGGTCCACCTGTAATCCCAATACACAAGAGATACAGACAGGTAGACTCTGAGGCAAGCTGACTAGCCAGAGCAACTGAGAAGGCAAGTCCAAATTTAGAGACCCTGTCTCAATATATAAGGTAGAGACCAACCAAGAAAGATATCAGACTTCAACCTCAAGCCTTCACACACATGCACACATTTTTAGGCACTCACCATCTCATATGCATACACACAAACACATCATAGACATATACACACGCATTTACTTTCTCTTTCTGTCATAGGTGGATACATGAAGTTTTTATATACATATAAAATCTAGGAAGCATAAATAAGTAAAAACTTGCAATGTTTGCCTTTCTGAGACTGTTGTAATTAAGTTAATGTGATCATCTTGAGTTCCATATGTTTTTTTTGAAAAATAATCCTTATATATATTTCATCTGTAGGAAGTCATATTTAAATACACTAAGAAACTAAAAAAACGAAGTTTGCAAAGTAGCAAACAATATTACACAAGAGTTTTTATTTTGTAATGTGGGATTTTATCTCATTTTATTTTTTTATCAACACTTTCTCTTTTTTTCCCTTTTGATAAATCTGAAGTTGTAGACTAATATTTTATAAAATGCCATTTGATACATTAACAATTTGTATTATTTTTAAAGCAAAACTCATGTTATAAGTAAACATAACACAAGATACAGACTTCTGTGTAACTGTCATTGAAATTCCTGTTGCTCTGTTTCCCCCAATTAGGAAAGTTAATATTTTATAAGTTGATTTCCTTTGGGTTCAGTAATAGCTGAATTTACACTTTTGGTTTTCTACTGTGTTTGTCTTCAAGTCTATCTTCTTGTAATTGCGATTCATATTCAAGTGAAGGATCATCCCAATGTATTATAGTTATCTATTTGCACCATTGTCATTAACTCTGTCTAACAAATAATTCTTGGGAGGAACATTCATGAGAGATTTTACTTTTTTCTTTCTAATTTTGATTTGCATTTTTAACTTATCTACCATTTTTATCTCTCAGGGAACATTGGATTTAAACTTTCTTTCTTTTTGTATTCTGTTCTCTGCCTGTTAAATGCCTCCTGACAATCATACACAGACAGGCAGATTCCATGGAATCACACCACTATGGATGGTTCAGTCCCTGAGCAGTTCCTTCAGAATCCTGAACTTATTTTGTGTAGCCTTTTAAATCTAGGGGTTCAACATTGACAACTGACTATTTATCACTGCTGCACCTGTGTTTTCTCTGCCTTGAACAAATATTACTGGAAGCACATCCCTTAAGGTCTTCTAGGATTTCAAAAATGATTCTTATGTGCAGTGCATTCTTGTAATATGGCTTCTCTGTATTTTTTTCTCCTCAGTCAGACCACTTGTCTTCCAACATACACATCATGCAGACAATTCTTAGAGAACTTCAGGTTCAGGTCATAGATCTCCAGTCCCATTTTAGAGTGCATAGAAAATCTGTCAGTGATTTATAAAGGCTGCTAAGGGTACCTCCATGTATGCAGTCTATTTCCTCCAACTTTTAGATACCATTTTCCTTTTCTTTTTTCAATGTATCATTTTTTAATAAAATATCTTTGAGACATTATTGAGAACATCTTATTTTAAATATAGTAAATTTTTTTACGGGATGAATTATCAGTGTGTGGGTTATGAACATCTTTTCATCCCACAATTACACTTCATTTGCTTATTTGTTTGTTTGCTTATTTATTTGTATGCATGAGCCCACATAGAAACCAGAGAAAAATTTGCGGGAGAAGAGTTCTCTCTTACCATGTGGGTTCTGGGAGTCAAAATTAGGTTGTCAAGCTTGGTAACAACCTGCTTACCTGCTGAGCCATTTTACTGACTCTTCATTCCATTTTCAGCTGACCTCTTGATATGGATGAATGACATGTAAATTAATCAAATATTTATTTTTATTTTTTATTTTGAGACAGGATTCCCTCTGTAGGGCCCAGGCTGATTCCTGGTTTAAAGAGACCTTTCTGCATCTATTTCCTGGATATCGGGGAATTCATAAGTATATCACAATGATATAATTTCTCTGTCTTCCTCCAAATCTTACTGCATCCCCCAACTCCCTTTCAAATTCATGGTCTCTTTTCTTTAATTATTATGTATGTGTGCACCCCTACACATACATATACACACACCACCCATGCAAATTAGGATAGAAATATAGCCTGCTGTTTCCTTTAGTGTTGCTTGTATGTATATATTTTTAATCTGACCATGTGGTATTAGATAACCAAGTAGGGGCTCATCCTTGGGGAAGACTGATTTTGAATTTCTCAAAACTGTCACAAACATAAATATATCTGGGATGAGAAAATCTGAGAAAATTCCTCCATAAGATTGGCCTGTATGCAAGTCTGTATGAGATTTTCTTTATTAGTGATCAGTGTGGGAGGGCCGATGCCATTGTTTGTGGTACCTCCACTGGGCAGGTGGGCCTGGAGTATAGAAGAAAGCAACTTGAACAAGCCATGAGGAGGAAGCCAATATACTATGTTCCTCCATAGCTTCTGCCTCAGTTCCTGATTCCAGGCTCCTGCTCTGCTTGAGTGCCTACCCTGACTTCACTCAGAGATGGACTGTTGTCTGCATACATAGGATGCTTTTGGTTTTGGTGTTTTATCACAGCACTATAAACCCCAAACCCATCCTATACCTTTCCTGGCTAAAGACACCCCACAAATTTTCTCATTTCCCCCTTCATGGTATTTGTGTCTCACTATTCTTTTCTCTAGAGCTTTGCACACACACATACACACACACACACACACACACACACACACACACAGAGACTAACACACAGCTTTGGTCCACTTTATTGTGCTGGCTTCTGTAGTTACTCCATGTTATGTACTCATATCTAAATATTCATAGCTAGGAATCACAAAGAAGAGACAACTTGTGAACATGAAGCCTTTGTCTTCTTGGGACTAAGTTACCTCATTCTTTATAATATTTTCTAGTTCTATCCACTTACCTCAAATTTTGTGATTTTTTTATAGCTGAGTAGTACTCTATGGTGTATATGTACTACATGCTCATTAACTATTTATCAGTTAAGGACATTTAACATGATTCTATTTCCTAGTTATTGTGAATATAGCAGCAATGAACATGGCTGGGCAAGTATTTGTGGAGTAGGATGTAGAGACTTCTGAGCCCATCAAAAGGAATGAGATATCTGGGTCACATGGTAGATTTAGTTGTAGCTTTATGAGAACTCACCACACTGCTTTCCATATTGGCTGCACTAGTTTGGTATCTTGCCAATGGTGAATGAGGGTTCCCTTCTCTCTACCTCCTCACCAGCACTGAGTTGTTTAGTTGTTCTCTTTTTAAAGAAATAATTTAGATTCATTTGTTTTATATTTAGAAGAGTTGTATGATGTTTTTAGTCCTGTTTCCTTTGGAAGTTAGAAAAAGAAAGGACATCTGACAACTTGGAACTAGAGTTATGAATGTGTGTTAGCTACCATATGGGTGATGGGGATCCTCTGAAAATAGCAATCACTGATCCCCCTCTCCTGCTCCATTAGCTGTTTTTGTAATCTTAGCCATTCTGACTTGGGTAAGATAAAATCTTAGAGTTGTTTTCATTTGCATTTCCCTAATTGTTAAGGGCGTTGAATAGTTTTGAGATAGTTCTTATCCATTAAAAAAAAATTTTCTTTTTGTAGCTGTGGCTGCCCTGGAACTTGCTCTTTATACCAGATGGCCTCGAACTCACAGAGATCAGCCTGTCTCTGCCTTCCAAGTGCTAGGATTAAAGGCATGTGGCACCACTGCCTGGGCCATAGCCCATTTTTAATTGGGTTACTTGTTTTCTTAATGCTTTGTTTTTGCTTATTTTATTTACTTTGAATATTAATCCTCTGTCTTATGTATGTATAACAGACAAAAATTTTTTCTCACTCTGTGGAGTTCTTCTTGATTCAGTTTTTTTTTTCATTGCTGTACAGAAGGATTTTAGCTTTAGGAGATCCCACTTGTCAATTGTTAGACTCAATTCCTGGACAAATAGAGTGCTATTTAGGAATTCCTCTCCTATACTTATATCATATTGGGTACTGCCTTTGCTTTCTCCTAGCTGTTTCAGTATCAGTGTTCTTGTTGATGTCATCAATCCATTTGGAGTTAATTCTTGTGAAGGGTGATGGATATAGGTCCAAGTTCATTCTTTTATATGTGAACATCTAATTTTCCTAGCACCATTTTTTTGAAGATTCTGTTTTTTCCTCAAATGTATGTTTTTGGTATCTTTGTGAAATATCAGATAGCTGTAGTTATCTGCTCTCATTTTGATTCTTCTATTTTGTTTTATTGGTCTCTATATTTGTTTTTGTGTCAGTACCATGCTTTTTTTAAAATTTGGTTCTATAACATCTAAAAATCCAATAATTTCGTTTCATATTTTCTAGGTTACAAAGTTAAAGTTTTTGATGTACTCTATTATAACATTCTGACTCTCTTTGGTATCTGTTGTAATGTTTCTTTGTTCATTTCTGATTCTGGTAATTTGGGTCTTCCTTCTGTTTCTTTTGGATAGATGGGCCAAGGATCTGTTAATTTTATTTTCTCAAAGAACGAGCTCTTAGATTCAATATTTTATTGTGCTGTTTTCTTTCTTTTTCATTAACTTTGGTTTGATTTTTATTATTTCTCATCATCTGGAGCTTGGGATTCTCATGGCTGAGACTGATCCAATTGGGCCAGTAAACAGTGTGTGTATATATATATATATATACACACACACACACACACACACACATACATACACACCCGGGTAAATCTTGGCATTGGAGAAGGCACAGGAATGCAAGGATTCATGGAATTTATCAGAATAGACCTGGCCACAGGATCTAGGACCCCAAGTAAAGCTCTGAGTTTGGATGTGTAACTGGAATGGAGGAGGAAAGGAGGGAAAGAACAGGTAGCCTACCTGGGTTCTTGCAATATGTGATGGCTTCAGGATCCCTTGTAGAAATAGGGTTTGAGTCAAAAACATTCCAATGGAAGAGACTGAGAGGAGGTGCTATCCATAATAGCAGCTGCAGAACTACGGTGATTGGAATAGAATGGCAGGGGCAGTGCAGGTGGCCTACATTGGTCTGTATCATGTGTTATATCTATCTTATATAGTATTGTTTCTTGGTTGTTTTTTTTTTCATTGAATTAGGATAGTTTCAATGTGAGGTCCTACAAAGGATCTTTATACATTTTCTTTTTTCATTTGAGCAAATTTCTGGAAAAAGTTCTTATTGCCACGGGATACAGAAAAGCTGTGGAAGACTCTAACACAATCTAGAAGGAAGCTGTGCCTATCCTGCCAGATTCCTAGTATTCTATAGAGTCCTGGTGAACACAGCCTATAGCAGGTATCCACACAGACAACTAGTATAATACGTTATCATCACTTCTTGTTACTTGAGCTAGTGTCAATGTGCCTACACATGCAGGATGCACAGGAGAAACACATAGTATTTGAGGATTGTTCTGAAGTTAGATTATTATTATTTGAAGTTGTTAGAATGGAATACTTTAGTATGTTTTATTGACTTTTGGTTTACCCACTTGGTGAGGAATAGATTCCCACCCATAAGTTATTAGGATGCCTGAACATATGGTACCACTTAACATTGCTTTGGGAGAAGGGAAGATGAGAAATGGGTTTCAAAAAATAACCCAGCCATTAACAGTATACATAAGCAAGAATTATTTATTATCTTAAGAAGGTGAGAAAGAAGGTATAAAATTGCTAACATATATTACTTAATGTGATATTTCTAACAAAAAGCTAGGAGCCATTGAAAGAAACAGGAATGCTGTAGAAGAGCAGCTACAGGAAAAAAAGTTTCAGTGCCCACTGTGAAGTTTGTACTTCCTTGACCACAATTAATTTGATATTTTCCTAGTTTTACAATTATAAAATTACGGATGAGTTTTTGTGTGTGTCTTGGGGCATAGGGCTACATTGCATGTAGGTTGGATAGATTTTCCTTTAACTAAGAATAGGAAAAAGACCCCTGGCTTAATGTTTTCTAGTTAATAACAAATTAATTTCACTGTGTAATTTAAATAAGAATTGGGTAACTTAGAATACTATGACGTGTACTCATTTCCTAGTAACAGCATGACTGCTACCTGCCAGCTACAATAGAAGCTGGATGTGAAAATACTTGGCTTGCTTAAACTCTGTAATATATAATAACAAAATTATTGTTTTGGGGGTATAGATGTATTGTGGGAAAAAAGTATATGTAAAACTGGGTGTTCATGCATAATTATGTGGGGTATCGAAAACAACCTGTTTTTTTTTAAATATGTAACTTGTAATCATTCACTAGGAAAAATAGGGCTCATAATTATGATGTGATTTCTTCTTACATAGAGGGTATTGTTTAAAAGGTATGTAGGTGTATGGGAAATAATAACAAAAAAAGGAGGCTTACAAAAGGATGCTTGCAAGATGTGTGGGTAAGATCTATGTGTGTTGGAGTATTTCTTCTTCCACAAGAAAAATAGGAAGCTTACAAGATGGATATGGATAAGAGGTGTGTGTGTGTGTGTGTGTGTGTGTGTGTGTGTGTGTGTGTGTGTGTGTGTGTGTATGTGTGTGTTAAGGCTTATAAGATGTATGTGTGCATGAAATGAGTGTGTATTGAATCTTTGCTTCTTCCACAAGATTTGTACATGAATGTGTGTGTTTTTGTGGCAAAAATCATCTTCATCCACAAGATGTGCGTGAATGTGTTTATGTGTAATTTTGTGGAGAGGATATAGGAAAAAAGCTAGAATGGAGACTGAAGATTAAAGGAAGAGAGAAGCCTGAATAAAGAATGTGTGTGATACACACACACCCCTTCCCTGCTGACTTCACACCTATTCTTCTGAACCCTGACCTACTAGACTTTGTTGATATTCAAGAATGTGTGGGTGTGCCTTCACACACACCCCCTTACTCTTTCCCTATGAATTATATTAGTTGTTTGACTCCATACCTCTCCTGGGATCCCTGAGCTCTATCCAAAGCTGCTCTTCAGCAGAAAATAAGAAGACTCTAGAAAATGTCAATATGCTTTTGCTGCCCTTCATACCGTACTCCACAGGGAGCTTTTCACAGTGTACTCTACAACCGTGAGGGCAAGCTAGTTCATATGGAGGAGATGAAGGGAAAAAGAGGCACGCTTTGGAAAACGGGTGGGGCTCTCTGACTTTAGAAATACCAGTGACTGTATTTTGATGAACATAACGTACAGTTTCATTTAAAAAGAATAAAATAAGTGTGAGATACTATTTTGGAGATATTGTAAGGACTAGTTTACAGAACACATTGAAAAAAATATTTAGTGTTGCAGTTGATCCTGAAACTCATAATGGAATAAATGAAAGTTTTTCTGCTGAGGGTAAGGATAGCAGAAGGGTGTGATAACATGGTCGGACCTATATCTTAGAAAGATTATTCTGATGTGTATTGGGTATGTGAAAAGTCACAAAGTTAAGGCAAGAGCAAAACAACTTATGTAAGGGATAAACTCAAAGTAGGGGGGCAGATGTGAAAAGCAAATCTAGTTGGTTGTGAAAGAGCAGAGGCAGAACATAAAGTATCAGCAAAGTCCAAGTCTGAACTGAACTGTTTAAGATCTAGTCATTGTTGTTGTTGAAACCAGTTGACTTAAGTTTTGCTGTATGTTGGTAGCTCTCTGTACTCTCTTCATATTGATTTTTTTTGCATACTCACAGCCCTTTTAAGCTACTAAAAACTTAAAAGTTGACATTATAATCTTAAATGATTACATTGAATGTTGTATAAAATCTGTGTCATATTTGAAATTCAACTGCCCACTTGAATTTGGTTTTGAATTTTACTGATAGATGCATTCACATTCCAAGTTCTGTATTTTTCAACCATTATGTCTTATTGCTTCAAAATGGATAATAGTTCTTCAAAGAGATATTAAACAAAAGTTCTATATTAGTTTCCCAATATTATTATTTTCATAGATTTGTACTCTTTATTTCATCTACAATTTATTTTCTGACACGTTGTAAGGATGAGTCTTATTTATGTATTTTGTAACTTACTACTCACATATACCATGTATGCTATTCTCTTTTGCCATGTATTAATCTGTCCTTAAACTGCCTTTTTGTGTAAATCTTACTTTATTATATACTGCCTTCCTATATGGCATACTCCCTTATGGAATGGGTTTTCAATTCTTTTCTACTTATCTTTATGTCTATTTGACTCCACAATGAATTATACTTCCTAATATTTTACCAAAAATAGTAAAACTTTTAAGAAAAGCAATAATGCTATAATCTAACCGCCAGTTCAAGCACATTTACTTTTCTACTTTCACAATGCTTTCATATATTCTCATCATTTTTTAAAATAGAAATTCTGAAGTTTTACTTAGTCATTTCTCCTTGGCAACCATTTTAGACATATTAGTTTAGAAATATATATAGTTATTTTCACTTTATCTTCTCATGGAGGATTACAAACTTATTAATTTACAGAGCTTCCTAAGAAGCTTTATTATTATTACTTGTCAAAGAAAAAGTCTTTGGATGCATTTAATCTAACAGAGTTTATCTGAGCAGCAAACAATTTATGAACCAGGCAGCATTTAGAAGCAGAAGAGTTTCATAGATTATGTTCTCCAAACAGAAAGGAATACTTATATAAACAAAAAAAAAAAAGAAATACAAATTGACAAGTGTTTATTCCTATCAGTAGGATACCTTAAATTGGTTAATGGTTCTCTTTTATGATTGGTTGTGACTCAAATATAATCAGTTGGCAGCCTTAAATTAGCTAATGATTGTCTTTTATGATTGGTTGTGAGTCAACAACATGTAATAAAAATATACTAGTAAATTGGGCTCTCAGTTAAGTTCATTTGGTAGTACCTCAGCTGTGTATGACTCATGGGACATAAGCTTCCTTGGGCCAAACTTATATTTATTTACTATAATGAAGTCTTAGGATTCATTACATTAAAATAAATATATATGCCTGGGTAAGGGATCCCTGAGTTATGCAAACATACAACATGCATACATGAGCTTGTGGATTTCAGAAGATGATGTCAGATATTCCGGAACTGGAGTTACAGATGATTGTGAGCCCCATGAGGTACTGGAAACCAAACATGAGCCATCTCTTCAGCCTCACAGTATTACAGTTTTTAATCTTATAGAGCTGGTAGACAGAAAGGCTATGGACTTTTCAATATCTGTTTGATATAAAACACCACCTTTAAACTTGGTGTATTATTTTGAATACCTTTTAAAAGTAATCTTTTAAAAAGTAATTTAAAATTTTGTGATTGTAGTATAATAGCATCATTTTCTCCCTCCGAATTCTATTGTTCTTGTATTCTTTCAAGTTTATTATCTCTCTCTGTCTCTCTCTCTCTTATTATTATTGCTACATACATGTGTAGGTTTATATATATAATTAGTTTGCAGGTAAATAACATTTTGTTGTTCTTGCTAATCTCATTCTTTAATATGCTAATATCTTAAAAACAAGTTTCAAAACAATAATTTAAAATAAGTATTCTTTTCATTTTGAAAGTTTCAAAAATGATCATAATTTTGGTTATTAGTGAGATTTTGTTTAGCTTTATTTTCTGAAATTAGAGTTTTAATTTATTGATTCTAACAGTAATGTTCTTATTCATTTTAGGATAATTATATTTACACAGAAGTTAAAATGTTTCCTACAGAAAGAAATCCATATACTCACAGGCAAGTCAATCTACTGTGTATATTTTGAGTTTACAGTTTATATTACTCTTCATTTCTAGCCTGCTAAATATAATTTCTAGGATACTAGAAATTATAATAATCCCTGTATTATTCCTGAATTCTAATTTTTTAAGGGAAAGTGAAGCCCATTGTTCAAATAAACTTAAATAAAAATCTATGTAGATTTATCTTTTAATTAATGTGTATTATAAGTTCTCTGTATTTAGAATCTACATTATTTGAACTTTAAGTTTCCCACTTAATTATATGAGAGAAAACTTCTTATGCAGTTGACCCTTCCAACATAATCAGCAATACTTAAAAGAGTTAAGTTAATGTGCTTAGCCACCAAATGATTCTTAAAGAAACCTATAAGGATATGACTTTTTGAGAAAAAAAAGTCAGCAATATCATTTGTATGTGCTCTTTCATTTTCTCATAAAATTTATTTCTATATTTGATACTCACTATGAATACGGTGCCATGCAAAACATGTATCCATACTTTCCTAAAGAAAATTTTGTGATTTTATACAAAGTCCTAGAACCAGTAACTATTCCAATTAGTCTAAGTGGTGAAGTATATATTCTTATTTTTGCTTGTCTGAGTCCAACCCTCTCTTCATCACTCTGCCATAGTATCTCATTTTCAGTGCCTACTGATGAAGATATGTGTTTGTAAGTCATTTTACTAACTGATCTTCATATTCTTTTATCTTAGAACTAGAATGTACTAATCCAGTCTCTTCATATACCTCATGCTATCACTCACACTGTATTGGATTTGTTGTTTTAAGTCTCTTTCTTGATGAGTCATAACTGCACTTCTTCATATTTAGTTCCTAATTATCTGACCCTGGCATATTAAATTCCTATTTATCATTGTTTGCTGATTTTGATTGATAATATAAGTCATATTATATGGTTGTAGATTTTTTGTTTTGTACTGATTGTATATTTCTGCCAGTACACACACACACACACACACACACACACTCGCACACACACACACACACATACACACATCAATCCAGTAGAGAGGTAAAAATTTCAAGAACTGAAAATTTGTCATTTAGTCAAGATCATTCAATACATGCCCACTCCAGCATTAAACAGTAAAAACAATTCAGGTAAATTTCCAAACAGCAAAATGATAAACTAAAAAATACGATTCTACTCTCCAAAGCTCAATGGTCCATATTATATTACCCAAGACACAGGTTAATTGAGTATAAACAAATGGTATATTTCACAACTCACATATATATTACCACAATATATTTTGATAGACATCCATTTCAGATTTCTCAGAGTTCATATAATGAATATATGATTCAAATTCCCAGAGAAGACTAGAGATTGAATGCCAAATTCCAGTAGTGTTGGTTAACATAACTCATCAAACCTAATATATTAGTGGGTGATACTACTACTTTGGAGCTATTTGTGATTTTATAGTAAATAAAACATGCTTGTTGTATATATTTAGAAATATGCTAGGTTTCAAATTAGCACTCAGCATAGGAACTTACAATCAATGCTCTGTAGAAGTTTATTTAATCCCCTTGCTGAGGTTTATCATATTATATTATATCATATCATATCATATTATATCATATCATATATTAGACTTTTAAAAACATAAATTTCATATTTTACTGAACATAATTTAACAGCTCAAATCTGAAAGCATATTTCCTATGCTCTTAGATTCAATAAGATCACAGGTCAAATTGGTGTAAATGTTACTGAATACCTGTTAGGATTTTTAGTATGCTCTCCCCAGTGTAAGCAGTGTTGATAGTGACATACTTAGCTGTACATCACCTTAGCAATTCCCTGCCTTGATTAGATGGGATAGTGGAGCCATCACCTGGGTAGTTGGCCATTTGAAGATAGTGTCCCACTGACAAACACCAAAGACTTATAATTACATGTGCTACTAACAGTTTATAGTGCTGTTAGAGGTTTAATTTAATGGTGCTTGAAGAATCAAATGAGTGTTGTGTTGAGGCCTTAAGTGCTTGGAAAGGTATTATCATCAGTTAACAGTTCCATATTAACCACATCAAGAAATCCTTCTGTCAAGCAAGAAGCAAATGAAAATTGGCACAGTTTACAAATATTTGTAGAATATAATGGAAGGTATATGTCAAAATGTGTTTATTGTTTAATTTTATTATAGTTATAAATAAAGGCTTCATAATAATATGCAATACTACCCTTCAACATTACTGTATATTTGAAATCAGTTTTTTTCTGTTTTCAAATTGTATCTCTCTTTTAAAAGTTACATTTATTTATTATCTCTCTCTCTCTCATTCTCAGTCCTTTTCTCTCAGTGTGTGGGGATGTGTATGAATGTGTGAATGTGTATTTGGAATGATTATGTGCCATGGTGTACACATGGAAATGAACGGACATCTTGTGGGAGCCTATTCTTTATGTAAGTCCCACATATCTAGGGATATAACTCAGTTTGTGGCAAGTATGTTTACTCACTTAGCTACCTTACTGTCTCACAAATGGTATCTATGTTGCTGCTGAGAACTGAAGAAAAAAAAAAGATTTAAATTTGGAGATTGGGTATTTAAGGACATTTTAATAGAATCTAAATCCTGTAGCCAGATAGCTCAAGCCCATACAAATTAGCCTTATCAACACTAACAAAATTTTCATTTATACATACTTTGACTTATTTTTCTTATTTGATAATTTCACATTTGCATATAGTGCTTTGATCAAACTTATTCTTCCATTCTTTCCTCTCTGATGTCTTCCCTATTCCTCTATCATCTTTCCCCTCCAGTTTCATGTGCTCTATATTTGTCCTGGACCTGCGGGGTTCTGCAACAAAAAACCCTAGGGGAGGGAGTGAGGATTGGGAGACAAGGAGGTGCGAGAAATGAAAGGCAAGTCTGATTAATATCTGATCAAGCCTTCGATTTATTGAACACATAGTACCAGTATTTATACAATTTTTGAAGTGGGGAGAAAAGCAGGGAATGCGTAAGCTGGTATCTGAGATAATTCTACCTGACAGGTGAACTGGTCTGTCCAGTGAGTTAAGAAATCTTAAGTGTCAATGGCCTCAGAGCAATAAGGAAGTACTGTGAGATTTCTCTAGGGCTTCCTCTGTAAAGGGTGGAAACGTCAAATGAGGAAGCAATAAGGGTGTTAGTTGAAGCAGGCAGTTTTCCCAGAACTGAGCAGCTTCAGGCTATCTGACCTTTTCCGCACTCTGTACATTCAGACCAGAGAGAAAAGTGGGGTGCCTTGTGTTTCAAGCCAGCGTCCAGAGGGACCGCTTCCCACATATATTTATAAACTCATTGAGGTTGCTTAGTGCTGCCAGTATGTACATGGGCAGAGGGCCTACTAGAGTGTGGATTGTGTATCAAGAAACACATCCCTAAATAAAACTGACTCCCACTCCCCCAGCAGCCATCAGTTGTCAATACTTCATCAGCTATTGTGCTAGTTTGTTTTTGTCAACTTGACACAAACCTACGCATATCTGGGAAGGGTTACTCTCAATTGAGGAATGGCTTCCATAACATTTACCTGTAGGCAAGTTTGTAGTTTGATTGGTAATTGATGTGGGAGAGTCTGGCTCATTGGGGTCATGGTAACCCTCACAGTTGGTCCTGGGTTTGTGTAGAAGGGCTATCTAAGCAAGTCATAAGGAGCAGGATTGTGAGCGGTATTCTTTTATCACCTCTACCTTGATTTCCTGCCCTGACTTTCTCCCGTGATGGACTGTGATGTGGAAGTGTGGGACAAACGGACTCTTTCCTTCATGAGTTGCTTTTGACCATGGTGTTTGTCACTGCAATAGAGAGCAAATGAGGACAGAGGAGTCCTTCCCCAACCCATTCTGGAATTTTGGCTGGTATGACCTGATGCATGCTGTCACTACAGTTATGATTTCATGTGTGCAACAGTCCTCTCCTTTCCAACAGTATTTGTTGCAGTCATATAATGTGTCTGACTCTTTTGATCCCTTCTTTCTAGTCCGTCTTCTATGATGATACCTGAGATTTGCAGTGAGAAAGTATGACATAGGTGTTCTATTTAGTACTGAACACTCCATGGTTTCTTATTTTTTTCACATCGACCAGTTCAGAGCCTTTATATTAATCTATCATCTATGGAAGCAAGCTTATCTGATGAGAGTTGAGAGATGCATTAGTCTATGGATATAAAAGTAAGTAGAAGGCAGATACATTGTTCCTTTAACAAAATTATATTATTAAGGCCAATGGCTTTCTGATCAATCAAAAAGCCCAGTGCCAGTTGTGGATTACAGACATTTGAACTGTTAGTCAGTGGGGGACACATAGACCCACCCATACAATGCAGAATATTGTCATTGCTTTTGGTTACCCTCCAGAACTTGAGAACAAGATTCTGCATGCTTTAATATGTACCATGTATGAAAGGGGAGATTTTCGTAGAGAGCATTTTACATGTATGAACAGTATTGGAAGAGAAAAGTAATCAACAGTCTTACCCAGTTATGAATCCTGAGAGCTATAATAATTACTGACGTGAAAAGATATGCCCACTGGTGCAATACTGGCAAAAATATTATAGGAGTAACATATTGCACAAGAAAAAACTTGGTACTGTGGCTGGAGAGGTATAAGTATGAAGGGAGAGCCTATTACTGTTATTCTGTTAAGTGGACATAGTATTAACTGTCCCTTAACACTTCCCTTTATATATACTTATTTATTAGTACATCCTTCTATTTTAAACTTTTTAGAAAAACAGCATGTCTTACTCTAGTCTAAGGATGTTTTTAGGAATTTAATATGTACATATTTAGTCATAGTAATTTATCACTTATGAAGTATATATCATATACAATGCATATGGGAAGTGCTTTTCATGCATTATTACAATTAATCCATAATTATGTGGAGTAGATGTCTCACAATTCTCTTTTATATTTGAGAGTACTGAGGTTCAAAAGTCTTAAATCCTTGCCCAATACCTTACAAACAGTAAGTGGTAGGACAGTATTCTAACCTGTTTCCATGTGATCACTAAAATCCTGCTCTAATACTATGTGGCTGCATAGTTTGCATCATTTATTTTACTTAGAAATCTGAAAATCAATTTTACCTATGTTATCTATTCAAACATTCCCACACTTTCAGATTCAAATTAATTATAAACTTCTATATGCATTCTACTACTGATTTGAAATATTGTTGCTCATTCCCTCTTAGAAACTAGCATAATTACATTGCCCTTGACATATATAGGTCACTTCTTATGCAGTCTTTTGAATTATAATTAGTTTTTTGCCATGTCATATATGTATAGCTTAATTGTAAGTAAAGACACCGACATTTACATCTGTATCTCGTCTGAAACATCCACCATTTTGTCATGTAGATATTAGTAGATACTGAGTAAATATGTGAAAAATAAGTTGCTTATTGACTGAAAGAAGACTGTAGTGTTAGAATGCAATAGGTTCTTTCTTTAGAGAATTTATAGAAAAAGGAAACACTAGTCAGTGTCTTCACTATTGGAGAAAACTGGCTGGAAAAATAAATTGGAAACACAGAGACTTTTTTTTTTAATTCAACTTGCAAATTACTTTTTAGAGAAGAGAGTAATGTCTCTTGCTTCTAACCATATTGGAAGAAGTAATTTATATAGTACCTACAAAGTTCCAACCATACACTAGTTAAGGATACAAACACACACACACACACACACACACACACACACACACACACTCCAACTTAATGGAGTACTGTTTTCTTCATTTTTTACCTGAGAACATTGTAATTCTAAGAAGTTTAAATAAGGTTTTCTAGGTCAAAAAGTGTTAAAGGCAGGAGTAATGTTTGAAACTAATGCCCATGTATGCTTCAGTCCACACATGTTATACTCAACAATGTTTTGATGATTAATTGTGAGAAATAATTGTGGCACTTTTAGTAATGGAGATCAGTAGAAAATTCCAATTCAATTGGAACTATTTAAAGCAATTAAAAATATTTTTACTGTTAATTTGTACACGTTTGTGTATGTGTCTATGTGCACATGTCCACAGATGACAAATGGACTGGGAGTTACGAGAAGTTGTGAGCTGCCTAATATGTGTGCTATGAATCAAACTTGGGTCCTCTGAAAAACAACAGTATTTGCTCTATTTTAGAAGCACCTTGTTATGGGCTTATGCTAAAGTCACAGCATCTGCTACACTTGTACAGATAAACTTCACTTAAATATCACCTTCTCTATAAAATCAAATACATTTATTCCTGTGCACATCAAGTACATTTTGTTCATAAATTAATCATAATATTTATAATACTCTAGTATTGTGACCAGATGAGCATCCCTTCATTTGGAAGAGCAGAGTCCATGTTTTTCCTTTTTCCCTTCTTTCCCCTGTTTATTTCTATTCACTTTAATTATGGTATTTAATTAGAAAAATAGAATTCATTATGACATTTTTATACATTTATTTACAAAAAACATCTAATCATACTCACTCCCTACCTAGTACATAATAAAGCATATAGGGCAGAGAAGATGTTCAATATACACACATACAGAGGCTATTGTAAATTTAGATGTGTGTGTTGATTTATTTAATTATTCTTATGGGTTCATGAAAGAGGACAGTTTATTCTTTGCTAATTCAATCCCTGGTCCTAGAGGGTTTCGGCCTCCATACGATCTAATCTCAAGCCTACACTTGGAAGGCTTCAGCCTCTGTAACCTAATCTTCAAAAAGCTAGCCTGGACCTAGAAGGCTTCAGCCTTTGTATAATCTAATCTTCAAACTTAAACCTAGAATATTTCAGCCTCTGAGACTTACTACTGACTGACTCACTCTGACTAGTTCCTTCTGAACTCAGAGCTGGACTGAAATCAATTGATTCTTCTGGTTAGCTGATTCAACTCTCTCACTGTTCTGGCTCAAACTTTTCTCCAAACTGCTGGCTCAAGACGACCTTCTGACTGAACTCTTCTGATTCTGGCTGACTCTGGCTGACTTCTGCAATTTCTCTGGCTGAACTGCTCTGCTAGGCTTCAAATTGATTCTTACTGTTAGCTTACTCTTTCTCCCAAACTCACTGTTACTATCTGACACTGACTCCTTTTGCTGAACTGTACCTCTGAGTCTTATTTGATTGATTCTCTGACAGTTTGACTCTCTGAGCTGAGCGCCTGCTTTTATATAGTGAGAGTTGGGCGTGTCCTCATGCTGACTCACTCTACTAACTCTTCCTCTGATTCATCACTTTGCCTGTTCTTCACTGATTCATCTCAGAGGTCATTCTACCAAGTCCTCAATCTGATTCACTCTCAGATTTGGGATTAAAAGTGTGTACCCGCTCTGTACTTCTCTCAGCCTCTGACTTTCTACTTCTCAGTTGATTATCCTGCTCTGACTCAATTGCCTTCCATTCTCTTAATCTCTACTGCTTCTCTCTTACCTCTGAACTGTCTGTGACCTCTGAACTGAGAACTATGAACTGAAAGCCATGAACTGAGAACTGTGACCTACTTCTGAACTGACTGCCTCATTTTAAATCCTGACAGCTGGGATTAAAGGTATGTACCACCATTGTCTTCTTAGTTGGGTTACTGAAAGGTATGTGCTGCATTCCAGCCAGATTACACAGGTCTTGAATATGATCCTTTCCCAGAACAGCCATGTTGTTTGATTAAAAGATTAAATATCCCTCTACAGGCTGTTGTTACTGAACCACAGTGGTTGGTTATTATGTAAATATGAACAATACTGCCTTAAAGAGTATATGCTTTATTAGAGAGTATAAGAGAAATGCAAAAGTATTCAGAGTACTACATCCCAAGCAATAAGCATCTTTAGGGAATGAAATCTCATAATGTTAAAAAGGGGCTAGATTATTTGTCATTGATTATGATTGGGGGATTAAAGTAATAGAAGGAGTCTTAAAATATCAAAGGCTTTGAAAATATTTAGCCACATTTAACATACACTGAGAACATGGTGTATGTACTGGACTCAGTGTTGCACAAAGGTAGTATATGAAACATAGTCCAGGACCCATATCCACACACAAGAAATTATAAACAACTTGTAAACACAGAAAGATGAGCTGAATATTTGGTAAAATAACCATACTCATAATACACTTGATATTTTTTTAAGCGTAACTGAAGGATATTATGATTGTACTGACTGGAACACTATAATTTGGTCATGCTATTAATATTTAGTGGTTATATAGATTAGAAATCATCTGGAAATTAAGGAATAGTTATAATTTAATTTTATTAAATTAAGCAAAACATGTAAATCTATGTGCTTAATAGATCCTATTCAGCAATGATTACCCTGCCCCTTCTCCTTTTCCTTACTACCTCTAGTTCCTTTCATGTGTGAATATTTACATTTCAGTGTAGCTAGAATGGTAGGGCAATCTTCAAGATGAAACAAACAGATGATAAATTTATATTTTTTATGCATTTGAAAAAATTCTGCTGGTTGAAGTCATTTTAAAAAGGGAATATGAGAGCGCTGGTATAGAAGCTATTAGTTTCACAGTAATCACATGGGACATTATTCTAGACTGAAATATCTTTTTTTATTTTTTTTATTTTTTAAAGTCTGTGTGTGTGTGTGTGTGTGTGTGTTTGTGCATGCGAGCTTGTGCACATGTGCACATATGGCTGTTGAGACATGAGGAGGGCATTGGATCTCCTGGTGCTGAGGTTAGAGGCAAATGTATGTGCTGGGAACTAAACTTTGGTCATGTGAAAGAGCAGAGCCATCTCTCCAGCCCCTAAATACCCCTTTTTAAAATTGTTTGGATAGCCTTGACTTAATTGAAACGTCTTATAGATGTGTGACTGAATGACCCCCTTATGTGAGGTTGAAAGACAATTCATTGACCCCAGAGTGCAACATGTTGATGCAAATTAAACTTTTCTATTGGGCTACATCCTAACAGTGTGGTATTATAGTAGTTGGTGTCAAAAGGAAGCAATCTGTTCTACTGATGAACCACTGTAAGGGAAGCGCTAATCCCCTGGTCAAGCACTTCCACCAGTCAATTAGTGTTGAGGCAGAGAAGTTAACCTCTTGTTCTCTAACTACTAAGTGGTAGACTGACAGTATTCATTAGTGCTGTTCTTTGGACAGGCTGCAGAAAAGCCTTCTCACCCTGGACATATGTAATACAGTCTGAGGCTTCATTCTACACAGTGTTCATTGTAAGCTCTGCAAAAGCTTGGTCACTGGGTCATAACAGCAGTTTTTGACAACTTAATTTGCAAGTCATTACCACCTGAAAATCAATCGCAAAGGATCATTTAAATTAAAATAATATGATGCAGTAGAAATCTCAGTCTTTACATTTCACTTATTTATCATAAATGGCTTTGTTTTAAATTTTTGTTTGAAACTAAGCAGTATATTGATTAGTTTTCAACAACTCTTGAATCACAGTTCAACCCAAATTACTTTAAATTGAGGCAATCAGGAAATACAGCAGACCTATTTCAGTTAAGCTGCATATATTATAGAAAATGATGATACTAAAATTCTTGGCATCGTTTATATGCTTCTGATTTTCCACAAGACAAATGGCATGTGCCCTATAATACACAGAGATGAAAATAGAGATGGAAGTTAAATGCTAGGCTAGTGGTCTGAGAGGAAGCGTTGGAAAAGAACAGGGTAATGAGCCTGCAATTAGCCTAGAATAAACAAGTCTTTCTCTTGAGTAGTGGAGGAGAAGTGTAGAATTTTATCTTTATAAAAAAGATAATATATACCTTCTTTTCCTCTGCTGTGATTACTGATTGAAAGTCAGGTCATTTGATATAAAACAAGGTAGTCCAAGAGGATAATTAGAAAGTTAACGGCACTTCCTTAAATGGCATTTATGATGAAATGATGAAAATGAATATTCAATTAGGTCTACATTTGACTAAAAATAAATGTAAATCCACAGGAAATTGTGTGTGTGTGTGTGTGTGTGTTTATCTTCTTGAATCAAATTCCTCTTTGTACATCAAATTTCTTTTACTCCACACCTTTTACTCTAGAAGTCTCTAGAGAATGCTTTGGGGGACCAACAATAGGAACTGGTGCTCCTAATGTCCATTATTTGCTGTAAGAAGTCTGTTTGCTTTTATTGACTGGTCTTTTCTATGGACTTGGAAATTTTCTTAGTGAATCTTATGGCTGGTATTTGCCAAAATATCATTGTTACTGAGAGAGATACCCTTTTAACTTGAGAATGTAATGTAACAAGATCTGTGGATTTTCAACAAGTATTTATTACCATTAATATCAGACAAACTCCTTTCTTGTCATCTGAGCATCTGAGTATCCCTAGTTCAGCAATAAATTGTCATACATATCTAGAAGCTGTTCATCCATGCAAAATGAAATGTCTTTTTTATCATATTTTTCTTTCTGACTTTGGCACTATTGGTTGAATTCTTATAGAGTTAACTTGTGTTAATTTTTGTTAACTTTGTGTTAGGTCATTTTTGATTCTGTAGTTTTTATTGAATTTTTAAAACTCCAACAAACCTCTTGTGACTACAGTGTACTATGCTAGATCTCAGATTGTTGTTGGATGGTATTATTAAGATATTATTTCCTTTATGTTTCTCAAGGTGATTTCCTAGCTTGTGTTAAAACTTTAATGCTTGTAATATGATCAGCATCACTTGGAAGTTTTTAGTAATATGGATTTACTGAATCTGAGTCTGCACTGAGGGGCCCATTTATAGGTATACTAAAATTAAGTGAGTCTTGAGATATGGCTTAGCAGTTAAAAGTACTTGCTATTCCTTCAGAGGACCTTGGTAAGGTTTGTACCACCAACATGGCAGCCCATAATCATCTGTAACTCCAGTTTCAGGGGACTCCAACCCCCCTCTTCTGGCTTAACTTGGCCACACACATGGTGTGTAGTCATACATGTAGACAAAATGCACATGTGAATAAAATAAAATTTAAAAATTAAAACATTAAAAAATTGAAAAGTACAGGCCAAGGATCAGAGTCAGGTATATGAAAGATCATATAATAAACACTTAATGCAATCAATGAACATAAGAGAAGGGTATTAGACATTGTTTAATCATTGTTTTGATAAAGGGAGATTTGAATGAATCATGAAGTAGTCATGGATTTAGAGACGAGTCCAGCTGCGCTATATAAATTCAATTACCAGAACCAGGTGTGATGGCACATGACCTTAGTCCCAGCGCTCAGGAAGCAAAGACAGGCAGATCTATGAGTATGAAGCTAACCTGGTCTACAAAGTAAGTTCTAGGACAGCCAGAGCAACAGAGAGAAATTCTGTTTCGAGCAATCAAGTATATAAATTCTATTACCAAATAATAAAGTGTTATAATAGTTTAAATGATACAGCTGTGGAGTTAAAGATGATAATAGAAGTTTCTCTCTAAATGAGATTATGATCATTTTGATATACATCATTCCCTACTCCCACTTATCCCTAAAGGATATCTCTATTACCAAATAATAAAGTGTTATAATAGTTTAAATGATACAGCTGTGGAGTTAAAGATGATAATAGAAGTTTCTCTCTAAATGAGATTATGATCATTTTGATATACATCATTCCCTACTCCCACTTATCCCTAAAGGATATCTCTACCATTTGTGGGGACCCTGTATCTATTTCCTGATTCTCTTTCTGTCTTTGCTTCACAGTGATCAAAATCTGCTGCATTCCATGGTGACACTGAAGGCAAAAAGGACAAGTGTTTTATAAATAAAGATTGATTTAGAAAAATTAAGTAGGTTAGAAAATGGCATAATAAATGGGCAAAATTGATTGAGCCATCAGTAAAGTGATTTATTGCTTCTTCAAAAATACACTAATAAATCTGGTCAACCTGAGTCCCTTAGTGATGAAGTGGGCACATCTGTTCCACTATAAACAAACAAGCAAAGAAAAGTAGTATGTCAAAATCATGTAAATTTTTATTTTATTAGCCATAGATATTTAAAATAGAGTTTTAAAACTTTGAACTGTCATTTTCCTTGTTCAACACTCCACAAGGTTCAAGAAGCAAATAATAAACTATAAAACAATATTAGCTGTTTCAATTTTGGGGTGAATGTGCTGAAATTCAAATACCACTGAATCACATCCTCCACCCCAAACAATATATTTTGTATTAACAAAAACCCCAAGGTTCTTTAATGACTAAAACATTCCTGAAAACATATTCTAATAATAGGAATAGCTTCAGTAATTTTCATGATTCTCATTGTAAACTGAATTTGTTTCTTTTTCAATTCTGAAAATTCTCCAACACTAGACTTCTCTACGATTCCCACTAATTGTGTAGGAAAAAAGTCAGAGGCATAATTAAGCATTTAAGTCAGCCTTTCTATGCTCTGATTTTTAAATGACTAAGCAATGAGGATTTTATGACTTCTTAGAGACTGTTTCACACAAAACACACATATAAGCTCTTTTGGAAATGTCCTTGTACAGTTTCACCTCATTACTCCTCTTGGAGTCTTGTCTCCTTGTTGTTTAACCTTTGCAAACAAATGTGGCTTCCTTTTCTTTATTTGGTCAACACTTATGTTGGCTGTCATATACGCTTCCTAAATGTTGTAAAGTCTGAAAGCTTTGTCTAGAATGGTTACAGCTAAACATTCATTTACTTTGATTTCCCTAAAACAAAAACAAAAACAAAAAACAACCTAAGAATTAAAGAAAAATAAAACATTTCACTGAGTTGTATAAACTTGTCAAAGGTCTATAAGATGTATCTGTTGGATCTTATGTCCTTGAGAATGCTGTATACTGATCACAAGTGTGCTCATTTTTGCTGATTGAATGACTTTTAGGACCTTCTCAATGTCAATGAACCTTATGTAGCATGGAACATTCAGCCAAAGTTGGAAGACTGGGCCTAATTTTCACTAGTCCTAAGACTCTGAAGCTTTGTACAAATTATGCAATATGTATACTACAGGTTAGTTCAAAATTTTTGTATATTTGAATTTTGGCTCATTGGTACTTCATTTGGCATGCTCCAATAAAGAAGTGTGTGTGTGTGTGTGTGTGTGTGTGTGTATGTGTGTGTGTGTGTGCCTAGTCACACAGTTTTCTCTTTATGTCAGGAATAGGACCAGCATTCTTTCACTGGACATTTTAAGGGAATTTTATAAACAAAACTACATACTATGTGAAATAGAATGAAAGACAATCTTCCCAGGGTGCTAGAGACCATTTGTACTTTTGGGAGAATATAAAGGTTAACAAAAAGATTTTAGAGCCAGTAATGAATTCTGGTTTGCAAATATCAATCTATAATGAAGTCAATAAAGAGCTTCATCCAAGCTGGATAGGAGCAAAAACAACAATTCCTAATTTGGGGCATAATTTTTAATTCTTTGTCAAGTTTTCCCATTTATAAACTTCTTTTCTTTTTTACAAAATTACAGAGATGCTAATTCTACTCATTTTCATCTGTATATATGATTATTTAGTTTTATGTTATAATACCTTTTAGGTTGTGTATTATTCACCAAAACCTTGCTCAGATTAATAACTTTTTTATATAATTAAATTATATTGATTTTATTGTTTTTTCATTTACAGTTTGTGTAGCCCTGTTGATTTCCTTGCTTTTTTAAACTTGCTTGTGACTTTTCCTCTAACTTCATTAGTAAAATTCTTCTGTTTTCCCTCAGCTTTGCTATTTTAGAGAAATATGTTTTAGCTTATTTTATATTACAGTTTTTTTTCAGTATGTTGACAATACCACTGTCTAAATGCTATGTGCATTTTATTATTATTATCTAGCCCATGTTTTACTTAAGAACATAGTTATAAAGTTTGATACAAGCAATTTATAAAATGCCATTTTAGTCAGTTGAGGTCTCATCACTATTTAAATATTTATTGACTAATTTTTCTTTGAAATTTGCAGTATATTTGCAAAGACCTTTATATTCTCTTTATAGTCCCCCCTGATTTGAATGAATTAATTCTCTCTTTTTCCTACCTTTATATCTTAGTAGGCAGGCAGAATATTTATATTCTGCTTTGTCCTCAGAAATGCACTTTCAATTACAGATCTTCATTTCATTGTTTTAATGTCAATAAGTTCAACTTTCACTTTATTCTTTATCATTTATCACATTTTATTCACAATACCAGGAGCATAGTGTCATAAACCCTAATAACTTATTTTCTTTATTTTTAAGATGACTCATTACAGCATTTTATATAACAGCTTATTTTTGGTTTCCTTATTGCTAAACAGTTTAATTATTCTCAGTCCTTAATTTTAGATCTCCTCTTTTTTCAGACCTTCAACTACATGTGTCCTTGTCTTTCAGTGCTTTATAAACTAGCTCCAGTTATAAACCGAGTATTCAAGGATCAGTGAATCTGAGCTTTCTTCTCTACAACAGTCTCAATTGCTTCTCATTTACAGTGATGAAATAAATCCAAGTTTTACTTCCTTTTGTCCTTAATACTCCATTTATCTGTAATTGCTACCTTAGTATTTTGTAATAAATTCTACATTGAGTCAGTCATTTCATGCACCTTAGTACTTTATCTAGATTGTATTTTCTACTCTCACCTGCAGATTATCGATGGCACAGAGAATTCCCAAACTTTAAATCAGTCATGGAAAGTCCAGCTTAAGAGTTCTAAATCTAAACACATAATATTTAAGAAAAAAATAGTTCACAATGTCAATCAGAAGTGTAGTGACTAGGGTATGTCAATATTCTTTTCATACCATTCCAATAATGCTCTTGAATAATTATCATTTAGTGAAGGAGAATGTGTTCACGTAAGGGCAAAATAAGAGTTAATACTATGTTGGATAAAGGAATATGGGATACCAAATTCTCGATACAGACAATAATTCTAAGGAACAAAAGCAATAAAATAGACCATAAGAGAGAAAGTGTACTGGCTGATACATCTAGTGTATAAACTTTAAAATCTTAATTTGATCACTTGACTGCTGACCTCAGTTTTACCTCAGTTGTAATTAAGTTGTTGAAATAATTCCACAAGCACTTTGTAGCTCCAAAATTCTTTTTTCCATAGACAGACCCAAGTTGGTTAGGGACTGAGGGATTTACTTTTGCTATTGACTAGATAAACACTCCTAAAAATTTCTTTCATAAAGAACTGCAATTGCAGCCAGGCGGTGGTGACACATGTCTTTTATCCCAGCAACCTCCAGAGCTTACAGGATCTCTGTGAGTTCAAGGCCAGCCTGTTCTACAGAGTGAGTTCCAGGACAGCCACAGTTACAACAGAGAAACTCTGCCTTGAAAACAAAACAAAACAAAAAACAGCAACAGAAAAGATATCTCTGTGAGATAAAAGAGTAAGTAATCTCTTTTAGATAGATATTTTAAATCCAAATCTTAAGTAAGCAAAGAACAATATACTCACATCAGATAAATGTTTGCCTTCTAGAATATCAACCTTTCTAATTAGTTTGGCCTAAGAGCTTTACTTCTTCCCATTGTTCTAATTAGGCATTCTTGACTTCAGAGTGTTGCTGGTTGCTACTTCACAGATGTGATCATTCAGCCTGAGGGGTAGATATATTTTAGTGTTAAATGAGCTGATCTCTTTAAAATGATGGACTTAGGGAACTTGTAGTTCTCTCATATCTGTTGCTGTGATTGTGATTTATTAGCCAAATTTATTTTGTGTGCCTTGCTGGTTCATGACACATGCAAAAGAATACGGCTACCAATCATCAAAACTTCATTCAACTTTACTGCTACATTTACTATCTCCCAAGGGGGGAAAAAAGATTAAAAATTAAATGTACATTGATGTGCTTTCTGATCCTTTCTGTAAAGGGCATTTGTCTTGTAGTATGCCAACAAGCTGATCAATATAAGTAGAGAAACTATAATGACTATCAGTTACATCAACACACAGTGAGATCCCTCTCAGAACCATCTGTACAAGCATGTTAGATTTTGACAGCATTATCAAAAGAAATTTCTGAATTGAAAACTCCAATCTGTTATGACATGGTGCCTTCCATGAGGAGACTTCCTTCATGAGAAGACTGCATAGCTTACTATGCATTTCCATAGTATGGTATGATTTTTTACTTTTTTTTTTTTACTAATTGAGTACAAAAAAGTTGACCTTACGAGGTAGCTCATTGCCTAGAAAAATAAACACATAAAGCAGAGTTGCTTCTATTGTATTTACCACACACTACATTGAGGAAATATTTGGCAGTTTCTTGAGAAATGAGAGTGTAGTTGACTATAATGAATGTGTGGCTACCCTTGCAAGGCTTCCGAAGATGTAGGTGATTTGATCACAAGAACAGAATTAAGGCACTGATCTGTAATGTCATGTTAATAGAGGCCACAGAGAAATATATGATAAACTCTTATCATATAAGAATAACTGCAGCAATTGCAATAATGAATCTCAGAGATATAGTCAACTACTTACAAATTATACTCAAAGAAAATGCTAGCATTCCTTTTGTCTATATTGAATTGAAAATTTAAAATAGTCTAGCAATCATAGTCATGATATTAATTAGAATAAATTTTTAGAAGAATAAGTGGACAGTATCAGGTAAAACCAATTAGGAAAAAGGTCATATTTTTTAAAAAGAGCCAAGCAATATGTGGCAATCAAAAATAAGAGCTACATTTAAAGAAAACTATTTTCTGATTACTGCATTTTTGGCATTTACCATGTTAGGGAACTCTGAAGTATTGGACAAATGGCAATTTTACTGAGAATTAAAATGTTGATAAATCTGCCTGATTCTACTGCCCAGGAAAAGATCACAGAATCTTGTGAAACAGTATGTTGATATAATTTACCTGTATATTGTGTTTGCTTGAGGTACACTTAATATTTCTGCTTGATGTCTAAATGGAGATGTTTGCTTCAATAAATGGTCAAGCTGAAGTCTTTCAAAACACCTCATTTTAAATTATGATACAAACACTAAGCATACACATCAAAGCAATTCATTCGGAATATTTACTCTGCTTAAATTATCAGTGGATGTCATGCATGGGTGTATTTAGGATGTTTTACATTGTTTTAGTGAAACACCTTAATCTAGGTACTTAAAAAGGATTTACCTTGTACTTCTGAAGCACTAGTCTAACTAGCATTTTGCCAGCTTCAGGAAGGGACCCTCTGCCTTCCATATTTTGTGATAGATTGTACCATGGTGAAAGTATGTGCAAGATGGAGAGGACACATGATGGGACAAAAACCAGAGAATCAGTCTTGCTCTTTTACAGCAGAACTCAGGGAGAACTAATTCAGGGTGACAGTAACTACCCTCATTCCTCTTAAGGCAGCACCCCCAATGATCCAGTTACTTGATCCACACTTGGTCCACCTCTCAATGGTCCCATCACCTTTTGACATTGCCACAATAGGGGCCCAAGTTTCCAACATATGAAACCTTGCTAGATAAATAATATCTAAATCAATATTATGACTTTTTAAAGTGCTAGAATTTAACATAAAGCCTCACATATGTAGCACAATATGTTTAGGCCTCATCTTTACTAAATATACTATAGGCTTAGATTCAGGACAAAAGGCAGTTTATTCTCTATTAATTCAATCCCCTTTCCTAGAAGTTTTCAGCCTCCCTACAATCTAATTTTAAGTCTAGACCTGGAAGACTTCAGCCTCTATACAATCTAATGTTCAAACCTAAACCTAGAACATTTCAGCCTCCGAGACTTACCGATAACACACTCACTCTGACTAGCTCCTTCTGAACTCAGCACTGTATTGAACTCAGCTGACGCTTCTGGTTGGCTGATTCAACTAACACTCTGTTGTAGCTGAATCTCTTCTCCAAGATGACTGGTTCAAACTGACCTTCTGACTGAATTCTTCGATTCTGGCTGACTCTGCCTGACTCCTGAAACTTCTCTGACTGAACTGTTCTACTAGGCTTCAACCTGACTCTCACTGTTAGCTGACTCTTCCTCACAAATTCATTCTTCCTGTCTGACACTCACTCCTTCTGCTGAAATGCCTCTGTGTCTTATCTGACTGATTCTCTAACTGATTGCCATTTGTCTGCTTCCTTTCTGCTTCAACACTCTGCTTTTATCTTGTTTCCTTCTCTGAACTCTGAACTCTGCCTCTACTCTCTGCTTCTGTCTTGGGATTAAAGGCATTTGTTAACACAGCTATTTCTTATCACTGTTATAATATAAATATATATAAAAATTATAGTTGTATCTGAAACTATATATATATATGTATATATATATATATATATATATATATATATATATATATATAACTTTTCACATATTGTTGTATCTGAAACATCACACATCTTTAGATGTGAGAAGAAACTATCAGATACTACATATAATTGCATATAAGTTATCAGTGTAGCTCATGATGAATTTTCATCTCTATGCATCAAATCCTCTGTCTTTCTCACTTGTGTTTGAATCTACTTATATCTTGATAATCCAGATTAATCTCATCTCAAGATTCTTTTTCCAATGTTTTTTCTTTCTTTTTTTCCTTATAATGTGACATTTTCAAGTTCCTGGCACTAGACTTATCTAACGTAACGTGGCCATTGTTATTACTGTAGCATACTCCTTTGTAGGACGCCATTCCAAGATGGCGCCGGTTTTCAGCCAGCTTGGTAGTAAACAATAGCTTTGCACATGCGCTACAGTTGAGAACAGCTTGGCCCTTTAAGACACACCCATAACTGCCCAAAAACGGTTATGCAAATGAGGTGCTGCAGAGGTGACCTATCAGCATGAACCACAGGGTATATAAGCGGCTCGCTCCTGGGGCTCGGGGCCATTCCTTGCAATTCTCTCTTGTAATAAACTTCCTGATTAAACTGCCTTGAGAAGGAACCAGTCGTGTCGTGTCTTCCTTGCTGGACGAGGTCGGCGCGGCGCACTCCTTGAAATTGTAGTTTGTAGTATCCAGTACAGAAATGAGAAAAAAAATATCTTTAGAATACTTTATTTCCTGTGGCTTCAGTGTATGTGGGAAAATTTGACAGCTAAAGGCAATGAATATAAATTCATAACATAATAAATTACTGGCATTGAATTCTAATATAAATTACATGAAAATATCGGGTTTACAGGTATTTTTTCAGTGTTTCTAGTTCTACATATTATCTCCATTTCACCATGAAAAGCAAATAAAAGAGGAAGTTCATATTCTAGAACTCTTATGATTCTTTTTGGCTCCAATTAATGGATGGAGTAAGGTTTCTGTCTTTTCCTGAATCTTTCCAGGTTAAGACAAATGACACTCTACTTACCTATCATATTGGAGGGATTTGGGCTATATATCCATCCCTTTTTGACCAAAACCAAAATTGTATTCTTGAGGATATTCTGTATCTCAGTAATGCATAATGTTACTATAAATTGTGCAAAGATTATAAAGTACTCTAGACAGTTTATTTTTTTATAGAGTGTTCACAATATGTCAATATTATGGTTTCTTACCTTCTGTCAAATATTAACAGAACTCTAATAAGTTATTTATTACTATTTGATAGAATATTTCTGTTCTCATATTAGCATGCTAAGAACATATTTCTGCCTTTCTAATTATGCTAAATAATTTTTTGTAACATGACTGGTTGAAGAAAAGCATTTATATTACATTCTATTTTCATTTTTCCTTATACTCTCTACTAATATTGCTGGATTTCAGGGATATTGTTTTTGTTTCTTAACAGTTTGTCTTGAGTTGTCATACTCTTTTACATTAGTCTCCTTTTAAGGAAGCAAGTCTTTCATCTCTTCTACAATGCTATTAAATTCTGTATATTTAGAATGTATACATGTCAGGAAACAAAAAACAACCACAACAACGCCCCTACAAATAGTAAGAGCACAATGAGAAACAAACTACATAAAATAAGTTTGCATCTAAAGTTAAATGGAAACATCTGGATATATGTGTGAACAAGCAACAATCTAAACCTCTTATGTAAAGGCTGGGTGTTGTGGTACACACATGTAATCCCAGTACTTAGGAAGCTATGGAAAGATGATGACTAGTTTAAGACCACTTTGGAGCCTGTTTCAAACCAAAGCAACAACAAACCCCCTCATATGTGATGCAATGCCCTAGCATTTACTTGAGTAAATCCAATTAGGAGATTTGTGACAATTACGAAATTGATGTCAGACTTTATCAGCAAGTTTCATCTGTAATGATAATCATTGGCTTTAGAGAGGATTTTCTATTTTCTATTTATATTTATTTATTATTTATTTATTTACTTTCTGATTTTTGATGACAGGGTTTCTCTGATGTACCTCTGACAGTCCTGCAACTTACTCTGTAGACTAGGTTGGCCTTGAACTCATAGATATCCACCTGCCTCTGCCTCCCTTCTAAGTGCTGGGACTAAAGGCATGTGCCACCACTGCCACGCTATATTTTCAAATCTTATACAAGTGGGCCTGATTTTTTTTAAAGTATTAGTTCTTCCTCATGGATATCTAAAGTTAGTTTTGGAAATATTTCAAGTAAGTCTTTTAAATACTGTATATATGGTCACTTAAACATTCATTTTATTTTATGCTCAAGTACTATTTTCCTTTAACTTATTGAAAAGATTTACCTCTTTTGTTATTGAAATTATATATGTAAATCTCATTCTATTTTATGACTCTTCAGGTTAATTTCATTTACCATACTTTTATCCTTATCTATGTGAGAAGTCCCAGTTTAAGTAAATTTATTATATCTTGTCATATATATTCTCTCTCTCTCCCTCTCTTTCTCTCTCTCTCTCTCTTCTATCTGTTTAATTTGGGAGTGTTTTAATTTAATTTTATTTTTTGAGACAGTGTCTCTCTATGTAGTCCAGGTTGTTTCTAAACTTGGTATGTAGAACAGTATGTGATTGAATTTATAGAGATCCTCTTGTCTCTGCCTCCCAAATGTTGGGATTAAAGGAGTGTGTCACCACACCTGCCATATAGATTTTAAACAAAGAATAGATCATAGTAGGAGTTATAGATTTTAGAGCATCTATACTTTGTATTTAACAAGAAAATGCTGCTGCATAAATTTATTTCATTAGTTTCAACATGGCTTTTAATAAAAAATATAGTACCAGTAATAATTCAGTAGAATAATAAATGAAGTGGTAATGAAGTGGAATAGGAGAAAACTAAGATAGAATAAAATACTGTACTAAAATTGCTCATTAAAATTAACATACTAATTTATTATATTCATGTCCTTCCAGAGATTTCATGGGCTGTGGGAGCATAGATTGAAGCAAATGACTTCACTGAAAATATTTCATCTTCTGCATCACAATCATGTGAAATATGAAATAAAATGACAAGATATCAGATGAAATTTTTTTCAAAATCCATAAAAATCTGGTGTACATTTTTACAATAAAATAGATAGAAAAACTTCAAGCATGCTAAGCCGAACATTCGCTGTAGATACCCATATATACTTAAACTATCAACAAAAGGTCTGGTGGGCTCAGAGAATAGATAGATCCCTACTTATTTTTCATAGTCACGCATGATGAGCTCGTATTTTTCTTAGAATTTTGGCTTAGTTTTTTTCTTGTTGCAGCACTAATAATTCATTGAACACTTACACAAACTAGATGATAAGCCTATTCTTCATTGATTTGTTTACTGCTTATAAACATTTTTCTTAATTTACAAAATGCTTATTAAAGCCCTAACAAGAAGATGTTATCTTTTTGTCCTTTCATTGCTTTACCAACTTTTAGATACTTTTAAATACTTTTTTATTTTTTGAGATTATAATGAAATTGCATCATTTCATGCCTTCCCTTTCCTGTCTCCACCCCTCCTATAGATACCCTGTTTTTTTTTTTTTCAAATTCATATCCAATTTGTCTTAGGTTTGCTACTGCTGTGATGAAACACCATGACTGAATGCAAATTGGGGAGGAAAAGGACTATTTGGCTTACAATTCCGCATCCTGTTCATCATTGGAGGAAGTCGAGACAGGAACATAAACAGTACAGAAACTTGGACAATGGAGCTGATGAGGAGGCCAAGGAGGAGTGCTGCTTACTGGTTTATTCTTCATGGCTTTCATATCTTGATGTCTTATAGAACCCAGGACCTTCATACTAATGATAGCATCACACAAAATACACTGGGTACTTCCCCATCAATCGTTAATTAAGAAAATGCCCTAAAAGCCTGTGTATAGCCTGATCTCACAGGTGTTTTGTCAATTGAGGCTCCCTTCTCTCTGATGACTACAATTTGTGTCAAGTATAGAAACTATCCAGAATACTCTTTTTCTTGAATTTTTATAAAATCCGCTCGGGCTGTGTAACGTTACTTGGGATATATCTTCAGGACTGACATTATTGCTACCTATCAGTGCTTGACCTTGATATCACATATTGTATATAAGACACTTATTTGAAATGTCTTCGATATGGGAAATAAAATATAAAATCAAATAATTCAAGAGAAAAGAAAAAAAGAGGACGTCAATAGATTTCAAATAAAGAATATGTTTGTTATGCATGTTTGGAAGCAGACACCAGACATTTTGTGGGTTATTTGGCTTTTAGACTGAAAAACCAAATATTTTAAGACCCAAATATCATAGATACTAAGAAAATTGGTACAAAAACATTTGGGTTTCATTAGGATGTTTTCATACATGCCTATCATGTACTTTGTTCATATTTGCCCCCACTACCCTCTCTCCCTCCTCATGCTTCTCACTAGCTTCATTCTTTTCACCCAAACATGCCAACTTCCACTTTACTGTCATGTATGTATATGTTTGACATATGACTCTGGCTTGTTTTACTTCACATGATAATCTCCAGTTCTATCCATTCTTCTGAAAACAACATAGATTCATTCTATAGCAGTAGTTATGTTTCATTTAGAAGAAAGACTGTTGAAAGGAAGATAGAATCTGAAACTTTAAATAAAGTTCTATGTTGCTTAAATATTTTGAAATATTTAAGCTTGAAAGCAAGCTGATGGATTTCCCAATGAATGACTTTTTTCCGCCCAAAACACACATGTTTTATTTAACTGAAATATGGACCTAGATATGAAATATTCACTGCTTTCAATCATAAGGGAGATTATAAAGACTATGTTACACAGTTCTTAAAAAGAAGGATTAAACATTTCTTCCCAAGTAAATGTTCCTACCCTAGGGCATTTGTTTAGTCAAATGAAGCAAAAATTAAATGTAATAATATGTAATAATAGGACAATTTGCCATTCAAAGCTTAAACAGAATGAATTGTGAATTTTTTGTCATTACAGATGAATTTTATTAATAAAAACTAAACTTACAGAGAATTCCAAAAGGAAAGCTCTGACTTTAGAAAATGCCAAGTATATTTGACTTTTAAAATGAATCTACTTGGAAGGAATAAATAGCAAATTGCCATATTTTAAATGCTTGAGAGAAGGGATACAAGAGTAAAAGAGACTACACATACCTTTATGACATCCGAATAAGATTATAGTGTTGGAATATGTGGGGTAATAGATAGCATTCTTATAGAATTGAATATTGCATGTACAGAATTGGAGTTTTAAAACTTTTTATTAGGTTAGTGATATTCCCTACCCCTAAACATTACTTTTAAGAAAATGGAAGAATCTACTCACAAACTTTTTCATTGATTTCAATAGTTTAACACATGCAGCATTAAAATTCTAAATTATATTGACTATGATTTCAGAATTCTCACATCTGCAACCTAAGAGTATTATGTCCTATGTCACATAACATAGCCACCATTGTAGGGATTTCTTTAAGTATTTTCTTAAAAGCTTGTCTTTTCACTGGAATGTGAAAGCAGTTTCTTAGTTGTGGGAAACACACACTCACAGAAACACTCAACGTTTCTCTTTGTAGTCAGAATCCTGGTGTCTTCATCACACTGAGGCTTCATTTACAAAAGAACACAAAAATAATAAACTAGAAAATTTTTCACATGAAAATATCCCTTTCAATTCTCAAATGAAGTAAATTTTCATTTCGATGACCATAACGCAGATGAGAGTTTGGTATAATTAATTGGTCACATATAAACTATGATATGTGCTTGCTACTGCAAGGGTTATTAATGACACATGATGAGCACCAGGTGTGACTCACTGAACTTCAAGAATGTTCTGAAGCACTTTCCCTGGCTTGGTGTCAACAAATAACCAGATGCAAATGACCAACAATCCTGTGTTAAAACAAGCAAGGATAAATCAAAATCAATTAATTCCTTTTAACTGATATTTTTTCCAAAGACAGTCTTGAAAATTATTTAAACATTATGCTCTTCTGCATGGAAATAATGATCAAGTCTCTAAGCTGTTGCATTCTTTTACCTTGATCATGTACTGATTCCTGTTAGGTTAGCCTGGGAGATTCGTCAGATCATTCTAATGTATAATCAGGTAAAAGCTTCAGCATATTTGGAAGATGAATCAGACATATTGGAACAACACTTTAGCAAGCACAGTTTGGGATTTTCTTATTATGTTAAATAAGCATAAATAAAGTCAGTAATACTCATTTATATTGCCTTTGACCTTATTATGAATATATGTACAGCTATGCCATTCATTTATTGGAGAATATCATTATTTTGCTGTCATATACAGCTGTTATCTGAATAAGCAGTATTAAATATAGCAAATAGGGTCTTTCTTTTCATGAAATTTGAAGAGTTGTGGATAAGATTGTTATTTAGCAAGAAATTTTAATTGTCATTTACAATCAGTTATCAGTAGTAGGAAGGAATGATATAGGAATTACATTACAGAATAATGTGGCAGGAGGCAACAGGCAAACACAAGAGAAAAGAGATTCTCTATAACAACCTCATTTATATTGCTTTTGACCATATTATGAATCTTTCTAAGAGATGACACTTAGCTGAGATCTTTAGAATAAAATCAAACCGGCTACTAGAATGACAAAACATGGGATCAGAGATATCCAGGAAGATGAAAATAGCTTTCCTACGTGCCTGAAGAAAGTTTGTCTTATTTCAGAAGTCAGGTAGATATTAGCCAGGGATGAATTTGGTGAGGTAGAAGTTGATAAGAAATGGACAGTTATTGTAGAACATATGTTTGCTTCAGGTATTAGTACTTAGAAAGCTGAAAGAGCAATAAACTTAAAATGTAAGTTTTTCCCTGATATTAAATACTTTTCCTGAAATTAATACAGTGAGGTCAGTTAGTATCTTACCCACTCTTATTTCACCAATCTCCTGGAACTAAAGAAATCAAAGTTGTATTTTCTTCCCATGACTACCTCTATTGCCCATATACCTTCTTGTCTTATAAGAAAATTCTACAGAGTCAAAGTAATTATTTCATGATAATAGATAACAATAGATATTTTCTCTATCATTGTCATCCTATGTTCTTTCCCCATACTGCCCACTTTCTGGAGAAAATCATATAAAATGTGCAATACATGTAAGTACATGTTATCTGCCAAGTTAAAGCATTATCTTAATATTATTTCATTCATAAATTTTGAGTTTCCAGGTTTCATCAATCTGAACTATCAATTGATTTTGTAATTCTTTCAACCTTAAGTACCATAATAGGAGACACCAGGGATTTTGTATTTTATCTTATCGCTGTGGCAAATATTATACTGAATAAGCACCCAGGTACCAGGAAGTTTTTGCGAACAAAAGAAAAATTTCAGTTATACTTTCAGATTACATTCAGTGGCACACACTGTCTGATTTATTTCCTTAACATCTTTCTCATTTTGGTGAGTAAGAAAATGGGAAGAAAAAGTAGTAGCCAAGAGATTATTTTGGCATTTTGATTGCTTTGTTTTATTCCATTTAAATATCACTTTGTGTTTTCCCAGCTAAATTATAAACTCTAGTTATGACTAATTACCAGGGATTCTGTTCAATTTTAAACTAAACACATGGTCCTCCCTTGAGCATAACCATTCTTACTGAGTCTTTGGGAAGTATCTGAACAAAAAGGGTGAATTGTAAATACTTGAGAAACAGCATAATTAAATATGTAGAAACTAAACTCAATTCACTTGAGAATAAAAACCTAAAAACAAAGAGTTCAAACCCCAGTGGAAGTAAAATCATGGTATAAACAGGTTTGAACCAAGCAGGAATGAGGCAAAAAAAATGTCCAGAGTGAATATTTTCACATAATATTTAGCAGAGAGCAGTGGGACTGAATAAAAGCCTAGATCTAAAATAGTCATTCAATTTATAGTAGGTTTAGTATCTTGAGGGACTGGGGCTCACTGCCCTCCCCCCAATAAAACACTTCCTTCTGTGCAATGCTTGTGAACTTCTCACAGAAATTAGTTTTGTGGAACATTTCCAGGTGGCATATTCCTTTATACTGTGTCTCCTGGGATTATATAAAACCCAGAACTAACATGTTTGCCACAAAATTTTATTAGGAAATTAACAGCACTTTCTATCTCAGTATATTGGTAGTTCAGCCATAATACATTTTCTTCAGTAATAAAGTAGGGGGGAAATATGGGCAAAAAGGAAATATGATCTATCCTAATATAAGGGTTAGTACTCTTTCCATTTATCTTTCCTTATGAAGCTACTGGCTTCGCTTTTTGACTATCATCATGTTTCTTTGAATCTAAATTTTTGTCTGATGCCTTTCCACACTTCTTCTAATCTAGACCATATGATTTGATTTGACCAATGATATAGAAGCCAATTTAATGCAAGCAAATATTTACAAAGTGTTCATACATTTTTGTTTGTTCCCTCTGAGTTCTGCTACAACCATCCAAACCTTCTTAGCTTAGTCAGCTGCAATGATGGGATAGGATCAGGAAAGAGGATTCCTTTCTACAGAAACTAGCCCTCCTTTTGGTCAGTTAAACTACAATAGATGCATAAGTAGTCCCAATAGAGACACATGGCATGACCAACTCTAAGGATAAAAAAGACAGTCTCTCAGTTCAATATAGAGCTGACAGAGGACAAGACTCAGAGACAATAAAGTAGTCTAACAGAAGGTAAGACAGAGAGACTGACTGAGGTAGTATGGAGCAGTGAGAGCTCACAGAGATGCAGAAGCAGTCTGAGGAGTCTGAGACAGAGACACAGAAGCAGCTTGGCAGAAGTCAGTATCAGATAAGAAGATTGAGTCAATTTGAAGATGAGCAAAGAAGTTCAGAAGAGTTCTGTCAGAAATAGCCAGATCAGAAGGATAGTTTGAACCAGTCAGTTGGAGAGGAATTTTAGCCAATACTGTGAGTGAGCTGAACCAGAAGATTCATAGCTCAGGAACTAGTCAGGATGGCTCTGTCAGCAGTAAATGTCAGTAGCTGGTTACATTGTAGAGAGGTTTAAACATTCTACCTAGTACAGAGGCTGAGGCTGAAGCTTTCCAGTTCTAGATTTAAGATTAGATTGTAAGGAGGCCAAAATGTTCCAGGGTTCCCAGGACTAGGATCAGTGATTGCATTAGCAAAAGAATAAACAGCCCCTTTGAACCCAAATCAACATCTACATAAGAGAAGTTGTCTATCCTCAGAAAACCCTTTGGAAATGTGTTCATGAACACTCCCTAAATTGTGCCTCACCACCTCTTAAGTGGTTCTAAAACTAGTCAGGTTAACAATGATGATTAGCCATCATAATTAGAGACACTAAATCTATGTGTTAGAGGAGTTCAGATTGAAGATGAATGTTTTCACATGTGTTTTCTGGAGAGGATGTTGGGGAGTGAGGCTGAATAGAAAGAAAAACAAAACAGATGAGCACATTCTTTAGATAACATTCTAAAATGAATACTTCTTTAAGAACTGTTGCTGGGTATTTTTTCCCTCTGATTATCCAATGTTATATGTGTTGTTAATAGTTTTCTAAGTAGGCCCTAGCCCCAGGGTTCCCATTAGAAACTTTTAAATAGACTAGAATGAAAGCACATAAAGCTGCAACATTCACATGTATAATGAATACCAAGCCAAAGCCTTCAAACTAGAATTATTGTGATAATTTAAAACCAATCCAACCAGCATCCTGAAATTCAGACATCACACTGAGCACTTCCATTACTACATTTAGTATTGATAAATTCCTCACAACCTAAAACAGATACAAACTGAAACCATTAAGGCTTTGGCAGTGTAGGTCCCAAATTTAAATTAATGTGATAATAATAGCAATGACAACTTCTATACACTGCCTTCTTTGGCCAGCAGGATTTCTCAGAAATATCAAGGAATAGTGAAAAGAATGACATGACACAAGTTATTTGTCCTTCATTCACCAATTTCTATAGATCAAGAAATAACTGGTTTATTTCCAGCATATTTGCTTCCTCCATTGTACTAATATCCTTGTTCTAAAGATAAATTTTCTTTTCTTCTTCATGAATCCTGCTAAGTAAATAAATTGCTTTCAGATCCATATAGTGAAATATTTACTTGTACCTCAGACTTTATGGGCATAATCATAATTATGAATTGATTTTGTTTGCTTGCTTGATTTTTTTTGAAGGTCTTCAAATTTAAGGCTTCTCTCTAGGTGGGAGATTAGTACCTAGTTTTACAAGTGTGTATGCAAACATTGTTGAAAAATTTCTAAACAAATAAAATCCAGATGATAATCCAAGAATTAGATGCCTGACTGTATTAGTATTTCTGCTGTTAAATCATCTGGATAAGTTTGTGTTTCTGAAAACTGTTCTCTAGGGTAATGGTAATGGAATAGCAGTAGATTTTTATGAAAATTTTGTAAGTCAAATATACCACAGTGAAATAGCTAGCATTAAATATTCATGAAATGGATATTGTGAATATAACAATAAGTGGGAAACACAAAGGTCAGTGTAGGATTAATATTAGTCAATTAATAAAGGTCTTTCAGAACCATATCCAAATTTTCTAGTATTGATTTACTCAGTTTAGCTGGGTTGTATCATGCCCCTAAAAGATTACTGAAGACCTGAGAAATTGTTTTCTATGAGTATAAGTCTCAGAGATGAAGAAAGACATAGCATGATGAAGACCATTTTAATGTAAGTATATTGATTGATATGCCTCATTTAAGAATTAATTCTATCTCATCTATTGTTTGATTTCTAGAAATTGAATATTGTTATAACTTACATTTGAGTATAAGATTTAGAAATGAGCTGATGCAGAATTGTTCCAGAAGTTTATTTTTAGTTGTTTAATATGGTCATTGTTTGCACTGTTGGCAGAAAGGTTACCCAGGCCTTGATGTTTTGTGTGGTCTGCAAGTGTTGGCTTTATGTAACAGATACTTGTTTGCTCATGATCTGCATGTGCTATCAATAGAACACCTGAGGAGCTTAGGTATCAATAGAAACCTCTGAGATGAGGTGCTGTGGGTTCTATTGTCCAGGATGGCACTTGCCATGACAGGTGATATCCTCTGTTGAGGTCTGGCTTGGTTTACATCTATGAAAATGCTTCCTTGTCTTTTTTGATGAGCCACCCAGTAGCTAACTGTTACACATATTCAAGTGGATGGTAAAAGATATTGTACATATGGAAAAATATACTGAATATACAAATTGGCTATTTTAATATGTCACAATAAAAATTTATGGGAATGAAAACAGGGCTACATTGACTCTCTTTAGTGGACTTTAGAATTGTTAATGCCCAAATCATTTTTATAAACTTTTCTTTAATGCTGCTTAGCCATATTAATTTGTTACAAATTCCATTGAACGCTTGCTATGGTCAAAATTATTGAATTATTTAACCTTTTACATTAAAATTAATTTTAAAACTGGTTACTCAAACATAAATGATACTTTCTCACTGTTAGTGTGAAATTCCACATGACTTAAATTTTTAATTCATCTGAAACATGTGAATTGTGCATGGCACCTGGGATATAATGGTTAATGTGATGGCCACTACTCAGGACGTGTTAATTTCATTGAAAAGTGCATCTAATCAAATAGGTAATTCCAGTAAAATTCTGTCGACACTAATAATAAATACCTGAAATGTATGGTGAATAAATAGCTTACGTTAATTACATTAATTGTTCAAATACACCAAAATTCACAGAGACCCAGTGTTAAACTTATTAGATGGCATACAGGATTTTTAAGGCTTACTAAAATTGAACTCCCACCCCAATTGATTAAATTTGATCAAAAGTCTGATTCTGTTTCCAATATTATTGCAGCTCTCAGCTTAAATGTAACAATTAAGTAGAAAAAGCAGCAGTCTGGTTATTGATGTACAATTAATCCCAGAATGGCAGAATATGAAGGTGACAAGGCACATTAATACAAATAGTTGGTACTGTCATATTTTATCTCTCTATATTCTTCCTCATGTTTCTGCTAACTTGAAAAGAAATATTTAATGATTAAATAGGGATTAGAAGTTTTCATTAATACTGAGGCATAGCAAGCTTCCTAAGAAATTTGTTGTGATCAGTTAGAAGTCAACACTAAATGTTAGATTGTGAAAGTCATAAATTGCAATAAAGTTTCAATGATGAATAAAAGTGTCAGTACATTTAAGATCATCAATCATTGTGTTTAGGAAGTCTATGTGGTAGGTACTTCAAAAATTGTTTAATATCTAGGTTAACCTTGGTCCTTACACAGTCTCTTAACACTCTTAAACAAAGGACCATTTAACTAGCTTTGAATTCCACTGGACTGAGATTGAATAGCTTGACTGTAATTTTCAATTTGACTGAACACAAAGCAAGATCCATTCATTCTAACTTACGAAGTACCCATGCATGCAAGCATACAATGTCTTTACTATTCAGTCAAAGGAAAAAGAGGACAGATGTACTATCAATGCTCCACAGGGGGCAGTTATTTTTGTTGTTTACCCTTAAGTGGCAACTGTGCTTTCATTTAATAGAAATACTAGTAACCTTTCTTTGGGCAATACAGTAAGGCTTTGTGAGCTATGACAGAAACTCCCAGAAATAAAGCTTTAGTTTAAAAAAATATACATTCTAGTCTGCCTTTTCAGTCTTTTACCAATGGGCATTTATTGTGGCTGTGGATGTAAACAGAAAAAGTGTGTCTGAACTGTTTTGAAGATGCTTTCAAGAAAGTCAGACAAAGTAACAGTTTTATTTTTCATCCTAACTGTAGATCTGTTGGTGGAGGGGTTGTAGCTTGTTTTATCTTGAGGTATCTGGTGGCAACTTTCAAATCTGTGAGGGACTTAACACATACTCAAAACAACCATTTAATTCAAGAAACCACATACTGTTCTATCCCACATATTCATACTTACAGCACACACACACACACACACACACACACACACACACACACACACATACATTTATGTATATATAGGCATGTATTTATTTATTGTGTCATCATAGGAGCTTGAATAACATTTGAGGACCAAAGAAAAACTATTAAAAAGTAAATAGTGTCCATTAATGTTCAAAAGTCATTACCAGTTTAAGCAAATCATTTCCCCAAGTAAGTAAACTTCACACCTTCATATTCAAACTACTGTTAGAATGTCCTAGTTGTCTGTATAGGTCTGTAAGACAGTAATGCAAGTAAGTATTTTGGAAGAGAATTAAAACATTTTCTGCATTTCAAATTTCTATGTTGTCCCTTGCTTTTGCCTTGCTGTGTTTTTTAATACAATTATTTTTAGTGTTCAAAAACATATTCTATAGCCATTCTTGGAGGCATAAAAATTATTTCTTTCAGTAAAGACATAACAAAGAATAACTAGATTACAATTATTTGCTTAGTAATTATAAATATAAAGTAGAAGATGCATTTTAGTTCAGCACACATGACAAGAGTTTTAGGTGTGGTGGGCATAATGCAACATATTGGATGTGATTTAATTTTGTGAGGTTATTTAATACAATTGATAGATACTAGCCTACAGTTACAAGTACATAAAGTGGAAATTTCTACTTTATATATAATATAAGGGTATTTTAAAAATTCTTCTATTTTTATTCATTTTCTTATCTTGTATAATAATACATCCTGACCCCCTCATCCTCTGCCTATACTCCTCTCAGTTCTCCCCATATCCCATCTATCCCAGATCTACCTACAACCCCTAAACCTCACCCCTTGCTTCTTCTCAGAAAAGACCAGTCCTCCCACAGTTACCACTCAAACAGGGTGTAACAAGATGGAACAAGGCTGGGTAGGTACAAATCCCTACATCAAAGGTGAACAAGGCAGCCCAGCAGGTGGAAAAGTGTACTAGGAGCAGGTAAAAGGGTCAAAGACACCCCCTTACTACCACTTGTAGGAATATTACAAGAACACCAAGCCAGGCAACCATAAGATATATTTAGGGGACACTGCAGGTTCATGTCTGCTGCTTCAATCTCTGTGAATCCCTAGTTCTAGCCAGTTGCTAGTTAGTTGACTCCTTGATGCTTGTTCTCCTGGTTTCCTGAACCCTCTGGTCCCAGCAATCTCTCCTCCCCTTCTTCCATGTGTTCCTGGAGCTCTTCATGATGTTTAGCCCTGGGACTCTGCATCTGCTCCCATCAGCTTCTGGGAGAAGCCTCTCTGATGGAAAATGGGCTAGGCACTTATCTATGAGTAGAGCATGGCATCATTGAGTCATCCCTGGCTATCCAGTCTCTACTTCCTGGCCTGCCCTGCAGTATCAAGCGTGGGTTCCCTCCTTTAGCATGGATTTCTGACCTTCCATTGTAGCAGTGACTCTTGTAGGGAGGATAGGTTATAGATCAAAGGTTTTGAGGCTGGGATGGTGTCCCAGTTTGACCAGCAAAAGAAGACTTGCCTGGTTACAGGAGATGGTCTATTTAGGTTCTCTATCCCCTATTACTAGAGGTCCTTCCTCGGTTCTTCCTGGTAGATCAGTGACTTTCCATTACACTAGGTCTTCTGATTCTCACCTAAATGTCCTCCAATTCTGGTTGTCTCTCCATATATTCTCTCAATCTATCCTTTTCTTTCCATATAGTCCATTCTCTTCCCATTCTCATCTTCCCACAGCCTACCTTCACATCTATTTCCCACTTTCCAGGGAGATCCCTGTGTCCCGACTAGGGTCCTACTTGTTGCATAGTCTCTTTGGGTCTGTGTCCTGAAACACCTTTGTCCTTTAATATGCACATATAAGTAAGTACATGAAATGTCTGTGTTTCTGGGACTGAGTTACCTCACTCAGGGTGATTTTTTGTAATGAATTGTATTCAGATTTTGAGAGGGATTTTGTTGAATCTTTAGGTTGCTTTTGGGAAGATAGTCAATTTTACTATGTTAATCCTAACAATCTAGAAGCATGGGTGATCCTTTGAATTTATTTGATGTATCTTGCCTCTGTAGTTCTTGATCACTTTTCCAGGTTTTTCATTTCCAAGATTCCCTTGGTTTATGTTTTCTTTATGGCTTGCTTTTTCATTTTCATAACATTGTTATTCATTTCCTTCAATTGTTTGCTTGTCTTTTCTTGGCTTGTTTTATAGGATTTATTCATTTCTTCTATTTGTTTGTGCTTTCCTATGTTTCTTTGATGAATTTACTCAATTCCTCCCATTGTTTGTCTTATCATTGACTTCTTTGAGGGATTTATTCATTTCCTCTTTAAGGACCTCGATTATCTTCATTAAGTTGGTTTTAAGTTTTTTTTTTTCTTTTTTCTTCTGGTTCTGCTGCATGGGAGTGTTCAAGACTTCTTTCAGTAGCACAGTTGGGCACTGCTGGTCTCATATTGCTCTGGTTGTTGTTGGTAGTGTTTTTACACTGGCTTTTAGGAATCTGGGTTTGGGGTGATTATAGGTTTATGTGTGAAATTTCTGAGTTTGTCTTGGTTGGATGGATGTTTGTTCCTTAGTTTCTTTTTCCTCTTTTGTGTTTTCTCTTTGAAACCATTTATCCAGCGAAAAGTCTCTACCCAAGTTGGAGGCTAAGACATAGATCCAATACTTTTGGCTGGCTGGTGTGGCTTGGTACTACTGGATGGCATGGACTGTGATGGTGCTGGGAGCTGTCCTTTGGAGTAGGGTGATGGATGGTGGGACTGGAAGAGAGGGAGAAAGGGCTACAGAGGTGTGGAGTGTATGAAAAGAACCAATTGTTCCGCAGGCAGAATGCCTACCTGGTTTTTCCACTGGCATGGGCTGTCAAGGGTATGTTTTAAACCCACTTGAATGTGGGATTGTCTCACAGCTAAGAGTAGTTTGAGGGTACTTAGGAAACCAAGATCTCATTCTGAAGAGCTGGTAGGAATCTGGACCCTGCTCCTCAGTAGCAGGCAGGCCACAAGCCACAGCAGGATACTGCCCCCGCCAAGGAAATGCTATCTGGCAAAATTGTTTATCTGGAGTTGCAACTAAACCCTTCCATATAAGGTCTATCCTTCTATCCCCAGAAAAATACCTAAGCCTTTCAAAATGCAAGTGGGACCAATGAGCTTCCAATGGGATACATTCTTATGGCTATAAATATGTAAGCACTTCCCCCAATAAATGAGTTCAAGCCCTCTGCCCTTGACTCCCTAGAATCTGGCTCGTTTTTTTTGGCTCACAGATCTCTGATCTAGCACCATAGAACCATGCTACTGTGCATCTTCCCTCCTGGAGGCTGCCACTGCTTCTGGCCAGTGGGTGGTGGAGCTACCCTGCAGGACTGGAAAGCCGCAGTGGGATTTATTATTTTGTAATACTTGATTATCATTATGTTCACAAAAACTCTAGGAACCACAAATAAGAGATGACACAGACTTGTATTTCTGAAACTGGCTTTAGTTGCAGACAGTAGTCCTACTTCTGGACAGTCCTTTAAGAATTCCCAATGTCAGGTATGCTACTTTGAACTTGTGTCTGTGTTTCCCTGTGAACTTTTGCTCTGAACAGATTTCTATCTCACTGTATAATGTACACAGTTTTGAGTCAGTTTGTTTCCCATAATCTGTTTCCTATTGCAATGTGCCTCATCACCAAGTGTCAAAACTGATAATTTCTTTTGTTTATAAAAGATTATTACTTTTTTGCAAGCATACTCATGTGTATGTGTGCATGCATGAGAGAGAAAGAGAGAGAGAGAGAGAGAATATTTGTATGTATATTTGCATGCATGGAGGCACATGTTTATTTGTGATTGTGTGTGAAGAGGCCAGAGTTTGATGCAAGGGGTCTTCCTTAATTGCTCTCCACTTTATTTATTGAGGTACAGTGTTGTAAAAGTTTATTTTCAGTTATGTTTAAAATGGTTGTTTTGTGCATTATTGGGTGAGGGGCTGCCTAGGCCTTGGCAATTGTATTGTCTGCAGGTGTTAGCTTTATGTGGGGGATATTTGATTGCTCATGATCTACATATCTATCAATGGAACACCTGAGGACCTTAAGTATCAATAAAAATCCCTGAGAGGAGATCTCAACATTCCACTGTTAAGGATGATACTTGCCATGATAGTGTTTCCCTCTGCTGTGGTCTGGTAGGGTTTACATCTACGGGTATGCCTCCTTTGTCTTCCTTGTTGAGTGACACAGCAGGGAACTGTTACAGTTATAGTCTCTCAGTGAATCTCAAGCTCAACAATTCTGGTTAGTCTACTTAACCAGCTTGCCTTGGGATCCCTTTTTCTGTCTCCTGAGTACTGGATGCTGACATCACTGGCAAGTGCCATGCTTACCTGGGTACACATGGGTTCTAGGTATCTGAACTATACTCTTCACACTTGCACTGCAAATGATTTATATACTGACACATCTTCCTAGCCTTAATAATTTCTAAAATAATAACCTGTAGATGTAAATCATCTTGTCATTGTTATTTCTTTATATGCTTCCATAACTGTCTGTGTAAGTATCTCAGTTTTCTGGGGAATTAATATGTAAATTAATGTATATTCCCGAATTACAAACCACATTTTTGTGTGAAAATCACCAGGAATGTTATGACAGAAATCTGAACTTCATAAAAGGATCCTGTGGAGTGCTGAGGATTGGTATAACATTATAATCCTTGGGGTGAACAATTTATGCACACTTCAGATGAGGATTCTTAAGAACAAAGGTAGAACGTTTCTGATGACCTTCTTTTTGGACTAATCTAGTTTTCATCTTGAACTTAAAGGAAGAGAAATCTATGAGGGAATCCAAATAACCTGCTCTTTCTGCTAATACTTGCTTCAAATTGTATAGCATTGTAATATATAGTAGATTGCCAGTTTGTGATATGGAAGAATTAGGGCGACACTCAGCTGCTATTTTTGAGTTGTTCTTCTTTTCCAGTAATAAAACCCAAACCAGGAATTTATTTCAAAATGTCTGTTATAATATATATAACTTGACTAATATGGATCTGCATTAATGTTTATTTAACTTATGAATGTATGATAAATTTCAAATCTTCAAGAAAGAAAAATGCTTTTGTTATAATGCTACTAGAATTGTCCAACCCCATAGTCTCATAGATTTTAATACTTGATCCCAAGATCTGAAGTTGTGGAACTCTTTGGAAAAATTTAAGAGGTGTGGCCTTATTGGAGGGGGCTTTGACACTCAAAAAACCACAGCATTCTCAGTTAGCTGTCACTTGCTTGTAAGTCAAGATGTAAGCTCACAGCTACTGCTCTAATACCTTGCTTGTCTCACTTGCGACCATACTCTTTGCCACAGTGCTTATGGACTCTAACCCTCTGAAACAGTGAGCCCTGAGTTAAATGCTTTATTTTATAAGTTGCCTTGGTCATGGTGTTTTATCACGGTGATAGAAAATTAACTAAATCAGAAGTAATTATGATTAGATTCAGAAAAGAAAGAAAAACAACTATGAGATGATCTTAGGTTCTTGGCAGGAATTAAATTATGAAACACTATAACATGCCTAAAATCAAGAAAAATAGAAAGTAAAATTTTGAGTTTGGCATTTACCTCAAGTGAGAATCTGTGTTTTCCCTATTAAACTTTGTTGCACAAGTGAGACTGGATTGAAGAGTGGATGGAATAAAAATGAACCTTGAACAAATGTCAAACTCAAATAAATAACCTGCATATAAGACATCCCAGTAGCAATTTAAAGTCAGATAAATATTCTATCTTATATTAGAGGAGACAAGATTTAATTTCTTCCCATTAACTTTTACTTGGTTGGTAGGAATAGTTTATGATATAGAAATTTGGGTCAGGGAAAGAGAAAAAGGAAGGACAAAGGTTAGAAATAAAGGTATAAGAAGTACTAAGCTTGTCTCTCAGTTTTTTCCAGAGTTAGCCAAATGTGCACATCAATTCTTCATTGTATTTGAGATGGGGTATGGACTGCTTTATGGCCTTAGTTAATGAAATCCTTTTGAAGAGCTAAAGTCTCTTGTCCGTGTCACCCTGATGTGCAGTGATGGCAGTTATAAATGTCCTTCTATCAAAAATTTTATTCAACTAGCTTCAATTCACAACAGTGTTAAGTTTAGAAGATCGTTGTGACACCTGCTCTGCTTTAGCCAAATTTTAATTACACGCAGCTCTGCTCAGAAAAAGACAAGTGTTTTTCTGAGTTTGGTTGCGAGAGTGATGCTGATTGCCTGGGGACCAGGCTGCATTCTGCGAACACAAATCTTCACTTCTTAAAAAAGCTAGTACAAAGTCATCAATAAAAAGGAACATACAAAAGAAACACTATCCCTTAAAGGGAGTGTGGCATGAATGTTTTTGCTGGATTCCAAACACCCCACTTCTTAATCTGAACTTCATTGAACTCCTTTGATCAGAAAGGGGTAGTATCTGTTGGTGAATTTAATGTGACATATTATGCCTTTGGGGGCGTGGATAGAAGAGAGTGGAATGAAACAGTCTTAGATCACTACCACTGGCTGTGCACATCCTAAAACTAAGACAGGATGTGAGAGTGAATCTTTGGAACAAAATAGAAATAGGGTTATGGGTTAAATTTTTAATGAAAGAAGTGTTGAATCTAAGTAGTCAAAGGCTCAGTAATATACTGTAGTTTCTTTAGATTATGTTCAAAGGAAAACATGATTTTTACAGTCATTTTAGCAGTTACTTTTATTATATAACTTTTTTTTTCCTGCAGAAGGGTAATAAACTAACAGATGGTAGGTTTTCTGTCTTATAAACAGTTCCATTTAAAATAATGCTTGCTTTGGAAGCAGATGAAGATGTAACAACCCCTAGGGAATCCTGCTCTTCCTAGGAAGTCAATAAATATCATCAAGAGGTTAGCAGAAATACGGGCTTGGAGGAAAAGTTGGTTATTTCAAGTCAGTTTACCTATTATAAACAGCAGGAAAAATCACATCAAAGGGGGCCTCTCATGTTATATTTAAAATTATGGAAATTGAAACTGAATTTTACTCTCAATTCTAGATTGAAAATAGAAGAATTAGAGAGATACTACAGTCAATTGTGTTTTTAAAGAGTAAACAAGGCAGAAAGAGCAAACCTAAATGTCTGTAGAAGCCAGGAGGGTAGCAGGTATGTTTGAGACCACAAACATACAACTGAGGAGTAGGGTCTATGACATTCCTGTGTATTGCCTTGCCTCAAGGTAGTTAGTATCAGAGTCTTAAGGACTTAGTGTACTTATCAAATAAAAGGAATCAATGCTAGTGCCTTCTTGCCTTAGGGCCTGGCAAATGAACAAGTAAGTAAACAAATACTTGATTTATTAAAAGGACCATGAAAGCCTCATCTGGGTCTGAAACTGGTCCTACAATTTAAATTGGGAAAGTGCTTATATGGCACTTCATTACAGATTGGTGAATGATAGAGCAGGTGATAACTGACTTAGAGTTGTTGCTAGATCACAGTATGGAATTTGCTAAAGGTTGTTAGTAAAATGGACAGAGTCAAGTATTGTGTTCAGAAAATGTTATGTAACATAGTGTAGTAAGGGATGTTAAATGAGTTTGGGGATACAAGTTGAAGCTTTGTGCAACATTGGATACCATGCTATATAATTCACCAAGTCTGGACTGCTTAAATGACTCAGCCTGACAGGATTGGATCGGATCTCTAGGTTCACAGGTGGAAGGAGAGAACCAACTCCTAGTAGTCATCCACTGACTTCTGCATATGTATGTTGGCATTGGCACCCCCCCCCCAATTTGTGAATGTGCACACACACATGTACATGATAAATAAATGTAAAAACTAAGTATTTTTAGTCAAGTCTAAATCTGGCATATTTGATAGGCAATTGCTTCTAAGCTCTTCTGTCCTTCCTTAGAGACATTTATGACATTAATGAATGTCACAGGTAAAAGTGACCTTACTTTTTACAATATCTACTTCAGTCTTCCTTTACTAATAGAAGAATAGAATCTAGAGAATTGACATAGCTTGTTGAAGCTCACATAGTTGCAAGAACTACACTGTTCATTTAACTATGTATACTTCTTAACTGGGTTTCAGTCCAATTTCTTTTTGTATAGCTGTTACATTTTGTTTGGCTTTAGTTGATTTTTAAAAAAATTCTTGGAGTTACACAAAACAGTATAACTTCTAAAGAGCTGTGTAAGTTTCTGCCAAGGAAATCAATAAGACTTGATATTCTGTCCCCTCCAAGTGTGAAGAAAAATTCGTTCAGAAGAATTTAGCTGGCTTCTACTATTTTAGGTGCTCTGTGCAAATGATTTAAAATGTTTGGTAAATTAACCATAGTGTGTTGATTACAACAATCTTGGCCATGATGATTTGTAGGTAGTCATTCTTTTTTTTCTGAAATGCTGATTGTAATCATGACTTGCTGCCATACCCGTCAGTTGTGTCTAAAGAAGTTTGACTTTGTTCAAAGGGCAAAGAGACAAATACCTGTGTGCTATGATTTGAAGTCCAGTCTTTAATGGTATGCTATAGGCATTACAATGTCATATGTTCACTATTGATTATAGTTTATATCAATAAAAATGACCTTCCTTATCTCCTTTCATATATTTTGTTCTGATTTTTACTTTTATTATATTCAACAGGCCATCCTTGACACTTTGCTTTTGAATGTGATTGACTTGTGCACCATGAAAATTTTAAGTACATTCGGGCATTGTGTTTATGAAAGATATCACACAGTAAACAGGTCACACATGATGAAGATCAATTGATCTAATTCACTCACTGTGTTGGTATGCTAATGACATATAAAAAGTATATAAGCCACAAAATCATGGTTCTGGGGTTAGAAAGATGGCTCACTAGTTGTGAGACTTATTGCTCTTGCAGAAGACCTAGGTATGATTACTAAACCCCACATGAAGACCCATGACCATCTGTAACTCCAGTTCCAGGGGATCCAGTGCCCTCTTTTGACCTTGGTATGCAGCAGGCATACATGTGGTACACAGGCATACATACAGACAAAACACCCAATCAGGTAACTTAAATTAAAATCATTGAAAGACCTATTAGTTTGTGGTTCTGTAGGTCTTAACTGTAAGAAGTTGCCATTGATTCTCTACTGAGGTTTTACTTGTTATAAACTACTCATTGGGTTCAGTCTTTGGAGTTTTCTGAGAAGAACCTGCCTTTAGTGTTACACAAGTTGTTGGTCAGATTCTTTATATTTTAGAATTCAGATTTCTTCTTTGTTAGTTGCTCTCACCTGTCATCCTTTCAGTTCCTTAAGCCTATTCACATTTGTTCTCATGAAAATTCATGACATTAACAAGTGTCTTAGGTACTGTTCTATTACAGTGATGAAACACCACACCTGACAACTTATAAAAGGAAGCATTTATTCATGGGCTTGTTCACAGTTTCAGATGGTTAGTCCATGACTATCATAGTAGCGGGTGTGGCAATAGGCAGGCAGGCAGGCAGGCAGGCCTGGGAATATAGCAGTAGCTGAGAGCTTGTATCTTATCTGTAATTCGCAGGGAGATAGAGAAAGAGAGATAGAGATAGAGTCATATATAAACCTTTTATAACATGAGAAATACAGGCATAATACAAATTTTCATGTTCTTAGGGTTGAAGCCTGGATCCTCTATGTGTTAGGTTAAAGCTCTATTATTAAGCTAAAGTCCCATAATAATACAAATCATTAGTGATTTTCTTTCCTTATGGCATATCCACAGTAAGGTAAACATGTGGGATCCATGGATGACAGCAAAAACCTAAGAACAACTTTTATATAGTAAGTTTAAGAAGAACAGTTATACCAGGCAGTGGTGGTGTATACCTTTAATCCTAGTACTTGGGAGGCAGAGGCAGGTAGATCTCTGTGAGTTCTAGGCCAGCCTGGTCTTCAGAATGAGTTCCCGATCAGCCAGAATTGCAACAGAGAAGCCTTGTCTCAAGAAAAAAAAAGAATCGTTATAGTTAAATTGTTAGTCACTTTTAAAACAGAAATAGGGCCAGTGAGATAGTTAAGTTGGTAAAAAGCAGTTACTATGATATGACTCATATCATAGTAGAAAAGAATTTATTCTTGAAAGTTGTCCTCTGACTTCCACCTGGAAGTCATGGTATAGTGGCACACCCAACACAACACCACTTAAACACAAAAATAAAGAAATATAAAACAAAAGAAATAAATAAAACAGAGCCAATGTCCTAAAGATTGAAATTAAAATTAGAAACTAGAAATCAAATTAAAAAAAAAAAAAACAATACAGTTTTCAAAATGGACTGGTTATACTGTATGTGCCTCTTTGGTACTTTAATTTCATTGGAATTATCTTTGAATTCTAAGAGTTAATATGAATTGTCAAAGATAAATTACTGGTAAAGTGGAGATAGGCTATAATACAAGATGGAATTTGATGATTTTCTATAACTTTGGTATCTTCAATTCTCTCATTCCTCCAGAGTTGATACAATCAATCCAATTGAAAGGTCTAATGCACTTTGCAATGAACAAGTAATTTAGTAACAGCCTATAACTAAGGCTTAAATTTCTGACTTTTATGTTTCTGGTTTGTTTTTTTTAGTTGCCTCTTTCCTCCAAGCAGCACCCTTTCGGTGAATGCTGAGGTGTTTGTTTTCACTAATGTTCTTATTACCCCTGTGGAGTTTCATTGCTTATGGATATGAGAAATTAGAGTGTGCAGTAACTATCAAGATGAGGATATCTTCCTGTGAATAAAAACAGAAATATAAATTTAGACTCTAACCTTCAGATTTTTAAATCTTACTCTGCTACCATGCTAAATTTTTTTTTTTTTTGTCCTTTACATGAAGCAAGGGGTGGAAGTTAGTATAAAATGCTTTACTACATGTGCCTATTGAAGAGGCATTTTATGACTTTCTTGAGTGGCAGTAAACTACATTTCACTGAGCTTGTTTTATAAGTCACAATGCGTTTTTAAAGATGAGCTACCAATTCATTCTGCTGAATGTAGTTAGTTTTATAGATGATAAATATAACACAGGAGAGAGCAGGTTCTCTTACTGTAAAACTATTCTTGCCTTGTTTCAAGAGAATTAAAGAATAAATAACTCATGAGAGCATAAAACCAAGAGTGTATATGTTTGTATTCTATGAGAGAGATCAAATGCAGCCAGCATCCACTGTAATATTAAAGTAGCAAGCAATTTGCTTGTTACCTATTTTTTCCTATTGGATCAAAATAAATTCCCTAAAATGTGCTCCCACTTTTATGTGCTCCATTTCTTCTTATTTCCTCTCTGGGTAGGGTTTCTTTGCTTGGAGTTCACAGTGTGCTTACTTTATGGCTAAGAAATGTGTATATGCTTCTTAAGAGGTCTAGATACCATTTAATCACCCACTGTGAAGAAAGCCACCCAGTGTTATCTTGGTAATCAACACCTTTCAGTGTAATCTTCCCCATATTTTTCCAGTGACATGATTGTTGGAATTTTATAATTGCCCTCAGTGAATCCTCATGCTCTAAGTTCCACAGGAAAAAAGCCTCAGTTTTAATACAAGACATTCAGGATCATTTGACTACATGCACTGGACTACATATTTTATTGTGCCAGAATTAAGAGAAAGGTACCCTAAATGTCAACAATAAATCATACCTATGCAGCACTTATCCTAGGATCAGCAAGTAGAACTCAGTACAAGTACTTACTTATCTTTTTCTTAACTACTCATTATATATAATTTGTTTTTATTGTTCATTTTGTTTTTAACTCTTAATGATTTGGGCCAGTTGCTTGAATTTGAGCATATTATCTTGATTTTATAGGAGTATCGGTCTTTGTTCATCCTTCCTTTAGTCATTTAATGCCACTGAAATGTCTTAAAACACTTTTATATAACAATTTGTATCAGTGTTATTTTGGCCAAGGCAGGACTATATTCCACTAAGTCAGCTTGCAGTGCAATAATAAAATATAAATGGAGTAACTTTTAAAGATCAGAAATTTATTTCCTAGGATTCTGGAAGTTAAGACAGATGTCCAGAGTCAAGGATGACTGATGAAGGTCTGCTTACTTATTTTATAGATTTTGATGATTAGTATTGACTGTCAACTTGACATTGTCTAGAATACAAAACAGATAAGCCTCTGGGCATGCCTGTTAGGGATAATCTTGATTAATTGAAGTGTGAAGATTTACCATTGCTCAACAGTACCATTCTCTGGGCTTTGGTTCTGGACTGAATAAGAGGAGAAACCTAGCTGAGCAGCAGCATTCATTGATCTCTTATTGTCTGTGAATACATTGTGAACAGCTGACTCAAGCTCCTGTTGCCAAGATTCCCCTCCCATGATGGAATAAACTAAAGGACTGTGAGCCAAGAAAAATGCTTCAACTGATGCAGAAGTTTATTTTTAGTTATGTTTAAAATGATTGTTTTGTGCATTATTGGGTGAAGGACTGTCTAGACCTTGTCATTTGTTTTTTCTACAGATGTTGGATTTATGTAAAAGATATTTAGTTGCTCATGATCTGCAGTTGAGAACATAGAACTCATAGAACACCTGAGGAGCTTAGGTATCAATAAAAACCCCTGAGATGAGAGGCTGAGAGTTCTACTGTCCAGGATGGAGCTGACCATGACCAGAGGTTCCCTCTACTGGAGTCTGGCAGGGTTTGCACCTATAAAAATGCCTCTGAATCTTCTTTAGCCACAGCAGTATACAGCCTCATTTTTTCCCTTAAGTTATTTTTGTAAAGGCATTTTATCACAGCACCAGGAAAAGTAAATGATACATAGATAATAACTTCTTGATGTTTCCTCATGATTCAGGAGACAGTAGTTTCTCTTGGGATTCTTTTATGAGGTCACTCATTACACCTATTTCTTTGGGTCATGACATCAAAGACTAGGCATTTCCCAAATGCCTCACTTTCTAATACTATTTCCTTGTGGTCAAAATTTCAACATGTGAACTTTGGGAAGAAAAATATTCAGACTCTTACAAACTTCAGAAGACAGAATTCCATATGAATTTTTTGATGTAGTAGTTCTGAGGCCTGCTTCTGTTGAAATTCGTATGCACCAGGTACAGAAATACAGATCCTAAAATCACATGACTATGGGAAGATCCCAAATCTGTATTACAAGAGTCAAGAAAAGTAAATAATGACAAATATCAAAAGATTTTTCTGTTCAGCACACTAATTCAAACGTGCAATAAAATAAATAAAAAAGTTACATTGCCTAAGGGAATGAAGTAAGGATTCCTTGGAAGTAAGGACTTTTTGTTTAACAACCATCACATCAAGTTTTCAGAGAAAGTTTTCAGAATAACAGTGAAAAATGAAGTATGCACCTTTAAAGATTTGTACGTAAAAGGCATCAAAGCACTACATACAGACAAACCAGGACTACAAATTAAGTTTGTAGAAAAAGCAACAGAATGGTTCTGCATAAACAGAGGGCAGTTTTCACTCCAAATAAATTGATCAGGTAAAGGAGAAATAGTGGTAATTAGGAGTATAGTAAGATTTCCACTAAAAAATAATGAAATGAATATGTATTTTCTGAGCATATTTTTTTGTAGCAGATATTTATACTTTGCAAATCTTGAATCTTGGTTAAGTATCATCTCCTTCCCTTAAATGGTAATTTATAGTGGTCCATTTGCAGGAAAACATAATGAATGCTGTGTACAGACTTGGCCAAGAATGGTGCTTGGCTTTAAACAAGCAATCACGTAAAATGTAAAATTAGAACATATCTGTAAAACAAACACAACACACTAATCCAAGTTCATAAAACTAGTCTAGAATAAAAAGTTAAATAAAATTTCCAATCTTACAATGACATTCTTCCATCAAACTAGAAATTCGCTCAAGTGAATTGCTTTCTAAGGAAAATGATTGTCATCAAATTATTAGAAAATAGCTGAAGACATGATGGAGACTTTAGCGACAGCAAGATGTGATATAATGATTGAGAAGTTGAACCCAAGCTTTTCAGATATATGGAGTATATGCTGAACCACTAAGCAAGATGTCAGTTTCTTCTTTGTTAACTAATTATTGTAGTTCTGTGGGGGAAATACAAACAAAAAATGAAGGACAGTAAAACAGAATACTATATATTATATGTAAAATATTGGAGGCAAAGAAAAATGATGTATATAAGGTTATATTATTTAGAAAAATAATTGATAGCATCAATGAGCATGTAAAAGTCTATGTTTGAAGGAATTTTATTGGAGACTTAATATTTTTTTCTTTCTTTCAGTATTTTTATTTATTTTTTATTTTACGTACATTAATGTTTTTCCTGCATGTATGTCTGGGTGAAGATATCAGATTACCTGTAACAGGAATTAAACAGTTATGAGCTGCTATATGAGTGCTGAGAATTGAATCTGTGTCCTCTGAAAGAACAACCAATACTTGTAACCACTGAGACATCTCTCCAGCCCCCAAGACTTAATATTTTATCCAATAATGGGAAGCCTTACCTCAAGCACCTGCAATATCCAAAAGACAGTGTCAAGTGAATACCAACACATGAATATAAAATAACCTTAGACAGTTTACAAAGATAAACCTTTTATATAAAATAAAGGCTATACTATCCTAAAACATGAAATCAGTGAAAGCAGTATGTGAGAAAGAAATACAATAAAAGCCATTGTGTCCATTGCTTTTCTATTGCCATGCTGAAACAACATAACCAAGGCAACTTAGAAAGTGTTTAATTGGGTTTAAAGGCAAAGATAGCAGAACAAAGGCATGATAGCAGGAACAGCAAGAGCTCACATATTAATCAGAATGCAGGGGCAGAGATTGGGAATATTGGGAATGACATCTGTCTTTTGAAATATCAAAGTCCATAGGTTCTCAGCCCAATAATTTGTCACCTTTAGTGACATACCTTTTCTGAAAAAGCCACACCTCCTAGTCATTCCTAAAACGTTCTACTAATTGGGGACCAAGTATTCAAATATATGAGCCTATGAGGACCATTCTCATTCAAACCACCACATTTCATTCCATGACCACATAGGCTGCTGGCCATAGCATACTGCAAAATGATTGTAGTCCCTTTAGTCTTTCACAATCTCGACAGAGTTATAGAAAGGAGATTTTTAAAAAGTAGTCAAAAACAGTGCATGAAAAAAAGGGGCAATAAGAAAGTTAACACTGATGTAATCAAATAATAATTCTACCTTGTTTTCTAAATTGTTCTGTTTTCCTGAAGCACCTTCTCTAAAATAGTGTGTGTTTAAAGGCTTTAGTCTTTCCAGTCTTCTCAGCACAAACTCTTGAATAAAGGAAATCTCAGCATACCTCAAACTTAAGAAATCATTTTATAATTTCACTCTTTAAAAAAAGGTTCATTTTTGTGGATATTTGTTTGAGATTTTCCTAAACATTTTAGTCATAGACACTCTTCTTTCCCCACTGCTTCCCAGACATACCTCCTTCAACAGCCATTCCAGTGTGTGTCCTTTTTAATTTTTTAACCTATCAAGAACAATTTATGTTGGCAAAATATTTCTGTGTGGGTTCTTCACTGGAGAGTGATCAACTTACCAGGGATGCACTCTTAGGAAAGACTGTCTTTTCCTCTCCAAACAGCCAACAATTACCAGTAGCTCCATGATTTGAGGTAGGATTTCATGCTCAACTTTAATGCTGGAACTCCATGCTGGAATTTGGTATGGCTTTGGCTAACACAGGCTTTCATGCTTTTGAACCACTGTGAGTTCATATGTGTAGCTGCCCTGCTGTGCCCAGAAGACATTATTTCCTTGCAGTCATACACTGCCTCTGCCTATTATACTCTTTCCACCCCTCTTTATCAGTGACTTTTAGCTTTGGGAGGAGGTGTTATGGCATGTATGTTTTATTTAGGGCCGAGAATTTGGCAATCTCTTATTCTCTGCACCTTGATCAATTGTAGATCTCTATGTTAATCACCATCTCTGCAGATGGAGGTTTTTCAGATGAAGGTTGAGAAATGTACTGGTTTATGGGTAAAATGATAAATCATTAAGAGTCAGTTTAATACTATATCTATTTAGAAAAATAATAATAGTCAGTTCTTCCCAGGGCCTAGGATCTATCTAGTTATATGTTCATAATCTGATAATGAATATCATTTTGTAAAATGGGAGTTAAATCTAATCAGAAAGTGGTTGGAAACCAAGCATAGTAGCATGCATTTTTAATCCTAGCACTCAGGAGGCAGATGCAGGTGGATCTCTGTGAGTTGAAGACTACTTTATTCCACATAGCAAGTTCTAGGCCATTCAAGACTACATAGTTTCTTGACTAAATAATGGTGCCATTTATGGATTTCATTTTGGGGAACAGGACTTAAATACAATCAGAGAGTGGTTGTTTATTCTGATGTTTATACTATTATTGCAATAGTGGATATGTCTTGCTCATTACTGTAGCTATTAGAGTCCCCACCTGGATGTTATTGGTGATTACTTTTCTTCTCTAGTAGTATACATAGTACCTTCTATCACTATGAAATCAATCCAGTAGCGAGGAAGATTCCTGTCATTACCAGTTGATTTCTCCATATTCTATGGTTTGAGTATGTGGATTTTTTTTTTTTTTGCAATAATGCAATTGCCTGTAACGTTTGGGGGGGGATGGGCTATGGGACCTCACCGACCAACTAGTCTAAAATAAAACCTAGTCCTTACACTGAGTCTTTCATTTGTTAACCTCTAGGGTTTAGTAGACACACTGTTGCCCTGTTATAGGGTAACTCCATTTTGAGTCTTTTGATGAATATGAATGTATATATTTTATGAAGCTTCTATAATAGTAAGATTTCATGATTGTTTTAAACTATGCTTAGTGTAATTTATCATTTCCCATACTCTCTCCTGAAAGGAGTAATTCTCAACTATAGCAATACACAAAAAGCATACCAGAAACATTCACATCCATTTATGTCTGGGTCTGATACAAAAGAGTCCATTAACTGAGTGGGGCCTAAAGGGGGCTACATTGTAAATGATCTAAATGGGGAGAGCCAGAGTAGTAAACCAGTGCTATTCCTGCATTAGTTCTAAAATTTTACCTTGGGGAAAAATTCTCTGGTGAAAACGTTTTATAAAGACAGATTTCTGATCCCCAAAACTTCAAACTTCATAGCCTGAGGACGTGCTTAGAATGCTACATATTGAAGAAGAATACAGGTGATACAGATATAGATATCCTAGGAACATGTATTATGAAACCATACATTAAATCTTGTCTCTCATCACATGATCCCAGTGTTGTAATTTTGGCCTCATGATATATGAAAAGTGGTTACGAAATCAATGTTTTCAGAAGGCCCACTGAAAAGTGCTGCTTCATTATGTCAGACTAAGTGGATTTTGTGATTTCTGTCTTATGTGTGAACCATGTAGAAACTCAGAGCATGTTTTATCCATATTCCTATTATTTAGAAAACGTTTCCAAGGGTTTCGTGGCACATACCTTTAATCCTAGCACTTAGGTGGCAAAGATAGGTGGGTCTCTGTGAGTTCAATGACAGGCTGGTATAGTGAGTTTCAGGACAGTCAAAGCTATGCAAAAAGATCCTGTCTCAACCCCTACCCTCTCAAAAAAAAAAAAAAAAGAAAGAAAAGAAATAAAAAAAACAAAAAAAAAAAAAAGAAAATAAAAGAAGTAAGCCTGGGTTAAAGGAGCTCTGCTTGGCCAAAAGATCAGAGATCTTCGGATCTGACAACTTCTTACTAGATTTTGGCCAGGAGGATAATACTGTAAGCAGTAAGCTAAAATCTATTACTTGTGATTACAGAACTGACATGTCATCTTTCTTAATAGCCATTTGCTTGATATAACTCTCAGTAACTAGGAGGAATATTGTGTAGTTTTTCATTTCTATGACACATACCTGAGAAAAATCATCTTTTTTTTAGGAAATATCTTTAGATAGACAATGTTATGGCTCACACGTACCTGGATCCTACTAAATATTTCAAATTTAATTATTCTCAATTATTTTCTCATTCTATATCTTTCTATGACATTATGCTAAATTTTGCATTTTATATTGTGCTGCATAGATAAATCAATTCATGTAACAATGATCCTAAATTTTATTTTGAGCTTTTTAGAGTAAATTTAAAACCTACTAGGCTTAATTTCTTCCCTTGCTTGCTCTTTCACAATATTTATGATTATTGATATTTGCTTAATATTGAATAAAAACTCCAGAATCAGGTTTGTAGGTATAAATTTGTCAGGAATTTAATGTAATCTATATTTAATAAGTTGTCATAGAGAATACTGATATTTTAAGGAAGCAGAACAATAAAGATTTTGGATAATAGGTTTGCTAACAGTGCTAAAGGAGAAGTCAAATAAATTTTAGGAAAGTAGATGGAAGAGCTCAGTTAAGTTTTCTACATTTCTGGGTTAGTGATCTGAACAGATAAGAATTTCCAACCCAATAAGGCACAGAGTAAATAATAATACAAACATTTATTTATTTATCTATTTGTGTGTGTGCATGTGTGTGTGTGTGTGTGTGTGTGTGTGTATGTGTTTTGAATAGTGAAAAAGAGTGTTAAATCAAAAAAAAAACTTTTACTTTGGAAGTAATTCCAAATCTTGATAAAAAGTTGCAAGAATGTTACAAAACACCTGAATAACCTTTAGTAGTATATCATACTACAAACTTATTTTACTGGCTTGTCTCCACAACCCACACCCAGTTTATGAATTACTAGGAAGCAAGTTGCAGATATGTAAGGGAATATTTAATCATTTAGTCCAGCAGCATGGCTTCTCTGGCAAGGGATTGCATTGAAGGCAATGTGGTAGCTAGAAAGGGATCAAATCCAGGGATCTATAGGAATAGATCACATTTAGATGTCTAAATGAAGGGATCACATTCAAATACCTGTGTGATCCAGATACACCTACCTTTAATCCCAGTATTTAGAAGGTGGTGGTGGTGCAAGTCTTTAATCCCAGCATTTGGGGGACAGGAGAATAGCTCAGAAGGAGTCAGTTTCAGACAGGAAGTGAAATCTGAGATGAGTCATAGTGAAGGGAAGGTTGGCAGAGTGAGTCAGAGTGAGGACATGATCAACTCTCATGATAGGAAAGCAGGCTGTCAGCTCAGATACCACATGGAGGATAAGACAGATAGGCAGTCTGAGGAGTCTGAGGAAGTCAGAGTCAGCCAGAGTCAGCCAGTGTCAGAAGAGTTCAATCAGAATCAGTCAGCTAGTTCAGATGGTCAGTTTGAGCCAGTCAGCTTGGAGAATTTGAGCCAGAATAGCTAGTGAGTTGAATCAGCTAACTAAAAGAGTCAGTTGAGTTCAGTACACTCTGAGTTCAGAAGAAGCTAGTAAGAGTGAGTCAGTCAGTAAGTAGTAAGTCTCAAAGGCTGAAATGTTCTAGGTTTAGGTTTGAAGATTAGATTGTACAGAGGTTGAAGCCTTTCAGTTCTAGGCTTGAGATTAGATTGTAGGGACACTAAAACCCTCTACTTCAGTCAGAGAAGTTACAGGAGTCAGCCGGAGTCAGCCAGAATCAGAAGAGTTCAGTAAGAAGGTCAGTTTTAACCAGTCAAGCTTGAAGAATAGTTTAAGCCAGAAAAGTGAGTGAGTTGAATCAGTCTACTAGAAGAGTTAGTTGAGTTCAGTACAGCCTTGAGTTCAGAAGGAACTAGTCAGAGTGGCTCAGTTATCTGTAAGTCTTCTATTTCTCAGTTATCTGTAAGGCTTATATGTTCTAGATTGTAAGGAGGCTGAAGCCAAAGCCTTCCAGTTCTAGGCTTAAGAACAGATTGCACAGAGGCCCGTAATGCTCCAGGGCTCCAGGACTATGACAGGTGATTGAATTAGGCAAATATAAAAGCTTCTCTCTGAATCAAGGGCTACACAGATATCGTATCCCAATACTTATTAATCCCTAAATGTTTTTGTTTGTACTTGTTGAGAATAAAGGTGTTCTCATCAAGAGATTCTAACTGACTTTAACTTGGACATATCCATGGACATATTCATATTCTGGATCCTCATGATTTCTCCCCTAGGATTGTAACTTTTTCCTTCACTTCTCTATCATGTCTCTTTTTAGATACCATTCAAGGAGTTCCTTTCCTTACTACATTTGAGAGTTGAAGTGCTAGATAGGCTCCCTGCAGAGGTACACCCAAACTTTGTACCTCAAATTTAGTTGGAAAAAAACAGATCAGTCATTACCCCAATTTTATAATGGCAACCAGAGTTACCTCTTCAGTGTGAAGAATGATAAGAATAAATAGACTATACAGTTCAGGGTAAAAAGACTGCCCCCCCAAAAAAAAGTAACCAGTTTATTTCTGGGCTAAAGCTGGAAATGCTTTGGACCTATTGGTAGCTGCATCCTTTCCATATGCCAGACATGCTAAAAGTGTTTGGGAGCTCTTATATGGTTCTTAAATTATTTTAATGCTATGTCTTCTGATTCTGGGATATTAGCATAGAAGAGCACTGAATAGAATGGATATTCTGGCTTGGGTAGATGTCCAACTTTAGAGGTGAGCTCATTCAAACACTTTGGCCAAGAACCACCCCAATGAAGGTGAACTAATCATAAGGAATGCTTAAGAGATAGGTGGAATAACTAGTTCTTTCCTGAGATATTAATGGTTTTTCTTATCAGAATTCCTACTCCTTGTGTATTAAATTCCAAACCACAGCCATGGAAGTGTAAGTCTGTCTGCTCTGTCTGCTTTTCTGCAAAGCATTAACTTTTTCTGTATTTATTTTTGTGTCTTTTCTAAGAATGATTTCCTTGACATTTTTGCTGATGCACAAATATTTTGGACTTTTTTACTCTTTCTCTAAATTTCCATTCCCCACCATGTGTCTGCTTGTCTGTTATGTGTATAACTTATGGATGCTTCAGTAGCATGCCCTTTCCCCTTCTCTCCTTCACTCTTTTTCTCCAGGCAGCTTCTGAGGTGCCCACTTGCTTGCCCTGAGGCTTTTCTTCTAAGCACCAATTTTTTCCTTGTGTTTCAATAACAACAACAACAACAACAACAACAAAGAATAAGGGCATGCTAGTCCTATATTCCCACTCATATTCCAATGTTTTTGTTTACCTAATCATATATTTTAATTGGAACACCTATTTAGTCTTTCTTTACTTTTTAAAATAATTATAGTGTAGAAGGACACAGAATTTTATGTATATAATGTTATTCACTGAGTTTTATCACTAGTTTCCTGATAATTGGATACACATTATGTAACCAAACATTGAATACTATATAAATGGTATGTGCTACTGGGTTATCACATTCTTAGGAACACCATTTACGTCTACACTTCCTTGGTAATATAAATTCTTATTATATAGGTGAGGTATTGCTGACTTCTCATTATTATAGTTCCCTTGAAAATATTTTTAAAAACAGCTCAGACAAAATCAATAAGTGGAAAAATTATTTTTGAGTCTTAAAGGCTTCATGAATCTGACAGTACTCAAAACTGGAAAAGGCTGAGAGAGTTACACTTTAGCAGTATGTATGAGTAGTGGGCTTTTGTAGACTGATAATGAAAGAAAAATAGGAAAAGAAATACCTGATTGGCTACAGCTAGCAATATTTGGGCAAGGTACTGTGTAAAGTCCCTACTTATGTCACTACTACTTTGTAGGCTGTAGTTGGCTGAAACTTGGCATATGTTCTTTTTTTTTTTTTTCAAAACAAAATGATTTAACCAACTAGCTTGCTCTTCATGGCTTTCTCAGCCTGCTTTTTTATAGAACCCAGGGGTGGCCCCACCAACAATGGGCTGGGCTCTCCTCCATGAATCAGTAATTAAGAGAATGCCCTACAGGCTTGCCTACAGCCAGATCTTATGGGAACATTTTTTTTAAAATTAAGGCTCCCTCCTCTCCGATGGCTCTAGCTTGTGTCAGATAGGTTGACATAACACTAGCCAATATAACTGTTAAAATATACGTTACTTGGGTACTCTTGAGTTTGGATCCATTGACAAACTTTGACTGCACCAATGTATTTTGTACCTTTATCAAAAACTATGCAATTTTTCTCCAGTGTATTTGTGTTGTTATTTATTTATGTATAATTAATATAATTATTATTGTTTTTTTACCAGTGTTTTCTGTAACATTTATTTATGTGTGTGTATGTGTGTGTGTGTGTGTGTGTGTGTCACAGTTTGTGTATGGATGTCAAAGGACAACTTGTTGAAGACCATTCTATCTTTCTACCATGTGAGGCTGTATGGTCAAACTGGGGTGATTAGACTTGATGGCAAGCACCATTATCCACAGAGCTATCTTGATGGCCAGTTTCAACATCTTCTAATCCAGTAATGAATTAAAAATGTGGTTGTAATTGAAATGTATGCTATGTTTGGTTTAGTTTCAGCCAAATTATGATATTCTCAACTATGTTTCACTTTTCTGTTCATTGAGCTCTCCACCCCCATAACACTAATTCAGAACAGTATTGACAGAAATCATTTGCTAGAGAATAAATAAATGAAAAAGATATTTCTAAGCATAGAAACCATGTAAATGTCTTCAATAGATCCTTGAAATTAGCATCAAGTGAAATATTAGAAGTTCAGTGTAGATCACTTCCCTCAGTATTGGCAGGGACAGAAGCATACCTCTACACTGTCACAACAGTCTTAGTAGTTTCTTAACCATCTAGGGAACTTGACTCAGGTAAAAAAAAAAAACATCCTTGGCTCCAGTGCAGAAAAGAATTTCAGGATGAGTCAGCATGAAGTAGAATTGTAGCTCATTAAAATGTTTTCAATAGATATTTTAAGCATCAACATGAAGAGAAGGAAATACATGCTTGGGATAAAATTAAGGCATCCATGAATACATGAATGTGGGCTTCTCAAAGAGAAAGTGGTACTTTATTGACTTTAAGAGCAGTCATATATACCATTTTGATGGAGTTTGAAGCTATTATCTTCAAAGGAAGCTAAACAAGATCATGGGATTGTTCCAGAGGAACACCTAACAAGATTTCATTTGATAAAGCAAAACTCTAAATCACAAAGATGCAGGAGGTAGGACATTTCCATTATAAGCAAACTTACTAGTTTCATATTTTAGATTTCTTTGTTTTCTTTTATGTGGATGAGTGTTTTGTGTACATATACTTGTGCCACATGCATTCTGTGTCAATTGAGTCCAGAAGAGGGCATAGGATCCTATGGGACTAGAGTAATAGATAATTGTGAGCTGTCATGTTCGTACTGGAAACCAAACCAGGAACCTCGAAGGAGCAGTAAGTGCTCTTATTCACTGGTGTATCTCTTCAGCCCCATTAGTCTCACTTTTTAAGATTCCCAGAAAATGTCTGGGAGGAATGATGTCCTACCCAAAGTCATATACTTTCAGGCTATTTTAACATACCTATGCCTATATATACATAAAATAATATGTCTTTGTCTACAACCTTCATAGTCTTTGTTATAAATTGTGCTGGAATTCTTGCTTGTCTAAAGGCTTCAAACAGACTCTCAGTAGAGACTCCATTCCCTTCTAATTTTTCCTTTAATTTTCCATATTTATTGCTTGCCTCAATTATTGTAACTTTTAAAGGTAATGTTGATGGAGTTTCAACATTGTTTTCTTTCTTTGAATATTTGCGTGTGTGTGTATGAGTGTGTGTCTATGTGAGCAAGTGGAAGTCAGGTAACAACATTTGATGCTATTGTTGGAAATACCATCCACTTCCATTCAAAGTCTTTCATTATTGGAGCTTGCTGATTCAGCTGGGTTGACAGGCCATTGGGCCTCAGGGATCCCCTAGTTTCCAATTCCCCAGCACTGGGATTACAAGCACATGTCACCATGTCACTGCACCTGGGTTTCTATGTGAATGCTAGGTTGGAAATCAGTTCCTCACACTCATGAAATGAGCACTTTACCTACTGATAAATCTCCCTAGCCCAACATTTTTTAAAATTTTTATTAGAATGTTAAAAAAATTTCTCTTCTCTCATATAATACATTTCAACAGCCTTCTACCCCTCCCTTCACTCCTCCCAGCTCCTCCCATCTTCCCTCTGCCCCAGATCTACCACCATATCCTCTCACTCCCACCCATGCTTCTCTCCAAGGAAAAGCAGTCTTCCCAAGGTTACTGCTCAAATATGGCAGAAGATAGAGCAAGGTCAGTCATAATTCTCTACTTGAAGGTTGGACTAAGCAACCCAGTAGTGGGAGAAGGTACTCAAAGGCAGACAAGAGGTTCAGGGATACACCACCCTATTCCAGTCTGTATGAGTTATGCAAAAGCACCAGGCTAGGCAACCTCAATACATTTTTGGGGTACCCAGAAGGCTCCATGTCTGCTGCTTCACAGTTATGGCTAGTTGACAAAGAACAAAGAATCATGGGGTTTGTTCTTTTGGTGTCCTCGACCCCTCTGGTCCCATTAATCCCTCCTCCACATATTCTGGAAACTTAAGTGAAAAAAATAAGATTTAGGTTTATTGTTCTTTGGGTTTCTTTCTTTCTTTCTTTCTTTCTTTCTTTCTTTCTTTCTTTCTTTCTTTCTTTCTTTCTTTCTTTCTTTCTTCCTTCCTTCCTTCCTTCCTTCCTTCCTTCCTTCCTTCCTTCCTTCCTTCCTTCCTTTCTTTCTTTCTTTCTTTCTTTCTTTCTTTCTTTCTTTCTTTCTTTCTTTCTTTCTTTCTTTCTTCTTTTCTTTTTTTCCGAGACAGAGTTTCTCTGTTATACCTCTATCCTGGAACTCACTCTGTTGACCAGGCTGGCTAGACTCCTAGGACTCACAGTGATCCGCCTTCCTCTGCCTCCCAAGTGCTGGAATTAAAGGCATGCACCACCACCTGGCAAGATTTACTTTTAATCTGCCAGAATTGTACTGTTTCCAAAGTCAATGTCCTAGCTAGATTTCGAAGTTATTTGGAAGTATTATCTGTCTTTTCTGCTTTAGAGGGTATAATGGCGAAAGCAAACCAGAGATATTCGGGCGGGACGTCAGACTCAGAGCAAGTTTTAGATTAAAAAATCAATACTGCAATGGAAGAGGCACTAGACTCTACAGAATTCTAAAAGTAATTGAAATCAAACTTAGCTATGCAAGTTTACATAGCTATATAAGCAAGTGCTTGATAGTAAGAGGTTTCATGGAAATATGGATCATATATTGTTACGGTTTGTGTCTTTAAAATGTACTTTAAAATGTTGGGCTAGACCAAACCTCAACAGAGAGGCCTCCCTACAGCAGCTGAATAGAGCAGATGTTCATTTTGTTTGGCCCTGGGCCTCTACATCTGCTCCCTTCAGCTGCCTTTAATTCCTGCACTTGGGAGGCAGAGGAAGGCAGATCACTGTGAGTCCTAGGAGTCTGGCCAGCCTGGTCAACAGAGTGAGTTCGAGGATAGAGATATAACAGAGAAACCCTGTCTCGGAAAAAAAGAAAATAAAAAAAAGAAAGAAAGAAAGAAAGAAAGAAAGAAGAAAGAAAGAAAGAAAGAAAGAAAGAAAGAAAGAAAGAAAGAAAGAAAGAAAGAAAGAAAGAAAGAAAGAAAAACCCAAAGAACAATAAACCTAAATCTTATTTTCTTCACTTAAGTTTCCAGAATATGTGAGTTTCCAACGTGGTAGAATTTAATTGCCTAGGCTTTGGAGACCTCAGGAGTCTTTTAGGAAAATGTCATGATGTATACCCAGACACATATCTTTCTGTGACTTGCCATATATCTGTACACATGTACACACACACACACACACACACACACACACAGACACAGATTTTCTGCATCTACTTCATTTGCTACTTCCAGGGTGACTCAGTGGCAGAATTTCAATTTCAATAAGTACTCCTTTTTGTTATAGCATTTCCTCTTTTCTATCTTAGAACAGTTTGTGTGGGAAGGTGCTCTTTAAAGCCATTAGCTGTTAGTGGTTGTTGTCTTAAGAGACTTTTGAGTCCCCATTGATGGATTTTAATCCATCTGTCTCCAGCTCTAAACCTAACCTCTCCTGACATTTTTTTTTCGTCTTCAGTATTTCACTGAAGAAACTTCTTGTCCAATTTCTTCTGCAATATTCAAAGTTGGAATAAAGTTTTTTATGTATACATATTTATATACACAGACATTTTCACATTTAAAAACACAGGCTTCGACAAATAAATGATTTGCCAAAATTCTAGCTTAAGTTCCACAAAATGGTATGTCATGAAATGACATCTTTATAAATAGATAACACCATAGTAGCTATTGTAATTGGTGACTGCAATAGATTATAAGGCAAAGTCACAAATCAGTGACAATATAACAAAGGTATAATTAGGCTATCATGTGAATGAAGTATCTTTTTGGAAAAACTATAAAATAGAAATTAACAATGCTTGAAATGCTGTCATAAGGAGAATGATTATTTTAATTTCCTGAAACCGAATTTTGGCAATGTGTCCTAGTTTTCCTCTTTGTACAATTACAATATTTTCTATAGTACATTTTGGCCAGTTTCACTATCAAAATACTGTATTAGAAATATCAATTACTTGTTCAGAAGTTAACACTTTTTGATACGAAATTGAAGTGTCAATGTACTTCTGTAATTTAAAAGAATATGTCTCTTTATCTACCTTTCAAAATAGAGTCTTTTGTTCTGTGATTTATTCTTATGGTTGTTACCATTGCTCCCACATCCCAGGTTATAGCCCCTTTATGTTTCATCTACATGCTTCTGATCTTACCATCTTTACTTGAATATTTTTTTCTTAGAAGAATGGAGAGGTTTCCTTTTTCCTTAGTTTGCACATGATGCCATGCTAAGGGAGGCAGTGCCATACAGTAAAAATCAAACAGGCCTCAGGGAACTTGAAAGAATTGCATTCACAGTCTGAATCTGTCATTAGACTAGCTTGTGTTTCTGTGCACAAATAACTTAAATCTAGGACCTCTCGTTTATGTGATAGAAACAATGATCAGCTTTTAAAAATAGTCACTGTGAGGGTTAAAGTGAATAAAATACCTCATAGTTCTGGAAAATAATGACTGCTATTATTTTTTTATTATTAATGGTTTTTATTATGAAACTGGAGAGAAATATTCAGCCTGTTTTACCACTTTATATAAGGATGCTGCAATCAGATTTCACTATTGTCCCCGATTGCCTCTAAGGGCTAAGAAAATAAGTCAAACCTTTTTATTTTTCTCTCTATGGCAGAAATAAATCATTTACCTAAGGAATAGTGATAGCTATTAGCTGATTAGTTTTCCCCACAGATGTTCCTTATAGTAATCTATAAATACTGTGGGGGGGGTTGTTATTTATTTCTTTAAATGAAGCCTTTATTGAGGGCTTTAATGGATGAGATAAAACTCCTATGTGTTCATGTGACTATATAAATGGAATTACAAAAGTGAATTTCAGCAGGATGCTTGTAGACAACTACCATGCATTTTTCCCCTTTAAGCAATATCTTCTTAACATTTTATTTTTTAGGATCCTTTTTAGCACTTCTGTGACAACCCTTCCCCCAAGCAAATCAGGAAGTAACAAAGAACAGTGGGGGCTGTTAAAAATGGTATTCTGAAACATCATTCTGATTTCCCTTAGGGAACCATTTTGACATTTTATCAGGCGGTGTCTAGTAGTCTATGGAGCTTTTACTTACATTTAAGACTTAAAATTCATAAAAATCAATTCTATTTTTTGTTGTATTTGCATTTATATAGCTCCTTTAATATATTTTATATCATAGTTCTTCAACAGACCAATGAATTATATGGTTTTATGGCAGAGACAATAGTTGGCAAAGTTGATAGCTATTATTTACTAAAGTCCCTAGTTTTATATACTTCTGCATGTGAAAATGAACACTGCAGCTTGTGGAAAAGTATAAATGGGGGAAGGGTGTGATTGACAATTATCAGTCATTACCTTTCAATGTCAACAGTGACCATAAAACAGTACAGTGAATATACAGGTATTAAGGGACTTTCCTCAACTAAAGCAGACAGCTAGCACCACCTCAGGTATTATCTATCACCTTAGAACTCCCATAGTAGGAACTTAGGCTTTTACTTAGGATATAATTCTAGAGGCAACAAGTCATAAAAGGATCTGTAAAAGATATGTATCACTAATCCTGAGCAAGTCATGTTGACATACTTAATATAAATTGTAGAATCCATTCTGTATTTTATGGCTAGTTTCTCAGCACAGAGTTGGGAAGATTTGTCATGGTATTTGTAAAAATGGAGATTGTGGAATATTGTCCATTAAAAGTAAAATGAGTTAATTTATAATACAACATATTTTTCTCATACATAGTATTCCGTTTTCTAAGTTCAAATTCTTCTGAAGGTTCATTTTCTTAAATTAAAAAATACACACCTTATATAGCATAGTGTATTAGCTAAAAGGGATGTTGCTTATCTACCCAATGAGGTGAATAGGGAATATTTTCCCACTCTCTCCTATGCTAATCCATCTTTCTTAATCTTTTCTTATAAATTTACTTTTCTAATTCCATACTGGTTTAAGTTCTTCTTTTTAGGAATGTACCTTATCTAAATATGAAGGTATGGATGCTGATAGTAGACAAAATCCCAATATAGGTTTGACTAATGGCTAATGTTTTGGATGAAACATTTTAAATGTCTAAAATTTACACTTAGGCATTTCCGTATTGGTGGACCATTAGAGTATTTTTATGACATACACAGTCCCACTATCAACCCAGAACTTAGGAGAATGTAATAGAAATATGATACAGCCTTTATGTTTTAAGATGAATAATAAATCTTTTAAAATATGGATTTTGCATGTTTTTTAGATAGCATCTAATCATGTGTATGTATATCGCTATATAGAATCTCTAATTATGTGTATGTATATCTCTCTATAGAAACAATGGAAGAATTGAAGTGATATGAGAAGAAATAGTTGCTTTGGCATACTTCGGATAACATCATATAACCTAATTTCTAACAATTAAAATGTATGGGTATAAGAAGAATCTTGAATTCATCATAGCCACCTGAAATAGAAATGAGGTTAAACTAATTTTTCTGAATGTATACAAAATATAGAAATTAAAACTAACCTTATTTTCTTCTGCCAAAAACATTTTTTTAAAATCCAAATCAACTAATGAATCAGCTGGAACCGGTGGGGTGGGAAACTTATATAGTTTCTAAAACTAAAATAGCATCACAGGGCAAAATAAAGTATCAAAACATTTGCTGAACTGACTCTGAACTTAGTGAAATTTTATTTGGTTTAATTCTTTACATCAAACAGCCAGTATAGATGTTGCTATATTTCATCTCAATAAACAAGTTTATTTTCAGGGAAAGCAGAAACAGATGTTCTTAATAACAAATTACCTGTCTTCAACTAGTTAATTCCAGTGAATGAAGCAGATCGCTCCTGAATACTTTCTGAAGTATACATCTGTATGTTTGTCACTTTTCCCAAATACATACATGAAGACATTTTCATGGTGTTAACCACATTCACTATTGAATAATGCCATTTTGTTTTATAAATTCTATTTTTATTTTACCTGGGAATTTCTTCTTTGCTTTTTGACAACACAGTATGATAAACTTATAGTTTCCTAATTAGACAACACCAGTTAGAACAATATTTAAATTATCTCAGTAGATGTATCACCTGGTGCCTTCAGGCCTAGATACAGTATGATATACTTCAGTTCTAAAAAGTAATGAGCATCAAAATATTCTTTTTATGCAGAATATATAGCATCTATTTAATTCTATACCATAATTTTGCTTTGAAAAGTAGTGTCACATTTAGTCTTCATATTTTAACAAAATAATGTTATATATTTAAAATCTCCCACTGAAGCTACAAAGTTTGTTCAGGTATTCAAACAAACTTTTCAGGTAAATATGAAGATAGCGTCCTTGCCATTTCCTCTTGTCTTCCAAGTTGTTGCACACAACATGTCATCAATCAATATTCTAAGCTTCTACTATGTGCAAGAGTCTTTGCTAGATATCAGAATAACACAATACTAAAGAGCAACTTTTGTTTTGCCTTCAGAATATTTACATAAATACTAAGCAAATTTCAGTATCTCCGTAAATGTTTATTCTCATTATTATAAAATTGTCAGAATTTTGGTTTTGTGCTTGCCTTTTCTTTTTGATCAGGAATTATCTGAAGAAAGAAATTGATTTCAGCATCCAATTGAGATGCTCTGTGGTTTCAGTTAGGTATATGCCAGGTCTTTGATGTCCTGTATCATTCTTTTTTAAATTTTTTTGAAATTCTCCTTAGCGCCTTAAAGATAAAAATACCCTAAGTAAATAATATAGTTTTGAGTCTGCACTCTTCTACATGATAGACAGTATCCAAGTACATTGAACTTTTGAAATAAAACTAATTAGAACTGAGATGTCGTATAAAAATAAAATATAGTAGATTGCAGTAACTAAGTATTGGGTATGCCATGAATAATGTTAAAAAGTTTCAATATTTATCTTGATTACACACTAAAATGAAATTTTTATTATATTTAATTAAATATCTCTTAGAAGTTAAATGCTTTTAAAAAGTATATTTACTAGAAAAATTTAAATGGTGTATATCATTTACTATATTGTTTTTGAGAATGTTCAAGTCCTTTTTACCACCTTTTTTAAAATTATACATATACATAGCCTATTTATACTCTTTAAAAAAAGTCTTGTGCGTTCCTAAAGTGAGTGCTATCATCCTTTTCAACAACTTTGAATGCCTCATAGCACAGACTATTGGCAAAGGCCCGCTCACTTCACTTCCTCAGTAATTCCCCCTGCCAAGATCTGTTTTAGATCTCCATGCAAATCGTCTTTTGTAAAACTTTTCCTAATTTGTAACCACATTTCTTGCTTTTCTTAAATTGTTTCCTGTACTGAATGTAGTTTCTGACTTAAAATAGATCCCTGTAAAAATTCAGATGAACACCTTGAAGAAAATCATTGAATGTATAGAAACCAAGCAATGCTAAAGCAGAAGGATTGGAAGTTCAAAGCCACCTTGTACTACAACGAGATCAATGACTGCCTGGGTAAGCTTAGTGAGCCTTTGTCTCAAAATAAATGTAAACAGAGAGCTGGAATAAAGGCCAGTGATTGTATGAGTACTTCAAACACAAACTCACCATCATAGAACAATAACAAAAAAAAAAAGAGGAGGGGGGAACCTAGTGATAAAACTTTCCTCCACTAACCACAATAAAATACAAAGAAAACACAAACTCAAAACAAATGCCACTCAAATATAAATGTTTTAAATGTTTATTTTTCAGAAAAAAAATTCCTATAAGACAGTCTCAAGCCCTTGTTTTCTTGTTGTAGCTCCAGTGTCAAAAGGGGTTGCAAAATTTATTGGTACTTGAAAAGTTGCTGCAAATAATGACAATGTCCAATCAAGCAGTTGTTGGACCAATTCATAAAAGTCACTGAATTTTTCATTGCTGGACAGAGTGGTCCTTGGATAGAGGCTTCATCTTTAGACTTCAAAATGCTGAATAAATTCCTTGGTAACCATTACCAAGGACAGTGGACTGGTTTATTTGCACATTGTAATTAAGTGCAGATCCCAAGTCATAAGACCCATAGCTGTATAGGAAAAAGTAATCTCCATTAGAGCCCTGAAAAGCGGGCAGGGTATTGTAGACGTTCAGAAAATTGCCGTATACTTGGGAGAAATTAAATCTTTCAGTGCTTCCGCCACTTCCAGATGCCCTCCAAAAATTTCCGTTTGCTCCATAGGCATTTTGATATGCTCCAAAAGAATTTGAGGTTGCTCCCACTGCATACTGACTTGCCCCAAAGGCATTTGGGTTTGCCCCCAAACCAAACTGGCTTGTTCTGTAAACACTTGGGTTTGGTGCCAAAACACAGTGGCTTGTCCTGCAATCATAGGGGTTTGCCATATAAGCATAGTAGTTTGGCCTGAAGGCATCTGAGTTTGCACTCACAGTGTACTGGCATGCCCCATAAGTGTTTGAGTTTGTCCCAGAAGCATACTGGTTTACCCCGAAAGCATTCGGGTATGTTCTCAAAGGATACTGGTTTGTCCAGAAAGCATTTGGGGTTGACCCCACAGCACATTGGCTTACCCCAAAAGCATTTGGGTATGCTGAGAAAGTATACTGGCTTACTCCACAAGCATTTGGGTATGGTCCCAAAGTGTACTGACTTGTCCTGAAGGCATTTGGACCTGTTGCAAGAGTATACTGGCTTGTCCAGAAGGCATTTGAGTTTGTCTCCAGAGTGTTATGGCTTACCCCTGCAGTATTTGAATTTGACCCCAAAGCATTTTGGCTTGCCGTGATAGCACTTGGATTTGTTGCCACATCATTGGAGTTTGCCTGGAAAGTACTGGGGATAGCTCTGAAGCCACTGGCAGTTGCCACAGTGACATCTGAATTTGCTCTGGAAGTACATGGGCCAGCTCTGTGGGCATCTTGGTTGGCTTCTTGAGCATCTGAGTTAGCCATAAGGTGGACGCTTTGACTGCCCACTCCTCCCCAGTGGCTTTCAAGCCCATCAGATGGAACAGTTTTTTTTGCCTTATTTTTAGCTTTAGCCTTACTTTTATTCTGTTGTTTTCCCTGATTTTCTTTAGGGAGTGCAATTTTAACTTCACAACGGCTGGAACCAATGAAATGGTACCTGGTTTCTAAGACCTTTCTAGCAGGCTTTTCTTCCACGTATTTGACAAAGCCAAAAGCTCTTCTTTCATGTGTATCTGAACATATTGGAAGCTCAAGAGCTTCTATCTGCCCAAATGTGCCAAAGTAGGCTCTTATTTTTTCTTCAGACATCTGAGGGTTCAGCCCACCCACAAAAACCTTTTTGACAGGGAATTGAGATTCAATGGCTTTAGCCCTTTTAAACTCTATTTTCTTGCCATTCACTTTGTGGTCTTTGACTCGCAGCACCTTCTCTACTGTGGAACTGTCCTTGAAAAGCACGAATCCAAATCCCCTAGACAGGCCGGTATTTGGGTCTACTTTTATGATAAAATCTATTATCTCACCAAACTGAGACAAGTATTCCAGAAGTGCTTGCTTGTTTAGTTCTCGGGAAAGTCCTCCTATGAACATCTTACTGGCATCTTCTTGGTTCTTCGTGGCCTCGATTCTGACCCCTTCACGGAATTGGTCTCTTTCACTGTATTTTCTCACAGCAAAGCTGGCAGTATTCATGGTAGATAGGCTGGATGGAGGTGACTTAACTATTGGTGAAATAAAGGCTGAGGCAGAAATGGCGATGGCGGCGGCATCGCCGTCGTCGTCGAGGAGTAGGGATAATTGTCGCAAAATAGTGACGAAATAGAAACATGCATGGTGACTAGAGACAATGCAGGGACTACTTCCGGTTCTAAACTGGGATCAGGGGATAAACGTTTGTTCTTGTTCCTGTCTTTTCAGACTGTATTTCTTTGAACTTTTGTTAAAATCATTTGTTTTGTTTTCTTTTGTTTTGTTTTCCTGAAGAGTGCCTTGAATAGCCAAGCAATCACCAGTTCATTGCATTCTTTAGGTGAGTTTCATATTAACCTTTAACTATAGAAGGGTTGGGATGGGAAGATGATATAGAATTGAAACATTCCTCAGGGTAAACAAAAAGCCTATTGGTTTGTACATTGTACTAAAGAAATCTAAAAGAACATTTAAAACTAAGTGCTTCACTGAGATTAATTTATGTAATTCACCCTTTTGATGTTTTAAATGTATTCACAAAATTATTCTATCATTACAACAATCCAATTAATAAATGCACCCTCCTCCATAAAATTCTGTATCACATTTAAGCTGTAACTCCTCATTTCTCCACAACCCACTTAATGGTATAATATGTGGCTCTTCTGTTTTACGTCTCATATGAATGTTTTCAAGATGTGCCTGTGTAGCATATATTAGTATTTTATTCTTTATCTGTTGTATGGATATATTTTGTTCTCACATTTCACTTGCTGGCTTGGTTTTGTTACAATATTTCATACCTGCACTCTCTCTCTCTCTCTCCTCTCTCTCCCCGTCTCTCTGTCTCTGTATCTGTCTCTGTCTTTCTCTCTGTCTCTGTCTTTCTCTCTCTCTGTCTCTGTCTTTCTCTCTTTCCCTCTCTCTCTCTCTCTCTCTCTCTCTCTCTCTCTCTCTCTCTCTCTCTCTCTCACACACACACACACACACACACACACATACCACACAACAAAACAAAAAACCCATGAGATTATTTTTCCTGGTAGTCATTTTTGTTTCTTCTGTTTAGCATGGTAAGTAAGTACAGCTCTAACAGTTTTCTCTTCTCCTGAGAACAAATTTAATAGCAGGGAAATTTCTCCCTGTACCTAAAGACCAAAGCTCAAATTGTGAATGCTTATTTTTGTCTATTTCTGTCCTTGTCACTACTCATTAGATATAATGAAGTAGTTTATGTCTATTACCTCCTTCTTCTAATATTGATTCCTATGAGGAAGGGGGTTTTAAGTGTCTCCAGAACTCTTCCCACAGTTTGCATATATAATAATACTCAAGGAGTCTTTGTAATTATATATGTTTATGGCATCACTCTTATGTTAAAAATAATGACCACTTATTTCTCTCTCTAAACTGAAAGCTGAAATAGTAAGCAAAACTTATTTATCAGAAAGGAAGCTACATTCCAAAATTCCTTCAGGGCATGACATTTTCTATTGACCTATGACTTCATGCTGGGCTTCCTGCAATGGTGTGATCCAACAAGTGGTTCCTTTATCAATTTTAGGACAAGTTCACAGTTAGTATGTACACTGGATGAATCTTTCTCTCTCCCTCTCTCTTTCTCTCAACATACACACACACACACACACACACTCACATATATATATATATAAAGGAATTATATATAATATATGTAATTATATATGTTTTATAGAATATATTATATATTTAAATATATATTATATATTCAAATATCATATATATGCACATATACATATACATATAATGTATTATAATGACTTATAGGCTATGACCAAGCTAATCCAACAATGTCTGGCTATGAAGGGAAAGACCAAAAGTTTCTGAATCCACAAGCCTGGATGTCTCAGCTGGTCTTCAGTAGATGCTGGAATTCCATAGAAGCAAGCTCTAATACCACTAAAGGAATGGACTTGTTAGCAAGGAGAGAGTAAGCAGGCAAAGAGTAAGAGCTTCCTTCTTCAATGTCCTTATATAGGCTTCCAGCAGAAGATGTAGTAGAGATTGAAAGCCTGAGTCTTCCCTCTTCAAAGGCCCAAACTAGAAATGGATTCACCTGCTTCAAACCAAGCAAAAAAGTCTCTCTCTGGTGTACCTTCCATTTCTGGATTGTAGTTCATTTCACAACTAGTCAAGTTGACAACCAAGAATAGCCATCACAAAAGGTATCTAGTATAGGTATATAGTCTCCCTGATACTGGTAGTTAAATGAGTTAAATTTTACATGAAATGTAGATGTTTCATCCTCTGTAAATTATAATTTCTTTGATTTAATAAATATACTGTTCTGATACATGGCACAAAGAGTACAATAATAAAAATACTTTATATGAAAATGATTAATAAAATTGAACTGTAAGGAAAAGAATTTACTTTACAGGTAAAACTAAAACCTTTAGCAAAATTCCCTTGATCATGCTTTAACTATAATATATTTGAAACTCTCTCTGCCCTTAAATTTTAGAACTTGTCCATATATTTTACTTTTGTTTGCTCTGAACATTGTTTCCCATATGTAATTGTCTTCTGCTTTTTTTTTAAATTTGTTTTTTATTGTTGAATATCAATCTCTATACCATTTGCTTAACTTTTATAGAATTCTCTAAGAGTCTTTTCTTGAGAAACCATGGTATCTTTTCTATACATCACTGTCACCTAATTCTGGTACCAACTCTGTTTTACCATTTTCCCCACCATCTCAAAGAATCTGGCAATATATAGAGATGGAATAGCATTCCATAGACCCATATATTTGAATGCTTAGTCACCAGGGAGTGGCAATATATTTGAGAAGAATTAGGAGGTGTGGCTTTGTCGCAGGAAGTGTATCCCTAGGGGGTAGCTTTGAGGATTCAAAAGCCCATACTAGGCCCTGTGTAGCTATTTCTGCCTATGGATCAGAGTGTACCTCTCAACTACTGCTGCAGTGTCTGCCTGTATGATACCAGGCTTTCTACCATGATGATAAGGGATTAAACCTGTGAAACTGTAAGCAAGCATCCAATTAAATGCTTTCTCATATAGTAGTTGCCTTGGTAATGATATCACTTCACAGCAATAGAGCAGTGACTAAGACAAGGTGGTGCTCCATGTGTCTGTTTTTCCCTGTCATTGAGTTTCTCCCAGGTAGGCAATGGCCATACATAACTTAAAGTTCCCCTACTTGAATAAAATGCACAACATTTAACATTTTTAAAAAAGAAACTCAATGCTTGTGGAAATTATCTTAACAGTGGACTTCCAAGTGACACATCTTAAAAAAATTCTTGGTCTACCTGGCCTCCAAGAAGATGAGTCATTTGCACATTGCTTCTTAGATTCTGATCTACTATAAGTTGAAAAAGCTGACTTATCTTTCCCCACTCAACGTAAGCCTGTGAAAGAGGCTGCAATTTTGAAAATTTCTTATTTCTAGTCATTTCTTAATCACTTCAGATAACCATAGAGTTTAGCATTGGCTGGAATGCAAATCTTAGGAGAATTATACTCTCTGAGATTTGCTCAATTGATGAAGATCTTCATGACAAATTATTTACCTATAGGACAGGACAAATGTCACAGTTTTGACCTCTTTCTGGATTAGTTAGGCTTATTCAAATACAGGATATGCACTGTACCCTTTACCTCAGTCTTAGACTTTTCAAATGAATGTTATGGGTCACAAAGTTCTGCTAGGTCTGAGCATGTCAATGAATCAGTGAAAAAGAATTATCTTTCCTTTTGGATATGCAATTCAAAACATTCAACCTACTGATCTTGAGTCAGTAATGTCATCTTGGTACATGAAAGACAGAACATTATTACTGTATTTACCTTTGAAGCAATTAGTAGGAACATTTTTTTAAAAAGGTTGTGTCTACTTTTGGTCTAATGAAAATAGTAATGCTTACTGTGGTTTTCTACACACACAAACACACACACACACAAACACACACACACACACACACACACACACACACACACACACACACATACCATGATCTTTTACCTTTTATAATCTTTTCAAATGACCGTTTCACACGCTAAATTAAAATCTGGTAACCATAGTTTTAGTTTTAGTTTTCAGAATTGTATCACACAAGTCTTATATGTATTAGGTTTTGAAATCTGTGAGATTCCAAATGTTGACTTTCACCATGGAGCAATATATTAATAATAATTCTGACTAGCAGTTTATTCTTATTCCACATTAACTCAGAATACATGGTTTGGAGATTTGAACTGATGCCACAAGCATTTTATTCACCAAGACATGAATATACGAATGAATGCATGAATGAATGATAGATACTCTGACAATTACAAAAGATTGTTTATAAGTTTGTAGTTCTTATAGAAATTGACTTTATAAGTCAAAAGGCAGAAGGTGCAAGAATTAGGGATAGAAATAAAAAATTGCTGCTGTTTAGAGATAGGGTAACCAATCCTGAAGTAACTGTAGGCTATTATAAGTTTTGTATTTGGGAAAACATAATATACCTGATTTGGGTTTGTTTTATTGTGAAGTACATTGTGCTTGAATAGCTCTAAATTTACTCATCCCTTGGTCATTGGTATCTCATTCATAATTGTTAGAGAATGGGGGATAAGATGAAGGATGACATATGCTTTTAGAATTAAACTGCCTGTCTTATCATGGGACTCAACCTTGGCAGAAGGATGCTATGGGACCCATAAATCAGAAAAGTAACATGGATGTATCCTTATTTGATATGCTGGCATAGAGCTGTCTCTATGGTAATATGTTCTTTAATGCTCTGTTGAACCTGTTCTCTTTAGTGAAATGAAAATGCATGTGTTTGACATACTTGGTCTACTTGGTTGTTTGATAAAATGAGATTTTCCTTATTCTTTTTCTTCTTCATTTTCCACAGAAACTGCCAGTGCCCATTACTTAAATTAAGTTGAGAGTGCGAGCAGATAGTCTGAAAAATGATAATTTAGAAAATGCTCTTTTCTGCTAACTCTGAGCATAGCCAAATAGTAATCTACTGAATTTAGTACATTGGAGATAGACTAAAAAGCAATTTAACATCAGAAGTTTTTATCAGCTGAATTTGACTGCCATACTTCTACTTATTTGAGATCTTTTATGAACGCATTTTTGCCATGTCTAAAGAAGAGAAATGTGCCTGTCTGTAGTATTGTGAGAAGACATCATAAAATTTCAGATAGAATTACAAGTTGATAAGACATGTATAAATATTCGAGCCTACACTTCTCATAGGAATGCTACTTAGAATAGGCAATTAAATTATAATGTCTAAGAAAGGCCGTTTTAAAATCCCTCATATGCCAAGAAAGAATTATAAGTAGAAAGGTGTTTTCTCCTTTACATTGAATGAAAACATGTATGTTGTATAGTAAAGGAAAATTTACTTTTATAGCCTCTGACTTAAAGTCCTCCTTAAAATTACTATGGTATATTTCAGAGGAAGTCTATTTGTTATTTTAGATAGGATATATCCCAGAAAAAAAGGAATGAAGCTATTCTCTTAATCATCTATGTATAACATGGAGTCTATTAACATAAGTGTATGATCCATTGTGATTCAAATTTTCTTTCTCTTCTTAATAAGCCAGTGTTATTTAGAAGAGTTGGCATTACTGTATGGATAAACAGATTTTAAAAAAGATAAGTTCCCAAACTGGGGGGGTAGGTATTCATGTTTAATTTTTAGAACAGGCCAGAATTTCTTATTGAATTGAATTAAATTTCAAAAAGACTACAGCTTTTTTTTAATGCTTTGCATGATTTTAGTGATCTTAACACTTTCAGAAGAAAGAAAAAAAATCTCTTTCTGTTGTCAAGTACAGTACAACTTTGGGAAAAACATTTCCAGGTGACAGTTATCACAATAAAGCCTAAGGTGTGACTATAAGTTTCCTGGTAAAAATTATCACTATAAAGCTTAAGGTGTAAGTCCACTGAAATTCTTTTGCAGAGTACATGTAATCTCTTCCTTATGAACAGGGGTTATTGACTGAGATACAATGCTCAAGATACAGATTTAGGGAGGGAGAATATGGAATAAACATAATAGTCTGGGGGATTTGGATGTGGCCTGGTCCTACAGATAGCACAGATGACCAGGGCTATTAACTACATCCATTCCAAAATTTCCAGGTGGAAACAGATATATATTGCTTCCACTGAAGAAGCAACCATTCCTGGTGTCCCTAGTACTTATCTGTGAGCATAAGGACCTTGTGTCCTATACAGAAATATAGTGTGTTAGTTACTTTTTCTATGGATGTCATGAAACTCCTTTACAAAGGCAACTTATAAAAAAGAGAGGGTGGTATTTGGCAAAGATAAGGGTACAGTATGGTGGAGAATTGTGGTAGAGAACAACAGACATAACAGCTGGAGCAACAGCTGAGAGATCCCATCAACTGTGAACTGTGAACTGAAAGGAGAGAGAGAGAAAGAGTGAGAGGGGGAGAGAGAGCGAAGAAGAAGAAGAAGAAGAAGAAGAAGAAGAAGAAGAAGAAGAAGAAGAAGAAGAAGAAGAAGAAGAAGAAGAAGAAGAAGAGGAAGAAGAGGAAGAAGGGGAGGGGGAGGGGGAGGGAGAGGGGGAGGGGGAGGACAAGGAGAAGGGGAAGGAGGGGGAGGGGAGGGAAGGAGAGAGAGAAACTTGAAAAGGCAGGAGTCTTTTGAAACCTACATAGCACGCCCCCAGTGACATATTTCCTTTAGCAAAGCCATGCCTCCTAGTTCTCTCAAACATCCACCTAATGGGTTGAGTACTCAAATTCCATACTATGGAGAAAGTCTTATTAAAACCACCACATTCTATTCTCTATTCCCTATAGTTTTGTGGACATATTGTGATGCAAAATGCATTTAGTCCAACTTTGAATGTCCTCAAATTCTTTTACAGTCACAACAATGTTTTAAAGTTAAATGCTCTTCTGAGTCTCAAGGCATCTCTTTACTTTACTCTGTAAAATCCAAAAGCTAATTACATAGCTCCAACATATACTTGTAGTGAATATACATTACTTTTTCAAAAGGGAGGAATTTTTTCGTAGTGAGGAAATACTGGTCCAAATCAAGAACAGAACCTAGAAGGGAAAATGCCAAATACTTTAGCTTAATTTCTGATGTCAAGGGATGATTCTGTCCGCCCGTCTTTGTCATTTCCAACACAGATTGCTCTCTTCAGGAGGTTCCAGTGTTTGTGTGTACCTCTACTTGACAGATATAATGGTCTCCAGTGCAACTCAGGCTTCCCACAATGGCCTCTATGCAGGGTCTCCTCTCACATATGCCTGGCCTCAGCAGCATTCTGAAGCTGTAGAGGAAGATACCAAGATCCATTTACTTTTGTGTTCTTCATGACTGTAGAGCCATCGCCACTTGCACAATATTGTCAGATTCAGCTACCAGTTTGGGGTGAACCTTAGCCCCAATGAATCACATTTGCAGAAGTTTCTGTTCTTTTCTAAGAGCAGGACAATCCTTAAGCCTTTTCCTTTCACAAATTTGAAGCTTGGCTAAGTGAGATATTGTGCCAACTGTACCCTTTTGTTTATTCTACTATATCAGGCCACTCCATAATCTTCTATCTTTCAGCATAAACTGGCCCAATATTCTTTTTCTTTTCAAGTTGTACATTTTGTATTTACTTTTGCCCACTTTTTCTTTTTTATTGTATATATGCATAGGAGTGATTATTAATATCTATGGCACAGAGTCAATATTAGATGGTCATGAAATCTCCTCTGCCAAAGAAATTAGTTTTTTTTTTTAATTTAGTCTTAAGGAAGTTCATAGGACAATGATAGAAAGAAGCCAAATTCTTCACCAAAAAATATCAGGAATCTTCTATAGCCCAGTTGCTAATATTGTTTCTTCTGAAACCTGTTGAACTGTGCCTCCACAGTCATCTAGTTCTCAGCACTACTGTGTAGCAGGACACATGAAAGGAGCCAAAATGGTGTTTGGGCTTTATGTTTAGGTTTATGTTCCCACCCCAGGTGTGATGGATTATGAGTTTGATTTGGAATGCTTGATACTGGTGGCTATAATTTGTTTAGGTACAGTTGTTTCATCACATGTAGCTTATTCTTGGGATTGTGTGCTGCTTGGGTTTATGGGAGCTTAGAGTATAAAAGGTTTGAAGCCCAAGAACCAGGGTGGGTGTTTGTTGGTGGTGTGTTGGTTGGTTTATTCATGTTAAGTGTGTTGATTGTGCCATTTGTAGTAATACACCTATAGTGTTTGCTTGCCAAGGAAGAGACAGAGTTATATTTAATCTGTGCAAACTTTGCCAGACATCAGCAGAGGGAATCACCATCATGGTAGGTGGCATCCTGGATAGTGGAACCCGGAATGTCTGAGCTCAGGTGTTTTTATTGATTCAGAACTCCTCAGATAATCTACTAAGAGCAAGTTCAAATCATGTGCAATCAAACATCCCCCACAAAAATCCAACACCTGCAGACAATACAAAACACCAAGACCTAAGCGAATGTCTCACCCAACAGTGTATAAAACACTCTTATAAACATAACTAAAAATAAACTTCTACAACAATAAGAGGTCTGGAAAGGTTTGCAAAAACAACAACGACAGCAGCAACAACAACAGCAACAACAACAACAGAACTACCTTGTAGTAAGCTACAATCTTTTACCCTAACTTTAGGGAAAGAGAATTGAAAGAAAGAAATTTTCACTGCTTTTGTAGGTAACCTTGATAGAGAAAAAGAAAAAGGTAGAAATTTTCACAGCCTTTTTAGGCTGTCTTAAGATTGGAGAGGACTAGCTGACAGTGAGTCAGGCTAGTGTCTCAGCTCACTATCAGCAAACCAAATCTCTGTAACCAATGTTGTTCTATGCAAGAATCAACACACCTTTTATGCTTTAAGCAAAAGTTCCCATAAACCCAAGCAGCACACAATCCCTAGAACAAGCTACATGTGCCAAAACAACTGTACCTAACCAAATTATAGCTACCAGAATCAAGCATTCCAAATCAAACTCATAATCATCTGTCTCACCTGGGATGGGAACATAAACCTAGTCCAAACGCTGTTTTGCGTTTTTTAAAGAAACCAAAATAACAAAAATGTCTTCCAAGTACATTACTGTCTTCTATGCCTATACTAAAATGTCTCATTGAGTTCCACTTACAGCATCCAACCATTTTTCTAGTTCCAAGTCCCAAAGTCTTCCACATTCCTCCAAAAATCATAAAGTCAAGTTTTTTTATATATATACAAAAATTGACCACCCCCTGGTAACAACTTCTGTATTAGTTACTTTTCTATTGCTTTGAAAAAACATCATGACAAGGGCAAACTACAGAAGGAATGGTTTATTTGGGCTTATGGTTCCAGAGATTTAAGTCCATGATGGCAGAGAAAGGGTATGGTGGTAAGCGCTCAAAGCTGAGTGCTCACATCTGGAACTAAAATCAGGAAGCAAAGAGCAAACTCGAATGGTATGAGTGTTTGAATTCTCAAAGTCCACTCCAGTGACATACTTTCCCCACCAAACATATCTCTTAATGTTCTCTAATGAGCTATCAACTACAACTACAAAACAAGTATTCAAATGTTTGGATTATAGGGGGATATCTCATTTAAACTACCACACATTGGTATGAAAACAATGTGACATCAACTTGTGTAGTATAAAGAAATCTGTGTGTGAAATGCTCTTTCAAATTTCTCAAAGAATTAGCATATTTTTTCCTGGTCAAATAAATATGTGTATTTAAATATTCGTAGGCTCTGGTTCTTTTGTCTAAGAAATAAAAGTGCAGAAAGAGAGAGAAGGATTGTAGTGTTCCTGTTTTTTATCTCATAAACATTTTCCACGTATCTGCTACAGGAAAAAAATCTGCTGACCAATAAGTTCCAGTTTTGATTATGTTATGAGTATAGTTCCAGATTTTATAAGGAAGTACATACATACAACTCAAAATATACAGACTTTGCATTCTGTGTTTGATCTCTGTCCAATTCTAATCCATGCATAAAGCCAAAGCTGATCACAGAGAGAAGAGTTGTAGAGTCAGAGAATTGCAGAGGTTCATGAATAAAGACATGCAGAAAAGATCTAGGAATAAATGCAATCAATGCAAACTGAACAACTGAGGTGTTATTGAGAGTAGTCTGATAAGCATGGGCATAGATTAATGCTGATTCGGTGAAATTCTTAGGTTAGATACAAAGACAAGAGCAGCATCTAGAAATAGAGAAGATCAGAGATCAAAGAAGAATTACAAGCTTAATAAGATGTCTTTTTGATGCAAACAAATCATGAAGATGATCACTGTCATTTGTTGAGACATATATTATGGTAATCAGTAGCCAGCTATAACGTAACTTGAAGCTTTTCAGTATTTCCTTTGGTAATTATTTACTTATAGCTGAAAGCATCTATGCTAAATGATACTGAGTAAGCAAACTTGAATGGGCATTATTCATGCCATTAAGAGTTCTGAACAATATAGTTTTAGTACTTTCATAAATGTGGAATTTATAATTTTTATTTGTCACTTTATTATGTCTGTCTGTCAACATGACATTATTATTTCACCAGTGTATATTATTTTCTCTACAGTCAACTACTCATCCTTTTTGGGTTTAGTATTTTGCAGTCTTGGTTAATCAGGATTTCATTAACTTCCCTTGACAATTTAATATATTAATTGTCTATGTCTTCTCTGTACATATGCCCTTTTCTAATATAGCATTTAATTTAATTTTAACATCCCATTGCTAGAGTTGACAAAGCTAAGCTTAAGGAAAAATGTAAACTACTATAATTTTCAGTGTGTTCCAATATTTGATCAACATGTAAGTAGCATCAAGCAAAACAGAGTATATATACAAATTTTGGTTTGTTCTAAGAACTACAATTGGTGTCTTAGTTAGCTTTTCTATTATTATGGTGAAACACCATCACCAAAAGCATATTGGAGATGAAATGGTTTGTTTCATCTTACAATTCTCAGGTCAGAGTGAGGAAAGTCAGGGCAAGGACTTAAGGAAGGAACACAGAGGCCAGATCTGAAGCAGAAATCACAGAAGAATGCTGCTTATTAGCTCAGATTAGACAATCTATCCAGGGATGACCCCATGCACAGTGGAGTGGACCTTTGCACATCAATCATTAATTAAGAAAATATCTCGCAGGCTTGCCTACAGGCCAATCTGATGGGGACTAATTCCTCAATAGAGATTTCTTCTCAGATATGTATAGATTTTAAATTTAAATACCACTAGAAAGTTTACTATTTTTACATGGCTATAAGAATAGATAGTAAATATAAAACTGTCCCTAAATAATGGCCAGTCCAAGTAAACATTGAAATTATTTCTTTGAAATTCTAGACTTAATTATAGGTGCTTATTTTTCTGTACACATTTCTATACCTATATTTGTATATACATGTGTTCCTACAGTTTCCTTTGCATTTTTTAATGGTTTGGGATTTTTATGTGTGATAGAGTTTTACATACTTTAAGATAATGTTGAACTCACTATGTAGCCAAGGCTAACCTTGAACTCCTCATCCTCCTGCCTCAACATTCCATGTACAGGGATGACAGATGTTCACCATCATATTTAGATTCTTTTGAATTTTGAATACTAGAAAAGTAAAGGAATGTTAATACAATAAAATGTTTATAATGAGTAAAAAAACCTTCTGATTCTAGCATTTGATAGTTAAGATTAGATACTTTTAAACCTTTGGAGGATTTTACACACACACACACACACACACACACACACACACACACACACACCCACAACACACACCCACATACACTTTGGTTTTAGTTATATTGGGTTCCTGAAAAATTTTTAAGGCCTAAGATCTAGGATATTTTAGAAAGCACCACAAAATATTCTAAATTTTTTTCTATGGTTCAGTAGCAAATTCATGCTGTTTATTGAGGGACAGTACCCATACTGTAGAAACTTTCTTTGTGATGTTTGAAGTACAATGGGAACTATTGTTGAAAGGCAAGGGATTAAAAAAGAAATATTTCCATCTATTCATACTATAAATAGACCAGTTGATATTAAAAATTAACTATACTTGAAATATAGCAAAGAAACTAAAAAGTATATTTTGCCTGTAATAAACATTATAAAACTTAATTTTGACAAACTGAGCAACTGACTTTTTAATTACAATTGTCAGGTAAAAGGTGAATTTGGAACTATTCAGAAAGTGCTAAAAGGGCTAATAACAATTATAAAAACAATCATGATGAAACTTGCTAATATGAAAACCATTAGTGTAATCAAATAACTTGAACTACTTTGCCAATCCTCTTCAGTTCTCTTCTGACATCAGTGGAGGCAAAATGTTTCGTGTTATTTCTTCCTATTTTTTTGCATTTGTCTTATAGAAATTTGTAGATGAGAATACTTTTATTAGTGTAACATAATCTTAGATAAAATGTTTTCAGTGTTCATTAATCCACTAAGAGCATATAGAGAAAATGCTTACAGTTATATGTTCAGAAACATCACCTATGTTAACAACAACAACAACAAAAGCAAGAAACAAATTTCTAAGTTTGGATTTATATTAACATCATTTATAGTATTTGAAAGAGGTTCAAAATGGATACCAAATAATTTATTGAACTGTTCACTTAGTAGTAAGCTTCACAACAGAGAAATCGTATAAATCCTCATTTCCCTCATTTCAGGAGGTAAGAAGACAATAGAGCTGAGTTTCTTCCATGTAAAAATTTTCATGTGGTATTTTTCTACCTTGGTCATTTTGATGTAGACAGCTTTTATGTGTATTCATCTTCATGCCAGAACACTCTCTGAAACTTTCTTTATGTCTATGATGGAAAGTATGTTTATATAAAGATACACAGTCACAATTATATAATGTATGCTCTATCATAGTAATATGTAATTGTATATAAACATTTTATATAGTTACTGTGGTAAAAGATATTTGAAAGATTCAGACAGTGTTTTTATAAGACAACCCTATGTTTTATAATAGTTATAGAATGTTAGAACAAAAATATATAAACTGTAACTTCTAATATGTAGTTAAAATTTAGATTCTAGAAATAAGATTTAAGTTAATACAACTTGTTTAAACTAACTTTTAATAGAATTACTGTGCATGGGTACACAATGCCTTTCCCAGAAGACACAAGTTTTTTAAATGAAAATTGCAGTGCAAGGCATGGGATACTTTCCTATGTTGTCAGGAAGGCCCCAAGTCTAGAAAAACAACACAGCCTGTTTCTTTCACTCTTGGCTAACTACCATAACTACATGGTAAGACCATGTTTCTGAAGGCACCTAAGATTTGGTTTCAGGACATAGAGGAATCAATCTCAAAATGACCAAGAAACGTATTACCTGACTACTGCATTCAATAGTGCTGGGAAGTGGTAAAAAGACTACTTGGGGGAGAAAAGAGATAAGTGATCTTACTCAGTGCCAGGACTCTGCATACTATAGAAATCATATGCCAGGAAAAATGCACCTTCTGGTACATGAGGAGTACAGTAAGCAATCACTTTCTGATTATATTTGAGGCCTTCTTCACAAAAGGAAATTTCATGCCTGCTACCATAATCATGGTCAAAAGTCCTTGTCTATGAAGGTCAGCCCTAGGATAGAATCTCCTATTACTATTTTGCTAAATGGCCATGCTGTCAAATCATCTCCTGTGGTGGTGTGAATGAAACATGTCCACCATGGGATCATGTATGTAAAGGTGTGGTCCTTACAAAGACTCACTGAACATTGTGGAAGAGGAGGTGGATAGAGTGTAGGAGCTGGAGTATGGGGGAGAATGCTGTGAAATGCTGTACTGTGGACATAGCACAGCTATTGCAATCATGAACTTTCAGTAGATCTGGTGACATACAAAAGAGGAAATCAGTTCAAAATTCCAACATGGGTGGGGAAGGGCTCATTAAGCCTAACCCTAAGGAGCTATTGGACATGGTTAGTTGCTGGGGAAGGGAGAATTATTCTTTATTGATGTTACAGCCACTGATAGGTTTCCCAAACTTTATATGTGCTCACAGACTTATGTATACATGAGAGGCACTAACTGGATTTACAGTTTTAAAAAAAGATATAAAGTAGGGAGGGTGTATATTAGGAAAAATAAGGTACTTTGAAGGGGAGAGATGAAGTAAATATGATCATTTTCATTGTATACATGTATGAAATATGAAAAAGACAAAATTTTGACAAAATATATGGTAAACTTCAGAGTCTACTTCAACCATGTTATGATTAGAAACAGTAGTGTAAAAATGTAGTCAGGTGTTTTGTGGAATATTCACTCAACTGAAGTTTTCCTGGTGTTATTCTCAGGGGGAAGACATGAGGCATCAGCCTTTTGTGAGTTGAAATACAGATGGGAAGTGGCATTCTCTGCACATATCACAGCAATGACACATGGAATGGCAACAGACCCAAATACCTGTTGACTTAATATGGTCTGTGTATGAGCTTTTTAAAGGCCAAGATATATCCTCACTTTATTAATTCTCAACACAAATATGCTTTTGCAATCTGGTTTATATTCATGACACAACAATTTGGGGATATAATCTTCCTCGGCCTTTAAAGTTACTTTCTAGACTTTGGATTTTGTCTCTTCTTCCTGAGTCTGTGTCAAACTCTTTAGGACTAGAGAAGCCTTTGAATGGCCATGCCACTGCCATTCCTGTCTTGTGACAGAATTAGGTGATACTCAGTACAATATCAGATTTCTTGTATATATAGTTCTGCTTATTAGGATTATTTAAATCAAAGTCTCTTTTTCTGGAATTTCTATTCTGGGCCAAATATCTAGATGTTAAATAATTACATCAGAGCAGCGAGTTGACTTATTAACATAAATAAAATAATGTTTTTTACCGCCGGTGCTAATTCCAAGACATGGATAGAGAAAACTTGTCATGCATAAACATCATAGATACAGGCCCAAAAGGATTGCTAAATTCACTCTTATCCTGCCAACTAAATCTTTCAAATGACTGTATATAGCTTGTAGGATTTAGGTGTTTTCTGAGCTTTCCTGGGATTTTACACTAATGCAGGAATTACTCAAGATTTTTAAGCTGCAGAACTTCTCTCAGCTTGCCAGTTTATCTTTATGGATCCTGGGATTGGCTGGCAACTGTTGTGGGAGATTTTAGTTATGGATAATGTTCCAGTAAGCTGTCCTTGAAGCAAGTAAAGGATTCACTACCTACCAGTAAACAAAGCAGTGGCTATAGGGCTCTCCACAAGAATGGGACAGTCCTTAGTCTTAAGGCAGATGAAGGTTAGGCTCCATTGATTTGTAGATTGGAAGGCTGGGTGGAGACAGAGAGAGGATTTGGAATAAAAGAGAACTAGGGCAAGGGCAGAGGGGAGACAGAGACAGCAGGGAACAAAGCAAGAAGAAGCTAGGAGCAGGAGGAGAACCAAGAGAAGAGCATGGGGTGAGGAAGCCATTGGAGTGAGCTCTCTGCCTAACTGCCGAGGCATTAGAATTCCCTGAGATTTGACATGGATTGTGATTAATAAAGAGCATTGGAAATTTCAACATCTGGACTCTCTGTTAAGCACCATAATTTTATTTTAACAGGCAACACCTTTATTTTAACCATTAAACACCTTTTTAAATTTGTTGTTCTTGTCTTTGTTTTGCAAGGTTTGAGCTCTGTTGCAACAGCCCAGCCTGTTAAAGTGCAGGGTAGGTAGCAAGAGGCCCCAAGATTTACAATTATAATTGTCAGGGGACAGATACGGGATGAAGCAAAGCCCACTTGTGATTCCTGAAATCAGTTTTTTTTTTAAATGGGGGTCAATGTGCAACTCTAGAATTTTTCAAGGGCATCAGCAATAGCATTGACTTGATGCATTTCTTCTTCTTAAAGTCCTGTTCCGATGTAAGTAATCGATAATGTAGTTTTGGCAAAAAAAAAAAAAAAAAAAAAAAAATCCTTTTTGACAAAAGCTCCAAGATTGATTACCTAGATCAATACCATTTTTAAGAACAATTCATCAAGATTGTATTTAAACAGAGACCATCATGCATTTAAACTGTTAATAATACAAACCTTTCCCCTCCTTCCTGTGGATTGTCTATCCGTCTCACAGCAGAGCACTAGATTTCACAGTAAAGTTTAAGGTCACACATTTTCCAAGAGGTTAAAATAAGATAACAGTTCTTTCAAGTTGTTACTTTTCCTCTCCCCTATTCATCTCAGAACTCTGTGCTCTTCGTTATTTGCAAACAAACTGTGCGTTGTTCTCACAACACTGGCCATTCTGCAATCTTATGTTTTCTTTGTTTCAAATAAACCAAAAACACATAGAGTGGAAGGAAATAAAATAAAGAAACCCAGAGCTTTGTTGTAATCATGTCCTTATACTTTTCAATCAGCAACCACTACAGGGATAGGTGTAATTGCTCTGCTAATTCAGGCAAGAGCACATTTTTGGTCTGAATGACTTTGGTAATTGTACATCCAGCTTAGTGGAGTATTAAATTGTCATTGTATGTCAGTGTGTATTTCTAAAAACCATAACAATGAGAGGCAGTGACGAGACATTACTGAAGCTCTGAATTATTTAATTCAGTCAATTTCTCCCAGCACTTTTAAGAATCAAACAATTATCAATCTTCCCAGAATTCAAAACTAACATGGAGGTACAGAATTCATAGTAGTCATCCAGACCATTTTATTAGTTTCCTGCATTCTTGATGAAAGTATGAAGAAAGGGAAAATGGGGAAATTGAGAAGCTAGGTTAGAACCTATCAGCTGATAGCCTTTTGGAAAATACTTTTACTTCCTGTACAGATCTTGGCATTCAAAACTGCTCTTAGCTTGAAGAGGACACACAAAACCCACAGGATTTTGCGTTGAAACTTAGGCTCATTTTCAAAGCTCTTCTTATTATGTCAGATCTCAATATGTCTTTCTTTAGATTTTTTGCTATTTTGAAGAGGCTGAAAGATGCTACATGAAAACTAAAGATTTATATAAACCTGTCTTAGAAATATTAAATTACATTCTGGTTTAATGTGATTTAAAAAAGTATAAACAATGACTATGGAAGAGATACGAATTTTAGGGATAAAGTATCATATAAGTGATTTTTTTTAAGTTTCAGTGAAATCAGCATTTTGGAGTTGGTAGATGACTAAGTTTTAAAACAATGTTCTGTTAGCTTAAAATGTCATATATATCTTCCATTTTGAGTTTATTTAGAAATGAGTACAAGAAGATCTTTAGAATATATTCCATTTCCACACTCCATGGGAGCCAAGGCACTTTGCATTGCTTTTCCTGTACCTATCATAGTGAAAAAAAAAATGGTAAGTGATGTGCCAGTGCAATAATAATCTTTTTCTAGTATTCTCTGACATTCATAGACAAGAGTACAAATGGATTTCTTGGGGCTTATAAATGAATGCCATGTATTTTAGCCCAAGGGAAAGTGGGTCATAGATGGGCTTTGTGCAATTTCACTGTTTCTTGCAGGCCGTCATTGGTACTTTAAAGCTCAGCTTATTTATTCTTGTGCATTAATGGTTGGCTCATAAAGGGTACGTTTATGTTTTTGGAGTTCAATATTCTTCTTCAGAATAATTTTTAAAGCAGTTTATATATCTCTCCAAGAAGTATCAAAAATGTCACAAATAAATGTAGTTGTGCTTACAACACTGTCTATTTCATTTACTGTGTTTTGAAGTATACAGGATTTGGTGGATCTTAATTGAACAAAAGGCAGGCAGCATTATTGATCTAGAGGATTATTTCTCAAAATTTTTCTTCTGAACTATTTGTAACTTTCTCCCTCTCATTCTTGTAAGAAAGGTCCCTTTCATTTTCTTGGTTATTTTCCATATACTTGAGAGAGAAACACATGATTCCTTTGTATTACAAATTATTGGACTTGTACAAAGAGAATACAATGTCCTTATTCAACATCTATTTGAAGATACATATATAAGTAGCTGCATGTTGTATACAGAAAAATTCCTTTATATAGTTTACAGTTTTTTATAATGTAGCCCTTGTCTGCTTTTCCAAATAGGCCACCCACCTATTCCACTCCACTCCTCTCCAGACTACTAAAGTAGATTGGGCCAGTAAGATATAATGAGCCCAGACAGATATAAACACAATACATGCATAGAGAACAATAGCAAGATCAAGAATTTTGTGTCCTTTCTCCCATAATACCTAGCTGACAGGCAACTGAAGCACTCTACTTCTAAAAAAATACTTTTGATACTGTAACTAAGTCATTTTATAGCCTGAAGCTGAACCCAAAGTAAAGGAAGGTCTAGCAGTAACTTCCACCCCTCACCAGAATGTAAGAGAAGTTTAGTCTTTCAGAGAATAGGGCATCAAGTGTGCAAGTGCCTTGTGCTACACACATGACTGTCAGGATTTCCAAGATCTGAGACAATTGCACTGTGTTGTGGAAAGCCACTGGGCAGACTATGATTGGGACCTTCCTTCATGCCCCATGTGTATGCTTCCAGTGTCAACAGGGTGCCAGCACAGGCAAAATCCTCTACATTCAGAACCACCTGTGCTGAGTTACTGTGCAAGCCTATTTGTTTTATTTTCTTGTTTTCTGTTCAAGGTCTTTGTTCATGTGTATACACACAGCTTTATTTTTTTCCTTTACTTTCCTTTGTGTTCTCTGAGACTGAACCCGTTCTTATGTTCTGAAATGGTTCTATATCAATAACTTATGTAGCCAAACAATTAAATAGGTGAAATAAGTTAGTATCTATAAAATTGGGAGAAGCAAAAATCTCTAATACTGAAACAATTGAACTCGATTTTGTGAAAGTAAGTAGTGCTTGGCAGAGTTTATCTATATTTAAATTTTCAACTAGTCTGGAATTATATATTATCCCTTACCCAGGAGATACTTGCCTAATTGTATATCTACTTTACCCTTAATCACATAGAGTAGATGATTTCCTGCTAAGACTGCAGGCACATATGTGAGATTTAAATACTTCCTCCCATAGTAATCCTGCATAATATTTGTAAGAAGTGGTAATAAGTTAATAGAGTTTCCAAAACATATAAATAAAATAGATAAAAGAACAGACTATACACGTAGGATTTTAACAGTGTTTTTAAAAGATTGATATCTAGGTAGTTGGTAACAGTTCATCTTCTGGTGATTTAAATAGTCCATCTTTTTTAACTGCATAGAAGATAATCAAATTGTCTGTTTTCATAATTTTTAAGATGAGTTTGGAAATACAGTCTTTCTTCTTCACTGCTATAATTCTTTTTTTTACCATTAATTTATTTTTATTTTATGCATTTGATGTTTCACCTGGATGGATGTCTTGTGAAGGTATCAGATCCCCTGGAGGTCGAGTTACCGTCAGCTGTGAGATGCCATGTGGGTGCTGGAAATTGAATCTGGGTCCTCTGGAAGAGCAGTCAGTGCTCTTAACTGCTGAGCCATCTCTCCAACCCCACTGTTATGAATTTTAATGTTTGAAGCAGTACCTGAAACATAGGGAACACTCAACAAGCAATAGTTTAGTAAAAAAAAAAATACTGAATTGACATCAAAGAAGAGAATCTTGGCATAAATTTACTGTTTTGGTATTGATTTGCTAAACAGAGCCAATGTGCCATTCAAGAACTTAAAAGGATTCATTTCAGATCTGGGCAGGGGAAAAATGGATAATGAATAAATTATCACAATTGCCTTAATACCCAAATTATAATAATTAAAAGTATCTAGAAATATATTTTATTTCTCATTTTTTTCTTAAATTAACTATGTATATATGATTATTTTCAATTCTTCTTATACTAATGCAGGATATTTTCCTATACTGTACTATCTTATTCAGTCCACAAAGAGCCCTTTATAATGTTTATTTATGATTATGTATAAGTGAAAAGTAGTTTTTATGAAATATGAGTAAGATATGTCATTAGGTTCATGAGACTAGTACTTATATTTTCTATGGTTTTCATAAGGTCATGCCCTGTCCTAACGTTAGTGGCCCTGTGAACAGGAGAGTCAGAATATTGCTTTTGAAGGTATTTCAAAGTAAAGTGCTTGACATCATTATGTACAGAATATTAGTATAAAGCTTACATTTTGGAGCTTTTGTTTCTCTTTGATATTTCTCCAGAAAAATAAAAGTCCTACAGAAAAATGGGGAAACGGAATTGTACAATTCTGCTTAGATCATCCTTGAATACAATCAGGCCAAGAATTAATGAATGGTATTTTTGTAGGTCAACAATATTTCTCTCTCTCTTTCTCCCCCCCCTCTCTCTCACACACACACACACACACACACACACACACACACACACAGGGTATGGTGGTGCTGGGGCCTTAAGTTCTTTACGAATATAACTTGCAGTTCTGAAACACATTCTTCTATTTGTCAGTTGTAATCAGGAGAGATGGCCTAAGAAAGTCTCTCCTTCCTTCCTTCCTTCCTTCCTTCCTTCCTTCCTTCCTTCCTTCCTTCCTTCCTTCCTTCCTTCCTTCTCTCTCCCTCCCTCCCTCCCTCCCACCCTCCCTCCCTGCCTTTCTCTTTCTTTCTTTCTTTCTTTCTTTCTTTCTTTCTTTCTTTCTTTCTTTCTTTCTTTCTTTCTTTCTTTCTTTCTTTCTTTCTTTCTTTCTTTCTCTCTCCCTCTCTCCCTCTCTCTCTCTCTCTCTCTCTCCCTCTATCTTTCTCTTTTCCCTCCCTCCCTCCTGTACTTTCTCTCTCTCTCTCTCTCTCTCTCTCTCTCTCTCTCTCTCTCTCTCTCTCTCTCAGACAACATTTTACTCTGTATACAAATCTGGCATGGAACTTCTAGATATCTTTCTGCCTCAGCCTTACAAAGGTTGGGACTATGGGCATGAAGTAATTAGTATATAAGGGGTGGGCAGTAGCAACTATAAAGAATGAACCTTCTATAGTTACAAGATTAAGGCCTTACAAAATCAGCTTGCTTTCAACTTGCAATTTTACCTGGCATTTATTTCTCATTTGTCTTCAAATATTAAAACTGCAGTTTTGTGATTGAAAGTAAAAATGTGAGTAAGAGAAATGAAAAGAAAATTTATAAAACAAATGGTTTTAAAAATAAGACATTTTAAGACACATGGTTTAGACCAACTTCACTTTACTCATATTTGAATAGAGAACATCAAGAACCAAAATGCAAAATACAGGCAGGTTCTGTCTTCAAGATTATTAATACATGTAGCCACAAAAATCCATTGCATTTGTCTTTTAAACTTCTTTTGCATTTGCACAGTTTTATGACCTTTTGGACAAAAAGATAACCAATTCTTTAGGCATCATATGTAACACAGAATATAGGGAAGGTTTCACTAAGGATTTGTCAATTCAGTCTTCTGTTTGTTTCTTCTCATTTAACTGATGATGTAACAGTTTCACACTGCCCTTATTAAAAAATGTCATTGTGACCTCTTCACGAAGTAGTAATCATCTTCATTATATGATCAATACCAAGTCTTTAAAATAAAAATTTCATGCCAACTCTAATCTTATATTAGAGCATCTTGATATATTTAATAAATCATAATTTGCTTATATTATTTTGTTTTGAATTTAGTAAATGACTGCATCATCCAATAAACTATAGTGCCTATTAGTCTTCTAATTATTCATATCATAACATAATAAAATAGAAATTTTAGAAAAATAAGCAATTTATAATAATATGGAAATTCAATATTTTAAAACCTTTAATAACTAAGTTACTACATGATAACTATAGAAAAGTAAATGTTAAAAGCAGTAGAAGATGGATTAGGGGTTACATAGGAGGGAGGAATATTTTAGAGGATAAGTAAATAATATGGAGTTTCTTTTTAAAGTGATGAAAATGTAGTGCTATGATGTGTGGAGATGGTTGCATGCATGCAAAATGACTAAACACACTGAATTGTGTACTTTAAATGAATGGCTTATATAATATTTCATTATATATAGTATTATATATAATAAGATTATATATAATATAATATATTTTTATTATTTAATATATATATATAATACATATTATAATCAATATTAGTAAATATTTTCATGAAGCTATTAAATCATGCCATGTCCAAACTGAATTTATTTTTTCTCATAAGAGTTGCCGTTAAATTCTAGATTGCTGTTGAGTACCAATAATATAAGTCTAACAGTCAGAAACAGTACTTTGTACGAGAATCATATATTGTGGATGTTGGATATAGTTGGTCTCACAAGACTATTTATTTATAGATCTAATATAACTAATCTACTGGCTAAATTTTTGGCCATTTTAAAATCTTTAGTCTCTGGCAACTGGAAGTTGTTTATTATTATGCATTTTTTCTTTTGGTTTTCAAGCCCAATAAAGATTTTTTAAAAATCAGAATACATAGGATATGCAAATTTTAAGAATTTGCAGAAAAAACTGTCTGTGAAGTTTTGGGGGGACATGATCATTGTTTCTTTGGCTTATCCAAACAGACAATGAATGATATCTACTCAGTAACAACTGATTAGAAAACACAGAAAAGAGACATTATCTCATAAAATTCTTCAAGGTACTTCTAATTTTTAGTCAGAGAAACACTAGATTTTTTTGGAACAAGTTCTCCCCATGTATTTCTAACTGGCCTAGAACTCACTATGTAGACCAGACTACTTAGACCTCACAGATCTCTGTCTACCTCTGCCTTCCAGGTGCTTTATTTTTAATTTAATGAATAGAAATGGAACTTAAGTTGGATATTTCATGGGGGTTAAGAGATGAACAGGAGGTGGAGGGATGTCTCAGTGGTTGAAAAACTGGCTGCTCTTCTAAAGGACCCAGGTTCAATTCACAGCATCCACATGACAGCTAATAATCATCTGTAACTCTAGTTCCAGATGATCTGTTGCCCTTTTCTGGCCTTCTCGGGCACCAGACCCCACACAGACATACATACAAGCAAAACACCCATACACATAAAAATAAAATTTAAATTAAAAATTAAAGAAACAATAAACATACATATTTTACATAATTTGTTAAGTTATATAGCTTTCTGTATTGTACATATAAATATTTATGTTGTAATGACTAATCTTGGTTATCAATTTTGCTTTTAAAAGCCCTGTGTTCTGGACACTGGAAAGTACACCCAGGACCCCAAACAGTTGGGCATTGTCCCGACTGGCTGAAATAAAGACTTTCAATTGGCTATAACTGTGTCTGAGAGTTCATCTCTGATGAGTTCCTGGTAACATAAGCCTGATATATTTTCTATTTATTAATACAATTCAAGATTGTGGTACAGACTTGGACACATTAACCATCAAAACTCTGTCAGCTAGGAACCCAACACCAAAAACCAAGTGCACTTAGTAACAACAATTGTAATTGAACAGATTCCTCTATGACACATTATTTCTGTTTGAAATCATAAAGAAAATTCCTTGTTCAGCCAAAACCCAAGTCATTTTAGACAATAATCTATGTTTGTGAACTGGGTCAGTGAGAAGTGACAGATTCCATTGTGTCCTGAATTGAAACTGGGCTTGAATCTGAAGAAAGACACATTTGACCCTTTACACACTACACTGAGATACAGACACATCAAATTTAGCCACAGACTGTGAGATAGAACTTGAAATTTTGCTAAAATATTCTTTATAGCATTAAGAATATTTTAATTAACTTCTTTTCTCCTGTATTTAATGTTAGTAGGTTTATTTATCATTAAATCAACTGAGAGATTAGGATGTTGGATTTGTTAATTAGACTTATATTATTTTGTGGCTGTTAATATTTTCCTAGATACAGTAGTACCAAATTAGAGGAAAAATAAATGTCAATTTTATTTTCTCAGACTTCAACATTAGGTCTAAGTTAACTTTGTTATTAAGCTTTACTGTGTTTTTAGTGCTATTTAATGTTCCTGATTTTGTTAACTGAGTCCACTCACTCTCTTGCTACAAAGATGACTTTTGACAAGTGGTGTTGTCTTGATTGCAGAGTCATGTCTCCTTACTCTTGTTCTTGGACCTTTGTTTCAATAGACTAGACTTGTGCAAAATGATTATTCTGAAATGGACCAAGATCAAATATTTAGAGTTAGATTTTGTCCTCAGTGTCATCACACAATTAAGAATCTTTCTCAGCCTTCTTTTCCACTAGAGTGGACTCATTTAAATTTTACCATATGGCCACAGGAAAAGGCTTTCCATCCCATTCTTCTAGAGAGTCCATTGGTTTGAAAAAAAATTTTATCAGTCTAAGCTGGTTGCATTTAATGCTTTATTACATTACAGTTTATTTTATCCAGGATCAATAAAGTCTTAGATCAGAGGTTTCTGTTATATTGAAACACATCTGAAAGACAAACAAATTTAAACACCACTTCTATGCTGTTACTACATGATTCTGTTTCTTGGGGGCACTTTGTAGAAGATAGATTTATGCTTGGGGAAGTTTTCATGGATAATCCAGATTATTTTTAACAAGATCTCTTACTCTGCTATCCAACTTATTTTACCAAGATCATTGCCTCTTTTATGTTCTAATGTTATAATTATTATGGTTAAAAATGTAGTTTTAACTCGGCATTTAAAAAGTTGTATCACAGTACTATCTTAAGAAATTATAACTCACCATAATATAAGGTACAAAGGACAGTGTGCTTTTGTTAATTACTATAAATTTGTTTATAGATCATCCCAAAATATATTAAGTATGATCTTCTTGGGGGTTATTTCTGGGCTTAATGTATGATTTATGTAAATCACCTTCACAAAACTGTCTATAAAGTTGCATTAGAAATATCTTACTTTACCAAAAATTTTTGCTTACTACTCAGTGCAACATTACAGGACTGGGAAATTTAAATTACTAGTGAAAGCCTCAGTCAAATACAATAGCATAAAATAAATATAGTATATTCTTTATGTTTTCTTAGTAGAATAAGAACTTGGAACTTAAGAATGTTCCAAACACCTAAGATAAAAGCAGTTGGAGCAGGTCTATAATCTCAGCTATTTAAGAGGGTGAAACAAGACGATAGCAAGCAAGTTCCAGGCCTCTGTTAACTACAAAACTGAGAACATGTCTACCCTGTGCTACTTGGTGAGATCCTGCCCCAAAATTAAACTAAAATGAGCCTGGGGATATATATAATGTATCTTGGCTGGCTTTATTTACTCCTTACTAGAGAATGTTAGTTGTACCTCTCCCAAAGCAATATGATGGGAACTTCAAAAGTGGAGCTGTTTGGAAGGATTCGCAGTCTCAGTAAATGAAGGTAGCTGGTGTGTAGTGTCTCTGTATAACCTTAAGACCCTGGACATTCAAACTGGGGAATGCTCAGAAATGGGGATGTGTTTCAAGAAGAGAACTTTTATGTAGCATACTTGAAATCCTAGAAAAATCCTCATTACAGCAAAATAAAATAACTAAAAATATCACAAACATGGTAATTGAGGTTTAAATTATAGAGAAACAAGGAAAATATTTAAATGTAATTATATAAACCTTTTCCAGTGAGACAAATAAACACCTATTGATCTCAGATAGTGTGCCAATGACAAACCAAAGTAAAAATTCAACTCAAATTTAGCCAGGTGAACCTGTGATTTTATTTGGAGCTAAGTGTAGGCACATGGATGAGGGTCATTTACAGAAGCAGTGTACTAGCAACTCCACCACTGAACAAAATCTTTATCTCAGAAACCAATAAATGCCGGTATACACTCATGGAAGTGTAGATCCTTTAGAGCCCTTCCCTGCTAATGAACTTTACCTACCTATAAATCATCAGGAGGAGTTAGAGCTTATGAGAACACTCCCCAGAAGGGTCTGAAATATATAACAGCTGAGAATGCAGAAGAGACAACAGTCATGTTTTTCATGCAGAGTGGTGTTTTACAACAGTTTTATATTATGACTAATAGAGTAAAAAGAGTAATAACATATTGTTGAACCTTATAGATATTCTGTGGTTTGTTTTCTTCAGACTACTTTTAGGATAAAAAGGAAAAGGCATTCTCCCTTGTGTCTCTATACATTTGTATTCAAATTGAGCTATTTTTTTCTTTTTAATGGTTTACTAGAAAGTGTTTCTAAATTTAGCTTTAACCCTGGAGGAAGTTTTTTTATTATTACGAAAGTGTCAACACTTTCTGTAAGAGATCAATGGCATGGAACAAAACCTGAAGTCATTAGGTTCTTTCAAAGTTTTCTTCTTATCAGCTATTCTTGCCTATCCCACAAATTATTTTTAATATTTTATTTTATTCTTCTCTCATATATCTGGACCAGTGTCTTCTCCCTCTAGTCCTCCCAGTCCTCCACCACTTTTTTCTCAGATCCACTCTCCCTCTGTTTCCCCTCAGAAAGGACAGGCTTCCCAGGGCTATCAACAGAACAAGGTACAACAAAATAACAATAAGATTAGGAACAAACTCTCACATAAAGGCTATATAAGGCAACCCAGTAGGAAGAAAAGGGTCCTAAGAGCGGGCAAAGGAGTCAGAGATACCCCCCACTTTCAGGGTTACCATTGAACAGTGCTTAACAAGATGAAAAAAGGCTGGAACTAGCGCCTACAGCAAGGCTGGAGTAAGCAACCCAGCATGAGAGAAAATCTCCCAAGGGTAGGTAAAAAAGGTCAGAGACCCCACCATTCCAACTTTTAGAAGTTCTACAAAAACACCTTGCCTAACTACTTTAAGATATATGTAGGAGACTTAGCTCTGACCGTACAGGCTCTGAGTTTGCCACTTCAAGCTTTTTAAGCCATTAAATGTGCTGGTGAGCTGACTCCATGGGGCATGTTCTCCTGGTATCCTCAACTCCTCTGGTTCCAGCAATCCATTCCCTCTTCCTTGGAGTTCCTGCCCAGTGCTTGGCCATGGGCCTCTGCAACTGCTCTCCTCAGCTATCAGTGGAAACCTTTCTGATGATGATTAAGCAGGGTACTGATCTATGAGCATAGCAGGATATCATTAGGAATTGTATTGGGTGTTGATGTTGATTTGGGTCAAAAGGTGATTTATTCTTTGACTAATTCAGTCCCTGATCCTCAGAGGGTTTCAACCTCCATACAATCTAATCTTCAGCCTAACTGGAAGGCTTCAGCCTCTGAGATATACTGCTGAGTGAATACACTCTGACTATCTCCTTCTGAACTCAGAGCTGTTCTGATCTCAAATGATTTTTCTGGTTGGCTAATTCAATTTACTCACTGTTCTGGCTCACACTCTTCAGCAAGCTGCTGGTTCAAACTTATCTTCTGAGCCTTCTGACTGTATCTGACTGAACTCTTCTGACTCTGGCTAACTCTGACTGACTCCTGCAACTTCTCTGACTGAACTTCCCTCTCTCTTACTGTCTGATACTTACTTCTGCTGAACTGCCTCACACTGCCTCAGAATGCCTCTGTGTCTCTTTGAACTCCCTGTGGACTGAGAGCCTCCTTTTATATCATGAAAGTTGAGTGTGTCCCCACTCTGATTCAGTCTCAGACTGCATTCTGCCAATTTTTCATCTGATTCAATCTCAGAGTTGGGATTAAAGACATGTGCTCATTCTATAAACAAGAACTGAGAGCCATGATGTACTTCTCAAACTGACTATTTTCTTTTACAACCCTTGTGTTGAGATTAAAGGTATGTGCTATGTTGCCTTAACCACAGAAATCCCTTTCACCTGGCAAGAGCACAAACAGGATAGGATTAGGCTGGCATTCTTTCTGCATTCCTTCCGGATTACACAGGCCTCTGAATGTGATCCCTTCATATAGCCCCTTCAATTTGATCCTTTCCTAGTTATCACACAGGTCTTTCAATGTGATCCTTTCCCAGAGCAGCCAGTTTGTTGGATCAAATGATTAAATATTCCTCTACATCTGGGCCATCCAGTTTCTGAACCAGTTCTGAACTGTCAGGAATAGACTCCCTCCCTTGGCATGGATTTCTGCCCTTTCATTGCCCCAGGAAATCCTGCAGGCAGGACAGATTATAGGTCCAAAGGCCCTGAGAGTGGATTGGTGTTCTGGTCTTACCACTGGAGCTCCGTCTGGTTACAGAAGATGGCCAGTTCAGGCTCTGTATTGTCCACTACTAGGAGTCTTCCCTAGGGTCACTCTCATTTCCCTGCACTAGGTTTCTACTTCACCCCACTCAAATACCCCCAAATTCCACCCATCTCTCTTTGTATTCTCTCCTTCCATCAAGCCCCCAACCTGATCCCTCCTGTTCCCATCCTCACTTGCCCCCAGTCCACCTGAAAATTCTATTCTATTTTTCTTCCCAAGGAAATCCATGTGCACCTGCTAGAGCCTTCTTTGCTACCTAGTCTCTGAGTCTGTGGATTGTAACATGATTATCAGTATGATAATCATATATCAGTATGTTAATAATCAGTATGATTAACAGCTAATATCCACTTATAAGTGAGTACATACCATGTTTGCTCTTCTTGTTCTCTCATAAAAACAAGTGCTTACAGATAAATTAGTGGTACAAAGTGTCTAAAAATTCCTTTTCTATGAGAATATTTGTGATATCAGTATTTTTATATCCATCATGCTTCCTATTAAATGTAGATGAAGATGTAGCAAAACAAAAATGTTTTCTCATTTTTGTATTTCATTCATCTAATGAAGTATTGAGTTCTTTGTACCACTTCCTATTGGTAACTATGTAAAAACATGCACAACTTCTAGTACTTAAAAAATCATGTGTCAGAAACAAACAATATAAGACAAAAACAAAAGTTACAACTAAGATAAAGTCTATAAAGTGCTTTTTACATGGCTATGACAGCATTTGATGGTGGATATGGTCCAGAAAATGCCACTAATGATGACGTCTGAAAACTACACAGGAGTTGAAGAGGTTAACAAATGAGGGATGGGTATTTTATTTCGAAGTCATGTGTACAGCTCTGTTAGAAAAAGCAGAAAGAAAAAAACTATGATGTAAAGACTGATTGTAAGAGAGGAAAAAGGATCACTATGGATTGAATCTGGTGCAAAGTTATTCTAGAGAAGATGGCAGGAGCCAAAGGATTTGGGAAATTTCAACCACATGAAGGTTTTTTTGTTTTTTTTTTGTTTTTTGTTTTTTTTTTAAATCAATTGTAGAATAGTCTTCTGAGATTCATAGAAAACATTAAGTTCATGTTAAAATGGATATGTTTTTCCGAAGCCTGCCAAGAAAAACTTTGGGAAACTAAGTTTACTTTGCAAAACAACAATGAAATCTGATTATACTATACTTACTGAGATATTCTTCAAATAATTTTATATATAGTGATTTATTCAATCTTCTCAAGAAAGAATACCATGAAACAGGTCCAATAATCCTTACCAGTTTACAGATGAAGAACCAAGTACAGAGAGCCTTGGTTACTGAATTGAACATTTATTAGCTTGACTAGTTAATAAATGGCATAACTGTGTTTTGAGACTTCTATACTGATAGCTATGTTCTTGAGTTAGATTTTAAAAAAGGGCATAATGACTTTTTTATGTAGTCTTGACTATCAGGAAAGAGGCATAACAATACCTGGCATCTATATTTCTTCTAATCAGACATTAAGCTTGCAGAGTATTAAGCATTTCAAGAACTGCTTGTTGTAAGTTGGAACAGAAACCATGTGTAAAATGATAATTCATAAACACATTTAAAAAGAAGATAAAATTCAGAATAATAAAAAATACATTTTGACCTTTAAGTAATTGACAGCTTAGTATAAAATTTCCTGTACTTTGAATTTAATTGTAAATTTTGAACATGTACTAACACACAATGCTATCATTACCTATCTAGTGACTGTGCACAGAACCTTGTGTGACAATTCACTGGTAGGTTAAGTGCAATTTCAGTTCTGTGGTGGTATTTGAAAAAAATTATATAGGTCATTGTAACTGACTCTCTAGTTTCAAGTTATCTGTGTATTATAATTAAGTGAATTCGTATTTTCAAAAGGCCATCACAACATAAAAGCAGAAGTTGGAGTTCTACTTATCACAATTCAAATAAACATAATTACAAGTGTTTTTTAACCTATGAGATCAAAGGTTAGCTTTAGAAATTGGTTCAAAATCTCAGACATTTAAAACAATAAATAACATTATTTAAGATAACATTTTCCTGGCAATATCAAACAGAGATTTAGATAATGCTGATTAGGTTTATGTGGCTGACATATAGCAATAACAATGAAAAAAGATACTGGTAAGTCAATCATGGGAGATTTCCTGCCCATGAACCATTATTGTTTCTTTGACAAACAAAAGGTTTCATTTGGAAAGAAGTTTCATGTCAGTTACTGATAATCAATTACCTTAGTCAAAATGATAAGCTGGTCTGCTTTTTCATCTGGTAAACTTTTCAATGCTAGGCTGACATTTCTCCAGGAGAGATGTTTTGTGACCATGAAATCTACTTTTCATTTGTACATTGGTTAATTCTTTCTGCATCTCTTCTTCTAGCTCCTTATTTATGAAATTATTGCTATAGTCTATGGTCCTATACTATTTATACATTTTTATTTTAATGATGAAATACACTGGATCAATGATTAAACAGACCTTTTGAGCTGATGCCTACTATTTTATGTTTAAATATATAGATCCTTGTGGGGCTGTAGCCTAATTGCTGTGAGGTCTGTTTCTGTTTGGAGATATGTACATAATGTGAATATGACAATCATAGAAAGTATTCATGGAAAAGTTTTCATTATGAAACATATAATATAGATTGCTTAGGAAATTTGTGTTTTTTATCATAATACACAAAGTAATGGTATTAGGAGGTTGGCATCTTTAAGAGGTAGTTATGTCATAAAGACCCAACCATCATGAGTGGCACTATAAAATATCTTTGCAGAAAAAGCCTGAGAGAGTTCCTTTACCCTTTCACTAGGTGAAGATATATGTGATGTGTCATCTCTAAGGAGAGGCTTATGTGTTTAAATGATTGGTTCCCAGCTGAAAGTACTGTTTGGAGAGGGTAGAATCACTGGGGTGTGAGGCATGATGCTAGTGGGGCACTAAGTTCAGAACTCTGAGAGTTATAGCCTGGCGCCATTTCTAGCTGAGCTCTCTGCTTCCTGTCTGCTTTTATAATGTGACCAGGTGCCCTAGACTCTAGCCACCATGAACTGACCTGCTCCCAGTGCAGTTATTTCTCTACAATGGTGGACTGCATCTTGTAAGCACTTGAAGCAAATAAATTCTTCCTCTCTTATGTTTATCTGGGATTCTGTCACAGCAAGGAGAATAGCAACAAATATGGACATGATACTTACAGATTCATGTTCTTGTTCATAGCAGATTTTATATAGTTCCAGGACAGAGTTAAATTGGTAGACATGATACAAGATGATAAAAACAAAGTAGCACAATACAAATAGCTTTGGACTAGGAACTAGAAAATTTGGCTTCTGGGTTTTGTTTTATTAATTTATGACCATGATTATACTTTTCTATAATTTTTTGTTAGTTAATTTTCTGATTGCTTTGACAAAATATTCAACAGAAACAACTTAAGGAAGGATGATTTTATTTTCTTTCACAGTTGAGGTATAGCTCGTCATGACTGGAGAGGCATGATAAAAAGTGCTTGAGGTAGTTGGCTTACATTGTGCCCTTACATTGTGTCAGGGAGCAGAGTGATCACTGTTGGCACTTAGCTCTCTTTCTCCATCTAAAATCTTAGTTGGGTGTTTTATTTATGTTTACATGTATATCTGTGTGAATGGATTCCACATATGTGTACCTGAAGAGTCAAAGTCCAGGTCCCCTGGAACTAGAGTCATGGGCAGTTGTGAAAGGACATGTGGGTCTTCTGCAAGAAGACACTCCAACTACTGGGCCATCTTTGCAGGCCTTCTTTCTCTTTCTCATTGAGCTCAGGATCTCAGTTTATGGAATGTTCCTACTCACATTTAGAGCACGTTTTCCACCTCAGTTCACCAACTTTAGAAATTCCATCATAAATATGCCTATGTGTTTGTTTCCATGGTAATTCCAAATAGCATCAAATTAACAAATAAGATTAAACATCATATTTGATTTCCTCATTTATTAAAAAAGAATAAAGAAAAGACAACAGGAAGAGGAATGGTATGTTGAAATTTGATGACTTCTTTCCAAAGATATTTTCATATAAAAAACATACTATGTATTGTATTTCTGTTATTGAAAATATATCAAACTGCAGAACTGCTATGCATAGCTATGCTAGCATGTATTGTACTACTTAAAAGAAAATACATTTAAAGTGACAGATATTGTTGTGGTCATTGACTGATGGGATTTTGGTTTCCCTTCCCAAAATATGCTCCTATTGTCAAGACTGATCAGAACACACCCACACACACACACACACACACACACACACATACACTATTAAGATGTGACTATATTTCTGGCATTCTACTAGAAACCAGATGACTTTTAAAGTGTTCCACAAATAGCATGAGAAATCAGAGAAAAATGACTGGCTCGGGGTTTCTAACTAACTGGGAACTGAAGTCAGGGTTGGGTTTCTGGCACATCAGATGGACTTTTAAAGTTGGATAGCTTTTCATTTTTCTTGACAAATTACTCTGGTTAGAAGTTGTAATATTAATACAAGTGGCAAAAGCATGCATTTGTTGTCGTGTTCCTGATCTCAGTAGGAAAGGTTTCTGGCTTTTAAATATTGAGAACGTTGAGTGCGGAAGTTTATTATTAAAAATAAGTGCCTATGCAAATGAACATAAAATAGTATTATTTTTAGATAACATCCATAACATGAAGTAGGAAAGGGTTCAGATATGTAAAAAATAAGAGTTTTCTATTCAATTGAAGTGGGTATTAACTATGAATTGATTATTATAAACTTTAGGATATGTAATGGTAAATACAAATAAAATATCTTCCCATTTCTTTTTGTATGCAAGCAGTATATATGCTCATCACACTAAAGGTAGACACACAAAATATGAAAATATTATTGGAATTTATAGCAATATTACTTTAATTGCACAGCAAAACTCTTCTATAAAGGGGCTGCAGAGATGGCTGAATGATTAAGAACACTTCGTACACTTCCAGATGACCAGAATTCAGTTCCCAACAGCCACTTCAGCTGATGTACAACTACTGGTAAGTACAGCTTCAGGGGCTCTATCACCTTCTTCTTCTTGTCTCTGAGAGCCCCTGCACTTGTCTAGACACATACATAATTTGAAAATAGTCACAGAATTCCCCTATACAACTTTGTTACTTTTTCCTAGCTTATGTTATTGATGTCACAAACTGCTTCTTTACAAATTATTTACTCACTTATATTTCTTTTATGTAATTAGTTTTCTTAGACTATAGAATATATAACTCGGATACAAATATTTTCCTTTATATGTCAATTTATTTATGTTAACAATAAAGGTTTATGTATACATGCTGTTTTACACTAATCTAGTATTTTAACATGAGGGACCCCATCTGATATTTCTTGGAGGTATATTTAGTGGCAGTGAACTCCCTCAGCTTTTGTAGGGCTAAGACTTACTTGTTTTGTAGCATACATTTGTTGGATATAGCCCTTTTGTTAATATCCTTTTCATTCAATATTTTAAATGTATCCTACTCCTGCTTCTAAAGTTTCTACTAAGTTATTATATAATAACCTTTGTAGAGGAGAATTTAATTATTTAATCCAGCAACATGGCTGCTTTGGGAAAGAACACCCAAAGGTCTATATGAAGAGATTAAATGCAAGGGTCTATATGAAGGGATCACATCCAGAGGTCTATATGAAGGGATCACATTCAGAGGTCTGTGTGGTCCAGATGGAATGTAGAAATAACATTAGTATACACCTTTAATCCCAGTATTCCGAAGGCAATGGTGGTGCATGCTTTTAATCCCAGCTCTTGGGAGACAAGAAGAGGAGCTCAGAAGGAGTCAGTGTCAGATAGGAGGTGATGTCGCAGATGAGTCAGAGTGAAGGGCAGACAAAGTAACAAATCAGAGGAAGAGTTGGAAGAATGAGTCAAAGTGAGGATATACCTAACTCTTAACTAGAATACCAGGCTCTTAGCCTAGAGAGAACATAAAGGATGAGACACAGAGACAGAGACACAGGTGCAGTGTGAGGAGTCTGAGGTAGAGACACAGAAGCAGTTTGGTAGAAGAAGTCAGTATCAGACAGGAAGAGTGAGTCAGCATGAGCCAAGCAGAGAAGTTCAGTCAGGGAAGTTGTGGGAATCAGCCAGAGTCACCCAGAGTCAGAAAAGTTCAGTCAGGAACAGTCAGCTGGCTCAGAAGGTCAGTTTGAACCAGCAGCTTGGAGAAGAGTCAGAGTTCAGTACAAGATTGAGTTCAGAAGGAGCTAGTCAGAGTTGCTCAGTCAGCAGGAAGTCTCACAGGATTAAAGGTTCTAGATTGTATGGAAGCTGAAAACTTCTAGATCTAGGCTTAAATGTTTGAGATTGTATGAAGGCTGAAATGCTCCAGGACTGCAGGACTAGGATTAAGGTTTGAATTCACCAAAGAATAAACTGACTTTGCCCTGAATTAATGACTACAAACCTTTGAGAGTTCATTATACATTGTACAACACAGGTCTCTGTGGTGATGCTTTTTAAATTCATCTTAGTGTTTAATTCTGCCAGCTTGATTTTTGTATTGCTCAGTATAGACTTCTTGGGCTTTATTGTACACAGTTTTGTTTTTTAACTGCTTAAAATTAAAATTAATATGATTCTTCAAATTTGACATGTAGTCCTTAATATAATCTCTCCACTGGCTTTTTAATAACTTCTTCTGAGATTATCTATAACAAAAGCTCACACTGTACTGATTTTTTTTGATTTATTATTCTTAACACTTTAATTGTCCCTTCTGCATATTCACTGATTCCTTATCTAGCTGCTCAAATCTGTGAAGCTGTTGTCAGGCCACTTTAATGTGTTTTTCAACTCACTTATTTTATTTTTAGCTTCATATTTTTTTTTTTGCATCTTCTAAAATTAGTTTATCTTTTGGTTGATATGTTCATTTTATATAAATACATTTTCTGATTTATTTTCTACATTTGTAATTTTCTTTAGCTTTTTAAAAAATATTTAGACATTTTAAATTTTTCTGCCTGTGAGACTGATATCTTCCCTTCTCATGTGACAGTTTCCAGAAATTTACTTTTTTACCATTGAATTGATTAGATTTGAGTATCTATTTAGGTGTAATCTTTGTCGAAAAGTGGATAGCATTCATCACTCTTTGTTCTGGATTTCTTCTATACCAAGACAGTTGTTTCCTTATCAGCTGTGTTCTGAGACTAAAGATAAGCCCAAGGTGAAAACTTACACTTTTATCTGGTTCATTTTTTTTTCCCAGACAGGGTTTCTCTGTTTTAACTCAGGCTGTCCTGGAACTCACTCTGTAGAGCAGGCTGGCTTTGAAGTCACAGAGATCTGCCTGCCTCTGCCTCCTAAGTGCGGAGATTAAAGATATGCTCCACCATCTGGCTGGTCCATTCTATGTGTGCAATTTTCTATGCCCTATATGAAACTTTTGCACTGTCTCATATATATGAATACTTTTATTGTCTTGATTTTTGAAGTTTCAACTCAGTTGTTTATATTATATCCTTTTGTATGTCTCTCACCATCATTTCTTGCAGAGGTATAAAGGTATAGATGTATATGGTACTGAAGTTGTATTGAATCTTTGTTTTCCTTGCCTTACAAGATGGGTGAGACAGAGAAGAGTCTTTCAGGATACCTGTAGACTAGTTAGTTAAATTAAAAAAATAAGGTTAATTTGCAAACAAGACCTCAAGGGAGTTTTTCTCCTATTTTCACTTAAATGTAATATTTTTGTGCATTTTTTGATAATCTCATACATGCATACAATGTATTTTGATCACATTCACCCCAAATCTGACTCTAACTTCCATGTTGGAAAGGTGGTTGGCTTAATTTTTGTGCAGGAAACCACAGTTGTTGTGAGTTCATGAGTGCACTGGTCCTGTCTTGTTCAGAAGATATAGTTTCACTCCAGTCCTCTCTGACAGCTAGCTCTTGCAGTCTTCCCACCTCCTACTTTGCACTGGTCCCTGAGCCTTGAAAAAGTGGGGTGTGATATTGATATCCCTTTGGTTGGCTGAGCACTCCACAGGTTCCCTGCCCTTTGACCAGTTGCCCTATATGTTTTGTCAATGAACATTTTTTTGTTATTGTTGCTTGTTTCCAATGGATTTTAAGGGTCTGGAGATATGCAATCCAACATTTTCCTGATGGCCACATCATAGAATCTTCTATGCTTATAATTGTGGATATCTAGACAGCAGTTTGATGATATGTCAGCTTAGCTAAGAATTAATAGTGGCTTTTACTGTAGAGCCTAAGGCACACTCAGTCCTGGGATTTTAGCCAGGTCTATAGTACAAGACTTGAATTTCGTTTTAAGAATCAGGCCCAAGAAAGATTCAATCAGAGAATAAATATTTGCACCAAGAATGGTTGTGCTATGACTGTACCAGTAGGCACAATTTGTCTTGCAGGTTGGTATTACGGGTCATGATGTTCAGAGGTAGACAAGACCAAGGATGCCTTTTCTCCCCCAGCAGTTTGGATAGCATCTTTAAGCACTGTGAAAGTAATCCATCAGGGAGGAAGCTTTCAGTTCAGCTTCAGACTGATTTTTCTACACCTTGCAACCATGATGAAAGGTGTCTTTTAGCAGTAGGATGTTATCAATTACTTCTATTGGGCAACCAAGAAGAGTGATAATAACCCATATTGTTTGACAGGGCCTCTGGTTTCTTCCAAACAACTCATAAAGATACATCTTAACCTGGTATTTTGTATTTTGTTTAATAATCCTTGGCTTTTAAAAACAATATCATCCTATTGCTCAGGCATATAACATGCAGAGGTTTCTCCCTTCACTATGCCTCCCTCCTCCTCTTTCTCTCTCATATATTAATTGGTTTACAAAGTAGTATGTTTCCATATAGCATTTTCATATCCCCTTACTTTCACAAACCTTCTCTTCCCCCTTCTGTCCTCCATGACCTCACAGTCAATCCTGCTGAACCACTCCCAACAAATTTGTGGTCTCTGTTTTCATACCATCTATGTTATCCTATCCCTCTTCCCTGAAGGTATTCTCCTCTTTGATAGGTCTTTTCTACTTTCTTTACTTTTATAGATTCCTTAGAAATACACAAGTATAAAGATTTGAAGCTAGGATCCACATATAAATACAATACAACATTTGCTTTTCTAAGCCTTAGTAACCACAGAATTTTTTTCTAGTTTCATTTTTATTTCCATTGCAATTTCATCATTTCATTTGTCTTTACAGAGAGATAGAACTCCATTGTGTGTTTGTGCAACATTTTCATTATCTATTCATTACTTGAAAGACATGTGCACTAATTTCATTTCCTAGCTATTGTGAATAGAGCAGAAATGAACATGGATGAGTATGAATGTTTGTAGTATGGTATAGAGTCCAATAGGTATATGCCCAGGTGTACTATAGCTTGGTCAAATGATAGTTACATTAATAGTTTTTTGAGGAATCTCTACACAAATATTCATAGTGGTTGTAGTGGTTTCTAATTCCACCATGAGTACAGAAAAGCTCCTACTTACTTACATTTTTGCCAGCATTTGTTGTCATTTGATTTCGTGATAGTAGTCACTCTGACCGCAGTGAGATGAGATATCAATACAGTTTTAAAGCACATTTCCCAAGTGAGTATGATGCTAAACACTTTTTGTGTCTTTATTAACTATTTGTACATCTGAGAATTCGCTATTCAAATATGTAGACTGTGTTTGGATTGAGTTATTTGTTTGCTAATGTTTTGTTCTTGAGGTTTTTGTATGTTCTAGACATTACTCTTCTGTCAGAAAAAAGGGAGGCAAATTTTTGTTGTTCTGTGAAATGTATCTTCACTGGGCTGATGGTTTCTTTTGCTGTTCAAAAGCTCTTTTATCTCCTGAGATCCCATTTCTCATTTGTTGTTCCCATTTCCTGCACTACCTGAGTCTTATTTAGAACATTCTTGCCTGTGCCTACATCTTGAAATATATTTCCATCCTTTCCCCCTAGCAGCTTCAAAATATCAGGTCTTATTTTTAAGTCTTTAAATCATTTAGAATTGAGTTTTCTGCAGGGTAAGAGATAAGCATCTAGTTTTCTTTTCTGCATGTTGATATCTAGATTTACAAGCACCCTTTTTTTGAAGATGATAAACTGTCCTACACTGTGGAGTGGATATTTTTGGCATCTTTATCAAAACCAGTATACCACATTTGAATGGAATTACATCTGGATTTCTCTTCAGTTTCATTGATCTACATGTCAATTTTGTGCCAGTACCATCCTGTTCTCATTACTATGGCTCTGCATTGCAATTTGAAATCAGGTTTGGTAATAATACCCACAATATTATTTTTGTCTACTATTAGAAAACTAATATTGATAATGTAAACAAATGTATTTTGTGTAGTATTGTCCCTTACATAATTTGCTGATGTCTTAGCCTCTGCTGCTTTTTTTACCCTGTAAGCACCTATATTTGGAGACTCTAGTCTTTAAAAAGTACCATTTAGATAAAATGAGAAAATTGGGAAGGGCGTTAATTCAATATGGATGCTGTCCTTAGATTAGGTGCCAGACATGTTTGCACAAGTAAAGACAATCATATGAATACAAGGAATCAAGGAAAAGACAATTTGTAAAAGTTCCCAAACTGCTACTACATTGACCTTTGAATTTATTTCTTGACACAGTCTTCTGGGATTAGAGGCATGCACACTGAAGTGGGCTTGATCTTTGCTTTCTATCCTTCATAGCTGTAAATATGTAAATCTCTGTTGTTTAACCCACCTGGTGTATGGTATTTTGTTTTTTCAGCCTCAACAGACTAATACAAAATGTATCAGCATCAGAATTAGTACAATGAAGGAATAACAGGCTTTGTCCTCATAAAAGCTCTAGCATTTTGTGCCTGAACTTGAAAATCACTTTTCCAAACATTAACTTAATGGAAAAATATTGAATATTTGTGCCTGATAAGCACATGTTTCCATGTTTTAACATATTTATTTAGTGTTAAAGATAAGGAGACTTAACTTTGTACTTCCCTAAACTCTATCAGGTTCAAGTATCAATGGCTAAGAGAATCTCATCTGCATAAATAGGAGCATATGAGTTGTCAAATATTTTAAGCTTCAGTTATTAGAGTACAGAGTATTATCCATTGTTGAGACAATCTATAAACCTTCAGAACAGCTGCATAACTCATTAAAGATGGAAAGATTTGGCAACTTATAATCAATTTGAGCTTCATATTTCATTTTTCCCTCAAGAGAAGTTTTTTTTTTCTACTAGAATAATATTTTAAAATATCATTAAAATTCTTATCAGCACCCTGCTGCTTCAAAGCAGCAGGGTCAGCGCTTATACATGGAAATGCCTTTAGTTAGGAGCAATCTTTTTACAAGTTTTTGTTGGGGTGAATGTATTTGATAGCAGTGAGTAGACATTCTCAAATAGAAAGTACTCAAATGGATTAACCTTAGTTGTTTCCATGACCCACATGGGAAGAACACTTCAACTAATGATAAACATTGAACAAAGTCCTTTCTCATATGAAATTTAGCTTTCTTGTTTCTAACACTTGATTCTTCATTTTTTTTTTCATTACTCTGGAGATTTTTTTAATTAGAAAATTTACCTTGTTTAATCATATATCTGAATTATCTATCACGGAGAGACTGGGAAGATTGTTCAGAGCTTAAGAATTGTTGCTCTTTCAGAAGAGACAAGTTTGGTTCCCAACACCCAAATTGGGCAGCTCAGAATTACATGTAATTCTGGCTCCAGTGGATCCTCTGGCTGCTGTGGTTTCCTCACACACATGGAAATCAGGCATACACATACACACATATGGGAAACTAAAACACATTTTCTTTTCAAAAAGAAATTTTTTTCTTATGATTGTTTTTATTTTTTAGAAATTATTCTATAAGTACATCATTTCTTCTCTTTCCTTTCTTCCCTCTAACCACTACCATGTCTCTCACCCAACCCCCAGCCCAGCCACACACACACACAACATACTTCTTCAAATTCATTGCCTATTTCACTTTAATTATTAGAGTGTGTGTGTATGTGTGTATGTGTGTTTTGTGTGTTTGTCTGTGTGTGTGTGTGTGTGTGTGTGTTACTAAATATATAAATACAACATGCTCAGTGTGTATAATGTTATAATGTTTATGTTTGTACATTTTCAGGGCTGACCATTTGGTATTGGATAAACAATTGGTGCACTCTTCCCTGGGAAAGACTTATTTCTCTCACAGCATTCCATAGTTGCCTTTAGTTCTTTGTGAGTGTTGAGGCTTTGAAAATTTTTTCCCTTCTGTGTTAGCATGTCTATTTGTGTCATTTTTATTCAGATCAAGTTTATGCAGCCATGTTACTGAGGCTTCATGGTTGTAGTTTCTCTAATATTTCTAGGAAACTAAAAGAATTCTTTGGGATTTTATTTTTATTCATTGATAATTTCATTCAAATATACAATAAAATATGAAAATATCTACCCCCATTTCCTCCCTCCAACTCTCCCTACGTCCCTACAAAACTTTCCCCTCCCAAGTTTGCCTTTAATGTTATTATTATTGATAATTCACTATAAATAAGGTTTTACTGCCTCCATATGTGCATGGGTTTAAGGTCATCCACTAAAGTAAGGCAATTTTACCAGTAACTACATCCTCCAAAAACAATTTTCCTCCCTCAGCAACTGTCATGTGCCAATAGCTGCTCAGTGATTGATGGAGCTTCAAGATTATCTATCCCAACAATGTCAGAATTTGGGTTGAATTGACTTGTGGGGTTTTCATGGAGGGGAGAAAAGCTACTATGCATTTATAAATATGATAGCCATCCCATATCATATCCAGAAGACAGCATTTCACAGCACTCTTTCTCATCCTCCACATCTCACATTCTTTCTAGGTCTACTTTTGTGATGTTTCCATAGCTTTTTTTATATTTATTTTTGGAGGCAGGCATGGTGGTACAGATGCCCCATTTAGGAATGTTCACATAATCTCTTATTTTTAAATCTTTGACTAGATACCCATCTCTCAGTTGACTGTTTTTACTAGTGTGGCTCTGTGATATAATTTGAAGTGTGGGATGGTGCTCCCTCCAACAGTGTACTTCATCACTATTGACTGGACTTTTGTACTGCCACATAAAGTTTTTGGATTTTCTTTATGTCTGTGAAGAAAGACATGGAAATTTTCATTGTTATTTCATTGAAGGTGTAGATTGCTTTTGCTTGGATAGTCATTTTCACATTAATTCTTCTAATCCATGAGTTTATCGTTACATTTTTCTAGTGCATTCCTCAGTTTCTATCTTTACTGTCTTAAAATTAAAATATAGAGGTCATTCATTTCCCCCCTTTAGGTTTATGCATAAGTTTATTCATGTGTGTGAGTAATATGTGTATGTCAGTGTATGTCTGTGTGTGTGTGTGTGTGTGTGTGTATGTGTGTGTGTGTGTGTGTGTTTGTATGTGTTTGTGTATGTGTGTGTTGTTAAAGGGATTTTTCCTGGTTCTCCTTTTTTCAGTCTCTTTGTCATTGGTGTGTAAGAAGGCTACTGTTTCGTGTACATTGATTTTGTATCCTGCCACTTTGGTGAATGTATTTATAAGCTCTAATAGGGTTCTGATAGCTTCCTTAAGTTCTTTCTTGTACAGAATATCATTTGCAAAAGAGGATATTTTACTTCTTTTCCTACTTGTGTCCCTTTTAGTTCCTTTTCATGTGTGATGCTCTAGCTAAGCTGTCTAGCAATATAGTGTCTAGAAGTGTGTCTTGTTTCTTATCTTAGTGGGAATGGACAGAGTTTTTCTCTGTTTAGCATGGTGCTGGTTATAGGTTTGTGGAATGTTGACCTCATTATATTGAGATATGTTCCCTCCATCCCTTGTTTTCCCATGACTTATCACATAAAGATGTATTTTGTGAAAAGCTTTTGCTGTTCCCAATTGAGATGATCATATGGCTTACACAATTAAGATAACGAGTTACATTTATTGATTTACTATATGTTGAACCATTCCTGCATCACTTAAATAAACCCAACTTGGTTGAGATGAATGATCTTGATGTAATGTTGAATTCAATTTGTATTTTGTTTGATCTTTAATTGTTTTGCATGTGTTTTATTCTGATATTTTTAAAGATAGGATTTCTCTGTGTAGTTCTGGTTGTTTTTAAACTCACTCTGTAGACCAAGCAGGCCGTGAAGTCATGGTAATTGCCTACCTATGCCTCCTGAGCACTAGGATCAGAGGCTTGTGCCACCACTGCCTAGGACTCTTCTAAATTTTTATATGTACGTTCAGGAAGATCAGTCTGTAATTCTTTGTTGATGTTGTTGTTATGTGTTTATGCAATTTTGGTATTAGTTAATATTGGATTTCAAAAAGCGCTTGGAAACAGTGTTTCCCTTTCTAATTTGTGGAATGATTTGAGTATTATTGGCAGTAATTCTTTGAAAGCCTGGTAGAATTCTGTAGTGACTCCATATAGTCTTATTTTTGTTTTGTTTTAGAGACATTGTAATACTACTCCAATATCATTATTGGTAAAAGATATATTTAAAATATTTATTTCATCTTAATCTAACTTTTGTAGGTCATGTGCATCCAGAAATTTATATATTTCTTTCAGATTTTCTACGTTAATAGAACATATCTTTTAAAGATATATACTTATTTTTTTTTCTGAATTTCATTACTATTTGTTGCTATACTATAGTATAGTAATGACGATACTGTATCTCCATTCTCGCTTCTAGTTTTACTATCCATGTCTTTTTTTTTCTTTTGTTTGGCTGATTTGAATATGAACTTGACAAATCTTGATTATCCTTTCAATGAACCAATGCCTCGTTTCACTGATTCTTTTTAATGTGGTTTCTATTTCATTAATTGCCGCTCTTATATTAGCTATATATTCCCTTCTAGTAAATTTTGACTTAATTTGTTCTTGTATTTCAAGACCTTAAGAGGTATTACTTGAGAACTCCTTAGTTTTAGGATATAGGCATTAAGATCTATAACCTTTCCTCTTAAGTCTACTTTTATTGTGTACCATTGATTTTGAAATACTGTATTTTCACTTTCATTCAATCTAGAAATTTTTGAAATTTCATTCTTGATTTCTTCTGTGACCCACTTATCATTCACTCATGTGTTGTTTAATTTTTGTATAAGCTTGTACTCTAAGCAGTTTCTCTTGATGTCTACTTTTCTTCCCTGGGACCAAAGAGAATTCAAGTCTAGTTTTGGGTAAAGGTCTTATTTTGTTAGTTATTTAGAATAGCTTCACTTGCTCATTTTCTAGTTTTATTTGTTTTTAAAACTCTTTACTATTCTTTTCTTTTAAAGTGTCTCTGTCTTTGATGATGAGATGTGTTTCTGGGAAATGGTAAAATGATGGATCCTGTTTTCTAATTTTATCTGCTTGTCTATGTCAGTTTGTTGAGTAGTTTAGACCATTAATGTTATGGATTTTTATTAAAAGGTATGCATTAACTTCTGTCCTTTTGATGCTTTGGTTGTGTTTTCTTAAACAACTTCTGAAGAACTACATATTTTTCTCTTGATCTTGTTAGATGTGTTCATCTTTGTCTTTATTCTGACGTATTCCTTCCAATATTGCCTGTAGAATTGGCTTATCGGTCATATAATCGTTTATTTTGTTTGTATCATAGAATTCATTCTGTTCTACCTAACTTACAAAGGATAGATTTACTGGCTACAATATTCTGGATTGGAAGATGTGATTTTTCAGAGCTAAGAATATAGATTTCCAAGCCCTTCCATCTCTAAAGTTTCATTTAATAATCAACTCTTATTCCAATTTTATCTATCTATCTATCTATCTATCTATCTATCTATCTATCTATCTATCTATCATCAATCTATTCTATTTTTGAGACAGGGTTTCTTTGTATAGCCCTGGCTGTCTAGGAACTTACTATGTAGATAAGGCTGGCCTTGAACTCAGAGATCTGCCTGGCTCTGTCTCTTGAGTGCTGGGATTAAAGGTATATGCCATCACCCAGTCATCAACTCTTATTTTAGTGGGCCTATCTTTATATGTCCCTGGACTATTTTCTTGCAGAATTTGATATACCTGTTTATTCGATGTTTTCATTATTTTGAGTATAATATTTCTGGGGAGTTTAGTTTCTTGTCCTATTTGATGATCTATAGGCTTCTTGTACTTTTACAAACATTTCTTAATCACGATTTGGAATATTTTCTTTCACAAATTTTATTGAAAATATTTATTAGTTCTTTGACCTAGAATTCTTGTTTTTTCATGCCAATCATCTATGTATTTTATCTTTTCATGGTTTCCCAAATATCCATGTTTACTAATCATGATTTCTTTAAATGTATTATTTTCTTTGAGTAAATGACAAAAGTTGCTCTATCTTGTCTTTAATGCCTGATACCATATATTTTTATTCTTTTAATGAAGTTATTCATGGAGAGTTTATTGGACTAGTCAAATTTATTTTTATTTTCACTTCATTTCAGTTTAAATTTTATTTATTATGTATATCTTTTTAGTGGTTTTAATTTTTATTTTTATATTCAGAATTGTCTTCCTTATTTTATTTACTTTTATGTGTTTCTCGAGTTTCAATCAGCTTAGTTTTGTCATTTGTCATTTCTCAGTTTATCCAAGTCTTCAATAGAGTACATTTGAACATATTTTTAACTATTCTTTTGAATTTCATGTCTTGAATTTTACCACATTGAATAGTTCTCAATGAAAACATTACTTATAATATGGTTTTTTTTTGAAGATGGACAATATATTTTTTCATAACATTTGTGATTTTCCAATATGACCTGGACATCTGGAGCTGAGCTGCTGGACATGCTTATTTATATACTTATTGAGATTATAACTACATAATTTCCCTCTTTCCTTTCTTCCCTCAAAACCTTCCTGTGTGTACTCCCCAGCTCTCTGTCAAATTCAAGGCCTCCTTTCCCCCAACTGTTGCAGTCAGTCTCTCCCTCTCTGTCTCTCTCTTTCTGTCTCTGTCTCTGTCTCTCTCTCCCTTCTTCTCTCCCTCCCTCTGGGTGTGTGTGTATGTGTGTGTGCATGCTCATGCGTGTATACACATATATATTAACAAAATATATAACTACAAACTTCCTAGTTCACATAATAATGTGGTATGTGTGTGTGTGTGTGTGTGTATGTGTGTGTGTGTGTGTGTGTGTGTGTATGTGTGTGTGTGTGTGTGTGTGTGTGTGTGTGTGTGTGTGTGTCTGTCTGTCTGTCTGTCTCCCCACTTATCACTGGACAAGAGATGGAGACCATTATGGAAAACCACTGCCAATCAAAATGCAGAACTGTGGAACCCAGTCTCAACTGCTGTCTTTCTTCGTTTCTGTCATACTGTGTGTAGCCATTAGGCTAAAGGGTGTTCCTGAGGCAGAGGAGAGGTTACAGACTTTAAGGGTGAAATGACTGTTTGTCCTGTTCTACATCAGGCCTTAGTTCTTAATATTTTGAAAAGGTAAATAAAATAGTGTGTTAAAATACTTAGCATGGAACTAGAGTCTAATAAACATTCACGTAATTATAAGGTTTTAATTAAATTTTTAGCTATGATCTTATGAGAAAGTTTCCAAGAAAGAAAATTTGAATCTCCCCCACAATAAAGGAACCTCAGGCTAGAGCTTCTTCAATTATAGACAGTAATATATTTTATCTTAAGTAAAATTGTATCTTAGATTGAATAACTCGACATGTAACTAACATAATAGAAGACATTCTCTTCTTAAGTAGGTCCATTATCACTGAGGAGATTAAACATCCTTGTTTGTCTAGGACATGTATGCTGTCACCTATTCAGTTTCAAAGAATTGTGGTTTGAATTATCAATTTTACTATTTTGTTTCTTGAATAATTACTTAAAATAGCAGAAAAAAATTCAAATTTCATGAGATAGGTTCTGTTGATTGAAAGAATTAGGTAATTAAATGTTATCTGAAAGTGGTAGATTAGAGATGGCAATAGTAATTAGAAACACTACAAATGCACCTGGCATATTAAAGTACCAGTGCTTGAGAAGCAGGTAGTAAAAAATAATCAAAACGGTTTATGGCAAAATGACCAATATTGTAAAACTGCTTTTGAATAAGATATTGTTTTTGAATAAGCAATGAACCTTCTGTGTAGACCAGGTGTCAGTAAACTCATAGCTTAAACGCCAAATCTGATTCTTTGTATTTAAATGTTTCACTGGAACAAAGCTTGTCATTCATGGTTTTATGGTCTATGGCTACTTTTTACTCGTCAGGAGAATTAAGTAGATACAACAGGGAATATATGAAAATACTATGTGACTAATTAATATTTACTCTTTTTTGTATATTGATCTCTGTTGTAAAGCTACCCATAAAACCCTTAAGAATAATAAAAGATTTGTAATTTAATAAACTAAGTCAGTATTAGGATGAGCAACTGAAGGAATCTTGGTCATAGTAAGAAAAAATATAATGTACAGCTATATTTTCAAGACAATGTATGCATCATTTTTCTTATATTCTTTCATCAAAAATGGCATAAAAATGTAGTTTTCTGGTACTAGCCTCTGAGTATATGGATATGAATGAAATGAGGCTGGTTCAGGAAGGATAGGAAAATAATTTCCATATTTTCCAAAAAATATTTCCAGGATCAAGTCATCACAGTATCTGTACATGAGAAGAATCACATATTGAAACAAGGGCTCCATTTTATTTTCCAGGAATGAGGAAAGAACAAGGTTCATAGAGATTCCAAGTGTTGTAGGGCATTACATTTGGTATTACCAGATCCTTTCCACTACAATTTAGTTGTTCAAGACAGTGTATAATCATTCCTCATTTTCTGCTAAAATTGCTTTTAACCTTGTATGAAATAGCATAAAAAAGCAATGAATGATCCAAGATTGATTTGTAAAAAGGATGAAAGAATAATGATAATAATACAAATCAAAATGTAAAGAAAATTGGTTTCAGTGACAATGTATACAAATGAGTGGATCCTGAACACTTGAGATATCTTTCATTATTTCACAATGTTTAATTATTTATTTATCTAAAAGCCTTTAAGTTTTAAAAATAGGGGAATGGAAAGGCCACATTTAGAATGAGTAAGTAGTATGTCCTCTGTATGGTCATTAGATCATATTGTTCAATATTTATCTTGAATGAAGTGGAAATAAGCAGGGACCTAATTTGTATTTCAGAACTATTTCCAACTCACAGCTGATATTGTAATTTAGTGGAACAACAATGTAAGGAAAAAGTAGGTTATTGTATTTTCTTGGAGGAAAATATGATGGTAATTTGGAATAAGACTGTCAGAAAATGCACAAATTTGCAGCATTCTTCAGAAGTTCTGTTGACTTTCATTCACAAATATTAAAAATTATGTTAAGCTAAGCAAGAGACTACACACCTGTATTCAGTATTCAGTAGCCCGAGGAAAAGAAGATTGCTTTGAGTATGGGGCCAGCCTGGGTTGCACAGTGAGTAACAAGTCTAGCCATAGCTCTATAGCAAGCCACTTGTTGAGGATACAAAGGTCCTTATGCCCACAAGCTTTAGGGAACAAGGGATATCAAATATGCAGTGGAATTGCCTATTGTCTTCCCAGAAGCCTGGAAGTGGATATTGTTAACAACCTGGTGACAATTTTGCTATTTGTAGAGGCAATCTTCACCCACCTTGTGCTATAGAGGCAGACCTCACTCAAAATATTTATCCCAGACTATTAATAAAACCCATTCTTAGGGGAGATATTCATGTACTGCTTACCTCTATGCTATCTATGTCAGAGACCACGTTAGATTCTAGGTCTTTGAGCTATAGACCCCACTCTCATGGTCACAGGTACTTTGTAAAAAGTTTCTATGTAGTCACACCTTAAGCTTTATTGTGCACTAGGAATGGGAATATCATTGCCTGGAAATGTTTTCCTAAATTTTGTTGCTATTGTTGTTGTTATTATTGTTATTATTATTATTATTATCATTATTATTATTAGTAGTAGTAGTAGTAGTAGTAGTAGTTGGGGTTTTTTTTGGGGGGGAACAAGGTTTCTCTGTTGTAACTCTGGCTATCCTGGAACTCACTCTGCAGACCAGACTGGCATCGAACTCAGAGAGATCCACCTGCCTTTGCCTCCAGAGTTCTGGGACTAAAGGCGAGTGTCACCACTGCGTGGCTTGCATTGTGTTTTAAATTTGCTGATGATGAACTCCCTGGCGTCAGACTTTCTAGAAGGTTTGATCCAGGTTGGTGAAGTCCATCTGAACCAAGTTTTCATTTGCACTTTAATGAGGTTAGTTTTCCTGCCTGACACCTGCAGGGATCCACTTCAGCCACTGTCTCAAAAACAAAACAAAATTAATTAACATGATTGTATAAAAGTTTTTATTCTGTCAACTTTTCTAAACTGTTTTTATGAATACACATTATCATGTGTAGAAAACTGGAATGGAAAGAGAATTTTCTTGCTTATAAATTTATTTTATCAGAAAGTAGAAGGAGAAGCCTGGAGTGATGGATAGCTCAACAGTTGGAAGAACATAATGTTTTTACAGAGGACCTGAGTTTAGATCTTAACACCCACATTGGGCATCTATCTCACAGCCATCTGTATTTCCATCTCCAGAGAGATTCAATTCTTCTGACCTCTGCAAGCATTTGCAGTCTTACTCATGCCCTCCAACAGAATTAAACAGATCACTTTTTTAAATAAAAGGAAATATATTTTCTAATAATTAGAAAAGGATGGCTAGATTATATGGGTATAGAAAGAAGTAAATACTTTGAAATTGTTGCAGTATTGATATCCAAGTTGAATTTGGAGAATACACATTTGAAATGAAACCAATCTCCCAATCTACAAATCTAGCTTGCAGAATAGTAAATGAAATTAATTGGAATTTCACAAATTATTGGAGGACTAAGCTATAATTTTAAACATATTCAACACAGACATTAATTTATTGGTAGAATCATCAATGATTTCAAGAGCACTGGTTGAGAAGATCAGTAAGTACTATAAAGAAGTGTTGTGCCTAAAATATTGATACTTTCTACCTTTTCCTGGAGAGCTCTTATTCATGCTTAGAGAAGCAGCCTGTGGAGTTCACCCTCCAATAAGTTTTTGTATCCTACTTCTGCCCTAACACATACTATTCACCTTAGTAGTTCATATTCTTCTATTTTCATTACCATGATTGTACTTAATATCTTCTCTTTTTATTTTTCTTCTCTCAAGCTGAAGTCATCTTGAGAACAGGAACCACTTTCAAATTCTATAATATATTCATAGATATTTGATGGTAAGTACTTAATATATGTGAGTAGCAGGAAAGAAAAGATGCACATGTTATTTTGCTAACAAAAAGTCAAAATAGAAATATATCAAAAACGAATGACATTGCACAAATTCACAAATGTTCAAAGAGAAATATATTCTAAAATATATTCATTTTCAAAAGATTATATGATGTTTCCGGCATGTCTCTGGGACCACAGTGGTTACACTGTCAGCATAGGTTAATTACTCAATTAGTTGGCAATAGCACTGCCCAATTAATGTGGAGCAAGAAAAGCATAATATAACAAAGGAATCATATATGGACCTCTCAGAAGAACTCTGAAGACACAAGAATTATTTGCAGAAAAGTACAAAAACTGAATTTTCTTTATTATCCCTATCTTCACTTATCAATGATTCTCCGATATGTAACTAATACAAAAACTGAAGAAAGGAGGTTACCTGATTGTGTTATAAGCTTGAGAGCTGGCTTTTTTTTTCATAGCTAAATGCTAAAAAGCCAAAAGGCCTTTTAATTCCAGCAGTATAAATTTTAGGAACTGTATAAATATTGCTTGGTGATGGCTATGCAAATTTGGGCTTAATATCAAAATGACCAGAATTTGAGGGAAGATATGTACCTTTCCTATCTTACTCTATCTCTTGACATCTAAGAAAAGATAAATTTAAAGACTTAATAGTTTGGGAATAGAGATATGGCTCAGCAGTTAAGATCATTAGCTCAATTCCAGGCATCCACAAGGCAGCACATGGCATTCTGTAACTCTAGTCCCAGGGAATCTGATACTCTCTTATGCCTTCCATTGTACACACATTATACACAGACATACATGAATAGAAACACTCATACACATAACATTAAATTTAAAGTTTGAAAGTTAAAAATACTTCTTAAAGACCTAATAGTTTGAAAAAGCTTGACACTTGACATGATGTTTGTTTATATAAAATATACATACAAGTGTAATATATCTTGAAACAAAAGTTAAAGCAGCATTATGAGATTTAGCTGTAATTAGTTACTTTTCTTTGGAAATTGGCTGTTATTTCTCTCTATAACTGCCAAAAATATAGTATCAGCTACTCTGATATGAATTGGTAATTAGGATTATATTGACCATTTTGTCTCTGCCCTAGGTGTACTACAAATTTAAAGCTACAGATGAGATTTACAAGGTAGCAAAAAGTCAGCAGCAATGGTAGCAACATCATGAGTACTATAGAAAGACATCATTGATATTCCTGTGTGTAAACATATTTACATTTGTTCATTTACATCACTTATTTACTTACTTTCATGTGATCTGGTTGATACTATGTCTATACTTCAAGATCTTAAATTTTTTATGTATTTCTCACTATGCTTTTATATTTTATATTCTCCTTTCTCTTGAAGAATCAACATCTGTACTAATGGACAAACACCTGATGATGAAGAGTTCTCTAAATTTAAGAGCATTTCTTAATATATTACAGGATTTTCATAGGAACATTCTAAAAATAGGATTATACCTCACATATAATTAGTGCCCATAATTTAAGATTACCCTAAGGAAAAATGTAGTTTAGGCGTATGTTAAGTGAGAAGATCAACCAGGCAAATGAATTTTATCATATCAGGCAATTTTGATAGAAGTTGTATGCAAAGTTGAAAGAATTAATGAGCTATCAGATCCTAAGTTAATATGAAGAGCTTGAATAATTAAAAAATTAAATTTATGGAAGAGAAAAAGATTCCTAATGTAAAATAACATAGTTTTGAACTTAGAAATATTTAAGAAAGAAAATTCATGGGAAAATCAGAAAGAGGTCATGGAGAAATGATGAAAAAAGTACAGGAAATCCAGACATAAAATTACTGACTTATTGGTGCAATATGTCATCCAGCAGAACAGATTTACAACTTAGGCAAATGGCATTTTTTGGTATTGTGTTAGTACTGATCATCATCTAGCCAGTGACAGAAAGTCTTTAACATCATAAAACAAAACTGGTTTTCAGAGTAATGGGCAAAAACATTTTATCAGAAGCATATTGTTCCTAATCTGAAAACTCCTGGCTGGAATTCACATATTTAGTTTTTCTTTTACCTAACTGTTTTTCAAGAAAAAAAGTCATAACTGTATGATGACTTTAAAAAAGTTTTCAGTCTGTCAGTTAGATTCAGATTAAGGAAAACCCATCAAATGTGATACAGTATAGTCTCTTAGTATTCTCTGAGAATATTGCTTAGCCTTTTCTGGATATTTTATGTATATTGTTTTGAAAAGAGGATTGCTAAGTTTTCTTATTCTCTTATGATGATTTAGGATAATTTTTTTCTTCTGAAAAGCTGTTTCATGTGTTTACTTTGCATAAATCATTTAAAAAATTTTAGATTTGTTTACTTCATTTTATGTGTATGAATGTTTTATCTGCATGTATATGTATACACCACAATTCATGCCTAGTACCTTTGGAGGTCATAAGAAGGTATTAGATCCCTTGAAACTGGAGATACAGATGGTTTGAGCTTCCACATGAGTACTAGGAACCAAACTGAGGCCTCTGCAAGATCAACAAGTGCTCTTAATGGCTGAGTCATCTCTCCAGCCCCAATTTGCAACAATTCCTAACACACTTGCTTGTGTTACTTAGTGCCCATAAAGAGTGTATATCTATTTACCCCTCTACAGCAGCAAGGTTTGGGACCCTGATGAAAATCTGGAAGATGGGGAAGTCAAACTCCAACATTTTGAAGAGAACACCATTAGATAAACTGGCAAATTTAGATTATGTGTGAAAGGAATCTTTTGTTCAGATATCACTTAATAGATCACTAAAATGCACTGTATTTTAATTTTCTGAATATGCACTACTGTATACTCTTGGGAATCAATAAACTAAATAAGCAGACAATTTTTTTCAATACATGACATTGAGTCTGAAATGGTAGAAGCACATCATAGTGAGAGATTTAAAGAATATCCCTAGCCTACATTGAGTTTTAACCATGAACTTCCCTGGTGAAGCAGAGATAATGAACTTCAGAGAATTATAAAATTCAGAGAAAACCTAACAACTTAACATGAAAAGATTTTTGAAAGCATTAGTTTAATTACTTGTTTTTAATCCAATTTGAAACACGCATCTCCCTCTTCTTGCCAATTCCTCTTCTACTCTTCCAGTGATTTACTTTTCTGTTCTACCATCAATTCTAGCACAGGTATACACATACTCATATAATTTTGTATCACTAAGTAATGGTTAAAATAAAAAAGAAGGCAATTAGTGCGTGAATGTAAGGCAGTCTACACAGTGCCAAATATTAAGAAGTATTTGAAATGCTCCCTAGTGACAGCTTTTTAAATGAGCTAAAAATATCGCATCACTGAGTCACAACTCTCAGAGGTTTCTGTGACCTATTCACAGAGAGACCAGTGAAGACAAATTGTTTATTTAAATGAACACCGAGCAAGATTATATGGTATAAAACTAGAATGACTAAATACTACTGGTAATCTCTCTCTTGCTCTCTCTCTCCTTCCTTCCTTTCTTCTCTCCCTTCTTCCCCCATTCGCCCTGAATATTACCCTTCCTGCTGCTCTCTTTTCTTCCCACAGTGTTCAATTCTTCATTTTGCTTTGTTTATTACATGTCCTTAATAATCATAGGCTTACCTTGAGCCTCTGAACTGGTACTTAGACACTATGTGTGAGATAGTTAGACAAACATGTTGATTAAGTCAATTAAAAGTTTTAAGTTCTGCTGAGAGATGGTAGCACTACTTTTAACCACAGCAGTCAGAATGCAGAGGCAGATGGATCTTTGTGAGTTCAAGGCAGCTGGTCTACAGGTACATTCCAGGACAGCCAGAGTTACAACAGAGAAACCCTGTCTCAAAAAAGAAATGAAAAAAGTTTTAAGTCCTTTTTATTGATGACCAGATCAAGAGTGGGACTGAGCCTCAACAAGGTCTCTTGGTTTCCCAGTTCAGAGATGCAGAGGTTTTTGCTGTTGTTGTTTGTTTGTTGTTGCTAGTTTTTTTTGTTTTTTGAGACAGGGTTTCTCTGTTGTAACTCTGACTGTACTGTAACTCACTCTGTAGACCAAGCTAGCCTTGAATTCACAGAAATCTTCCTGCCTCTGCTTTCCAAGCGCTAGGATTAAAGGCATAAGCTACCACCGCCTGGCTCGATACAGAGTTTTAAAAGATAAAAAACACAAAGATACATCAAGTTAGATGAAGGTCAGAGTAACCTTCAAACATTCGTTCCTGGCAGAGCATAGTAGTTATTGTAGATATAATTTGCCAATCATTTTGGTTAATACATCTAGACCATGGTCAAGGCCATGGAAATCTCAAATGTGTTGTCAAGGCAAATGTGACCGTTGGGGAGAAGGGGGTAGAGGGTAGTGAACTATCCAAACAAGAGCAAAATGAAGTCAGAACATGATGCTATTCCCTAAGTCACTTCCTTTTTTCTATTTTTTTTTAGTTACTTTTAAATTTTTGATCTTGGCTAAGGGGCAAATACTGGTCCTGGGGACCATTCATCATAAGATAATTTTTTGTTTGATGAACTTTAAAAGACAATTTATTACACAAGGCCCTGCAGTAAGTTTTATAAAAAGGAGAATGGGCCAGCCAAGGTAATGGAAACAGTTGTGAGCCGTGGGTTCTAATCAAACATTTTATGGCATCAGAAATTATTTGAGTAATGTATTTTTTTTACTATATTTAACTTTTTGTAAGTTTTTTTTGATAACTTTTAGTTTGTAAGTATTGAAGGAAGAAGTCTGTCTTGTCACATGATGTTCTCCCTGGGACATGAAAATGGCTTTGCCAGCTTTGGAGGACTACTTTTGTCAGAGATTCTACTGATCATGGAACATATTGAAGGATAACTAAGGGTGTCTGATATTTGTATCTATCTGGTGACATACCCTTTTTAGTTCCATTTTTTTTTCTTTTATTAGTGTCATAGTACTCAAGCCAGCAGTCCCATTTTTACCATTATTGGTTAAAGGAGGGATCAGCTCTCCTGTGCTGCCAGAGTGATGTTCTATAGGGGAATAACAGGTTGGTCCTTCTGGTCCTGAATAAGCATACAGTTGGGAGAGTATAGGAACAATCATATATAAAGCTAGATTATTATACAGCTGTTTTAAGGTTATACAGAGTGTGAGACCAGTGGTACAGGCAAACAGGTAAAATAAGCTTCTGAGTTAAGAAAAGAGGGATCTAGTAAGGGGAAAATTTGTAGTGACAAGACATGAGGCATTTTCAGTCACGTTCTCCAATGTAATAGCATTTTCTGGGAACAGACAAATAGACAGGTTGGAGAACATGATTATTGCCTGGTTGGTTCCTAATCTATAGTAAAAGGGCCAGACTTTTAAGCAGATCCAACAGTTTTGTGGCAGTTCAGGCCAAGTGTAATTTAGGAGGTGACATATTCTCTGAAGGACAATACAAAGATCAAATGAGGCAATGTGATGGATAGGTTTATATCAACTTGACATAAGCTAAAATCATCTGAAAGGAAAGAACCTCCATTGAGAAAATGCCTTCATAAAATCCAGTTATAGACAAGCCTGCAAGGCATTTTATTAATTAACAATAGATGGGGAAGGGCCCAGTCCATTGTGGGTGATGCCCTTCCTGGACTGAATATCCTGGATTCTATAAGAAAGCAGGCTGAGCAAACCATAAGCAAGCCAGTAGGCAGCATCCCTCCATGACCTCTGCATCAGCTTCTGCCTCCAGGTTTTTGCCCTGTTTAGTTCCTGTACTGACTTCCTTCAGTGATAAACAGCAATATGGAAATGTAAGCCAAATAAACCTTTTCCTCCCCAACTTGCTTTTGGTCACAGTGGTTCATTACAGCAATAGTAACCCTATGGAAAACAGGCAGGTACCTCTTGGTCTCAGAGGTTGGTAAATAGAAAATGCTTGCCATTGGCTTCAGTTTACCTGGAGGAGGTGGGAGAGCAGGAAGACAACCAGAGGTTTATCTAACTGGGTCAATAGAGCAGAGATGTGTGTCCAATATATTTTGCTTCATATGGTAAACAGATTATGTACAGGTGACTATAATTTCTTTTCCAGGTAGATCCAAAAACCCAAGTAAAATATATGGGATTGTTTACTTAGAAGTGTACGGGATTTCTAGTTTCTGGGTTGGAATAGTTCCCCTAGTTCCTTTCCAAACAGACAGAAAAGTGGTGTCATTTGGAACCTGAGAAGATGGCAATATCTGCACCTATCCATTTGAGACAGAGGTGTTTTTTGTTGTTGTTATATTGTGACTTTTATCTGGAGTCTTTTAAAATTATTTTTTAATTTACAGGGGCACATATAAGAGTATGCTTCTCTTATGCTCCCACAATTATATGGGATGTTAGAAAGCATTCCTTGTAAGCCGTCAGAAGGTAATTTTCTGCCTTGATAGTGTGAAAGTTTAAGAGTTTTGTGAGATCAATTTTAAATACAAACTTATTTTGTCTTTTAATTCAGTTAGTATCTTTTAGGACGTTTTAGTGTGGCAAGAGGTGAGAGTAAAGGAATAAGTAGACAGTTTAACCATATTAAGATGGAACATATAAGCAAACAGGAGTTCTATTTATGAGAGTCTTAGCTTGAGTGGATCTGGTCCACATGAGATGGTTCATTTCCAGTCTAAGTCAGAACCAGCCTTGGCACTGGAGTGCTGAATACAGGTGGGAGTCCTGTCAAACTTGATTGTAGTTGGTGTTATTAGCATGAGAGTGTCAACCTTGATCATAGTTGGTATTGTTAGGAAGACAGTGTGTCAGTCTTGGTTGTAGTTGGTATTGTTAGGACAACAGTGTGAGGTCCTCTCCAGGCAGGTGTCAGTCCTTTTTTGGGATTTTTTTTTTTTGATAAGCACTTTGTCACTGGATTGGAATGAATGACAAGGGACTGAAAAGGAAACCAAAACCAAAAGGGTGTCTTGAACCAGAGAATGTACTGTAGTCTGGACCTGTTGAGGAGACTGGAGACATTTTAAAAGAGACTGGTTAGTAATCTCCTCGATGATGAAGTCTCTTAATGGGGCAACAAAGGGGGGGGCGACCTTCCAAATGTAATTTTTAGGGGGTGAATCCTGCCTTGTTAGGGTTACATCTTGCCCTAAGAAAGGCCAAAGGTAAAAGGTTATGTTAATCCCACCCAGTGAGAGTAAAGAACACCACCAAAATTAGCCTAATTTATAACAAGCTTTATTATATATTTACAATATAGCAGGTTAAACAACTGCCTCTTTCTAAATGCATGAATTTAGAGGACAACCTCAAACAAAGGAGAAGAGGAGTTTTTATAGACCCCAAACTGCAAGGCTAGGTGGTTTCCAAGGGTTGGAAGACTTCTAGAGGAATTTTGGTTACATAGGATCTTTGCAGAATAGCTAAAAATCATTTAGAAGAACATCTTATCAGAATGGAGGTCAGGATATGGTGAGGCAGTGAAGCAAATTCCATAGGATGTAGAACATGTCAAATTCCAAAACATGGGTCAAGATTTGGTTAAGCTTCGGTTTTACAAATACAGGAATGAATTTATTTTTTGACTTTGTAGCAAGATGGCTTCTAATCTTAAGATAGAGTCAGGCTGGCCCATTAGTTGGTCGATTTTTGCTGGTAATTTAGAGAGGGTGGACTTAATAGTCTGGTTTATATGTTCTACCAATCTAGAGCTCTGAGCTCGGTAGGTGGGTGCAGTGGAGCCTTTGGGTTATATCTAAGGCCTTTTTGACCACTTGAGCTATGGAAAAAGAGAAGGCAGGTTCATTATCTGATCCAATTAACAGAGTAGACTCAACATAGGAAAAGAGTCTTGAGTACTGTCACAGACATTTCCATCCATGTCTCAAAGGCTTTTATTCATTTTGAGAAGGTGTCTAAAAATATTAAGAGATACTTATATCCAGCATGAAGAGGCTTTATCTCTATGAAGTCGACTCCCTATTTCTCACCAGAGGTTACTTCCCTCAGACAAATGATGAAGCTCCTTTAGCCTCTTGCCTTGGGTTGACTTGAGTGTGGGAGAGATATTTAGAGGCACCCTGGGCAGCCATCTCTTAAAGATGTATAATCTAATCACTCAGCCAGTCAGTCAGTTTGGTGACACCAAAATGGGTGGTCTGATGCTGTTGATGTACCAAGAGACATCTGAAAACCAGAGAGAGGATAATTCTTGTTTCTGGCAAGATTCACCATCCAGTTGGACCTTGTTTTTAATCTTCGAAGTGGGCCTTGTTGCCTTCTTCCTGGGAATAGGTGGGATCAGGAGGGAGCTGTGGATCATGAAAAGTAATGGGCAAGACAAAAAGGAGATCCACAGGTCTCTCTGCTGCTTGCTGGACCCTGCCCTCTGATTTCATCTGGCTTCAGGTGTGTTGGCTGTTTGATGCCTCCTAGCAATGGACAACAGCCACCTCTTCTGGGAGTCAGATCATTTAAAGTAGAGCAAGAATTTCCTCTTTGTTTTTATCAGTTTTTCCTTCAGCAGTCATTAGGCCTCACTTCTTATAAATCATGGCATGGGCGTGAAGGATAGCAAAAACATACCTGCGTCTGCATAAATGTTCATTCATTTGTGCTTTCCCCAAGATAGGGCTTGAGTGAGAGCAATTAACTCTGCCTTCTGGACTGATGTGCCCTGTGCAAGGCTTGTGCCCCATATGTTAGCCCATTAGTTGGTTCCTCCTATTCTGGCTTTCCTGAATCCACTGATGCAAGGATGCTTCTTTTAGTAAGCAGATTGGCCTCTGTCTCAGGCAGTGGAATTCCCTTGAGGTCTGGGCAACTGGCCTGAGAAATGTCCATCAAGTCATCACAGCCATAGATGTGGATCTCAAGTTTGTCATCAGAAATGAATGCAATGGGGTTGAGACGGTACAACAACAAAAGTGGGGCAGGGATGATTGAGCAATAGACTCTGAAAGATGGAGGCATTTAACATCAACTGACCATTTGTCCCTCTTAGCAGGGTTTCAACAGCATAGGGAGCTCTTAGAGTCAGATTCTGACTCAGAGTGAGCTTCTCAGCCTTACTTACCAGTATACTGGTTGTGGCTATAGCACAAAAATGAGATGGCTAATCAGAGGCTACAGAGATACTTGGACAGATATTCTACAGCCTCTGCCAAGGTTCCAGGGTCTGAGTAAAAATGCCTTTTGCAATGCCCTCAGTCTCCAGGATGGAAAAGTGGACTATTTTAATGACATCTGGTTGGGCCAAAGTGAGGGCTTTGGTTAGAGTCTGCTTTAGTTCTTGGAAAGCTTATTTCTCTGTTTCAGTCCACTTCAAAGACTGGTCTCCCACAATGTCAGAATAAAGAAGCTGAGCCATTTTAGTCAACCTAGGAATTCAAAGCCTGCAATACCCTGCTATCCCCAAGAATTCTTGTAGTACCTGGTTCTTGGTTTGAGCAACAGGGATATGGAGGATGGCTTCTGTCTGAGCAGCACTGAGATTTCCCCTACCTTGAATAAGCTTGTATCCCAGATAGTCGACTTTTGTTTGGCAGACCAGAACCTTTTTCATAGAGACATGCTACTCCAATGTCTGAAGCAGCTGTAGAAAATCCTGTATGTATTTCATACCAGTAACAGTGTCAGCTGCTGCTAGTAAAAGAAAAAAAATCATCTATGTACTAGAACAGAGTTGAATCAAAGTGTGACAGATACCTTGAATCCTGTTAAATCTTTCTGTAATGCTTCCACAAAATGTGGAGGGGAGCTTTTGAATCCTTGGAGTAGTCATGTCCGGGTTAGCTGGTTAGTGTCTCATTAGACAATGGATCAGGCCATTCAAAGGGCTGGCTCACTGGCACCAGGAGAATGGAAAAGAAAGCATCTTCAAAGTCTAGTACCCTATAGACCTGGTGATCTGGTCGGAGGAGACTAAGCAAAATGTGTGGATTTTTACCAGGATAATGAATAGTTTCAGTCTGTCTATTTCCCTCATGAAGATTTTGTGCTTGCTGATAATCTAGGGTCCCTGATTTATGGACAGGCAAGAATAGCGTATTCCAAGCCTACTAGAATGAAGTTAGGATATGAAATTCCAACAGCCTTTTAATGTAGGAAGCAGTTCCCAGTCTTGGCTTTTGATTCATGGGATATTGCTGGACCTTCATCTGTGTGGCAGTAGCCAAGAGACTTACCATGACTGATGGATGGTATGCTGCCGAGCCCAGAGGATGTCTCATCCCATACCTTAGGAAACTACTGAGGCAAATTCTAGAGCAGTGAGTGTCTCTGTGTCTGGGCTTGTTTTTCCTATGAAATCTGAAAGAGCTAGGAGATAGTCTTCAGAAAGAGGGCCAGTTAAACTGAGTTGGTAGGCATATGCAAAGGAAAATTTAGTTTCCTGAGGAGTAAAAACGATGATAGTGCCTAATTTTCAAAGATCTCTGCCCAGATATGGGAAAAGGCAATCTAGAACCACCATGAAGGAGTGAGTCGCCTTTTAGTCTGTTGGCCAATTTAAAGTGTACTGGATAACAGCCATGTCTTTGGGGATCCAGACACTGTAAAAAGAGTAAGAATTATTTATTGATGTTGTTTTAAACAGTTTTTTTTATTTCCTTTTTTAGGAGTTAATAGGCCCATTGAGAAAAACATTGATAAATCATGGCATGGGCATGAAGGGTAGCAAAAGCATATCCATTGTTTATATAAATGTTTATTCATTTGTCCTATCTCCAGCATAGGACTTGAATGAGAGCAATCAGCTCTGTGGCAAAGCTTGTGTCCATATGGTAGCTCTTTGGGTATTTTGTTGTGAATTGACCAGAGCTCCCTCCTTGGAGTTCATCCAGCTCCCATCTCCTGACACTCCTATCCTCTGTCTCCAGGTTCCACCCCTGAGCCCTGTACCAGTCCTACATCATCAGCAGCACTGCATCCCATATAACTCTGGTGGGCTTTGGACTTTCCTTTTTTGTCTCTCTCTTCTCTCTCTCTCTCTCTCTCTCTCTCTCTCTCTCTCTCTCTCTCTCTCTCTCTCTCCCTTTCCCTCCCTTTCTCCCTCCCTCCCTCTTCTCTTCTTGGTCACTCACCCTGCTGTTCCAGTATTTTGGGACCTGGGTACAGCCTTGAGTTTCCAAAATACAGGGTTTTAAAGGGAGAAACCATGACCTGACATCTTGCTTGACAGCCACAGGGGACTTTACAAAAGTAATCAGTTTGAAGCAAGCAGTTTTAATGGAAACTAAGGTAAGTGGATAGCTGGAAGGGATTCTAAAGGCAGGTTAACAGAAGCTGAGGTAAGTTAGCTAGAACATCTTGCTCTTCAGTTCTACAATAGAATTGGGTAATTTTTCCATGGGATTCTCCTTCAAGGAGATCAAACTCTAGTTCAACCTGAAATGACCTCAGTAAGAATACAAGATGGAGAAATCTTTACCCTGTCTTGCTCGGTCATATCCTAACTCCATTGATGATAAGGCAGTTTTCATCAGTAAACAGATTGGCTGCTGTCTCGGGAAGAGGAACATCCTAGATATCCAGGTGGCTGGTTTGAGAAATGTCCAGCAAGTCCTTATAGTCATGGAGGAGACCTCAGGGTTGATATCAGGCATTAATGCTGCAGGATTGAGACTCTGTACAGCAGCAAATGTGACAGTGGGCTGATAAAGCAGCAGATTTTTGATACTGAGTGATGTTGGCATTTGACATTTATTGGCACTTTATCTCTCTTAGGAATAAATGCATGGGGGAGCTGTTAAAGTGAGGTCCTGGCCCAGAGTAAGCTTGTCAGATTTTCTTACTAGCTGTAACTATGGCACAAAAACAGGATGACCAAACAGGTGAGCAGGCCTCTACTAGTCTCAGGTTCTGAGTAAAAAAGCCCCGTATAATATATCCAGAATCTCGGGGATAAAAAAGTGAAACAACCAGTTTAGTGACATCTGATAAGCCCAAAGCTGGGGACTCTCAGTTAGAGCCTGTTATTCTTTCTGGAATGCTCTTATTGTTTGATTTAATCTACTTTAAAAGCTGGTCTCCCCCAGTGGCAGAATAAAAGAGCTAGTTATTTCAGCAAACACAGGAAACCAGACCCTGTAATATCCTGCAATCCCTGGGAATTTTTGTACCTGCTCCTTGGATTGGACTGGTTTGGGGATCCATAGGATGGCTTTTTTTTTCCAGGCAGCATGGAGAGTTTTCATATCTTGAGTGAAGTTGTATCCCAGATAAGAAACTTGTTTGGCAGAGCTGAGCTTTTAGTGGAGAAGACATTATATCCCAATTTCTGGAGCAACTGGAACATGTCGTTTGTGTCTTTTGGACAGGTAGAAGTATTACAGGGAGTCCATCTGAGATGACCACTCAGACACAGTTTATAGTAAATTGAAATTCTTTTTTCCACCTGGTTTGGACTATACTCAGGTATTCATGGACCTAAGTATAGCCCCAAAATGTCCAAAGAATGAAGTTTTTGAAGGCAGAAAACATTTTCTGACATCTTACTCATCAGCTTGGAGGTAGCAGGGCTTTGTGTAAGCAAGCAATTTGACAGGAGCTAAGAATAGCACTTAGCTGGAGGGGAGGATTCCATAAGCAAACAGTTTAACAGAAGCTAAGTAGTAGCTATGATATATTGACTTTGAGTTCCTCAAATAGAGTTGGGTGTAGAGGAAAATTTAGTCATTTAATCTAGCAGCATGGCTGCTCTGGGAAAGGAGCACATTGAAAAGCCTGTGTGATAGGAAGGAAAGGATCAAATCCAAGGGTCTGTATGAAGGAATCACATTCAGACGCCTGTGTGGTCCAGATGGAGTGTAGAAAGAATGAAGTTCACAGCTTTAATCCCAGTATTCAGAAGGCAGTGGTGGTGCCTTTAATCCCAGCACTTGGAAGACAGGAAGCAGAGCTCAGAAAGAGTCAGACATGAAGTGACTTCTGAGAAGAGGCAAAGTGAAGGGCAGGAAAAGTGATGAACAGAGGAAGAGTTGACAGAGTGAGTCAGAGGACATGGCCAATTCTCATGATAGAAAAGCACTCTTAGCTCAGAGACAGCAGATAAGGGACAGAGGCAGTCTGGGGCTGACTGAGTATAAGAGACACAAAAGTAGGTTGAGGAGTCTGAGGCAGAGACACAGAGGATAAGACACAGATGCAGTCTGAAGAGTCTGAGACAGTTTGGAAGAAGTCAGTATCAATGTGAAGAGAGTCCGTTTGAAACTTAGCAAAGCAGTTCAGTCAGAGAAGTTGTAGGAGTCAGTCAGAGTCTGACAGAATCAGAAGAGTTTAGTCAGAAAGAGTTAGCCGGATCAGAAGGTCAGTTAGAACAGTCAGCTTGGAAAAAGAGTTTAAACCAGAACAGTGAGTGCATTGATTAGTACAGCTCTGAATTCAGAAGGAACTACTCAAAGTGGCTGAATCAGTAGTAAGTCTAGTAAGCTTAAATTTTCTAGATTTTACAGAAGTTGAAATGTCCCAGGGCTCAAAGACTAGGAACAGTGACTGAACTAGGCAGAGAATAAAAAGCCTTTTACCCCTAATCTATGTCTACAGTTGAGTAATTTTTCATGAGATTCTCCATCAAGGAGATCAAACTGTAGTCAAACCTGCAATGGCCTCAGCAAGAATACAAAATGGAGGAACATTTTCACTCTCTTGTTCTATCAAATTTCCCACTGATTCTATGGGCATGAATTAGACCACTGACTCTTCCCTCCTGTTCTAGGGATGTATATTTGTTCTTAAGGATGAGTAGCTTACATGAATTTATTCTCTAATGCGGTTGATCATGCAGCTGAGGATGCAGGGTCCCACCATTCACCCAATCATAAAAAGAATCAATGGTCCAAGGAATGCTGACAGTAAGGAGATCAGCCATGGGGAAGAGTAAACAAAAAGTAATACCAATTATCTGATTTATGTATACTTTCAATTTTTCCCTTTCTTTGAGGTTTTCCCTGACCATGGTAAGGTTTTCCCTAATTACCCTGACATATATACCCTGATATTGGTATAGAAACAGCAGGTTTCTCCTAAACTTTAGAACCTAAGGCTATATATGAGGCTCCTTGTTTTATCAAGAGAAAATCTTGATAAAGCCTCTGATTTTGCAGAATCCCTTCTGTTGAGAAGTCTACTTGCTTTTCTAGTACAGAAATAGAGTCTTCGAAGTCCTAGCCTATTTGTTTACTTAATTGTATGACTTTTTTTTTTTTAATCACAGACTGTGAGGGCCAGTTTGGCTGTTACCCCAGCAATACCAGTTCCAACCAGGAACAGAGCAAGGACAGATGCAGCTACTTTCTCCCATTGTAACTTGGAGTCCATGTTAAAGTGAAATGTCCCTTCTTCCCTGTTACATTAGTACATTAGAACACAGAAGAAGGACTTATTGTTTTGGAATCCTCCAGAGGAGGCACATTTAGTTAAACTATTTGTGCTAGCTCACCATGTGGTCTCACCATGTGGGCTATAAAGTATTGCTGCTGATAAGAAGAACTGACCTGGAGAGTGGAATAGCAAACATCAGAGTAAAGTGAGCCTTCTAGGTCATAAATCCAGGACACCAGGCAGGTGTCCAGCTTCCTATACTTTCCTCAGTATAGTTTCCTTAGGCTGTTCCCAGTTAGAGCTGTTTTTATTTGCTGGTGGATAATCTGGTTGGTCCCTAGTCTTATGTAGTAAGGGGATCAAGGGTTCAGGCACAGCCAAAAAAACAAACCTAACCAATTCCTGGCTGGGAGTAAATATGCAAAGAGTGAACCTTGTCAAGGGTAGAGAATGTAGAAGGATTCTTGGCCCCTGTGCTGATGCGAATAGTGATCTAATATTTTTTTTTTGTGCTGGATGGAGACAATTTCATAGGAAGAAGCATTGGTGGGGGTTTGGTCTTTACCCTCAGGATGAGTAGGAGTCTCTGTTGGGGCCCCTAAGTCTGGGGGCCTTGGTGTCCTCCTCTGAATGAGAAACTTAACACTTGTTCTCTTTTAGTAGCATAATAGTCTTATTTCCCAAGTTTCTCCAGTGTCTCATGGAACATAGTTTTCCCAATGTTTTCTCCAAACTTACGCCCTATGGCTATGGAATTACAGTTCCCTATCATACAGTGTTTGGTGGGAATCCTTCATTCTATGTTTATATAGTTGTCAGCATGCCTTCAAGAGACTTCAGTTTCATAACCGCATTTGGTACAAGAGAAATTCGTCCTATTACTTGGCTCCTGATAGTGTGGGAGCCCATTTGTGGGATGTGCATAGAACTGGATTTCCTATATTTCTCTCTTAAGAAATAATTCCTCACAACTATCGCTTCTGTAGTTTAACCAAACTCCAAAATTGGGCATAAAAGGACAATGGTCTATATGAAACTGGGGTTGCTCAGATTGACTATTACCATCTTTGTCTCTGTTATTCTTAATTCCCAAGTCCAGACTGGGGTACAGTGAGGATTGGTATGCTCCAGTCCCCATACAGAGAGAAAGGAAAAGGATGAACATAGTATTTTGTTTCATGATCTCAAGTTAGTCTTATCTTTAAGCTGTCTGATGTCCATCTGTTGTTATCCTCAGTACCTTTCTTAATTGGCAGTGATGAATCCAGGAGATGACACCAGCAACTTTCATAGCAGTTGGGTTGTTGATGATAAACTGTGTAGGGTCCTTTCCAGGTGGGTTCTAGAGTCTGAGTAGGGATGCTCTTTATCTAAGCCAAATCTCTTGGTTAGAACTAGTGGACAGTTCAGAGGTGGGAGATGGCAGGATTCCCTTTACATTCCAGTCAATGGTCTGGTGAGCTTCCTGCAAAGCCTGCAAGTACTTGATAAGGGCATCATTAGACATTACTGTCTGGGAAAATCTCAGAGTTTGGGAAGCATCTGAGATGGTCTCCCAAACATAACTTCAAAAGGAGTAAGCCCCTCCTGATAAAAAGTGTATGAGCCCAGAACAAGGAAAAGAGGGAAATGTTGGCCCAGTTTTCTCCAGTTTCCAAAACAATTTGGTCAGAGTCTTCTTAAGAATTCTGTACATCCTTGCTACTTGGTTTGAGCTCTGTGGCCTACATGCACAAGGTAATTTCCAATTATTATTTAACACCTTCATCAGATTCTGAGGCACATTGGCTGTGAAAGCAAGGACATTGTTAGACCCCAAATCTAGATGCAGTCCAAGCCTGAGAATTATTTCCTGAAGAAGTTTCTTAGTAACTATTGGAACAGTCTTTGTTTGGGTGGGTTAGGCCTCCACTCATCCTGAGAAGGTGTCTAAAAACACCGGCAAATATTTATAGTAAAAAAACAGTATGCCTGAGGAGTCGATGTGGACAAACAGTAGCAGGTCTAAGAGTATTCTGGAGAGTTCAGAATGGAAGATGGAAGGAGGGCAAAGGTAGCCCACCTGGTAGCAAATTGTGGTGACTCTTAGTTCCCTGGTAGAGGTTGGGTTGACAAGGAATCAGAAAGGAATGGCTAAAAGTGGCAGTGAAGAAGAACTAGGGGGACCCTGGATCTACTTCAAATGGCAGAAGCTAAGTCCCAAAGGAAAGGAAGTATGTTGGGAGGAGAGTCTCAGGCAGGCAATAGCAGACCTAACTGTTCTGGAGAGTTCAGAATAGATTAGGGAAAGAAGGACACAGGTATCCTACCTGGGACCCAGCCAAGTCTGGTAGCTATGAGGTCCTTTATAGAGAGTCGTTCTGTTGATTGAACAGTCACAAAAGAATGTAGATGAACTAAAAAGACCAGCAGGGAGGCAGGGTACAAGGAGTAACTTGAGGAATCCTCCAGAATTTTTTAAGGTAGCACAACATAAATGAAAGTCATGAAAATTTCTTGATTGGAAAATATTAGCATAGAACACCAGCCCTTAACAGCATAATCAATGTGTCCCTTGTTTAACATTTGTAGTAGTATATGAAAAATATTTCAAAATTTACTTTCTAGACTTTGTTAACTAATATCGTGTTATGTTAATTTTTCCAGGGGTAATGCAAATACATGTGCAAGCATCCCGGAGAGAAACAAAAAACAAACCAAAGGGGAAAATTTCACCAGAACAAAGGGCAGGGGTTACCTAATAAAAGTGTAGCTGATCTACACGGCTACATCACCACAAAATTCTACCCTATAATTGATGGCAATCTCATGGGATCTGGATCATCGATTCCTGCTTTTAACCAACCTTCCAGTTTTTGTATAGTCCAGCATCTCCCAACATCACATACAGCTGGAGAGGAAGTAATTTCAGGTGAGAGTCTCCTGAGCCTCTTTTTCTCCACCCCTTAGGGACAATCAATAGCTCCATTACCATTTTCACAGAAGAGACAGTAACTCTATTGTGGTCATCATGATTACCAGGGGAATTCCAAGATGGCCTCTTTTTATGACCTGTCTGAAATGCTCCCATGCAACACATTGTCTCTTATCAAGTTAATTTTTTTAAAATTTTAAGTGATAACAAAATGGAAATAAAATATTTGGAGAAAGTATAACATTATTTTTAAAATTTCGATTCTGGCACATGAGGCCCCATCCTTAGTTGAGAAGAGATTGGCCATTAGCGTATGGGGCATAGGTGTGTCAACGTTTTCTACAGCAGTGTAGCTGCTAGTAAATGCCAATGAGAACCAATAGAAAAAATGGTATGCTGGTTACATAAATATGTAAACTCTCAACATTTACTAAACCATGTAGTTATGATTTGGGCCTAGATATGGATGTGACACTTTAATGAAGCATTTAAACATGAACTATAATCCTTAAAATTGAATAGATGTACAAATATATGCATATATATGCTTAGTTACTATGTTTTAGTAAAAAAAAATAAATGATCACCACATAGCTATCATTTCATAGCTGCAAATATAGAACTCTGTTACATATGTTAATTATGAACAAAGAATATATTTAAAAACTCTCTAATTATTGCTTCTTGTGTAATTAAATAAGAAAATCCTAGTCTGGAATAGGGAACAAAGTTTTTTAATATATCGTAGTTATTAGAGCTATCAGGTCATCTGATTTTTAGTCCATTGCTTGTTCTGCTACATAACATTCTTATTAAATGATTAGCAATTTGCCTTAATACAAACACTCTGTGTGATTACAAACTCATTAAAAATTATAGTATGTCCTCTAGTAATGAGCCATTAGAAAGTCCTTAGATCAGAAAAATCAGAAAAAAAAAGCAATTTGTTCTTAACAAAGTTCTCAACATCTGCTATGGGCCTACTATGTACAAGTACAAGACAGAGAATCAAATATACATAAAATTAGACAGAAAAATGGCCAGCAGAAGAGTTGAAACACCTGTGACTCTTTGATTTATATCTTTATATTTTATTTTATTTTTGATTTTTTGTTTTTGTTTTATAAGACAGGGTTTTTCTATTGTAACTCTAGCTGTCCTGGAACTCATTCTGTAGACCAGGCTGGCATTGTACTCACAGAGATCCACCTGCCTCTGCCTCCTGGGATTGGGATTAAAGGTGTGTGCCACCACCACTCGGCTATATCGTTCATATTTTAATTGCCTGTTGACAGTATGTTTTAAATGACCATCATCCCCATAAATTTATTATGCATTCCTATTTATTTAGAGGTGTTTTCCAGCTATGTACTAATAGTATCTAATATTAAAGATTTATTTAGGTGATAGACATGTTGATATAAATCTAGCCTTCTTAAAGGTTAATGTAGCAGAAACTGAGTTTGAGGTAAGACTAGGCTAAAAAGAGGAAGCCTGTTTCAAAATAAATAACAAGAACAAGAAAGAGTAATAGGCAGAAAAAATCCCACATGTTTTCTTTCATATATAGATATGAGATTTAACTACATATGACATATAAACAGAAGAACTATTTGAAGGAGGAATAGGACCAGTAGAAGGAGAATAAGACAAGATAATAGCAAATGGTCAACCCTGAAAACATACATATAAGTAACATTATACACAATGAACAGGTGGTATTTGTTTATTTAGGCATATATATCTGTAAACATCTATGTATGTAACAATAATTAATAAACAAAGACACATTAGAGACAAACCAAGGAGAGTTATATGGGAAGGTCTGGAAGTAATAAGGGAGTGGAGAAATGATGTAATTATAATCTCAAAAAATTAATGATATAATTTTAAAACACAAGGTAATGGAAGCCAAATGAAACATTATAATGAGATATGCATGAAAAAAGTAATAATGAAACCCAATATGTTGTCTCTAAACAATTTAATGTTAAAATAAATACTATTTATCCCCCTAATAAAAAGTTACTCATAAAATTACTTAGGATGACTATAAATTTCAACATGTTAAATTAGTAATACTATGTGATATATTAAATTCTTAACAATATATTATTAACATAATGAAAGGTCAATTAACTATTTTCCTTTTGTTTGTTTCTCTGAGTAAATCTTTTTATGATTAGAAGAAGCTATGAACTTATTTTTACTAAAGTGTAGGGCACAGAATAAATTACTGAATTCTTTCATTTGAAACTTTATATTATCAATAGACAATTAAAATATAAAAAATAACTAGCTTTTACAGTGTTTTTATTTTACTTCAAGAGATTTTTCTGTCTAGTATTTTATTTGACACTTCCACATTCCACAGAAATAAATAGACTGAGTCTCTTTTCAGGGGTAGGGGTGGAAGGGAATGATTTATTTTACTTTACAGCTTATAGTCCATCGCTGAGGGAAGTCAGGTCAGGAACCTGGAGGCAGGAACCGATGCAACTGTCATGGAGAAATGCTGATTATTGACTTCTCCAGGCTTGCTCAGACTGCTTTGTTCTTTTCTTTTCTCTCTTTTTTTTCTTTTCTTGAAATAGTTTTTTTTCTCCCCGTATAATATGTCCTGATTACAGGTTCCTCTTCCTCTACCCCTCCCAGTTCTTTCTTACCTCCCACACCCATCTGGGTCCATCCTTTGTCTATCTCTCATTAGAAACAAAACAGGCTTCTAATGGGATAATTTTAAAAAATATAATAAGAGAAAACAAAATAAAATCATACCAGAATAGGACAAAACAAACAAGGAACTCAAAAACACTCAAGAAAGGCACAAGAAAAAAATTATACATATATATATATATATATATATATATATATATATATATATATATATATATACACACACAGACACACATACAGAGAGAGAGAGAGAGATCTATTCATTCACATACTCAGGAATCCCATTAAAAAAAAAAACAAGAAGCCATAATATATACATGAAAGACATGCAAAATAAAAAAGCAGAATAGAATTAAAAATATAAAATTAAAATAAAAAAGATAAGATGGGTGGATGACCAAGAAAGAAAAAAAAGAAAATGCCCTGACATGATATCATGAGACAAGGAACCTAGATGTTATCGAGTTTGTTTTCTGTCAGTCATTTACTGCTGGGCATGTGGCCTACATTTAAAAGTAATTTGTTTCTTCAATGAGACTCCCTTGGAGAAAACTAAATTTTCTTTTGTAAGAAGTTATCACCTGAAGATAGCTTCTGTATTGATGGGGGCATGTGTCCACTTTTCCTTTCACTCTAAGATAACCATCTGTTCCAGACCGATGTAGGTACTATGCGAGTTCACATGTGAATCAGTCCTGTTGATATAGAGAGTCTGTTTACATCCTTGGCATCTTCCACCTCCTCTAGCTATTATATTCTTTCTGACTTTTCTTCTGCAGGATTCCCTGAGCTTGAGGAGAAGGATTTGATAGAGATATCCCATTTATGCCTGAGTGTTCCGAAATTTTTCACTGACTGCCTATTTGTTGGCTGTGGACCTCTGTATTTGTTCTCATCTGTTAGTTTGGTTATGTTGTGTTTGCATTTTCACTCAATTCTTGAAGTCTTTAATTTCTTAATTTCTGTCTTGACTCATGTTTTTTCATGTAGTAGAGCTGTTCAGTTTCCATGAGTTGGTAAGCCTCCTGTTATTTTTAATGTTGTTGATATCCAGCTTTAATACAATAGGATGCAAGATATTATTTCAGTTTTCTTGTATCTATTGAGACTTAGTGTCCAAGAATCTGTTCAGTTTTGGAGAAAGTTACATGATATGCTGAGAAGGTATATCCTTTTGTGTTTGTCTGAAATGCTCTGTAAATACCTAATAGGTTCATTTGATTTATGATATCAGTTAGCTAGAGAATTTCTTTGTTTAGTTTTTGTCTGGATGACCAGTCTATTGATGAGAGACAGGTACTAAAACTATCCATTATCAGTGTGTGATTTAAGTTGTAAAAATGTTTCTTTTATGAATTTGTGTACCCTTGTGTTTGGTGCATAGATATTAAGAATTCCAAAATTCTCCTGGTGGATTTTTTCTTTTGATATGTATATAGCATCTTTCTCTAACTCTTCTGATTAGTTTTGGTTTGAAGTTTATTTTTGTCAGATATTAGAATTGCTATACCAGCTTGTTTCTTAGGTCTACTTGCATGTAATATCTTTTTCTATCATTGTACCATCAGGTGATGCCTGTCCTTGATATTATGATGTGTTTTTTGGATGCAGCAGAAGTTTGAATCCTGTTTTCACATCTAATCTGTTAATCTTTGTCTTTTTATTTGGGAATTTAGACCATTGATGTGGAGAGTTTTCAATGAGCGATGTTTTTGTTGTTTGTTGTTGCTGTTGCTGTTGTTTATTTGTTTTTTATTCCTGATGATATCTGGTCTCATCTTGTTTAGTGAGTGTTTTGTTCCTTGGTTTTTGTTGCTCTTTCTTGGTTCTTAGACAATGTGGTGGCTTATGTGCTTTCTGATAGGGAACTCTATTGGGATTCTTCGAGGTGTGGTGTTCTGAGTAAAATGTATTTCTAAATATTGGGAGCTAAGACTTAGACATTGGAATTGGTTAGAAGGGGTGCTGAATGGGCTCACAGGAGTGGGGAAAGCATTGTATTCACCAGGATCTGCTTAATACCCTTGGAATGGAGGCAGAGAGTGAGGAGAGGGCACAACAAGTTTTTTGCTACAGAGTTTCCCTTGAGACCTGAGGATGGGATTTGGAGGAAAAGAGAGAAAGTGAAGATCTGAAGTTAGTGTACCTTCCTCTTTGGCCCAAACTGAGTCTCTTTACACATAAGTAAAAAAAATACAGAAGTATTTTTTTTCCATAGGACTAAATTATCTCTAAACCGAGTTTTTCCTCCCAAGAATCTAAGAATCAATGACAATGGACTGAGTCTACAAGGAAAATTTGGGGTCAGATTATAGACAAACAGATAATTGGATAGATAGATAGATAGATAGATAGATAGATAGATAGAAAGATAGATAAAGTGTGTGTGGTATATGTATGGGTTCATGTGGATGTGTGCACATGTGCAGACAAGTGAGCACGCATGTGTTTGCATCCATATATAGACCATAGGTAAATATATATCTCAGTGAAGCTGGTACTCACTGAATGGATAGATCGGCTGGCCTGTGAGACTCTGGAGTCCCTCTGTCTCTCTTACCACAGTGCTGTTCTAATAGATGCATAGCAAAATGCTTGTCTTTTTATTGGATGTTGACCATTCAAAGTCATTATCTTAATGTTTGTGTAGTAGGTTGGTATTTTATCAACTAAGCCATATCTTTAGTCTTAATTGGTTAATTAAAACCCCCACAGTTACCTTCAAATATTCAAACGCTACCCACTCAATATTAAATCCATTGTAATTACAAAAGGGAGACACTGCTTTTTTGATGTTTCTTCAAGTTATTTACTGTGTGTGATGCAGTGTGTGTGTGTGTGTGTGTGTGTGTGTATGTGTGTGTATGTGTGTCTTTCTGTCTGTCTGTCTTTGTTATCTGTCTGTCTTTCTGTCTAAATGTAAACAAGACAGATGTCAGAGGATGCCTTCAAAGAGGTAGCTCTCCTCTTTCATCATATGGTTAATGTCTATCAAATTCTAGCTATCAAGCTTGATGGCAAATGCTTTTATTCTCCGAGCCATCTCATTGGACTTCTTTTGATATTTCTTTACTTTATTCTATTTTTTCAATCCTTAATCTAACTGGAAGGCATAGAATAAACCATCAGTTATTATTTAAACAGACAGCATCTACATTGTATTAGGGGGTTTCAAGAACTTAGTTGGAAGATTTATTTGATCTCTTACTTGAATATAATAGCATATTAAAGTTGAAATAATAATCATTTGGAACAGAAGTAAGGCTTCAATAGTATTACTACAGTAAATCTACAAGATTACCTGCTGAACAGTTACCTTAAGGGTCTCTTTCACTGAAATTATGTGCAAGTGACATGTACAAGACCTAAAGCTAATAAAGAATAAGGAAAAGGGTCTAAGCCAGGAATCAAGGAAATTGTTGAGCTTCTTGCTGACATCACATGAAGACAATTATTGGCATTGTGAAACATTTTATATCATATTAATTCAAAGTGTGTGATCATTAAGTTATATTTGTGAATGTTAATGTTAAGAACTTGTAAAAAATATCACAACAGGAAAAAAGAAATTAATGTTTTCCTTTTTAACTAAACAGAGGTCATTTTTCATAATCTGTAGATGAACATTTAATCTTTTAATCTGGCAGTATGGTTGCTCTAGAGTAGGAAGAATGTTACTACACACCTTTAATCCCAATGTAGCACATACTATTAACCTAAATTCAGAAGGCAGTGGTGGTACATGCCTTTAATCCAGCACTTCCGAGGCAGAGGTAGAGGCAGAGGCAGGGGCAGGGGCAGGGGCAGGAGCAGGGGCAGGGGCAGGGGCAGGGGCAGGGGCAGGAGCCATGAGGCAGAGGCAGAGGCAGAGGCAGAGCTCAGCGGGAGAAGCAGAAAGTAGAGGAAGAGTTCAGAGTTCAGAGAAGTAAGCAAGGTAGAAGCAGAGTGTGGAAGCAAAGCTCAGATAGAAGTGAGGTGGAAACAGATGGGAAACAGGAAAGAGGCAGAGCTCAGAGAGAAGTTGAGAGTTAGTTTAGTAAGGCACTTTGAGTGCAATTAGCTCAGAGTTCAGTTCAGATGGAGAAGCTGAGAAGAGCAGAGCCAGTCCAGAATAAGAAAAGAGGGAAAGCAGAGAATCAGAAGTAGATGGTTTATGATTAACAGTTCAGAGTTCAGAAAGCAGCTAGTTAGAGTGAGCTCAGTCAGCAGTAGGTTTTGGAGACTGAAATGTTCTAGATTTAGGTTTTAAGATAAGATTGTACAGAATCTGAAGCCTTCAAGGTCTGAGGTAGCATCTAGATTAAATTGTATGGAGGCCAGAAACCCTTTATGACCAGAAATTGAATTAGCAAAGAATAAACTGTCCACTGCAATGAACTGACAAGAATAATTAAATAAATCAACTCATACATCAGTGGCTACAATAATCTATAACAATGAACTCATAAATATCATTGGAAATCCTACTTAGTGTAAGTGTCAGGTGTGAGAATTTAGGAGTTTGCACAGTAAGTGAATGTAAAAATATTGAGATAGTGAAATTTTTGAATCCTCTCTCAGGCTTTAAATTCCCTTAGGAATACAAGATGAAATTAATCCTTGCTTCAATTGGAAAAGATAGTTAAATTATTTCCAAGATTTTTAATGGTCAGTAGATGCAAGAGACGTTAATTTTGAGTACTCAGAATAGTAGGAAATAAAGAACTTTAGAATGTAGAACTTATTATATAGCAGGTATGCTATATATAAATAAAGAATAGCTCATCTATTTTTCTCTAATAAAGATACTTCAAATGTCTAAATATATTGTGCACTCATTACAGTGTAGGAATTTATTTACCTGTACTCTGCCTCTACTATTTATCCTGATTTACATTAATAAAGAAATGGTTACTTTGAAAAATTTCAAAGTGTGGAAATGTGACAACTAATATTGAGGTTCTTATATGAAATGCAAATTTAGCATAAATATTTATGTACAAACTGATTCCTCATTTTCAGGAAATCGAAGCAAATTATTTTAAAGACTCTTACCTTTCCCTGTATCCTTTAAGAAGTATAATATAAACTTCGCAACTTTCCTGTTATTATATAAAAAAAATAGATTGTGAATAACTAAAGATCTATGTCTATTGTGCAGATGTTCTCTGCATAAGAAAAAAAAAAGACCTGAACATTTGCTTTTAAATCAGCTTTTGAAGCATATCTGGTGCCATAGGCCTGAAACACTAGTTATTCAGAAAGCTCACGAAAGAGGATCACAAATTCAAAACCTGGCAGGGTTACAGACAGAGTTCAGTGACAATCTGGGCAACTCTATTTCAAAATAAGAGTAAAAAGCCAGCACAAATTACAGTTCAGTGGCACCTCATTTGCCTAGCATATTCAAGGCCTTATACTTAATCTCAAGTACCAAAAAACTAAAGGAAAATCAGCTTTTTTCCTTAATATTGTCATATAACTTAGAAATCATATGCATTAACATTATAACAAGCTTGTGCTGCTCAGTAGGTATTTTGAACAACCAAAGTAAGAGAAACAAGATTGATATGGACCAATAAAGAAAAATCATAGAAAAATCTAGAGTTTTATATGTTCATTTTACTTTTTCAGATTTTTGTGAGGTGGATCCTCTAGTCCAGGCTGGCACATTTCTCCCTATATAGCCAATGATGGTCCTGAGTTTTTAACCATCATGCTTCCACTTCTATACCGATGAGATTATAGTTATACACTGCCTGTCCCTACTCCATTTTCAAAATGAAGTAGACATCACCACGGGCCTCTAAATATTCTAGTAGGAATCATTAAGAAAGAAAAAGTCTGAGATACTTTCATTAAATATAGACTAACCAAAATCTTGCTTACAAATAAAATTCCAGAACCATATAATTTATTCATGAATTTTACCTAACACTCTAAAAATACTCATTCTGTCATCATTTTAATCCCAAATTTAATTATTATTTTATTGATTTGTTTGCTTAATTAATTGTGTTCCCTAGTGATCTTAATTAGAAAAATATTGATATATTCACTAGTATAGTGTTCACATTTAATATCCTTCATACCTCTATTTAGAATCAGATTTCCATTCAACATTATTTTCCCTCTGCTTGGAAAAAAAATGAACTTATGGTTTGTATATGTCTGTGTTTCTATTGGTGTTAAATTATTTCCATTTTTATGTCATGTTTATTTTAAAATGCTATTTTTACAGATACAGGCAGGGCACTTCAGTGGGTAAGGGCATTTGCCATGCAAGCCTAACAGTATGAGTTCAATGATTGGAATTTACAAAGAAATGAAAACTAACTTCTATGGATTGTCCTCTGAGACACACACTAATGATGGCACACAAGCACCCCCTTGCCCTCAGGTACATAATATGCACTTATAGTAATAATAAATTAAATAAGAATTTTAAGAGATGTTTTCATGTATAGGACTTCTAGTTTGAATATTCTATTTCAGTAGTTTAGAAAGGTTGTTTCACTCTTCTACCTTAGCATTGTTTCTAACAAGAAATAAAATGTTATATTTATTTTTTCTGCTCTACAAATCTTTGCTATGGCTGGTAGTTTATCGTTTTATCTCTGATCTTAAGCATTTTTGTTATGATGTGCCTTGGTTTAGTTTTTGATTTTTTTTCCATGTTTTCTATTGGGGTTTGATGAACTTAATAGGATATGTATTAGTTTATGATTTGAAAAAATTTACAAAAATTTCAACCACTATTTCTTCAACTATTTTTAGTTTGTTTTTCTATTTTTCTTAAGAACACCACATCCATGCCTATAAGTCTACCTTGAATTTCTACCACCATTCATTGATGCTTTGTGATTTAATTCTGTTATTATTCTGTATATTTCTTTTCTGGTAACTTCTGCTGCTAGATGGTATAATTTACTAACACTTCATTTTGTCCAGTTTATCACAGTGTCTATTCAATATAGCACATTTCTTATATGAATTATATCTTGCATTTACTGTTTGAGCCTTTTAAATATGTTTAATATTTATAACTTTCAAAATGAAATAAAATTATATCTATTTTAATTGTTGTTTTGCTGATCAGTTACGTGACAGCTCTGATTTCTTTTCAATTGTTTCTCTTTCCTTATGTATCCTTTTTTCCCATTTCTAAACATTATTGGTAATTTTTGATTAAATATCATACATCACAATTTCTATGGATTAATGATGGATATATTCATATTCCTAAGTTAATTCTTTAATTTGTTCTAACAAAGAGATAAATTACTTTGAGTTTGCTAGGCTAGATGAGAGCACTATTTATTCTACTGATATTAAAATTTCATATTCTGATGGTTTGTATCTGAATATTCTGTTAAACACTCCACACATTATGAAATTTTGAATCAGGATTGCCAGAATGTTATTTGGCAATTATTTTATAAGTGCCTCATACTGATCTCTTCCCAACTTCATATGGTTTTATGTGTTTTATATTCAATAAATATATTCAATAAATACCCAACAGGAGACCACCTGTAGATGTGGAGGCAAAAGAGATGAAGTACAAGAGAAGTCAGAGAGGGTTGAGTTTCTTTTCAACATTGCTAAAAGGAAGACCATGTGGAAGGATAAGAAAAGCTTTATACAATCTCTAGCCCCAAAGACTTAACCTTCATGATACATAGCAGGGAAAGAAGGACCTTGTTCTTCCAACTAGTAAGAAGTGTGGTCTTCCAAAATCTTGAATGAGTTTGAAAGCAGATACTTTCTCCGGGGCTTCCAGAAACGAATGTAGCTTAGTCAGTGCATAGTTTTAGCATTGTTAATCCCAGTGTGGAACTCAGATGAACTGCACTGTAACTTGACTACTGACATAAATACCTATAATATTTAAAAATCAATAAGCTGCTAAGTTTGTGATTGTTTGTTATAACAACAATAGATAATTAGTATCCTAAGAGGACTACTTTTGTGTCAGGGGACTTTGGCAGTTTATATTTTTATCAAGGTTTTGACATCATTGTAATTAGTCTTATTTTCATTTTCATTCATTGTAGCTGCAGAGTGACAATAATTTAATGCTTGTGTGCTGTGAAATTGCTTACATAAGCAAAGAGACCACCTAGAGTTCCTTGTGAGTTTTGGGAAAGCATGTCATGACACCAGAACACTAAGGACTAGCTAATAATGAAAAGTCAGATCTTCTGGATGTCAGTTACTTTTATATTTGTTTCATGTACACACACACACACACACACACATGCAAAGAGATGTACGCTCATATGCATGTGTAATATGTGCCTATGCTTAGGAAACTACTACTATCATTCTTTTGAACTTTAAAATGTTTATAATTGAAATCAATGCTTCAGTAAAATTATAGACCATTCCATTCTAAGGATCTCTGGGTTAATTAAATCCATAAAGATAAATCTTCCAGTGTTAATCTCAAGAAATAAATATCATTTCTCAGTGGTAAGTGTAGTAAGACTATAGAATCCACAGAAAATTTGTTGGTACTAAAATGAATACAGTCTGAAGATCAAGCACTTAAAATCATTGATTCCTAGTTAAAAATCAATTTACTTATTATTCACATGTAATTAAAACCAATTATTTCATTTATAACAAACACAAACAGGCAGTTAGAAGAAATTATATTTCTGTTTTAAAAGTAGGTCAGTCCATGATTTGTACAACATCTTCACTAAATGAGAAAAGCGTGGCTGGGATCAAAGCAGAAAAGGCCAGTAAACTTTGCTACTATAACAATTACTTCAGTCTCTCACTCATTATTATTATATGTGGTAGTTGATACTGGATTATATGTATTATCTCTGAAAATTAGAATCACATTTTCCCTGTAGTATAAGATGTTCTAGATATTATAGAGTTACCATAAGAAAAAAACTTTTTACCCATACTGTAATAATTATCAAAAGAAATAAAAATACCCCCAACACATCTTAAATTTACTGGCACTATCAGTTTTAGTACCATAACCACTATCATTCAACATCAGAAACTGTGATGGAATTTCCAAAAGATTCTCAGGTTTAATTCAGTATTTCTGCCTTTCTTAATCTCTGTGAAGTAAATCACAGTCTTCAAAGACTATCACATAAGGAAGAGAAAAAGTCTCTTTAACAAGATGAAATCTGTCCCCATTCCCTGGTTTATTGCTTAGTCACTACTTTAGATATTACATTAAGGCCAAGAAATATTGTGTAAGTTCATTTTGAGTGATCATTTATGTTATTAGTGATATTTATTATATTTAAAATAAGTTTAAATTCTCTAAGTTCATTGAATAATAATTATGATATCTTATTAATTTTGTTTTCCATATCCCATACTAATTACAATGAGAAAACTTAGAAATTCAGAAACTAAAAATAATGAGGATCAAGCTAAATTAATATAGGATTAAAATATTTGTTGTGTTGGGTATTCCCTAGGACAGTTTCCTAAATCCGTTTAGGAAAGCAAGTTGTTTAAAAAAGTGTATTCATGAATTATTAATGTGATATCATATTTCCCTTAAATAGCACTATACACAATGAATAGAAATATAAAATTAATAATTTCATTAAATGTGTATAAAAGAGAATTTCCTTACTAAATTGTTGGAAATTTACTGAAGATTTTATATTAATCTCCATGTGATAACTAATAAAACAACTATTTGAAAATCATTGTATTTTTAGGGTATCCAGAGATGAAGAAGTTTTAAAATGAGAAGAATGATGACAATTAATGTGAAAATTTGGAGACTTTTAGATCCTTAAATCTTGGTAACTTACTTAAATATCTAAAGCAGAAATTTTGATTTAATAAGAAAAAAAACAATCTTGTAATTATATGTTATTTATATAGCCAAGTTTGTAATTGAAACTCATTTTCCTAACTGGGTGGAGTTTATAAGTTCATATAATGTCTGTGATGGTTAATCTTGACTTCATCTGGCAGAATTTCAAATCACTATGGAAATACAGCAGGGAAAGTGTCTAACAGGACATTTCTAGAAAGATTTAACTGAGGAAGGAAGCCCCACCCTTGTGATCCAACCTTGAATGACATGGATCTTCAAAGCACCAGTCATCTCTTCCATCTACTTCTGTATCTCTTTGAAATTAAGGAAAACAAATCCCAAAACAAACATAAATTAACCTTAACAGCTCTTAAATCTTAGTAGTTCATTCATCAACCACACTTTGTATCTTCAATACTACCCATGCACAAATTCAATCAACATTTGAGCATTTTGTTTGTGGACCTTAGATCTCTGTTTTCTCAGTTTACATTGTATTTTTAGGAGTTGATCATATAGTAATAGAGGAGGAAATAATTTATGTAGATTTTTCTGCATAGTTGTTAACTATGGATTAGATATGTTAACTACTCTATTTGTAGGGAATGAAGTATGTCATGAGAGGTTTCCAACAACCACTTATGTTTTGGGTTGGAATATTAACTTTTTCTTTCTTTTGTTGCTCTTGTTGTTGTTTTAAACTGTTTAAATTCATTGTATTTCCTTGTTTTGTTAGGTTAGTTATCAAACTAGTACTTTATACATGGTAGGCAAGCACTCTACCACCAAGATGCTCCCCTAGCATGAATATTGATTTTTTAATAATAATGAATGATTCATTATGATGTATAGTATACTACACATTCATGTTTTCCTTCATCTACCCTTTCACGTTCTTTAATAAATCTCAGAGAAATTTTCTAACATGTTTATCCTCAACACAATTCAAATTCTATGCCTGAATTTAAGAACAAGATTTTCCCTAATTTCTGGGAAAATTGTGTATTATGTCACAATTCCTCAAGCTTTTGTTGAGAAATGCACCCTCATCAACAATGATCACACTTTATATACCTTAGTCCAGACATCACCGTTTATATACCTTAGTCCAGGCTTAAAATTCTTTACTTCTGTTCACATTCAATCCACCTATCATTAGTTTTTCTCTTAAACAAATGTCAAAAACTGTCAGGTGTTGGTCCTTTCTGAAAATTTGGTTGCCCTTTTCATCTACATCTCAACCTTTACATTAAACTAACTTCCTGGCTATCTAGAACACTGTAATTTTATTTCTTCTTTTACCATTTTGTTAAATGTGTATGAGTTAAAAGTAACCAAATTAATTACCAAAACTACTGAATATTTTCTGTCTCTCTTCTCTTTTATACTGGAGTCATATCTTAATTGTTGTTGCTCTTCTTGGGTGTACATGACTCTATCCTATATTCACATGATGCTCCCCATTCTTCTTTTTTGTTTTTTCATAGGCTCTTCTTCCTTTCCTAGCTTTAAAATAATAGATAAATACAGATTATATTATGTCACTATAATTGGGCATCTAATTTAAGATATCTTATATTGTTTTCTTATCTAGTATTCTGTTTAGATAAGTACAACCCTTCATAAGCATTTGGACTCCTTAATAGATGGTCTGTGTCTAACTTCTGTACAGTGAATGGCAAATAATAAGACACTAAAATGCTAGAAAGACAAGTATTAGAACAATCAGCCCTGTTACTACAAGAGAAATAGCTGAAGAAATAAAAATGAAGTAAATGTAGGTGGGACTTCTCTGCTAAGAAACATGCAATATGGCACTAATGATTTCATGTTGCTCACACATTGTAAGAATCAACAGTAACTTCCAGGGATATACTTTTCCCTGAAGGACACAGGTGACATGTAGACAGATAGCTTAAGAGACAGTCTGGGCTAGGAGGCCCAACCAGGGTCTACATATAGTCTGTAGGGAGAGTTACCCTGACCAGAGAAAGCTAGAGAGGTACAGGAAGAAGTGAAGCAAGGGAAACTGAATCAGCATCTCCACAGGTACCCTGGAGGTATTTGAGAGGTTTCATTCCAGAAAGTGCATGGATAAGATATATTAAATTTGGGAAGTATAATTCTGAACTTGGCACAGTGTCCTAACATGTGTGGTTAGAAAGAGTCTTCCTAGGTACAAAGGCCAACACAGGTCAATGTGCTTTTCACACCCATAGGAGCTTCAGTCACAAAAAACACACATGTGGAAAAAGCAATCCCACCAAAATCAAAGACAAAGTTGAAATCTCCAGACAAGAAACTTCAAACTAGAATTCTGGCAGAAAGGACAGAAATGTTAAAGAGAATTGTTTAAAAAAATTATATAGAATAAAGCAACAGCAACAGCAAGACAGTAGGAACAAAAAGAAAACAATGAAAATTAGAGGACATATCCCTCCCATTAGATATGGAAAAAACTCAAATGGAAAAAGTGCAACAACAAACCACTGCAACACCTCATACAAGTCCATAATTCAATCCTTAAAACCAATAACAATGTTATAGTTGAAAATCCAGAAACTATTTCAGAGTTCTGATTTCAAAAAGTAACAATGACCATGTAAAGGACTCAGATGAATAGATAAATGTAATAGGAAAATCAATTCATCAACCTTCAAGAATTGTAAAAACTGTGCACCTAATATTGGGGCTAATGAGTTAAAAAAGCAAGCACCAAAAGGTATCTAAGTTCAGATAGGAGCAGATACAATAAAATGGGTTACTTTGGAACTCCATTTCCATTTTTAGATAGATCTGTTATAGCCTGCTTCCTTTTTATTCTTTTACAAATTATCTGTAACCTGCTTCCTGGATGACTGGGTAACATGTTTTTCTATATAACTTGTTTTCCCTGTAGCCTCTGTACAATCTAAGTTGCAAACCTACACCTAGAATGTTCCACCCTCTGAGACTTACTGGCAACTGACTTACTGTGACTAGCTTCTTCTGAACTCAGAGCTGTACTGAACTCAACTTACTTTTCTGGTTTGCTGATCCAACTCACTAGCTGTTCTGTCTCAAACTATGCTCCATCTGACTGGTTCAAACTGACCTTCTGAGCCAGCTGACTGTTTCTTACTGAACTTTTCTGACTCTGGTTGACTCCCACAACTTCTCTGACTGAACTGTTCTGGTAGGCTTCAAAATGACTCTCAGTATTAGCTGACCTTTTCACCCAAACTCACTCTTCCCATTTGACACTGACTTCTTTTGAACTGCCTGATTCTCTGACTGTCTGACTCTCTGAGCTGAGAACCTGCTTTTATATCATGAGAGTTTGGCTTGTTTTCACTCTAACTCACTCTGGTAACTCTTCTTCTGATTCTTCATTTAGACTGATCTTCATTCTGATTCATCTCAGATGTCAGTCTGCCAAGTCTTCACTCTGATTCACTCTCAGACTTGGGATTAAAAGTATTCACTCTGTACTTCACTCTGCCTCTGACTTTCCACTTAGTTGACTAGCATGCTCTGACTCAATTCCCTTCTATTCTCTTAATGTCTACTGCTTCTCTCTTAACTCTGAACTGACTTTGTACTCTGGACTGAGAATCATGAACTAAGAACCTTGACTTAGCTCTGAATTGATTGCTTTCTTTTACATCTTGAGAGCTGGGATTAAAGGCATGTGCCACCATTTCCTTCTTAGTTGGCTTACTTAAAGGCCTATACTGCATTCCAGCTGGATCACATAGGCCTTGAATATGATCCTTTCCCATAGCAGCCATGTTGCTGGGTTAAAAGATTAAATATTCCTCTACAAGAGTCTGTGTAAGACAGCTTTGAATTTACTGTGAACTATGGATGGGGCAGAGTGAGGAATGCTCTTCCAACAAGGTGGCTTTTTAAAAATAATTGCATAAACTATAATAAAGTGAATGCACTTAAAAGCAAGGACATGAAGGGAATTCCCTGGCATGTCCAGCTCCATGGGAAAAGCAAAGGCCTGGGAGGAATATTCTTGGGTCTTTTTACTTGATCAAAGATAAGAGGGAACATTAGATGTATTCTCTCACTGTACTTGTATTTGCTTAAACTAATTGTATACATCGCCTCATGTTTTGCTTGCTTCAATAATAAAATTTAGAAGTGCTTTGTTTTGACTACATTTAAGCTAAAAAACCTGGGTCCTCTGTTTCCCCATAATATTACAAACAACCTAAAAATATAACTAATAACAAATACAGAGACTGAGGCAGTTATTAAATGTCTTTCTACAAAGAAAAGCTCAGGACTGGATGGATACTCTGTTATTTGTAAAATATCATACTCTTAATCAAGATCTAGCAATAATACTTCTCAAACCATTCTGCACATTAGAAAGGAAAGCAATATTAAAAAATTCATTCTATAAAATCTGTATTGCCATGACCATGACATCAGAACCCAAAAAGGGACATGAAAAACTTAAAACTACAGACAAACTTCCCTGATAAACATACATGCAATCTTAATAAAATACTCAGCAATTAAATTTATAAGTATATCAAAAAACTATAGATCAGAATGAAACTGTACTTTTCCCATGGCTACAAGGCTTGTTCCATATGTACAAATTTAAGAACATACATAAAATTTATGACTAACTATGAGGACAGAAGTCACATGATCATATGAATTGATGCAAAAATGGCTTTTGTCTGTGTTTAGTTTGCCTTCATGGTAAAAATTCTAAAGAAACTAGGAATGAGAGGAGCACATCTCTACATAATACTGCATGAATATGACACAAGACATATATTTAGCCAAGATTATATTAAATGATGAAAACTCTGGAAAAAGATCAGAAAATAAACTCTTTCTGTTTATTCAATATAATATTTGAAGTCTTATCTAGAGAAATAAGATTAAAGAAATAAAGCAGATTCAAGTAGGAAAGGAAGAAATCAAATAATACTTGTTTCCAGATGATACAATCCCATGCTTGAAAGAAGACTCTTAGATAATACTTTCACCAAACTAGAAGCATACAAAATCAACATAAGTCAGTGCCTTGTGTAGATATTAATAATGAGCTTTCCAAGAAAAAATATCTAGAAAAATATTCCACATACAGTGACTTTTTAAAAGTACATAGCAATAAACCTAACCAAAGATGTGAAAGATATCCACACTGAAAACTTTATGACACATGAAAAGAGTAAATTGAAGACAATAGAAGATGAAAAGAATTATGCTTATGGATTGACAGGATTTACACTGAAAAAATTGACTATATAGTTGAAAATAATCTACATATTCAACATAGTTCCTGCCAAATTTCCAATTATATTCTTTTGAAAAGTAGAAAAAAATAACTCTACAATTTGTGTAGAAACACAAAGACCCCAAGTAGCTAAAGAAACTCTTAGGAAAACTAAAACCAAACAAACAAAAATACCACCACTACCAACAACAAAAAATCACAATAGAGAAAGTATCACACTATGGTACTTTAAATGATACTACAGTGTTACAGTGACAAAGACAGCATGATAATGACATGAATAAAGACATAAAGACCAATGGAACATAAAAAAGATTAACAGAGCCATGATGAATTGTCAAAACTGGATTAAAAAACTTATTCTAAAATCTGAAATAGTAAAACTTCTGGAGTAAAACTTTTTAAAGATATAGGCATATGAAGAACTTTCTTAAAAGAACTCTAATAACCCAGGAAACAACCCCAAAAATGTGACAGATATGATTACATGGAATTTAAAACCTACACAATAAAGGAAATAATAACCACTGTATTGTCAACTGTACTACTACAGGTGTTTAATACCTAGAATATATAAAGAATTGCAACAATTGGAAACAGGAGCTAGGGAAATGTCTGAATGTTAAATAGTGTTTACTGCTCTTCTAGATGCCCTAGTTTGGTTCCCAGCACTCTAGTCAGTAGCCTTACAATGCCCTGAAATGCCAACTTTAGGGATCTGACACAGTATTCTGGGCTTTATGGGCACCTGCACTCATATGGCATACATAAATACACACATTAAAAATAAGAAAATGAAATCACAGAAGCAGTCTTCAATTATTTGATAAACTAAATGTATAGTTCTCAAAAGAAGAAATACAAGTGGCTAAAGGGTATTTTTAAACGTGTTCGATATTCTTAGCCATCAGGGAAATAAAAATTAAAATTAAAAAAATTAGTGTGTGATTTTTTATTTGCAATTTTATAATGAACTTAAAATATTTTTAAAAGATGACAAATACTAGAGAGGATGTTAGAAAACAAAGCCATACTCGCTGCTAGTGGTATTATAAACTGGTCCAGCCACTATGAAAACCCATGTGGAAGTTTCTCAATTAATTAAAAGTAGAACTATCATATCATGCAGCTTCATTACCTCTGGACATATAGGCATATATCCAAAAGACAGTAAATTCTACCAGGAAGATACTTGAACATCCATTTTTATTGATGTAGCATTTATAGTAGCCTTGGAAATGGAACCTACCTACATGTCCATGAATAGATGGCTGTCATAGGGTTTCTATTGCTGTGAAGAAACACCATAACCACAGCAACTCTAATAAAGGAAAACATTTAATCTGGGCTGGCTTACAGTTCAGAAGTTTGAGAGACTGAGCCTACCTTGAGTATTTGAAAGTCCAAATACCGGAGTCCAGCCCCGGGTGAGAACAGGGCTTGAAGCCAGTGGGTGCAAGAGCAGTGAGGGAAGAATGAGATGCGGGACACAGCTTAGTTTCGTTTTTACAAGACAGACAGAGAAGAAGCCCATCTCGGTATGGCTTTACATATTCTGACAACCTGTGTCTCCCACAGGGTTTATTTACTTCATCAAAGAATTTGATCATTGATTACATACCCATTTAGAATACAATTTTTCTAAAGTCTTCCTTGATTACATAAAAGAAACAAAGCAAACAAACAGTAAATTTCCTTGGAACTAAAAATTACCATTGTGATAAAATCAGTTCACTTTTAACTCAATATCCTTTTCCTTAAGATAGGTGTCATAGAGCCTTGTAGTTACAGAAATGCCAGACAGGATGACTATAGAGTTCAATTCTGTTTGGCACAAAGTTAATAGATCAGAAGTTATTTCCTCCTACCTGTTACATCAAACTTATCTTTCTAGACAGATCAATCTCCCAGACTCTTGTTCTTCTTTAATATTCAGCATAAGACCACCATCCTTTCTTTTGATTTTTGAAATTCTGTACAGCCTTTTGTTTAAGCAAAGGTGGTCTGTATTTTGTCTTTCTATAATATCAGAAAAGTCCTGATCTAATAAGTCTGCTCAGAAAGGCAAGCAGTATGCTGAATCAAGATGCTCCTCTCTGTGTCTAAATCACAAACTCTTGTCTCAATACAATTCCTATCTTTATTACACTTGTGTAAAGGCTAGAGGGATATTAGGACTCTTAAAACTGCTTACTTTGTCCCCTTACTTTGTCTTCAGGACTGCTTACTTTGTCTTCAAGATGATACCAAGGTCTCTTCCTGCTCAAACTGTTTCCTTTGAAAACCTTTCAATTCAGTTACAATTTGTCAGCTTCTAAAATTTCCCTAAGTTTTTCTTCTTAGTAATTTTTCTCAGATCCTGTGTCTTATGCTTAGTAATTTCATTTATGGATAAATGTGTGTCATAGTTATAGGTTTTATGGAAGACTCAACTTTCTTCATAGCTGTTTTTTCCAGGAAACCACTATTAGTTTATTCTTATTAACACCAGGTTTTGTTATATTATCCCAACTCTAGCTTTCAGTGAGCAGCCTTTAAAGATATGTAGTAAATTTCCCATGAAGGGCAGTGAAGGGTCAGTCCAGGTCATCCAAGCACTGGAATTTTGTCAAACAGTGCCTTCAGGACGCTTGGCATCACCACCCAAAGACCATTCATTCCCAGTGACACATTTCCTCCAACAAGGCCACAGGTACTCTAATAGGGCCATATCTCCTAAAAGTGCCACACCTTGGTGACCAAACATTGAAATCTATGAGCCCACTGGGTAGCATTCATATTCAAACTACCCTGATGGCTGAAAAAGGAAATTGTGGTACATCTCCACAAGGAAATAAATATTCAGATATTAAAAACAAAATCAGGACATTTGTAAGAAAATGCATGAAATTAGAGAGCACTGTGTTAATAGAAATAAACCTGACCCAGAAAGAAAAATATCACATTTTCTTTGATATGTAGGTTCTAGAAAGAAGAAAAAAACTTTAATTAATTAATTAATTAATTAATTTATTTTTGAGACAGAATTTTTCTGTTTTGCTCTGGCTGTTCTGTGTCTGGAATTTGCTTTGTAGAATGAATGGCTTTGAACTCACAGAGAGATCCACCTACCTTTGCCTCCCAAGTGCTAGAGTTAAAAGCGTGCACCATGATGCTAAGAGAGAAAAAGAAATCTTAAGGGAGGAGAGTGAGAAAGAAGAGAGTAAATAAAATACTTGTGAAATAAAAACAGAATATTGCTATTGAGAGGATGAAAGTCACTAACAGGAGCGAGACAGGAGGAAGAGATACTGTAGTAGAAGAAGATGACAATTAAGAACAAAGTAGGTTGGAGAGTATCATACTAAAACCATCATTTTGAATGATAAGTAAAAATTAATGAAAAAAGACATTAAAATTTTGAGTAAGCCAATGAAATTTTCAACACTTTGGATAAATCAGATTGTACCTGTTTCTATAAATTTATATATGGAATGGAATCTCTCTTCTCATTAGCATATGATAAGCATTTCACTTGGCATATTTAATTTTTATGAGAGTTCCATGAATTTGGGAACATATATATATATATATATATATATATATATATATATATATATAGAGAGAGAGAGAGAGAGAGAGAGAGAGACTTGGGAAGTTAATACGGCTACTAAACACTGAATCACTACCTCATCCTTATTTGCTGTATGACATTATTCTATATACTGTGCTAACTGTACCACACAAAATTAAGGTACTTGTTTCCGTCTACAAAATTATTGGGAATTATGAATAAAAACAAGAGGTAAAATAAACATGTAAGTTATATATTAAATTATACATATTTTATAAAAATATTGGATAACATGTTCTCTACTATCCTTTTGAAAAGATACCTGAACACTAAATGTGACAAGATAAGCATATATATTTTTAAGTCAACTCTAAAAATGCAATTCAAAATATTAATATTTTACTTTTCAATTAAATGTCCTTGTGAAATTTGTCAGCTCTAAAAATATACTAAGTATAACTTAGAATATTAAATTTCAAATGCACATAAAATGAAATAATTGCATATTAAAGATCACTGACAGCTACTAAACTGTGTGTTAACTTTAGGAGGCACCACATAAATGATCTTTATTTAGATACTTCAATTAAAACCCCAGGGAGTTTCCATATAAAATTTAAGTGAAGTATTTTATTGTTTTTAATTCTCTAGTGATTTAAGTTTTTAACTCACCAAAAGGAAAATGTTTTTAGACATAGTGATATCTCATCTAAAATTTGAAGAAAGAATTTTCTTACATGGTAACAAGTATTATTTGACTAAAGTACCACCAATATTGAAACATTGACTGTGATCTAGCTAAGATTTAACTCTGTAGAAATACAGGCAGAGCAAAAACTGACACCTAAGCCTAGATAAAAGATATTTGAATAATTTAATTTAAGCTCTTATAAATGCAGATTAATCAGTCTTATATCTAAAATCAAGTACTTTTACCCTTAATTTTATTTTTCAAGCAAAAAAAAACAATCTATGGAGAATGGACATGTCTATACTCCTTCAACTATACATACATTCATCCCTCAATTTTTATTTCATTTTACTATTGTTTATTTGTTTGTTTCAAGACATGGTTTCTCTGTATAGTTATGAATTTCCTGGAACTAGCTCTATAGACCAGGCTGTCCTGGAACTCAAAACTGAGCCTGCCACTGTCTGTATGGAGTGCTGGGATTTAAGGCATGTACCACCATGCTCATTCCTCAAATATTAAACTGAGTATCTATGAGATGCCAGTTATTTCCCCAGACATGTAAGGCTATTCTAACTTCTCAAATAGGGATAAATAAATATGTGTTTGTGTGAATATGTTGCAGGTCCTAATGCTGCAGAGGTTTTCAGCAATGCAGTTCTTAGGAGGTGTCACTTTAGTGGAAATATGAACAAAACTGAACAGCAACAAGAATAGTGTCCCAAACTTAGGGAATAGCAATTTCAATCCTCAGGAGTACTACTCTTATATTTGAGAAAGTTCAAGAGACACATTCAAAACAAAGCAATGTCCCTATTAACCCAATTTATACTTTCAGTATAATCAGAATTTTAGAGAATAGCAATGTTGTATGGTTTTCCCTGGAAAGATATGCATAAATGTATAGTCACACCAGATAGGTTACAGACAGAAAACCAAAGAAATTATTTTATCAAGTCTAGTGTGCTGAACCAATGTGCTTACTGGGATTACTTTTATGATCATAGATGAGGGGCTGGCTATAAAAACATGATGATGGTTCCCAATACCAATGTCATGTAGTTCATGACTGCCTGTAACACCAACACTACAAGTACCTGATGTCTCTGGCCTCTATGAGTACCACACTCAGGAGAACATAGTCATCCACAGACACACGCATATACCTATAGAAATGAATCATTAAAATCATAATAAAATTCAAAGTCTTGGGGCTGGAGAGATGGTTCTGTGGTTAGAAGCACTGGCTGCTGTTTCAGAAGCCCTAGGTTTGATTCCCAGCACCTTCATGGCAGGTCACAATTGTCTGTAGCTCCAGTTCCAGGGGATCTGGAACACCCTCACACCAATGCACATAAAATAAAATTAAATAATTATTTTTAAAAATCCAAAGTCTTTACTAACAGAGCTTAATGTGATCTGACTGTATGTTTCCAACTTTATGTTTTTATAATACTCTGTCTTATTTTGTGTAGTCTACACTATCACTTTTTCATGTAATTTTTTCATTTTTGTTTTTAATTAACTAAATTTGTTCTTTGAAAATATTATACACATACATATCACTCTCTCCCTATGCTTTCCCATTTCCCTATCATGTTCTTTCTTTCTTAAAAATCTTTTTCTCACATGCATGTATTCGTTTTGTTTTGTGACCCACTGAGTTTAATCAGGGCTCTGTGGTCGTATATTTGAAAGTATACATTGGAGCCTAGCAGGTTCAGCACTGGGTACACAGTTGAAGACTATGACATCCCTTGTACCAGAATCCATCAACAGCTAATAGTTCAGCAGAAAGAAGTGGGTCCCGTAAAACCTTTCTACTACCGTGTTTATTTGCTTCCCCCACACAGGGCCAATCTTGTGCTAACCCAGTGCATGTAATTACAATTGTTGTGAGTTCATGACTACAACAGTTGGAAGGAGTCTGGCATTTCACATCCTTTCACCCTATCTTTTGATTTTTACATATTTCACATACCCGCCTCTACAATGTTCTCTGAGAATTAGAGGGGATTGTATAAATGTCTATTTAAAGCTGAGACCTCAATTGTCACTTTTCTTTGCATCTTGGCCAACCATGAGTTCAGTGCAAAGAGGCACTTCTCTGATTAAAACTGAGAGTATCATTTGTTTCTGGGTCTAAGCATAGATATTTTTACATGCCAGTTTGATGTTAGTCAGTTTAGTTGAAAAACAGTAGTAAGTCCCTCTGTTGGGACCCCTCCCCCACCTAGATATGGGCTGTCAATTTAGGCTTTCAATACCAGACTCTGGTTCTCATCCATTCCATTGAGTGGGCCTCAAATACAACCACAGGATGTATGATTATCCCTAAAGACAATTGTGCCATCATTTTATAAGAGAACATATATTTTGCAGCAGGTTAATTTTTTTATTTATAGTGCTTACAGTTTTGTAATACCATTGATGCCTTTTTTTTCTCTCAGCAGCCTTAATAGAACTTTCCAGCATTTTGAAAGCTATCTCATTGGGAGGGTACATCCATCTCAGTTCCAGTTTGCTTTCCTTACATCATAAAACTCAAATATGAGATGTCTTATTCTCAATTTCTAGTGAGCAACCAAGAGAATAGGCAAGAGCTTGTGTTGTTTGGGGGCCTCTTAGAGTCTTCCTGACAAACTCTTGTAGAAATAGTCCATATCTGGGACTGAGTATTCTGTTGATTTACCCATTACTTCTAGTCATTCAGGGTAACTTCATATTTTTTATTAAGAAAATCGGTGTGGCTTTTTTTTTTTTTTTTGGATCCAGGTTTTTTTTGCTCCAGATTCTTTCTATGTAGCCTTGGCTATCCTAGAACTCACTATGTAGATCAGGCTGGCCTAGAACTCAGCAATCCAACTGTTTCTTTCTCCCAGTGCTGGGATTAAAGTCATGTAGCACCATGCCCTGCAAAGTATGGCTTTTTCATACAACCTTCATTTTGGTTAATTCTTCGGCACACTTATGTCCTTGATTTCCTCAACCTATCCTTACTTAAAGGTTTCCACATCTGGTATGCCTTTTCTTTAAGAAAATGGCACCCAGACTCTCACAGGGAGTGGTACTATTAGGAAATATGGCTTTATTAGGAAACATGTCACTGGGTGTGGGTTTTGAGATTTCAATGCTAAAGGCCAAATGTTTCTTTCTGCTGTTGCCTGATGTTGAACTCTAAGCTACTTCTCTAGTACCATGCCTGCCTGTGTGCTGCCATGCTTCCTATCATGACAATAATGGACTAAACCTTGAAATTGTAAGCTAGTTCTAATTAAATGTTTTCCTTTATAAGAGTTGCTGTGGACATGAGGTCTCTTCACAACAATAAAACCTTGACTAAGACAATTAAAAACCAGGACTTTTATATTGATTCGTCGAGGAATATGAGTTATTTTTATTTTCTGTTTTTAGATAAGGAAACTATGGTTCAAGAAGTTAATTAACTTTCCTTGTTACATAATAAATAATGTTAACTAAGATCTGTAGTCTATGTTTTTAAAATATTTCTATTTTTCATAATGCTTCTTATTGAAAGATCTTTCCTACTCTCAATATATACATTAAAATAATAATAGATAATATTTAATGTGAAGTGTCTGTATTCCAGACAATCTTCTAAGTACTTTTACATAGAAATATTGGGTTTTAGGACAATGAATGAGGAAGGTACTCTTATAATCAGATTTCAGATAATGACAATGAGGTACTTAGAGATTAAGCAAATTGTTCAAACTCCTGTAGTATGAAGGGATTAGATTGCTCATACTTGTACTGAAAGACTCTAGATACGAAGTAAATTTATAACACTATGCTGTCATGAACTCATTAAACCAAAATAGAGTGGGGATCTATTAAACCTTTATTTCTTTGTAAAGAGCTTATTAAGTTTAGTTGAGACATGTATACTTGTAACAAATTGTTTTTGCTTTTCAGTTCTGGCCTGACTTCATCACCTAGATTTTAGCCCCAAGAACAATATCCATAGCCCAATTTGCATCTTCATCTGTCTACTAATATGACACTTTGAGACACTTAGTTTTTATGGACACTTTTCTATGACACTTTGCTCAAGAATCTTAAAAAATAGGTCTTCCTATGCAAATTAGTGGTGTTTACACCTGTCAGAGCACTTATCATATCTGTTTGAAATTACATGTTATTTGTCTGTCTTTTGAGCTTAAATCTAAGCTTCCTATTACTTAGGATTCTGCCATATTTAACTTTGTATTCTTCGTAGCATACAAAGATTTTTGTTTATACAGATAATATATTGGTTTCTTAGTACCCTATAATTTTATTAGCACTTATAAGTTTAATTAGCACTGTACTTAGATTCTTCCATGAATGCCCTCCCACAACAAAATATAAATTCTCAAAGATGGGAAATACATGTCATTTTTAATTCCTCACACATTGCTGGACTTCGAGCTAGCACTCTATCAATAGCTATCATAGAATAGAACAATGTAAAAGAATAAGGAATGATTCATAAATGGATATGACTCAATAATTTCTTGGAAAGTGACAGGCAAAAGTCAACGTAATCTTTTGCATCATAACTGCAGGTAAAGACATTTCAAATAGAAATTTGTAGAAACCATATGGGATGGTTGTAATCAGGGCATATTTCTGCACAGAATATCTAAAAATACCTTTTTATGAAATGTAAAATGTAAATGGCATGTACAGCAGATGGCACAACTCAAAAAATTCATACAGTATAGAAATATACCTTAATATAGTTACCTTAATATATTCAGTACCAATGTTGCCAATTGTTTATAAGAAATGAAAGAAACCTACATTAAAATACTTCTCCAAAGTATATTTTTCCATATGTTATCTATCTAAACATCTAATAGTAGGATAAACAGACAGAAACAAAAAGTTAAACTAAGTCTAACAATTTTATAAGGAATACTATTAACCTAGGTTCATACCTGATTCATTGATATTTTAATTAATGAGCTATTTTATCTCCATTATATTGTAAGATAGATAAATCTTTGTTCTTTATAAGAATAACACATTAATAATATGTTAAATCCTATGTAAAATATTTGAAGACGCTTAATTTTTTTTCTGCTTGCTATCTATCATTCTCTCCAATTTTAAAAACAACATTTAGAATTCATTTGGTATTATTTATACATAGTCTGTATCCATAAAGAAAATACATTCTTCCCCTTACTACTGTTCTTATGACCTCACTATGATAAAAGATTAAGTATGGAAAGTCAACTGTTCATCAAGATGAATAACTATGCTGAAAACTACATCAAAGTACATATAAATACTTTAATCTGACTTCTTTGGCATGAGGACAAGTGAATATATATTCCATTAATATTTTAAATAAAGGATTGTTTTTTTTAAGTCCAGAAAGCATTTACTACCCTAAAAGTTGTCTTTGCATTTGTCTTCATTTTAAATTATTTTTTTTACCCTGAGACAGGGTTTCTCTGTTGTAACTCTGGCTGTCCTGGAACTTTTGTCAACTTGGCGTTTCTTTTTAAGTCATGTTTAATTTCCAAATCATGTCAATAACCCAGAAATTCCCTTTCTTTCTTTTGTTCTTTCGCTCTTTCGTTCTTTTGTTCTTTCTTCCTTTCTTTCTTCTTGAGCTTAGGTAGATTATTTTGCTTTAATATGTTTTCTAAGTCCCATTGATTTTCCTTCAAATTTCATAATTAAATTTATCTTTATAGTGGAGTAAAATTTCATTGTATGTATGTACCACATTTTCATTAACCATTCATCTGTTGATAGGGATCTACATTGAGTTCATCTAAGAGACGTGACAAACATGCATGTGCAAGATATTCAAAGTACTCTATACCTTGCTGCAGAAATTTGTGCACATCAATGTTCCTTAATTATTGAGCTTTAATGTATCAGGAATGCCATGAAACAGAAACAAATAATAAATATAGACTAGATAATATAGGAAACACTTAATCTAGATATTGGTTCTTTTAAATTAGAATTTACAGGGACTTTAAAATAAATGGTTAATATTCTATGAGGAAATTAAATACATGTTTCAACAAAAAAAAAAAACTTAAAAAGTCAATTTTACAGTAGAGAGACAGAAATACCAGGGTGCTTATGAGCTATGAGAAACTGAATTGTCATGAGAGAAGATTATGTTTTCAAATACTTCATTTTGTGGAATGTGGATGTTATTACAGTAATCTACAACTCGTCAAAAAGCAAAGAATTAAGAACTATGGATTGCCCAATAACAACCTACAACACAACCCCTATACCTAAGGATCAGGAAATATCATGAAAAAGGTGACATGGAGGGTGAGGGGGATCTGTGAAGCCAGAGGACCAGGACACCTGCTGTGAGGCCATGTGTTCTAGATATGACATGATTACCTAAAGAAGACCTGCATAGTGACAACATCTATGGACATACCTACAAAGTTAAGGTAAATTTCACAAAGCAACACACCTAGGTGAAGAACTACATGCAAACAATGACTTCTGGGAGAGTGATAATAACTTTTCTTCAGGGAAACCTTCCTGATAGGTTCTCTGATCACAACTTATGAGCTCTAAACACATGCATACATGAGAAACATTAAATGGACTCTATGTTGTGTGTGTGAGAGAGAGAGGGAGAAAGAGAGAGACAGAGGCAGAGAGAGAGAGAGAGACAGATAGAGAGAAGGAGGGAGGAAGACTAAAGAAGAAAGCTCTTGAATTTCAGAGGAAATAAAGGGGAGCAAGGGAGGACTTGGAGGGGAGAAAGTGGAGAGTAGGAATGGAATGATGTAAATATAAGAATCGTGTTTAAAAAATCTCAAAAAATGAAAAAATGTTTAAAAAAATTAAATCTTCGCTGACTACTTGACACTGCAAAAAACAGTTTGTTAAAGAATCTAAGTGGTAAGTATAAAATAGGGCAAAGATGTTGATAATTTGAGCATCAGAGCTAAAAGTAAAAGAGAATAGGGGATCATTATGTTAAAGGAAAAAAGTGTAAGGTTTTTCCATAACTACCAAAGATATCACTCATGTTCAATAAGTTCAGCAAGCATGAAGCAGGATCAATAGAAAGAAAACAACATGGAAGCATATCTAGTCAAATAACAGATAGCCATATGTAAAGAGAAAACCAGACAACAAAAAAGACAGATGACACACAGAGAAATAGATATAACATGGAGTTATAACTGACAAGTCAGAAATAACAGAAGCTAAGGAGCCAATAGAATCAAATCCATGAAATGATAAAGAAATAGCTTCCAATGTGCAATCTCATTTGGGAAAAAAACAATCTGAAAGTTTGAAGGAAAACTGAGGACTTTTTCAGAAAACAAAAACAGCAGACCCAGTAGAATCCAGCTTAAAAGAAATGCATAGGGAAGAAGCTGATTAGGCAGCCATCATAGTAACCAGAAGGTGCTGTACACGCTGGTCGGGGGCTGGGAGAGTCATCCACACTCTTACTCAGATGTTAACCTTGGAAGCTACAATAATGACCAATGCCCATTGGTTCAATAGAGACAAGAATGTTTTGGGAATACTTGACCAGTTTCATGTTGAATTTAAATGGCCCCTCCCCAAGGTTAAAATCATGTGTGGTACTGTAAACTTGGTGAAAAACCTATGAATTCATGTAGCTTTCAGCCCTAAGCAGAGAAAGCTCTTTATGTAGAGGCAATAGTTAGACCAAGACTCACAACTTGTCAAAGTGCAGAGAAAAAGTAACAGTGACATACTCAGCCTTCAAAGTGATATCTATGTGACACACCCTTCCCTCAAGATGCAAAGGAACACTTCACAAAAGGGGCTGAACATTTGTAAATGCCAGGTGTTGGAGAAGACTGTATTGAAAAAAAATCTTTCTGGAAAAGATGGGCAGTCATGGCTTCATAGCAGTTCTGGTTGCCAGCACAAGACCTGCATAGAATTAAACCAGTTAAAATCCTAGCATTCATTAGGGAAGGGCTCATGGGGCTCCACTCCTAACTGAGGAAGTGATTGACAGTTGCTAGCTTCTGGCAGAGGGAGAGTCATTTTCTTTGAGGGATGTGGCCCTTGATTAGATAGTTGTTCATGCTGTCCATACTGTCCATGTACAGTGGGCCTCGTACTCATGCATACATGAACATAACTAGCTGGACTTAGAGGATTATTGAAAATAGCATGAATCTTGAATGGGAATATGGTGGGAGGGTTCTGGGAGGAGTTTGGGTGAAAAGAAGAGGGTGGGTATAACCAAAACACACTGGATGATTTTCAAAATAAATAAATAAAATTATAACTTTAAAAGAAGTATGTAAAAATATCGTGAGAACAATGATGCTAGATTGACACAGCACTGAAGAAAGGATTGAAGAGTAGAACAGGAAGACATTATGTACTTAAATCTAAGTAAGTATTCACTTTTGTAATGATACTCTCATTGGAAGCTTAAAGTATGCTTAGATTAATAACATGATATGTAGCAACAACAGAACATAAGAATTACAAATAGAATTTAGGAAATTGTAAGTTAGAAAATTTACAATCTGAGGAATTCTGAAAAACATTAAGAATGGCCATTTTTACTTCCAACATGGATCCCAGGGATTCTGAATTACTAAGGCCTTTTACTTGGACTCTACTGGAGAATATGAGACATATATTAATTGGAAATATGCACATAAAACTGTCTTTATTAATGGTCAGTATGACTGCCTAGGAAAAACACAAAATATGTTGCTAATAAAGTATCAGAACTAATAATTTTGGCATTGGCACAAAGCTGGTAAACAACAATTAAGGAAAGGCTTATGCATACAAATACAAGAAGCAGACTATGCTAAGAGACAAGAGGAGACTAGAATGTGAGGATTAAATGGAGAGGGAGTGGAAGAGAGTGTTAAGGATTGGAATATAGAGAGAAGCAACTAACACTAAGGGCCATTTAAGGGGTAATAGGGAAATCTGCTTGCTACTAATGATACTTCCTAAAATACACATAGAGATCATATATAACCAAGTGAAACATCTAGTGTTTGTAATCTAATTGGTAATCTAGTTGAATTATTGGCCAAAGGGTCCCCATGGTAACCCCTAAACGTCTCAGGATATTGCCAACCCTGTTGATTTTTCTCCACAAACTGATGGTAAGGCCCTATTGTTGAAGATAATACATATATCATTGAACACAGAGAAGTAAAGCTGTTGCCTAACTAGAGCCTTCATTTCTATTAGCTAGTTTGCATAATACTAGAAGGTACTCTACATGCTACCAGAAGAGAAAGATAACAACCAGCCCAGCTATGAAACTTGCCATCATCAATGGTGACCTATCTTAAGATATGTTGATGTAATGGCAGCACAAACATTGTGAGAAAGCCTGTCTGACTGGCTTTAAGTCCCACTCCATCAGATGGAACCCATGTTTGGCAGTGCTCAGGTGACCATGAACTGAAGACTAAATAGACTGTGAACCTAGGGGATAACAAAATAGCATTATTCTTCTAAAGGAGCACAGCAATAAAATGACTCCTAAAAATAGTCTGCTATAACCATAGTCAGTGCTTCAGTCATCATCAGAGAAACTTCCTGCAGTAGATGGGAGCTAAACAGGGACTCACAACTTCACAATGTGTAGAAACTGATTTTGGAACACTCAATCCTAAGTGGGATAGTTTTATCAAACCCCTCCCCTCAAAGTTCAGGAAGAGGAGATAGAAAAATTGCAAGAACCAGAGTTGATCAGTGACTCCAAGGAAACTGTCTTCTAGACACAACAGGACTGGTGCACTTGTGAATTAACAGAGACTGTGGCATTATGTACAAGATCTGCATAGGTTTAAGCCAGGTAGGGTTTCAGAACTGAAAGGTGAAATGTGGCTGGATGTGAGCAATGCATAAGATATGAATGTATGGTAATGTTATAATGAGCCTCATTAAGATGAGTTAATAAAAACAATAAAACATATTTTGAAAACATAATGGCCCTAAAATACCCCTTACTGATCCATTTTGTAATCTTTCCCTGACATTAACCAATTACTTGGATTTATTCTTTTTATTTATATATTTATATTTTTACTCTATTTCACAGATGTACACTATCTATAATACAGACTTGTTGCATATTTTGAAGAATCTGACTTGATGTACTGTGCTAAATTTTTAAGTTACTTTTTAAATTTTCATTTGTTTTTCTTCTCTCATACAATACATCCTGACCCCAGCCTGACCCCTCCAACCCTTCTTCCAATCTCTCTTCTCCCTCTCATACACCCCACTTCCCTACAGAAATGAGCAGGCTTCCCAAGGTTACTACTCAAACAGGGCATAACAAGATGAAGCGCAGCTGGGCAGGAGCCCCTACATCAACCCCTACTGGGCTGAATGAGGCAGCCCAATGGGAATAAAAGGTGATAAGTTACATTTTTATTCAATAAAATGTAGATTTTGATTCATCAGTATTAATATAAAGGAACTAGATTGGAGTTATGCAAGTTCTAATGAAATAATGACTTGGAGTGGTTTTAAAGGTTTATAAATGAAATATTCATTTACAGAATATATATGCTTTATGTACATTTGTATAACTATATTATGTATGTTTTATATTTAGTTTGCATATGATTTTGCATACTGTGCAAATTTTGCATACTGTGGTTGTTTGAATGAAAATGGGCCCCATAGTCTTAAGGGAGTGACACTATTAGGAGGTATGACCTTATTGAAATAGGCATATTCTTGTTGGAGGAAGTGTGTCACTGGAGGCGAGTTCTGCATTTCAAATGCTCAAGCCAGGCCCAGTGTTCCTCTCTTCCTGCTGCCTGCAAATCCAGATGTAGAACTTTCAGTTACCTCTCCAGTACTATGTCTGCCTGTGTGCCACCATACCTCCTGCCATGATGGTAATAGTATAAACCTCTAAAATGTAAGCCAACCCCTATTAAATGCTTTCCTTTATGTGTGGTTGTGGTTATGGTATCTTTTCACAGCAATAGGATATTAATTTAGACATATGCATACACAAAGCCTTTGTAATTTAGGAAATACTGAATTAAAGTAAAGCGTTCAATATATTGATGAAAATATAACTCATAATTAACCAGGTAATTAGAAATTACACAGCTAGAAAACTACATTTTAATCTTTAATTTGGACAAAATTTCAAATAAATGTCATTTATTCTGTCATAGATATGAGAAAATAGCTGAATATTCTGAATTGTGGAAATATTAATTAATTAATTAATTAATTAATATTAAAATAACTTTGAAAAAAAGTACTGATGCTGTCATTCAAGATAATTATAACACCCAAATCTACAGAAATGAAAGGGTAAAATGTAAATGTACATGTCTGAAATATTTATTTTAGCATTGTATTTCATGCAAGAAAATAAAAGATACTTCAGTGTTTATTAATAGGAAAGCAAACTAGTAGTTATCAAGTTATCAGAATAAGAAATGCTTAGATCTATATCTAGAACTGTGAAAAGTTGCCCACAATGCAGTACAGAGTGAGAAAAGCAAGTGGTACTATAATGTATACATAACCATTTTGTTCTAAAAAATGCAAAGCTTCATGCAGGTATAGTTACATAATGTTTGTATGAAACATTGAGAAATGTTTGGAGGGAGGATGAGAAGGACTATTAGCATAGGTTCTATGTATTTTCATGGTATTTCAATAGTTCAAATGAGTAGATGTTATGTTTAATATAAATTAAGAGATGGAGTGGCGATTTAGAGGTCATTGGACAATGTAATTGTCCACAGCCCAGGCGATTTATTCAGGAGTGCAGCAACTGGTCTGCACTGGTTATACTCAAATACAGGAATGTAGCCCTTTACCTCTACACTTATTCTGAGTGCTGATGTTTCATTAGGAACTATATCTAGCGACTTGTAAATATCTTGTTTTAAAAAACCAAAATCATAGAATGGTTTAAAAACAAAGCTACAATCTATGAAAATTCAGCAAATTTGCTATGTTTCTCTATTTTTAAATCAACATACTTTGAAGCAAGTTATGACTAATTAGTTTCAACATCTAAAAGAAAGGGCTAGCTCATTTAAATACTCAGAAACTTAATAAAAGATTGGCTTCTTTTCATTAAATACTTGTTCATAAATTTAAAAATAGAGCCTTTGTAATTCATATCCCATACAGAAATTATGCATAATACAATCAAATCAGTTTTATATTGAGTAATATAAACATAATTATAATTCTGCTTCTTGTGTTAAAAATATAGGCATTGCTTTGACTAAGACAATTACTTCAATCTTTGCTACAAATCACAAAACTAACTGTATGTGTAATAACTATAGCTGTAAGAGAATTTAATGAGCTCAAGTAAATAATTTCAATGATTTTCAAAAAGGGAACATTTTAACCATTTGACGTGTATGTTAATAAGAACAAAGGATTAGTATGACCTGACATGATCATCTATGTAATGAGATAGAGTATAATACAAATTTAAAGCATATATGTTCATGTCAATAATTCCATCATTGTAAAGCATGGATTTAGCTTCTGAAACATATGTAGTAACTAAAATTAAGACACATAATCCAATTTTGATCTTACAACAACTCTGGAAGTGATATCTAGGATTTCAGAGCCATTGTATTAAAGAAACACTACTTTATTTAGTTTTATAATGATAGAATACTTTCATACCATAGATTATTATAAATTTCATAAAATCAGTAAAATTTTATTCATTAGTCAATGCTAAATTGAATTGGGATCATACCCCTTCTAGTTCTTATTTTTTTCTTCTCCATTCATTTAAGAAAGATCTTTATCAAGATCTGTTAGTCAGCTTTCCATTGCTGTAACAAAAATGCTTTAGAAAATAATCTTTAAAGGAAGAAAACTTGATTTGTTTCAGTTTCAGATGTGCCTTGGGTCTGAGAGGAGACAAAATATGATGGTGGCAAAGGGCTATGGTTAATGAGACTTTTTTTTTACCTCATAACATCCAGGAGTGCAAGAGAAAAGGGCCAGGGACAAAATATATGCTTCAAAGGCACACTCCCAAAGAGTTACTTCCTTAAACTAGGCCCTACCTAATAATAGCCCCATCCAGCTGTGCACTCAGAATTAATCCATTGATGAGATTAGCACACTCCTTCCTGATCTACTTACCTGTCTACTGTCCCAGCAGCTGGGAACCAAGCCTGCATGTGACCCTTTTGAGAAATTTGATATCCAAACCACAATAGTATTTTATCATTATAACTATTCTTATAACACATCTTATGCATCAGGTTGTACTCAATGACAGTCTTTTTACAAATATTTATTTAGTTGTAAATACAAGCCAGGTGGTATGTAGTTATTGGTAAAAATTTTGAAAACATTAATGTTCTTAAGAAATATATTATCCTTCTGAAGATGAAGAGTTTTCTTAACAGAGCTAGCAAGTATGTAAATGTATATGAGCCTCATAAAAACACTTCATATAATCCATGAAAAGTCTATGGTTCTGCTTATTTGACTAGTATCCCAATGGCTTCAAACTGATCTTGAACCAATATCCTTCTTTGTTTCAAGCATTTCTAGATTTTCATATCAGTGTTGATAAATAGCATATCCCAGCACAACAGAAATAATTTATCCATGTCAGAGGTAATTTTCTTTGAACCATAAAGAATATACAGATACCAAGATTCAAGCAACACAATCCAAGCAACACATACAATTATATCTGTACATGAGGAAGCCAAAAAGCAGGAAACAATCCTTCTAGCCTTCAGCCCTCTCCAAATACAAGTTGTAAGTGACCCAATTGTAAACTCTAACAGCATGATAATGGGGACATGAAAGAGTGCTTTGCTTTCAAATCCTAAAGGGTGTCAAGTGTGCCATTAAAACTCTTGCAATTCTCTGGCATATGTTCAAACAAAAATGCATGTAAAGAGAAAGGAAGATTTACATATTTAGCAGAGCTCAAAAGGAAATTTGAATCATAGTGCTGATTGCAACTGGCCTCACTGATTATGAATAAGGATCAATTTGAATAAAACACCATGTAAGCTAACTCCTGTCATAAGATCTTCATCAAGTCACAGATGAACAATCTTTCAGGCCAAGCTCATTATTTAAACACCAGAGTGTGGTTACTTGCTATATAGCAAAAGCATAAGAACAATTATAAAGCCTTGTAGATTTGACACTCATTCCTTAGTGAGCATTTTGAGATATGAACTTGAGATGACTAAAGAATAAATGATCACTGCATTGTGATGAGTCTCTTATTTCACAATTCTATACATTTCACCAGTGGTGACTTTCTAAATTGGCTTCATTCCATAACTGAAGAACATTGCTGAAGCATTAACTGGATTTGTTGAAAATAGAAATGGTTTTCAAAACAAGCTGCACCTACATCTGTTGTGCCTGCAGCAATATAAGTACAATGGACTTAGGTTTGGCATCAATGACCACTGCTGGGTGCCAAGCCCAGCCATGCACACCTGCATCTCAGCACTTACAGGCACTGTCTTTGTCAAATATTTGGCCCCATAAATCTCTGAAAAGCAAAAAAGTGCAACTGTGGTAATAGTAAACATCTGAATTGGGCAAACAGCAAAGTTGCTGAAAATGAGAAAGGTTTAGTGATACAAATCAAAAGAGCAATTATTTTTGAATGCAAAGACCTTACTTTTCAGGATAAAGCTTGGCATTTTCTTTTGATTTGAAATAAGATGTCTGATTCTTTACTGATGAAAGCTTAAATCACATCAAAATGAGAAAGAATGGGAAAGTAATATTTTCTAAGGTCAAACTTTATGTTGCTTTTCCAGAGAGGACTCTTTCTTTGATAATGGTGATAATTAGGCAATTCTTTAAAGTTTTAAATTTTTTCCAAAAATGATGTCTCCTGCTTCTGTGTAGGGAACCTAATCCCAAATTACAATTAGAAAACCAAAAACACTAAGTAAAGCCACCTGGAAAATTATTCAATTGCACATCTAGATATAATATATTAGGGCCAGAAATTAGTTTGCTAGTCCATCCACCCCATGTTATGTCTATGAACATTCTGCATTATTAGATTTTCCCTTAGCATCCTGTATTGCAAGCAAAACAAAAGAAACAAAGTGTTGTGTTCAGTGCCTTCTAGTTGAAGGAATGGAGTAAGTAACCTCTGGTGTCTGCTTTTTGAAGCTTAGTTTCACTGCTGCCATCAGCAAAATATTTTGAAAAGTAATTAAAATTAAACCTTCAGGTTTAGCTTGAATAGAATAATTTTCCAGGGTCTCTGATAGAAAATACTTCAGTGAAACTGGTGACACCTATATAATGAAAAGGGGACACTTGTTGTAGCATATTTACCAGAAAAGACTGTCAGACATGGGTTTAAGCCAATAGAAGGTCTTGTTTGTCAGCTGGTGATTACACTGGGTATTTGGGATCCCAGTGTAGCCCAGAGCCTTTCTCAAGGTAAACTTTTAAGCACAAAAACCATGTCCTTGGTTGACATACTTCAGTTACCAAGAGCAGTTAGTCAGGAGTGGAAACTACAGAAGCTGAAAAGCAAGGTTAGGACACTTTGAGACTTTCGCAGAACTCTATGGACTTTGATGGATTAGGCCTTTGTTTTAGGTTTGGCAGGTGGTGCTATCTACATGTTGAGTCTTACAGCCTGAATGGCACTTCCATCATGCAGTCAGTTGTGATAAAGTCTCAGGGCCTAGTAAGTTCTGGGGCTCTGTTTTATGGGTTTTTGTGAAGGAATCAAATGATGAATTCATCCTGTTTTAGTTTAAGATGCAAGACCCCATCATGAATCCAAACAGAATGAGAATTAAAATCCTAGTCAGTATCAATATCAGAGTAGTTATCCAAGGGAATCAAGAAAACAGAGACTGGTTATAATTTGTTTTTTAACTACAGCAAGAATATTTTTTAACCATGAAGTCTCTTATAAGTCTTATAATGTTAATTTGGGTTGCCTCCAGTCACAGTGAGTTTTGTCAGTCAATGGGCTGACAGTCTCCTTAATTCTTATCCCTTTGTAGCATGGAGGCCACATTTCTAAGCATAACCAGCAATCTTGGATGATTTTTGGCTGAGAATGATTAATTTTATCTCCAGAGTCCCTGTCTGTGACATAGAGTTTAATTTTTCATGTGTTTTGTTTGTTTATTTGTTTGTTTTGTTACCCAAAGGCCAGAATCTTTTTAAGGAATTTCTTTTTGAAGCCTTAGATTTATAAACCAAATTTTTGTAATGGAAATTCTCTTGTTTCTGGCTACTAGGGGGGCCAGTCACAGGGCATGCCTGGAATTGTAAACTCTGTATCTTTATCTTACAAGATAAACTTTTACATCATTTTTTTAACACAACTGGACACTTAAAGTGGGCATCAGTGAGCAAAGGTCAAGATGGAATATGGGTTTTTTGTCTCTAGCTATATTAGCTAATAAAGCTAATCCCTTTCCCTCTACTTGTTTTTCATAATACACAGGTCCATGCCAAAGGATGATGGCCATTGGACCATGACCTTGTATTTATACCAAACATGAGACTCAGCAGGATGTAGAAGAGCAAGAACTAAAAGAGCCTGGGGGCCCAGTGAAAGCTTAATTTCAATGCGCCCATAGATGAGAGACAGTTCATTTAGCAGCATCCACGGCTTCCATTTTCTTGACCTAGGTGTGGTGGATCCATGGTGTAATGCCAGCTACCTTCACAACCATAGGAGCAGAGAGAATCACCATGTAGTTACTCTCTCAAGTTGGTTCTAGTTCCCCTTTGATATCTGCCCAACCAGACAGTATCACTGTACTGGGACAAGGGGAATCTGGTGGTGGACTTAGTCATTGGCTAAATCTCTTGGATATTCAGAATAGCAAGTTTGGAGGACTAGTGACTTGAGAAAGGAATAGTTAGATAGTTCTGCCGCCTGCTGGTCTCTGAGCCTGGGAAGCAGTTGGGGAGGTTTTTCAAGCATAATCTCATAGGGGGAAAATCCCTCCCTACATGGGGTTCAGCAGACCAAAGCACAGCAAAGGAAGAAGGCCTATCCATCCTTTGCTATACTCTAATAAGAGTTTTATTAGAGTTTATTTTAATGTTCCATTTATTATACTTTTCTGGCCAGAACTCTGAATGCTATATGTACAATGAAGTTTTTAATCTACGTTTAAAGTTTAGTTATTAATTGACAGGATTTGGCTATGAAAGCCAGGCCATTGCTAGGGTGAGGCCAAATTTGCGCACCTGTTTCTGGAAGACCTTTTTTAGCTTCTATTTGAGCAGTTTCAGTCCAGGTAGGGAATGCCTTTACTCACCCAGAGAACATATCTATAAAAACTAGAAAGTACTTGTATCTTTCCCTAGTAGGCCAGATCTTAGTGAAGTCAGTGTTTTTCAGAGTTTACCAGGGTGTTGGACTCTCATTTGGACCCCTTCCTGGGTAAGGGCTGTCTGTTTTGAATTCACTTGATCAGAAACCTAGCATCTTGCTGAGACATCTCACACTAGACGATCCAGAAAGTTTTGTAGACCAAAGATGAGTAGCCTGGTGAAGATTAGTTACCAGAGTATTGTCCGTTGTTTTTGGGAGAATGATCTTTTCCTCTGGTGTCTTCCATCAACCTATGGGTTTGAGTTGTCCATTCTTCTTCTTCCTCCTCTTCTTCTTCTTCTCCTTCTTCTTCTTCCTCTTCTTCTTCTTCTTCTTCTTCTTCTTCTTCTTCTTCTTCTTCTTCTTCTTCTTCTTCTTCTTCTTCTTCATCATCATCATCATTAGTATTTTACCATGGAGTTTCAGGCAGCACGGCGTCATGGTATTTTTTCAGAATTTAAATATGCACCACTGGTCTTAAGACCATTTGTCAGGCAGCAAGGCCAGCAGTCCAGCAGTGAAGGACAACAATTTGTAGGGGAAGCCAAACAGCCTCTAGGAGGGCAGGATTATTTTAAATGATGAGAAGTCTTCTTTTTTTACATATCATACTATAAACATGTACAGTAGTAGAAACATAGCCATTGTTTTTGTATAGAGCCACCGACTTTTCTTTTCCCATCTGAAAGCTTGGGTCAGATCAATCACTTTGCTCTCTGAATTGAGGTACCTGGCTTGGGCCCAAATCCTTTTAGTTAGTTAAAGTAACTATTGTAACTGTCACAAACATGTTTTTTTTTTTTTTAATCTTCTGACAGTTATGTATGAGTACCTGTGTGTCATCATCAGCAAGAGGTAACAAGTATGACGGTGGCGTGTTTTCTTACATCTGATTTGAGGGTCATCCAGAAGTAGGGTCTGGTACTTTGGTACTGTGTCATACAGTCATTAGACAGTCAGAATTTTGTTGCTCCTCAGAGGAGGGGCTCAACTTTGTTGTGGGTGCTGTCAGTGTAAGATCTTGACTCAGAATTAACCTGAAGTCTTTTTTATATTATTATTATTATTAAACTAGCAGTAGCTGCTACAGCTCTTAGACAGGTGGGTCATCCTGTGGCAACAGGGTCCAATTGTTTAGACAGATATGTTACAAAATGTTTTTATGGCCTAAAAGTTTGAGTTGAAACTCTTTTTGCCTTTTGTTTCATGGACAAACAGAGGAAAGGGTTTTGAGATATTTGGAAGTTAGTAGGGCTGGAGCTGAAGTCAACTGCTTTATAGTCTCAAATGTCTTTTGTCTAGTCTCAGTCCAGATTAGGGGCTCAGTGTCCCTAATTGGTATATAGAGGTTGGTGTATAGAGGCTTTACTATTTCTGAAAACTCTGGTATCCAGAGGCAACCATTCCTAGCCTCTGATGTATAAAGTGTCTTTAAATTCTGGGGCAACCTGGCCCAGGTATGTTGACCACTCTAACTTCCCACTGAGTCTGTGCATTTAAAAGCAAAGATGGGTTGACTCACATATGCCAATGGAAGGCTGAAGAACACTTTTTTGGTACAAAAGAGTGTACACCTGTTTCTCTGGAAGAATTAGATTCATGAGAATCAGAGGTCTCAGGTTTCATCATAGGCAGGAGAAGCATATTTCAGGGTAACTAGCAGAGCACCAAGATACCTGTCTCTTTAAGCCAGGTAATATGGGATGCAATTTATCTTTTTATTTCTAGAGTCATTAGGTATTGTTTAATCTGGATGGAGGTAGTTGAACTGGTAAGTTGTACAATTATAAGAGTTTGGTGTTGGGGAGTCCTGGGTGGGGGTGGTTTCTGCCCATTCCCCCTAAGAGTCTTTGTTGTCAATCTGAAAGATAGTTCAATTATATCTTTTGACTGGAGGCAAAATTTCATCTAGGAAATATTTTTCTGACAGAGAGTAAGTTACCAAAATTTTGCTGGGTATCTGTAAGTCTGTTTCTCGTTATCACAGAAGGTGAAGGTGACTTTCAATTTATACAGAAGGTCTTGTCCTAATCAGTTTTTTGATGTTAAACACTGTTTGAGCTACCTCTGCAACTAGGACCTATTTATATCTTTGAATTTTTATAACTTCCTTTTTAAATATCTGGGGCCAACTGGGTGACAAAAAAATCTTTTAAGCAGCTGTTTTTAATCTTTTAAAAAAGTATTTATTAAAAATTGATTAAACTTTTCTAGGTCATTGTTGGCAGAAGAAAAAAAAATCATTCCTGATCAGTCTGCATTGCCTGACATTCATCCACTTGCCTAATCCAGGGGCATATTATTGATACTATTACTATTACTATTACTATTACTATTACTATTACTATTATTATTATTATTATTATTTAGAGAATGGTTGGTTTTTCAGATCATTGAAAGAAAATTAGGCATAAATTATGAATGAGAAAGGAGTCAAACATTCTTTTCTTTTTTTCTTTTTTCTTTCTTTTTTTAAAATTTTTTTTTGATGTGTCAGGGTGGCAGAGCTCAACACACAAAGAAACCTTTCCTCTCTCCGTGGGACTGCTCAGAGCAGACACAGAGCAGAGGGAGTGCATACTTAGAGGAACTACTTTTCCTCCCTGTGTGCATGCTGCTTAAATGCTCAGATGGTAAGGGGCCCTAGATGAGAAGCCCAGTCCATCCCCACCCACGTCTACACAGGAACCAACCCGGACCCTGAGCAGGAAGGAGTCACGCAACAAAACAAGCAAGCAGTCCTGCTCCTGGAGTTGGATATGTGGAGGTTTCTTTTGAAGTTTTTCTGGGTGACCTGGCAGAGCAAAAAGTATTCAGGTCCCCCACAGGAGGGGCCACAGGTCTTAAGCAAGGGTGTTCTCACACCGGAGAAAGCCACTTGTCAATACAGGCAAACAGAATTGACAGAAACACACAGAAAGGCACACAGACCCACACAGAGACACACAGTAAAGACTACCCCAGTTGATCACCAAACATTCATAACCCTGAACAGAAGGAATCCTGTGATGTCTCATAGAAAACCTGGACACTTGGATCACCAGTCCTATCTGACCTCCCCTATGCGTCCAAACACAAGGCGCCTTAACCAGACTTACCTCCACAGGTGACAGACCAGATGAGTTTCTGATTTGTTTCTTTTTGGGATAGAAGTGACAGATTCCTTTGAATCATTAGGCAACAATTGACCAAAGGGGACCCTGAGGACCTGGAACATCTCAGATAGTATACCCCCTCAGAGTCCCCTAAGCACCATACTCTTTCATATTTCAAGGTCCTCTGAGACTTCCAGTGTCTTGAGGTCTAGGCTCTCAGCTGCTGGACCAGGCCCCAGAAATGTTGTGGGGTATTCACCAGAGAAGACTGTTCAGTCACAGGTTTAAGCCAATAGAAAGTCTTTATAAGCTAGCCGGTGACTACACTGGGTGTTTGGGTTCCCAGTGTAGCCCAGAGCCTTTCTCAGAGTGAGCTTTTAAGCACAAGATTATATTCTGGGTTGACATCCTTCAGGTAGCAAGAACAGTTAGCCAGAAGTGTAAACTACAGAAGCTAAAAAACAAAGTTAGTACATTTGAGACTTTCCTAGAACTGTATGGACTTTGATGGATTAGGCCCTTGTTTTAGTTTTGGCAGGTGGTGCTGTCTACATGCTGAGTCTTACAACCTGAATGGCACTTCCATCATGGACTCAGTTGTGCTAAGGTCTTGGAGCCTACTAAGGTCTGGGCCCTGTTACAAACTGATCAATACCGGAGGAAATTTTTGAAACTTCTCTCTCAAATTGACCATAAGCACTTCCAAAGCTAACAATCAAGAACAGAGTGACCAGAGTCATTTAAACTTCTTCAGTATGTAATGTAAGCCTATGTGCTTTGTAAAAAAACTAATGAGTATCTGCCAAATGTTTCCTTGACTTCTGCAAAACATTGAGCCTCACGTTTAGATAGGGTAATCCGTCTGTTTTGGAGGATTAGCATGCATTTTACTTGGGAAATGTGTATGTTTTACTTAGGAAATATATATGTTTATGTGTGCTCACTGGCTTTTCTAACAGTGCTCTAAAATGATTACCTGGATCAAAGAATACAATTCCAAAACACTGTTTATAATTGAGTGAAGCTAACTGGCTGAGATGAACTTAATTATCCTCCCGCCAAAAATCACATAAAAATGTGACTTTCTTTGCTGTATTCTGAATTCTGCAGCATTCAAATTATTGACTATTAGTAGCATAAAAGTAAATGATAATAATTTAAATACATTATTTATATATACAAACTCCTTAGTATATTTGCAAAGCTTATTTATAAAGTACCAGGCAGATTTTCCTTAGGATTTATACTATTGTCTTCATTTGATGAAGAAAAGGCACATGTGTTTTTACTAATAAATTGTTGCACATAATAATTCCTTAATAAGCATTAATGTACCATCTCGGGGATAAGTGAGAAAGGAAAGGTTCTAATTGAAAAGTGATGTGTTTGTCAAATTGACAAGGGGTACTGACTACTAGAGTTATCAGAGAGGAGGGAACCTCAATTGAGAAAATCCTCCACAAGATGTTGCTGTAGGCAAACCTGTATGATATTTTCTTAATTAATGATCAATGGTGGAGGGCCCACCCATTGTGGGTACTCTATCCTTGGACAGGTGGTTCTGGGTTCTATAAGAAAGCAGACTGAGCAAGCCACAAAGAACAAACCAGTAAGCAGCACCTCTCCATGGCCCGTGCATCAGCTCCCAACTCCAGGTTTCTGCCCTGCTTGAGTTGTTGTCCTGACTTCTTTCAATGATGAACAGTGATATGGAAGTGTAAGCCAAATAAACCATTTCCTTCCTTACTTGCTTTTTTGTCATGGTGTTCCATCGCAGCAGTAGTAACCCTAACTAAGCCATCCCCCAAAACCTATTTACTCCAAAATGAGTTTTCATTTAATGGTTACTAACTGGGTGAGATTTGGAGAAGAACATTTAATCTTTTTGAAATCTTGTTTCCTTATTTGTGTAATGGAATTGTTACATCAAAAATAGTTCTTTTAGGGGGAGGCTAATATGGTAATACTAGGCAATTCTTTTAAGTTTTTCTTTCTTTCCCAAAGTGATCTCTCCAACTTCTATATAAGCAATCTACTCACAAGTTATGACTCGAAAACCAAAAGCCACTCAGTAAAACTGACTGGAAAATTGTTCAATAGTGCAATCAAATATAATGTATATGAGGAATGATGTTTAATTTTCTAATCCAACCACTCTATGTTCTGACTATGATCATTTGACATTATGGTTGGTAGTGCATTATAATTGCATTATGAGTTAGGTAATCATTGTAGAGCATTGTTAAGGAAACCAACACGTGAGCATACATAAAACACATAAACGCACGTATGTATATATATTCTAAGTGATTTAAACACTTAGAGTGTATCAATATTAAATATCTATTACATGACATACATTTTGTTTTTCAGCCATGGATAAATGCTTTTTTAAATTTTTTACATGGTTTTTGAAACAGGATCTCATGTGTCCTACACTTGCCTGGAGCTCAGTATGTAGCTGAGGATGATGATGAATTTCTGATCCTTCTGTCACCATCTCCTAGAATATGAGGTTATAGGTGTGTGCCATCATGCCCAGTTTTAAGTAATGCTAAATACTGTAACCAGAACAAGAAATTTATCAATTGAGCTATATCATCAGCCCCCCCCCATAGTGTATCAATTTGGGATGAGTCATGTTAGTTAACAAAATGAGTCAGTTCTGAGTTCAACTAATGATTTTGTTATCTAATCTATGTAATAATGAACTATAGAGGAATATTTAATCATTTAAACCACTAACACTGATTCTTTGTGAATGGATCACATTGAAAGGTCTGTTAAATAGTAAAGAAGGGATCAAATTCAAGAGACTACATAAAAGGATTGCATTCAGATGCCTGTGCGGTCTGGATAGAATGTAGAAAGACCATTAGTTCACACATTTAATCCCAGTATTCAGAAGGTAATGGTGGTGCATGCTTTTAATCCAAATACTTGGGAGAAAGGAAGCAGAGCTCAGAAGGAGTTGGTGTCAGGCAGGAAGTAATATCTGAGATGAGTCAAGGGCAGGCAAAGTGATGAATCAGAGGAAGAATTGGCAGACTGTGTCAGAATAAGGACATGCCCAACTCTCACAATAGAAAAGGAGGCTCTCCGTTCAGAGAGCATACATGGAGGATGAGACACAGAGGCAGTATGAGGGAGTCTGAAACACTGTGAGCCCATTGAGGCAGAGACATAGAGGAATTTCTGCAGAAGTCAGTGTGGAACAGGAAGAGTGATTCAATCTGAAGATGAGCAGAGCAGTTCAGTCAGAGAAGTTGTGGGAGCCAGCAAGAGTCTGCCAGAGTCAGAAAACTTTGGTCAGAAACAGTCAGCTTGCTCAGAAGGTCAATTTGAACCAGACAGCTTAAAGAAGAGTTTGAGTCAGAAGAGCAAACCAGAAGAGTGAGTTGATCAGTACAGCTCTGAGTTCAGAAGAAGCTAATCAGTGGTTCAGCCTAGGAGGCTTCTTTGATTAAGACTAGATTGTATGAAGGCTGAAATGCTCCTGGGTTCCAGTACTAGGACTGGGGATTGAATTAGTCGAAGAACAAACTGTCTTTTTCCCTGAATCAACATCTACAATAAACAAATTTCATAACTTCTTTGAACTGAAATTTCCTAAGCAATAGTATGAATAAACAAAACCCTTCATTTGTCAGACTGACTACCTTTGTGTCTTTGTATAAATTGTTATGATGATAGTGGTGGTTTTAATAAAAACAGCCACCATAGACTTATAGGGAGTGTCATTATTGAAGGTGTGGCTTCATTAGAATAGTTGTGGAAATGTTGGAGGTAGTGTGTCACTGGGGGTGGGCTTCGGGGTTTCTAAATCTCAAGCCAGGCTCAGTGTCACTCCTTCTTCCTGCTGCCTACCAATCCAGTTGTATATCTCTCAGCTACCCCTCCAGCACCATGTCTTCTTCTGTGCAGCCATGCTTCCCACACAATGATAATGTACTAAAACTCTGAAATGTAAGCAAGCCCTAATTAAATGCTTGCCTTGTTAAGAATTGCAGTAGTCATAGTGTCTCTTCACATCAATAGAACATTGACTATGACATTGGTACACTGAAAGAATTCATGGATGAACCTTCTGTTCCCATAGAATTAAAAACATTAGAATGTTGATCTATATTCCAACAACAATAACCAACAAACAAACCAAAAAAGAAGAACAAAATACTAGAAACTGTGTTTTGCCTATGTCGTTAGGACTTTCAGTAATAGGAAGTACAATTTTCTCTTGATAGTATTGTTGCATGATAAAGGTGATTTATATTTATTTATATTAGAACAATTTCACTTCACATAAAGACTAAATCAACTGTTCATTGGGAAATGAAAAGCATGTTATAAAAATTAAGTGTAGAAAGTCAAACTAAACAGTGTTCCAATCTTTAGATCAAAAGTGGAAATATATCTAAATAATATCCCTTCACTGATAACTAGGCACTCCAATGGAATTTATAATATAACTCTGTATCCAAACTAATGGGAATACTGTTGCCAGATCTCCATTTGCTAGCTCTCCATTTGCTAGTTCTATGCCATTCTGGCCTACTTCAAGAATAGATTCCCAGGGAACATTCTAATCCAAGCAACTTATTAGCTTAAACGATTTTGATAATAGTAAGAATTTAACTTTCCGGGTTTCTTTAATATATAAAGATTGTCTTTGTGTGACAATCTGCAATAAAAAATACTTCCTATAAACAATGAAAATATTTCTTGACCATGGTTAACAACAGACCATAACAGTTAGACACAGGACATTTATCTTTCTGAGAACCCTATTTTATGTTAAAAGCATCACTGAGAAATATTAGGCTAGAACAAATGCTAGAAAGTGTACTACCTTCTTATTGAAAAGAGGCCTGAATAATAGATGAGGAATAATTGTAACAAAATAAAAAATAAGATGAAGAGATTCACATAATATTGAGAGAGGGAAAGGATTATCTGGGGAAAAAGAGTTGTGCACTCTTCTGTATACAAATAACAGTAACAGCCTTCAGCAAACAGTTGTCACATGATGTGTAGATAGCTAACTGCCTGGGACTACTGGGGTTTTCACCTAAATGTCAGCATGCACTGAGCATGTGAGAGGAATACCAGAAAGGAGTTAGAAATGACTAATATCACCTCTGCCTCAGACAATGCTTTGTTTTCTGATGCAGAAGGGACAATCAAACTCATTGCTGCAGTTGGCAAAACAAGATCACCTAAAAGTCATGTACTTTCCACTGGATCGATGAAGCTATCACTGTGACCTCTGCTTTGGGAAATGTTAAAGTAGCACCCAAGTCTAATAAAAAAAAGCTAATCCAAATTTCAATCCCTACATTTTACCCTTTTAGTTATCTCAGATCAATAACCATTCATTGGCTACTGTGATTCTAAAATAGAGGAGGGAATTGCACATTTTTCTTAATGAAAATAACTGTTAAGATGTAGCTTTAAACAGTTTAGTGTGAGTGAAAAAGAGCAGGAGAGCACCAAGGAACAGATCAGCATTTCGCTTCCTGTCTTACAGATGCCATCATATTAAAACTTGCTTCTAATTTTATGAAGACAAGAATAGTGACAGTATGTTTTGAGGTGAAATGACTTTTTTATTTTAGTTTTTAGTTTTTAATCTCTTTGTCTTAGAATAAGTTTCATGTAGTTCAATACATGAACAAACGGTAATTCCACACGTATGATTCCTCTAATAGGTATTCAGTTGGGTTTAATTTAAGAGATAAGATTAGAGGGTGTGATAAAGGTGGTATCTTGTGCTTTTAAATAATTAGATACTGGACTATGTTTTGTCTGATGGCAGATCATTTGAACCAAAACCTAATTTATTGAACACATTGAAGGAAAGAAATGAAAGGAAAGGCATTAAGGCCTCTCTATTCAGAAACCTACTTGTGATGTCAAATAAATTCAGAATTTCTATTTTGCATATATTTCTTGAGGTAGTATCAAACTAAATTACCAGTGCTATTTTGTTTCTTCTCCTAGCCTATAAAATTCTAATGTGGCTATTTATTTATTGTACAGTGGTGGCAGAGAAAATGTCCACTTCACTTTCTTACAAGTCTCAAATTCTTATAGATACTTATATACTTTCATGTGATGTGTAGTTTTTGGTTGACAGAGGAATAACTTTCTCAGTCTATTTTGTTTGTGAAGGATAGTTTAAAAAGATTTAGCAAGAAGTATATAAACCAATTATGGTTGACAATAAAAAAATAATAGCAATGAGGGTCTCCTGAATAAACAAAGATGTTAATAATAGAAGTATATAAGAAGTTAATTCAAAGAGGTGAGATATAGCTGTTGGTAATGAGTAGTTTTACAATTATGATACACTGAAAAAAGCATAAGATTTTGAAATAAAAAAAGATTTACATGTGTGTGTTTAAATTGGTACATTTCTTTTTTCAGTTTACTACCTGTATTTTTGATACATATGCTCTGCAGCACCAACTACAAAGCACCAAGAATTATATTTACCACAGATGATTACTGTGAGGTTAATGGTTTTGTATATGAAGTGAGTTATTCATAAGGGAATCCTACTAAATGGTAGCTATCATTGCACTTATTTGACTGGTAGAATAATATGTCCAAGTGACTGCACCCTTACCATGAATGATAGGTATTATTTCCTTTTCATCATGAAAAAACAACTATCAGGATGAGCAGTTACAGACCTCGGGTTAAATAATGACATGATATAATTGAATATAATTATTTTTAATTTTCTGCTATTTCCTCTCAGAAAATGTATAGCTATTCCAAATATATGCTGCAGTATTCTAGCAGACCTCTTGAGGATTAGGTTTCGGAAGTGTGTGTGTGTGTGTGTGTGTGTGTGTGTGTGTGTGTGTATGTAAGAATGTAGATTTGGGAATCTAGGTAGATGTGTTTGGAGTTACCATTTATAAGCTTAATAGTTGTTAAATTTCTGTCAGCATCAATAACTTCATTTTAAAATTGAGAATAGGACACTTGCCAAGAGTACTTAAAATAGCATAGTAATGCACACAGATGGATGTCTGATACATTACCAACTTGCAACCCATGTGCTCTCTTCTATCACACTCCTATATCATCTCATTTCTCTATAGCCACCTATTTGTCCAGGAACAGGGCTTTAAATGGAGTCAATCTTAATATGTCTCAACAATTACAATATTCGTCATGTAGAGATTTTCCTGAGACTAACAGATCTATTTAAAGATTTAACGAAAGCCTCAGAATTGCTAACACAGAGAAATAATATTTGATTTCTCTTATTTAAAATATAGCAAATCTGTCAGGTTATCTTTCTTTATTCTGTTTTTCATGTACAAGGATAAAATGAAGTGACAGTTTTTAGAATTTCAACTTTTAGATGTCTAATAGAGGCAATGTTAGCTCAAAGTTAAGTAAGATTTGACAGCTAAAATAAAAGATGATAAAAGAAGTTAAAGGAGGTAGTGTGATGCCTTGAGGGAATTTGAGAAGTATTTGAGAACTTTTTTTCTTCTTTTGGCAAGCAAATAAGGGAAGTTTTCTTCAGTAGTATCACTCTGAAAAATAGGGTATCAGACTGAGTGACAGAGGAAGAACACAGAGTTCTACAAGCTTTACATTAGATTCTTGCTCTCATTAGAGGCTCAAAGCATGTGGCAAAAGTGTTCAAACTTTATCCCTGACAGTTGATGAAAACAAGGTATAAACAATCTATAATCTTTCATAGAGTGTAACACCTCCCCACCATGTGTGTGAGTGCATGCATGCATGCGTTTGTGCATGTGTGCATGCCATTTTGGGGATATTATTTAAAATTTTTACAAAGAAAGTACTGAGCAAAATAAAAATGAATTATTTATCATTTAGTGTATTTCTTGTCTCAGGCCTCAAAAACTAAAATTCAAGCTGACTTAATACTCAAATGAAAGTTTTATAACATTAAATACCATTTTAAGATGGTATAAAAGTTGCAATAAAAGAATTGTGCTTCTATGTTAGGGAAATAGAGGAAAGAATCAATTAAGCTCAAAGTAAAATACAGATGAAAATAATGAATATCAAAACAGGAATGAAAACAAGAAAGGAAAAATAATACAGAAAATCTTTAAGAACTTCAATACTTTTGATAAAGTTCAAGTGTGATATTATACAAGCAAATGAAATTTATTCCAAGAATGCAAGGCCAGTTTGACATTATAAACACAATTAATGTGACAAATAAAATTTTAGGAAAAGAGAAAACAATCACAAATTCACTAGATACAGAATAATCATTTCAAATATTCAAAAGGGTCAGTATCATGACTCATGTGGTAAAGCCAAATCATCATGAGTTTCATTCCCCACATCCCACATGATGGAAGGAGAGAAATGATTATCCCAAATTTTACACTGGCCTCCATACCTGCCATGACACACATGCACCTATACTTACACACATACAGACAAGCACAACCAAACACAAATAAATGAAAAAAAAATAAATCATTAAGAGATAAAATAAAAACTCCATGTTTCAGAAGCTGATGTAGTTCAGAAACTAAACATGCCCAAACAAGAGGTGTGAAAAGCTTTCAAATTATCATAAGATGGTACTTAAATAACATAGCCAAGAATCATTAGTAAGTAATAATAAACATCTGTCAATTAAAAATTAAAAGGAATTTTTCAGTAGACGACAGGAATATGTACAAAAAATCGGAGCTGAAATTCTATTTAACTATGAAACCCCATTTTCCTTGTATGAACAAGATTCATTTATATGCCTTCACTCCTCCCTTCTCTTTCATGGAGTACTGGCAGTTATAACTAGGGAAATCAGGCAGTAAAAATAAAATCCATTCCATATTATAAATAAAGGTAAAAATCTACATTTGAAGATGATAGTAAAATATGTAAAAAAGTCTTGTAGAATCTCTACAAAATAATGCTACAATTAGTGAATTAATTTAGTAATTTTTCAGGACAGAACATATAATAAATATACCAATATCCATTTTGATCAACTGCCAAAATGAAGAATTGAGGAGTATATCATACCCTCATCCCCTAAACAGGAATTTAACTTGAGAAAATTCTTTTTTTAAATTTTTTTTTAAAAAAGTTCATTTCTCTCATACAACTTACACAATACATCCCGAAACCCCTCATTCCTCTCTTGCCGCTCCCTGATCCTCCCATTTACTCCAGTTCTCCCCCCTTATCACCACCCACAAACATTCCTCCTCCCTGCTTCTCCCCAGAAAAGAACCATTCCCCCAGGATTACAGCACAATCAGGGCATGGAATAATGGGATGGAATGAGGCCAGGCACCAATCCTACATCCATGGTAGGCCACAAAGTCTGGCAGGAGCAAAATGGTCTCAAGGGCAGGTAAAATGGTCAGAGATACTCCAGGCTGTAAAGAGTTTTTCAAGAACACCTGGCTGCAGGAGATGTTCTGTACAAGCTCCCTCTACCTGGTTACTAGGCATCCTTGATAGGGTCTCCCTTATAGATTCCTGTAAGTTTTCACTATAGTAGATATCCTGATTGGGCCACTAATTGTCTCCCAATTCTTATTGTGTCTCCATATATTTCCTCCCTCTGTCTTCTCCTCCTGGTTGCCTCCTCTCCCATTCCTGTCCTCCCCTAACCTACCTGCATCCCCTTTTCAATTTCCACTCTACCAGAGAGATCCCTGTATTCTAACTGGGGCCTTTCTTGTTGGATAGTTTTTCTATGTTAGTGGATACTAATAGTTTTCTCCTATGCTTAGCAATTAGTATCCACATATAAGTGAGTATATACCGTGTTTTTCTTTCTGGGACTGGATTACTTCACTCAGAATGACTTTTTTTTTAGTTCCACCCATTTGCCTGCAAAGTTCATGTAGTCATTTTTAAAAATAGCTCCATTGCATAGATATGTCACAAATTCTTTATCCATTCTTCAGTTGAGAGGCATCAAAGTTGTTGCCAATTTCTGGCTATTACAAACAAAGCTAATATAAACATATTTGAGTAAGTGTCCATGTGGTAGTATGGAAAGTCCATTGAGTATATGCCAAGGAGTGGTATAGCTGGGTCTTGAGGTAGGTCGATGTGGATTCTTTCATCTGCTCCCCTTCCTGGCTGGTAGTTAGGCCATTGCCTACCTGCTAAGCTCTGAGGAAGAGAGGTCAGGGCAGGTACACAGGTCCAGGCAGATCTTTGGTCAGAGACTGAGAGCAATGAGAAACAGACTTCCCCAGAGTTGATTTTCAGTGAAACAGCTCAGTTTATTTAAGCAAATGTAGTCACATTTATAAGGTAGAGGGAAGGGCCATTGGTTAAGGCAGTGGTACTGGAGCAGCCCCAATTCGTATGTTGGGGGCTCACCATCAGACAGACCTAAGTGGTGGTATTGTCATTGGCTGGGGTCAAAGTACTGGATGAGCCTCTTTTGGATGGGGAGTGGTCTCACCCTGGCCAGAGGAAGACACCTTATCAGGAAATGGGCTCAACCCCAGGCTTCCCAGACACAGTGATCAGATAAGCATCAACCAGGCCTCATTCCTTTATTAGCTGCATGCTGTGAACCACAGCAGCATTGAAATTATCTGGAATTTGTCAGAGTATGAAAGGGAGCAGTGAATGCCTTCTGGTCTCAGGGTGAGAATTCTGGGATTCAAGGCAGGTTTCAACCATCTCTTAGATCTAGGACAGCCTCACAATTGGATTTCCAATTTTGAGAAGAATTGCCATATTGATTTTCATAGTGGCTGTACAAGTTTGCATTCCCACCTGCAACGAAGGAGGATTCTTCTTGTTCCACATCCTCTCCAGCATGAGCTTTGTGTTATTGATCTTAGCCATTCTGATAGGTGTAAGATAGAATCTCAAAGTGATTTTGGTTTGCATTTCCCTAATGGCTAAGAATGTGGAACATTTCTTTAGGAGTTTCTCATTCATTTGAGATTCCTCTTTTGAATATTCTTTGTTTACATCTGTACCTCATTTTTAAATTGGATTATTTGTTTTCTTGATATCTACTTTCTTGAGCTCTTTATATATTTTGGATATTTGCCCTCTATTGGAAGTAGAATTGTTGAAGATTTTTCCCCCATACTATAGGCTGCCATTTTGTCTTATTGACATCTTTTGCCTTACAGAAGCTTTTCAGATTCATGAGGTCCCATTTATTAATTTCTGAACTTAGTGCCAAAGCTATTGGTGTTCTTTTCAGGAAGCTTTCTGTTGCAATGTGTTCAAGGATTTTCCCCTCTTTCTCTTCTATTGTATTCAGTGTGTCAGTTTTATATTGAGGTCTACTTGGACTTGAGTTTTGTGAATGGTGATAAATATGGATCAATTTGCATTTCTCTACATGTAGACATCGAGTTAGACCAGCACCAGGCAAAGAAAGACTCATAAAAGGAGCAAGAATACAATGAGTAATCATGATATAAAAAAAAAAGCTGATAAAATTCACAGCTGGTCTTTCATCAAAAACAATAAAGACCAGAAACAGTGGGATGACATATTCAAAGTACTAAGAAAAGAAGGTAACCACAACTATTATACCTAGCAAAATTATTTTTCCAAAATAAATTTTTAAAAATTGATGTAAAAAAATATATATGAGAGAATTTATTACCAACAAATTTAGATAAAGGACATGCTTGTGAAGTTCTTAGAGCCTAGAACAAATGACAACTGTCATTTATTAAACTCTTCACAAAACTCAAAATCCCATAAAAGGGGGCTGGAGAAATGTCTCAGCAGTTAAGAGTACTTGCTGCTTTTCCAGAGGATTTGGATTTAATTCTCAGCCTCCACATGGTAGTTCACAATCATCTGTAATTAGAGATGTAGCTGCTGTGACACCCTCTTCTGGCAGCAGTGGAAACCGAGCACAAACATGGCGCACAGATATACATCTAGTATTTATTCATTCATATGAAATAAAACAAAATATTTTTAAAGCACCAACAAAAACGATTGTGTAGGCAACTGAAGAAGATTGTATAATTATACATTTATTCCCTGTTGCAGTATGCCTGCTGTGTCACCAAGGAAGACATAGAGACAGTTTCATATCTGCAAACTCTGCCAGACCTCAACAGAGGGCACCACCTGTCACAGTAAACACCACACTGGACAGTAGAATCCCAATTGTCTGATTTCAGGTGTTTTTATTTATACAGAAGCCCCTCAGGTTTTCTATTGTTAGAAAAACTCTGCTCTCTCATCCAAAGTCCTGGCTCTGCCAGAGAACAGTGGGCAGGTGCAGATCATCACTGATCTTTACATTCTTTACATAAAGCCACCACCTACAGATAACACAAAATGCCAAGGTCTATGCATCCCTTCCCCAACAATACACAAAATAATTTTAAACATATTAGAAATAAGCTTCAGCAACAATTCTCCAATCTTCTTTTTCCTTGTTTAAGAAGTAACTGAATGAACAATATATACACAAGTTATATTCATGACTTGAAAACATGCAAAAAATTAATATATTTAATGATTAGATGACAAAGGGAGCAAGTGGCATAAAAAGTGTATTGAAGTGATAAAATGACAGGAGTTAGTAACATGGAAAATTGAAGGCACAAGGAGAATTGAAGAGAATAGGGAAGATAAATATGAAATTTAATTTTACATAAAAATATTTCAGTTAATTTTAAAACATAAAATATGCTTGTCCACTAAACTTCAAAGGATATATAAAGAAATTAAGTAAAGCATTAACAAAGTATTATGGTTTTAGATAGGTAGAGTGACAATCCCCTTAAAAGGATAGTGAGTAAAGTTAGATACTATTAAAGTCTCATTATTTTATAAGAATTAATATGCATATGGGGCTGGAGAGATATCTTAAGTATTAACAGCATGTACTGCTTTTGTAGAGAACTGGAGTTCAGTTGTCAGGACCCATGTAAAGTTTCTTATAACCACCTATAATTCAAGTTCAAAGGAATCAACACTATCATCTGGCCTCTATGATATATATATATATATATATATATATATATATATATATATATATATATGTAATTTTTAAATTCCATTGAAAAGAACTACATATGAAGAATTTAATTTGATAAGGCAAGATGTGTAATGTCATTTCAGAGCAGACATTAAAACCAATAAAAATATTATTAAAGCATACACTTTAAACCAATGAAGGTAATAACAGAAAATAATTTTAAATATGAGAATTATAGGGAAGCAATGATACATATAAATCCAATGATATTAATATACTATTAAGTATAGATTATGGAACTGTATGGATTTTAAGGGACTTGAGGGTTGATCACAGGAAATAAAAAGAACTATAAGGCTGCAGAAGTACATACAACATTAGTGAATAATGCTGTGATGGGCTATAAGTGATTGAAGTCTTCACAGCAGAGGATATGGAATGAAGATCGCTATGAAGAAGGCCAACAGCACTTCCTTGTATTGGATAAGGATCTGAGAAGGCCTATATGTGTTTAGGTAAGGTAACTCAAATGCATGTGGAAAGTCTTGCTTAACAGAGCTCTGAAACAAAATAGTCTCTCTGGTCTCTATCTCTAGACATAGATTCAGGCCAAAAGGCAGTTTGTTTTTTGCTAATTCAATACCCAGTCCTAGAGGGTTTCAACCTCTGAGCAGTCTAATCTTAAAACCTAAACCTAGAATGTTTCAGCCTTCAAGACTTACTGACTGAGCTCACTCTGACTAGCTGTCTTCTGAACTCCGAACTGTTAACCATAAACTGTCTGCTTCTGACTCTCTGCTTTCTCTCTTAGCTTATTCTGGACTGGCTCTTGTCTTCTCAACTTCTTCTGAACTGAACTGTTAGCTCACTGAACTCAAACTGTCTTTCTGAACTAACTCTTTGCTTCTTTTTGAGCTCTGTTTCTTGTCTGCTTCCTGTCTGCTTCCACCTCAGTTCTGTCTGAGCTCTGCTTCCACACTCTGATTCTTCCTTGCTTCTTTCTCTGAAATCTTAACTCTGAACCATGAACTGAGAGCCTTGAACTAAGAAGCATTCCCTACTTCTGAACTGACTGCTTCCTTTTGCTTCCAGAGAGCTGTGATTAAAGGTATGTGCCACCATTGCCTTCTGAATTGGGTTTAAAGGTATATATTAACATTCTTTTTAACCTAGTAGCCATGCTACCAGATTAAACTATTAAATGTTCCTCTGCAGTCTTCATCCTCTGTAGCTCATTTATCCACTGAGAGCAAATGTTGAGAGCAATCTTCAAAGCGAGCTTATTATTTAAGGTGTTTTTTAAAATAATTGGAAGTCTTAAACTTTGATTTTGGTGTCAGCAGAATTTTGAGCAACTGAGCAAATTGAGCAAATTCTCAGATTGCAATAATGATCAGCCTAGGTTTTCAAAATGCAAAGGTCACCTTTGATTCATTATTTTAACAATCATTCAAAAATCAGAGGTTTTAAGATTAGATTTATTTTGAAAAAGTAAGCAAGTCTATCAAGGTAGTTGAAGGAGACATACTATGTTTATTATTTTTGTTATATTACCTTTCCTATACAGTCTGGCCCATCTACCAAGGGATGGTACCACTCATATTGAACTGGGTCTTCCTACATCAATTAGAAAATAAGAAAGCATCAAGCAGATATGACAAGTGTCATCCAGACAGTTCCATCTTCGCCTTGCTTTGTTATCTGTTGACCTGATTGGTCTGTTGGCTTTTAGCCTAGGCCATTATTGCTACTCTGACAATGTAGGCCTTTCTATTTATAGACCTTGGCAAACTCTATTCGCCATTAATTAGACTATAGTCTCTTTGTTCTCTTGTTTACATGGCCTAGCTATAAATTTACCTTGGTTGATATCTGCCTCCTATCACAGCTACCAAGTCATCACTGCATTTTCCCTTGGCTATCTCTAGCTCTTTGTATATGGAACAGACTTGGGTGGTCTCCTTCCTAGACTGGGTGGGAGCTTCTTGTTAGAAGCTGAACTTATTCAGAATTTAGTCTCTTATAATTAATTCTGTTAGAAATAAGAGGATGCGAAATGGCAGTAGTGCCAGCATATATATATATATATATATATATATATATATATATATATATATATATATATATATATATATATATATATTCCTGGGGGGAGAGTATTGGGGAGAAGGCAGCCAGTCTGCCGTTATCAAACTTGGAGATTACAGCCTATGCCCTAAACCACATTCAGCCATTTTTCCTCATTTAAAACAGTCCAATTAATGCTGGAAAGCAGAACAAAGAAATTTATTTCATGGCCACATTTATTCTATTTTCTTATGTTGGCAAGAATCCCAAGTCCATCCTTGCAGTCCTGAAGTGAGATTAAAGGTTAAATAGAGAGCAAAGTACATTCCCATTTTAGCAATTCTACTCAAATTGTGGTCCTTATTCCCCCTCCCCCCATTAACTCATCCTTGTCTTAGCTTCAATTTCTTCCTTACAACTGTGTGAAGTTTCTTTCCTGGAGACAAATGCCCTCTCCCCTCTAACTAGCACCATTTCCTTCTCCTGGAAGGAGCCTTCTGGGGAAATTCTCATTTCTTTGGGGTCCATGCTACATTGAGAGACATGGTGTCTCTTTAGAATATATTCATTTCTGCTAAACCTGTTACAATTCCCCACTGTCTGTTTAAAACTCCAGTCTCAAGGTGGAATATTTCTGAAAAAAAAAAGCATTAAAAAGAAAATTCAAATAGGGATGAAGGTTAGAAGAACATTTACTTACTGCCTGGAATCCAGGCATAAGAAACATTTTTCATAACATTTTAGCTTTGAGTTACTTTTGGAAGAGATGGCACAAGCAACTCCATCTGGTTGGTTTGACACAATGTGTAATCCTCAAGACTCGGCTGGCCTCAAATTTACAATCCTCCTATTTCAATTTCCCATTTACTGAGACTACAGCTATCATGCTCAGCATGACCTATTTCATTTTTGACAACTTCCACCTTGTCTTTGAACAATACTTTCTGAAGGCATTCACCATCAGCTGGTTTGTTCTGTATTTTCTTTGATTCCAGACAAAGACTCATACTGGCTAGTCTGATTTAATCTGATGTTGAGGAGGGGATAAGTGACAGATGTCAAAAACATAGAGCCAATAAACCCTTTCGATCTAACTTAAGCAAGAAGCATAGACAAAAGGCTCTTGGGTCCGGCATACTTGAAGTCCATTATGCTTATTCTGTGGACATCTTAAAATGTTGTTTGAGTTTTTTTTGTAGAAGCTGTACTTCTGTAGTAGTTAACAGTTTATTTATAAGGCTTTGCAAACACACAGCTATCAAGCAACAGACAATACTTTAGGTATAAGGCTTTACAAAATCACAACCAACAGGGGTAAACCTATTTTGAAAATTAAGTAATCATGTACGGGCACAAATATGGAATACCTATCAATCTTTAAAAGGTTTACATGGTTTAAGAGGCATCTGTACATAGAGCCAGCAGCAGTTAGCATAATGATATGGAAAACTATAGAAGTTACTTCTAAAGCCAAATGTAGAATCCTTCATTGAATAGAATAAGTCTATAGCACCTAGAGTCAAAACTATAAATAGCTTACAAATTTAGGAAGCAGTGCTAGTTACAAACAGATTATGTACAAATGTAAGTCATAAACAATAGAAAATACTTATTTTGTCAGAATGTGCTGATATATATCAGGTTTTATTAGCAGCATTGTCTGAATAGCAATTTGAAGATGCCTTTTGAAGTGTGTAAGACATTGAGATGTCAGCAGCACAACATAAATGTAATGAAAAGTATTTACAGAGGTGGGTAGAATCTCTGAAGGCCCACCATTATCTATTTTAAGCAGGTGCCTGTTGATTTCAGTAGTCAGTAGCCAGGGAAACCAAACAAAACAATGTTTGCAAGGTCTGCAACAGCATGAAAATAGTAATTTGTAATATTTTATAATATAATAATTTTATAAAAAATAAAATAAAACAACAAAGTTTAAGTACAGCTGTGCTGTAGAAAGAGGTCTCTGTTAGCATTCTATACTCAATATTCTTTTGGGGAGGGGGTCAGGTATCTCTCTTTACACCTATGGTGTAGTCATGGAGATTTTTGTTTGTTTTGTTGCTGTTATCATTGATTTTTTTATTGTTGTTTTTGTTTAATCCTCAGAAGGGTCAACACAGTCTATTCAGCCTAGCCCATATCTAAAGGAATCAGAAAATGAAAATTTTCTGGCTTACTGGGATATGACCACTGCACAGGTTGGCTATGGCTTGTTGTCCTTTCAGTTATTGCCTCTCCTTCAGCCATCTCTGATGTTTGAGAAGGTACTGTACTGATCAACTCTTGTTGGTTAATTTGTATGTATAAATCTTGTATGCTTTTGTATAATATAATGTTTTGGATACACAACCGTACATGTTAATAGTTGCAGATACATAGGGCATTAAATGTACTAAAACCCATTTAAAATAATTGCTTACAAAGTAGTCATTTAAGATACTTCAACATAGAGCAATATTTCAATGAAGCTTGACTCTGCTAACACAATGTCCTAAGTAGCCAAAAGTCTGAAACATAAACAGCAGACCTCATAAATCATTTTTTTAATAAAATATGCAATCTGAAGTTTATCAAAAACCTATATCTTTAAGGATGTTTTGTTGTTTTAGATACAGGATTAATTTCTAATTTGTATTGGTATCTTTATATTAGAGCATTAGCAATTTTTAAAATAGATGAATCTTAATAGTTTTACAAACTGGATGTTTTTAAAATACATTTTCTCTTGCATTCTTTTTAGTCTTGGTCTGAATTAGCATTAAAGAAAAACTAAAATTTTAAAAGAAATATAGATTAATCCAACTGAATCAATTAAATGATTTAAGTTTTAAATTGTCAGAGATGATGGTCTTTTATGATATGTATTCCATATATATAACCTGAAACAGAATAATATTATACAAAACACAAAGATTATTTTAAACAGCCACTCATTTCTTCTCATTATTCATATTAAGAACTAAGCAAAGAACAAGTTTAAAATGCCTATCTTTTTATAACCAGATGATGTTCTTTATGAAGTGACAATCTTTATACAGTCTGACAAAATCAAACTGCACAAAATTGATTGATCAGTTATTCTGTATCTCCTAATTAGTGTATACACAGATGAAAATTCAAGATTCAAAGGAAGTCATACTTTTAAATCAATTGACAGGTCAAAATACTGAAAATGGAAAAGAGCAATGAAAAGTACATAAAATGAGTCACAGAGACAGTATTTACAGAAATTGAATTCTATATGAAAGCTTCTGTTAGATTTGAAATTGGTCCTATTTAGTCCTTGCTCACATGTAGGTCTGTCCTTCTCTCTCTCTGTCTCTCTCTGTCTCATAACTTTTGTAAAAGAAAATGGCAGGCACCCTACTGAAAGTCAAACTGTGATATCTGAGTTTGTTTTCTGGAAGCCCCAAGCTGTCAGAGTACACCTCATATGATGGACACACAATAATGAAACTTTTGCAACTTTGAAATATAGCTCATCTATCATCTTAACAAGCACACAGACCCATAGCAAAGGAAGACGTAGCATCACAGTTTTAAATATACAAAATGCTTAGCACAGACTATTACAATACCAAGTTTTTTGGGAAACAATTATTATTACTCCATGGGACTATTGAAACAAAAAGAAAAAACAGAAGAAATGCTCAGGGGAGGATGGAGAAAGGAGCTCATTGTCTTTTATTTCAAAAAGGATAAAAAGAAAAATCAAACTTCCAAATTGATATGACTTTGGAATTGTATATATAATCCAAAGGATAATGTTAGATTTATAGTATATATTTGCTGGATTATTAAATTACTTATTCACATTTATAGATAAAATGTTCTTGTGTTATGTGTTGTGTGAGTGACAAATACAATACGAAAAATTCTATGAAATTTTTATTCTCATGTCTGTGGGATTAACACTTTCATTAAGATGTTTAAATTTGGGAGAGATATGTCCATTAGCAAGCTAAGAAGCTTTGGGGGTGGGCCTTTCCTTTAGAAAACATGATTGTATCCCAGCTCACATTTTTCTGAGTAATACACACATGTAGAGAAGAATTACAATTTGTTTTTATCTTTGGCACAGTCTTTCCCAAGGATTATAATATTGCACACTGTCATTCCTTCCTATGGTGTATCTGGTTTACCAAATACTCACTATTGAACTTGTCTTGCTTTTGAGCTGTGACTTTTAAAAAAATTCTTTTTCTCTTTTAAAAAATATTTTTCTTGGATTCTTTGGATACCAACCAAAATCGAAATGCTTATCATGACACTGCTTTTGTTTTTTTATTGTAACAGAGCAGACAAAGTAAATTTCTAAAGGCATCAAGTTTTATCCAGATGAAGGTAGCTTTCCTTAACTAAGAATTGATATGCAAAGTAAAAAAAGTCCTGCAGGTCCCACCTATTGGCTAGCCTATCATCATTATTTACTTGCAAACTCATATTTTTCTCATGGTACTCTCAATTTCTAGAGATACCTTTCCTTTACCTGTTAGTATGTTAATAACTATGCAACATTTTGTCAGGCCTGGAAATTTCCAGAAGAATCAGAATTAGTCTGCACTCTTTAAGGAATTTTCACCAAAGAACAAATATTTCTTCTAAATGTGAGAATTTTTATATATATTGGCCTGTAAAAAAGCCTCTGTGATGACTTACTACTTTGAAAATAGAGACTGCCTTCCTAGGAGGTAGATGGTCCCTACACTATTTTCCTCCACAAGTTACTGTCTCTGGATGAGGCAGGAGACAGTAGGAACCCCCAGGCTCTGGGAACACACTGTTTCTCTTTCTTTCTTTCCTTCTTTCCTTCTTTCCTTCTTTCTTTCTTTCTTTCTTTCTTTCTTTCTTTCCTTCCTTCCTTCCTTCCTTCCTTCCTTTCTTTCTTTCTTTCTTTCTTTCCTCTTTTCTTTCTTTCTTTCTTTCTTTCTTTCTTTCTTTCTTTCTTTCTTTCTTTCTTTCTTTCTTTCTTTCTTTCTTTCTTTCCTCCCTCCTTCCTTCCTTCTTTCCTTCCTTTCTTCTTTCCTTCCTTCCTTTCTTCCTTTCTTTCTTTCTTCCTTCCTTCCTTTGTTCCTTTCTTTATCCTTCCTTCCTTCCTTCCTTTCTTTCTTCCTTCATTCCTTTCTTCTTCCTTCCTTCCTTCCTTCCTTCCTTCCCTCCCTGCCTCCTTCTGTTTCTTTCTTTGTTTCTTTCTTTCTTTCTTCTTCCTTCCTTTCCTTGCTTCTTTCTCTTTCTTCTTTGTTCATTCTTTCTTTCTCCTTCCCCCCTCTGTCCCTTCCTTCCTCCCTTCCTCTCTCCTTCCCTCTCTTCTTTCTTTCTTTCTTTCCTTCCTTCCTTCCTTTCCTCCCTCCCTCCCTCCCTCCCTCCCCCTCCCTCTTTCTTTCTTTCTTTCTTTCTTTCTTTCTTTCTTTCTTTCTTTCTTTCTTTCTTTCTTTCCTTCTTTCTTTTATTTTATCCAAAATAATGATCCTCATGCTTCCTTATGGGCCCTGTTTCTAACGTCCCAAAACGAGGAGTCTGAAAACTGACTTCACTGAGATCTGAACTGCCAGGGAAAGATACAAGTAATTGTTAGTTTTAATAGGTACTTTTTCTGGGTGGATAAAAACATTCCCGACCCAGACTAAAAGTGCTTATATAGTAGCTAAAAATATTTGCCAGGAACTATTACCATGATTTGACCTTTCCCTAGCTAGCAATGAGGTCTGATAATGGTATGGCTTTCATAGACAAAACCTCTCAATTAATAGCTTAAACTGTAGACATAAATTTAAAACTTCATTGTGCATATAGCTTTCAGAAAAATAGAATAAATAGGTCATTAAAATAAATAGGCCAGGTAAATAGAATAAATAGGTCATTAAAAGACAATCTAATAGAACTCTCATTTGAGTTCAGCAAAGGATGGATAGGCCTCCTTCCCTTCCTTTTCTTAGGCCCACTGAACCTCATGTAGGAAGGGATTTCCAGATATGGAATTATGTTTGAAAGACATCCCCGACTGCTTCCCAGGCTCAGAGACCAGCAGGTGGCAGAACTCTCTAACCATTCCTTTCTCAAGTCACTACAGGCATTCCAGTCCTCCAAAAAGACTATTCATCAGACTTTCTGAGAGATTCAGCCAACATCTGAGTCCACCACCAATTTCCCCTTGTTACAGTCAAGTGGTACTGTCTCGGTCAAGCAGGGAGCCAAAAGGACACTGAAACCTACTTGAAAAGTTGGTTCTCTCCATGTCTGTGGCTGTAAAGGTAGCTGATATTACACCATCAATCTGCCACTCCTAGGTCAAGAAAGCAAAATCCACAGATGGTGCTGCCAAACGGACTGTCTCTGGACAATGGACTGATTTAAACTAATGTGTCATTGGGCCCTGGACCTACTCACTCCCTGCCCCTCTACCTCTACTTCCTCTTGAGACTTTTGTTTTACACTATGGATATGAATACAGGGTCATTCATGGTCCAATGCCCATTGCCTTCAGACCTGGACTGGGTACTACAAAAGACAGATACAAAGGAAATGATAAGTAATACAGCTAAAGACCAACAACTCATATTTCAACTTGACCTTTGCTCAGTGATGCCCATTTTAAGTGTCTGATTGTATTAGACAAAAATTCTTGCCCTAGTTAAAAAACACACACAATTGGTACCAGTCTTTGTTCTCTTTATTCTCCTGACTAACTAGGACTTTAATTCTTATTCTGACTAGATTATAGGTGGGGGCTAAAGACTTAGCTTAGACTAAAACAAGATGAGCTTATCCTGTTTAGACTAAACCAGGATGAGCTCATGATTTGACTCATTTACTAAGACCAGTAGGGAATATAACAGGGTCCCAGACCTTAGTAGGCCCTGAGACCATAACGAAACTGACTCCATGATGGAAATGCCATTTAAGCTGTAAGACTCAGCATGTAGACAGTACCACCTGCCAAAATTAAAACAAAAGCCTAATCTATCAAAGTTCATACAATTCAGGGAAAGTCTCAAAATGTACTAACTTTGCCTTTTAGCTTCCGGCTTCTGGCTAACTGTTTTTATTAACTGAAGTATGTCAAAATGCATAATATGGTTTTTGCGCATCAAAGCTCACCTTGAGAAAGGCTCTAGGCTACTCTGGGATACCAAACACCCACTGTAGTCTCCAGCTGGCTTATAAAGACCTTTCTGTTGGCTTAAACCTGTGTCTGAGCAGTCTTCTCTGGTGAATACCCCACAACACTTCTCTCTGTGTCTTTTAGTTAATTTGCCTAAGGGTTTATCTATCTTATTCATTTTCTTAAAGAACAAACTCTTAGTTTCATTGATTTTTTTTTATTGCTTTTAGTCATTTGTTTTGTTTCTAGTTTATTGATTTCAGCCTTATGACTGATTATTTCTTCCTGTCTACTCCTTGTGGGTCTATCTTGTATTTGTTCTAGAGCTTTCAAGTGTGCTGTCAAGTTACTGATATGAGATCTCTCCAAGTTTTTAATGTAGTCACTTAGTTCTCCAACATTGCTTTATCGAACCTTCTTCATTGAGTCCCATAGGTTTGGGTATGCTCTATTTTCATTTTCATTCAATTCTAAAAAAATTTAATATTTTTTAATTCCTGTATTGACTAATTGTTTTTAAATCCATTAGTGAGTTCATAAACATTCTGCTGTTGTTGATATCCAAGTTTAATACATGGTGGTCAGATAAGATGTAGGGTGATATTTCAGTCTTCTTGTATCTGATGAGACTTACTTCATGTCCAAGCATGTGTTAAACTTTGGATAAAGTTCTATGAGCTACTGATAAGAAATATTCTTTTGTGTTTGGGTAAACTGTTTTGTAATTACCTGTTAAGGCATTTTTTCTTCTATCTTGTCTTAAATGCCTGAGATTTTCTTTTTTATTTCTTGTCCTATGTTGGTATGGCTTCCCCTTTTTAGGTTTTTGCTTGAATTCATACTTTCACTCCCAGTTTTCTCTCAGTTTGTGTTTTGTTTAATGATTTCATTTCTGCTTTTGTGTTGTGAACTGTCTTTATCGTTTCATTCTACAGTTTGTGATTCCACAGACTTCACCAAAGGATTCATTCATATCTTCTTTAGCATACTTAAACACACTAATATTATCTATTCTTAAAGTTCCTGTCTTGTGCTTTAACTATATTGCCTTTCTCATGGTCTACTATAGTACTGGGTTGCTGGAGACGTTTTTTAGGGGGAAAGGGGTTCAAGACAGGATTTCTCTGTTGTAACTCTGGCTGTCCTGGAACTCACTCTGTAGACTAGGCTGGCCATGAACTCACAGAGATCTGCCTGCCTTTGCCTCTTGAGTGCTGGGATTAAAGGCATGCATCACCACTGGCCAGCTTCATCTTGAATGTTAATCATTGTGTTTTTAAACCAGTGTCTAGGCATCTGGGTATAGTAAGATTGTAATTCTAACTGTTGAGATTTGTTTTTTTTTTTGTTGTTTGTTTGTTTGTCTTTTTGTATTTTTATTTGTTGTGTGGGTATTCTATTCCTTAGTTTCTGTTGTCCTCTCTGGATCTTAGAAAAGTCCATGCCTCTAGGTGCCCTTGTAGCAAGTGCTTCTGAGTCTGTCAGGAGTGGTCACTGCAAGTCCTGGACAGAATATGTTTTTAGGTATTGTGAGGTGACAGGAAGAACTAAGCATGGGCTAGAAGGGGATGTGAAAGTTCCACAGGAAGGAGGAAAGCTGGGTCTGTTGTGAGGTTTAGCTGAGTCCCTACGGGGAAGTCAGAAAGGTAGGACAGGCCAGTGCAAATGGTCTGCTACAGGGCTGCAAAAGATGCTGGGGAATTTGCAGTGGAAGACAAGAAATACAGTGAAGATTTCCTCTCTGATTTCCAGGCTATTGTTGCCAGTAGGTTCACATGTAATGAATCCCTTTAGGTATTAGAGGCTGAGGTTGATGTAGGAAGACTGTCTGAATCTGTGAAGTCCCCAGGGAATGGAAACAGAGAAGGACAGGCCCCTGCAGATGATCTGATACAAGTTAAGTTCTTTTATTCATGAGACTAAAAAAGTGCCGAGATCCCCTGTATCAGAACAATGCATTTAGTATTTACTCATATTAGTGCACAAATTGATATTTGTTTCCATTTTATTGCTATGTGGTAAACCTTTAAATAGATATACTATAGTTTTATTGAAGGACCAACATCTTGCTTTCTTCCTGTTTCTGCTGGTCATAAGCCAAGGTGCCTCATAAACAGCCCCTTATAGAGTATTGTGTAAACATAATAACTTATTTCACTGTGATAAATAGCTAGGGTTGTGACTGGTGGATCCTTTGTTGAAACTGTTTTCCTTGTTTTATAAGCAATTATCAAATGGTCTTTTTAAGGTAGGCATAACACTTTCAAAATTTTCATCATAATGAGTGAGAATTCCTGTTATTTCACAACTTCTAAGAGTGTGTCATCAATTTTAGATTTTAATTTGAGGTTATCTAATAATATATGATGTGCAGTATGTTTTCATATTCATGGTTACATCAATGCATCTTAGAGAACATGTCTTTCAGCTATGGTTTCACTTTCCCCTCTTAATGTTCCATTATAAGGATTCTTTTGATATTCTGCATACAAGTCTGTTTTTATCAGACGTGAGATTGATAATATTGTCTATCTGTGGTTTTTCTTGAAGCTCTTTTAATGAGATATTTTATAAACCTGATATTTAGGTTTGATAAGTCCTATTTCAATTTTTCTTCAATAGATTGTAATTTGATGTTGTTTCTAAAAGTTCACTAGCAAACACAGCTCATGTAGACTTTCCTTTGTTTTCATCTCCCAGTTTCATAATTTTTCATTTTTAGGATTAAGGGTATTAGATTGATTTTTTTTGTTGTTAACATGAAAGTTATTAAATACAACTACAGAAAGAGTTTCCAGCATAGCAATGCTTATGGAGCTACTTCCCACAACTTGAAGCATTTCGTCCTTTAAAGAAGCAGGTGTCTCATGAGACCTAAGAAGTGAAAGAAACTACTAGTAAGAATCAGTCTTCTCTAGGAGTTAGAAAAGTCATACTTCCAAACTCATAGAACACTATAGTATATGGGATAAAAAATTGCAGGGAAGAAAAGACTTTTTGTGTGGAGTTGCCTGTGAGTTGTGCAGCAAGCTTCAGGGAGGCAGCTTTTGTGAGTCATCATCCATATGGTGTTGAGCTTTTGGTTATGCAATTTCCTTTCAGTCAGTCTTGTTCTGGTAAATAAGCCCTCACCCATGTTCCTCGATAAACTTAGTGCTTCACCAAGAGTCCTAAGTGGTTTTTAATTTCTTTGATAAACACCCACAAGCAAAAGCAATTTGGGGAGGAAAGGGTTTATTTAGCTTGCATGTTCCAATCACACTAGCACACCAAGGTAGACACAGTAGTGTCATTTATTTGGGCTTCTGTCAGTGCTTTATCTGGGACAAATAGATATTTGTTCATGTTTCCTCAGAAGAAGTTAGACAATAGGTAATTATAATTTCCCCATACCAGTTATTAAAACCACTGCCCCTTTCCATTATATGTCTTTTGTGTCTATTAACCATCAGTTTACATTATTTGTGTGTTGCTTTTCTAGAATTTCATTCCACTCTGTTGATCTATATGTATCCTTTTATAAATACCACATTCTTGAATACTACAGTCAATAGAGTGGGTTCAGTGACTACTATTGGACACAGAAGAGATTTGTGGGCAAAGAAAAATTTTACGCTGTAAACAAGGTTAGAAAGAAAACAGGTTTATTTCATACACTGTAAGAGAAATCACTGGTCAGAAACAAGAGTGTAGCCTATTGTATAAAGTAATCAAGTCTCCATTTTGAAGGTTTACTTATTTGGTTAGGCTAAGGCACAATCCTGATAGTCACCCAGCATGTAATTACCTTAATGTGAATGAGGTCAGTCTAGATTGGAGGGTTTTAGTCCTGGGTAGTTACTGTGAGACACTGCAATATCCACCATACAAGTAATGGCCAGAAAATAAACACAAGCAGCCAACCATAGTGGCACACACTTTTAATACAGCACTCAGGAGGCAAGGGCAGGTGGATCCCTGAATGTGAAGCCAATCTAGTCTACAAAGCAAGTTCCAGGACAGCCAAGGCTACAAATAAAAACCCTGTCTCAAGAAACCAGAGAAAGAACAAAAGAGAGAGAGGGGAGAAGGGAGGGGAGGGCAGAAGAGAGCACAAGAGAGGAAGGAAGGGGAGGGGAAAGGATAGGAGAGGAAGCAAAGCTAGGCTTGTGTCAGACTTTAGTCACAGGGTATAAGCCGAAACTGTTGTGCTGTTGGGTTTCAGTATTTTGCAGCTAGCAATTTGGTTAAAAGCAAGAATTTCTCGACCAATTTTGTGAAAATTTTCTGATAGCAATCCAATCCAACTTTCTGATTTCTGTCTCTTTTTCCCCCTTCACCCTAGATGCAGTGTCCCAGTCTGTGGGGTTCTGCAACAAAAGCCCTAGGAAAGGGAGCAAGGATTGGGGGCACAAGGAGGTGCGAGAAAGGAAGGCAAGTCTGATTGATATCTGATCAAGCCTTCGATTTATTGAACACATAGTACCAGTATTTATACAATTTTTGAAGTGGGGAGAAAAGCGGGGAATGTGTAAACAGGTATCTGTGGTAATTCTACCTGACAGGAGGACTGGTCTATCCAGTGAGTTAAGAAATCCTAGTGTCAAGGGTCTCAGAGCAATAAGGAAGTACTGTGACATTTCTCTAGGGCTTTCTGTGTAAACTATAGGGGTGGAAACATGGAATGAGGAAGCAATAGGGATGAGTTAGTTAGACAGTTTCCCAGAACTGGGCAGCTTCGGGCTATCTGATCTTGTCCGTACTCTGTCCATTAAGGCCAGAGAGAAAAAGTGGGGTGTCTTGTATTTCAAGTTAGCACCCAGGGGGACCGCTTTCTACAATATAGTAAGTGTTAAAACTGAATAATGTTAAGAATCCAATTTGTTCCCTTTTTTAAAAAAATGTCAGTATCTTGGTCCAGTTTTATTTATGTCATTGAACATAGAAAAACTGAGCTGGTGCTCAAATAGAAGCTTCTCAATCGGAAGCTTAACAATGAAATTTACAGTCAATTGTTCCCTCACAAATATTTCAAGAATACACAATGTTCAAAAAGTCATTTTAATAAAACGATAATAAAATAAAATAAAACGATATTTAAGAGCAAGAATACAGAAGAACAAACTGAAATATGAGCAGAGACTCTTTTTTTTTTAGTTTTTTTTTACTGTTAAATGCTTTATTTAAATTCGTTTTATTTGTCTTTTTCTCTCTTGTGTAACACATATCAACACCCCTTCTCCCCTCCCTCCACTTCTCCCAGCTGTACCCCATACCCATCTTTCCCAGATCTGCCACCCTTCCACCCTCACCTGCATTCCAGTATCTCCCCAGAAAGGAGCAGTCCTCCCAGGTTTACTGCTTAAACAGGGCACAACAAAATGGAATAGAGTCAGGCACTAATTCCTACTTCAAAAGTGGATTAGGAAACCCAGCAGGAGAAGAAGGATCCCAAGGGCAGATAAAAGGGCCAGACACTCTGCCCCAAGTCTGTATAAGTTCTGAAGAGCACCAAGCCAGACAACCTCAAGACATACTTGGGGTACTTGGGTTCCATGTCTGTTGCCTCAGGTTCTGTGAGTGCCTAAAAGTGCTGGCAGTTGACCTCATGGGATTTGTTCCCCTGGTGTCTTTGACCCCTCTAGTCCCTGCAATCCCTCCTCCCCTTCTTCCATGGAGTTCCCTGAGATGGAGAAGAGAATTTTAAACATTTTTCAAAAGAAAACATACAAATAGCCAACAAGTACATGAAAAATTATTATAAATCGCTAGACATCAAGAAAATGAAAACAAAAACCTACAAGTTATAACCTCATACATGTTAAAATGACTACTACAAAAAAGAAAAAAGATGAATGTCGGCTGCAATGTAGAGATAGAAGTCATGTACACTGTACAAGAATATACTTTAGCATAACAATTTTGTAAAATGCCATGAAGGTTTCTCAGAAATGAAAAATAGAGGTACCATATAACTCAGCAATTTTACTCCTGATATTCAAGGATATTTGAATCAGTATGTCAAAAAAGATATTGCATACCCATGTTTATTATAGCAGTAGTCAATAAATAAATGAAATCAATCTAACTGTCCACAGACAAATAAATGCATATACAAAACAAAATACTTTCCAACTTGCAAATGAAAGAAAATTTGGTCACCGTGACATGAATGAACCTCGACAGCAGTATGTTAAGTGAAACGTGACTATAATGGAAGGAACAATATTGCATAATCCCATTTATCGGCAAAATCTTAAAAAGTCAAACTCAGAACCATAGAGTATCCTGTTGTTTGTCAGCGCTGGGAAGTAAGGATGGGGACAGGGGATTGGTGTAAAAGGGTACCTTCACAGATAATTCCTGAAGATATTTGATATAGCATGGCAATATAGTTGAGGATAATATAGTGTGCATGTTTGAACATGCTAAAATAATATGTATATGTAAAAAATCATATTGCACATATTGATCACAAAACATAATGTCACCACTACTAATATGTAAAAAGACTTACATACCAAAACCCTATTACTAGGCTTCATGGAGAATGAAAACCATGACAGCATTGAGAAATAGTTATACCCGCTTTGCCTCCCTCCTAGTTTGTTCTTTCATACCCTCCCTCTTTCTCTTCTGCCTTTCTGGGCATCTGTCATCTTTCATCTTTCTTGTGTTGAGATAATTCAAAGCAGCTTCATCTGTATAGCTTCTTTTATCATTTCTTTGCCCTTGCACATGCTGTGGTCTCATCTTTTATTTTTTTGTTTATTTTATTTTATGTGTATGAGTGTTTTGCCTGCATGTATGTATGTATAACACTTGCATTCCTGGTGCTCATGGAGGCCAGAATTGTTCATCAGATCCCTGGAACTTGAGTTACAGATGGTTGTGAACCACTGTGTGGGTTAAAATGGTGTATTTAACATCTATTCAGATGGTTGTTTTTATAATGTGTGCTTTATATTTTCTCACATCGAGAGTCTGCACATATGTTAGATTTCTATATATAAGTACTTTAATTTGGTTCTATTGTCAAGGTATGTGCTTTTTTTCTATTTCACTATTCCAAATGTATGTTTTACTGTGAGTGTACTAGAAAATGATTGACTTTTGCAATGTTTACTTTGTCTTCTACAAACTTTCTGAACTTAATTATTATTTCTATAGGCATCTTTATAGATTAATTGGGATTTTCTATACAGACAATCATGTTGCACATAAATAGAGTTTTATACCTTTGTTTCAATCTTTATGCTTTTAGTGTTTTATTTGCTTAATTGTCCTAGGTAGGGCTTCCAGTACAAGGATAAATAGAAGTACTTAAAGCGAATATCCTCACCCCAATCTCACTGTGGCAATTTTTAGATTAAGGAAGTTCCTGTATATCTCTAGCATTTGAAAAAGTAGGTTTATTTTCCTTGCTATTTTTGACTATTTTTTTCTGTAATATAAAAGGGTATTCTCCAGCCCTGTGTTGTTCTTACATTCTTTTTAATTAATCAACTTCATATAGATGTATTGAAATGATTAGTATATTTAAAATTACTTGATTTTCTTTTTAAACATTTTATTTTATGTGTATTGGTATTTTGTCTGCATTTATGAATGAGTACTATATTCATTCCTGGTGCTGGCACAGGCCAGAAGACAACTGGAGTAATGGACTGCTGTGAGCTGCCATGTTGGTGCTGAGAATCAAACCTGGGTCCTCTGAAAGACCAACCAGTGCTCTTAACTACTGAGTTATCTGTCTTCCAGCCTCTTTGATTTTATTCTTGAAAGTGTTTTTTAAGCTTATACAGATATACTGTAGGCCCTGGATTACATGAACCAACATATTCTTTTAGTTTCCCCCCTGCAAATTTCAATTATTTAAAAAAAAAAAAAACTAATGATTGTGTTATTTCAAACATTTATCTTTCAGTAATCTAACTAGGTGCTCATTTTCTATGTTCTTGAAAATATGTCATTCATTCCTTTTTGAAGACAACATATATATATATATATATATATATATATATATATATATATATATATATATATATATATATATATATATATAAAATCATCCATCACTGGTAGGAGTGTGAATTTATACAACCAGTATAAAAATCAGTATGACAATTCCTCGTAATGATGAAAATTGATCTACCTCAAGATCCAGCTGTAACACTCTTGAGCATTCACTCAAAGAATGCTTCATCTTACCTCAGGACACTTCCTCAAACATGTTCATTGCTGCTCTATTGTTAATACCCAGAAATTGGAAACAACCTAGATATCGCTCAACAGATGACCAGATAAGGAAAACGTGGTTCATTCACACAATTGAATTATTACACAGCTGTTTAAAAAATAACACCATTAAATTTGCAAGCAAGTAGGTGGAATAGAAAAAGAATCATCCTAAGTGAAGTAATCCAGACCCAGAAATTTTAATATGGTATGTATTTGCTTATATCTAGATATTAGTCTTTGAATAAATTATAATCAAACTACAATTTGTATACCCAGAGAGTTTAGGCATCAAGGGAGGGACTGAGAGGACATAAATATCTCCCTGGGAGGTTGAAATAGAATGGATTATATAGGTGGACTGTCCAGGTGGGGGAACGTGATGGTGACAAGAATGGGAGGATCAGGTGGGATTGGGGAGAGGAGATGGGATTACTCAGGGAATGAGGGGAGAGACAGCTAGAATTTAAAGGTATTTAAGGAGTGATGTGAGAACCTAATGCAGTGACAACTTCCTATCATATATGGAGGTGATCATAGTGAAGTCTCCAAATAATGAGGGAGACAAAATCCCAACTTGTCACCCAACTAACCGTCCAATACCAGGACAAGGTTTCATCCAATTGAGTTGTTGGCTGAAATGGTCCCATGGGAATTCCCAAACAACCCAGACTGTTGCGAAGACAATAGGTTGCTCTACACAAACTGACAGCAACTCGCCATTGGTGAAGACAACAGTCACACAACTCATTGAACCTGGAGAGATTGAGCTGGTACCTACATAGAACCTTCACTTCCTTGTTCTAGTGTCTTTGACATGAAAAGGTACTCTTAAGGCTACCAAAAGAGAAATGTAAACACTAACCCCACAATAAAACTTTTAATCCACAATCTGTCCTGCCTGCAAAATATACTAGGAGTATTTTGTTATATGTTGTTATATGAATGTCTGATTTGACATTAGGCCCATTCAATGATATGGAACCCATAGCTGACACTGCTTGGGTGACCAAGAACCAAAGACTAGATAGCCCAGAGATCTAGAGCAAAATCAAATAATACTGGTTTAAAAAATTGATTAATGAAATGACCCCTGACGATATTCTGCTATTCACAGATTATCGCCTCATTTGGCCCTCATCAGAAATGATCCCACCTGCAGCAGATGGGAACAAGCACTAAGATCCAGTTTGCACAGACATTCATGTCAAAGGCCAGATATTGCACAGAGACTTTGGAATACAGACTTCTAAATGAATGGAGGTATCTCCATCAAATACCTCCCTTCAGAGCTTGGGGAAACTTGCATAAGAGAAGGCAGAAGGAGTATGGGTGCCAGGGAGGATGGAAGATACCACAAGAATGAGGCTATCTACACATCTGCACAAAGCTCCTATGAATTCACAGAGACCTAAGCAGTAATTACAGAGCCTACACAAGTCTGTACAAGGTCCTTTGGATATATACTTTAGCTTTTAGATTAGTACATTTTTGGGACTCTTGAATGTGTGAGTGGGTGGGGTCTCTGATTCTTGTGTGTTCTCCTGGGACTCCTTTATTTTTCTGTTGGCTTGCCTTGTCCAACTTCAATATGATATTTTAAATCTTACTATATTTTATTTTGTTATGTTTTATTATGTCTTAGAAATCTGTTGTTTTCTAATGAGAGATAGAAAGATAGTTGATGTGGATGGAAGAACAGGTGGGGAGAGTCTGAGAGGAGTAAAGGAAGGGGAAACTGTAAGCAGATTGTATTGTATGAGAAAACAATCTATATTTAATTAGGAAAAAAATTAGAAAAGAGAGAAAATAGATTTTTTCTCACATAATGTATTCTGATTTGCAGAAGTTTATTTTCAGTTATGTTTAAAATGGTTGTTTTGTGCACTACTGGGAAAAGGGCTGCCCAGGCCTTGCCATTTGTATTGTCTGCAACTATTGGCATTGCATAAAAATTTTTGATTGCTTGTCATCTGTATGGCTATCAATAGAACACCTGAGGAGTTTAGGTATCAATAACAACCCCTGAGAGGAGACATTGAGGGCTCCCCTGTCCAGAATGGCACTTGCCATGTTAGTGGTTGCCTCGGCTGAGGTCTGGCAGGGTTTGATCCTATGAATATGCCTGTGTCTTCCTTGGTTAGCTACCACCATGAGTGTACTGCAACAAATTGCACCCAACATGGTAGGCAAAAACTAAAGATGGTCAAGAAGAAATTCCAGACCTCACAGAGTCTGGTAAAGGAAGCTCAGGGCAACTCCCAGAAGACAAGGATTATATGTATACAAAAAAATAATAATGATGAGTAGAAGTCTCCTGAAGAAAGAGGAGAGTGAGAAAGGAAATAAGCCTCTATGAAGAATACAAGGCTATGAAATTAATAAATGAATGAGAAAGAAATCTCTGCGATGAGAGGCACAGAATAAAGAGAAAGAGAAAGATATTTTCATGGTAAAAACAAATTTGGCTGGGAGCAGGGAAAAAGCAAAGTTCCAACTGCTTTTCCTGGTCATGGAGCCAATGCTCCCTTCCACCACTGGCAGCAGCTGAGGCAAGAGAAATGGGAGCCAGAACATATTATTCTATAAACTGAGTTTTCTGATGACTTTGTGTGCGTGTTAACCCCAAGCAATTCTTTTGTTTGAGATCTATGAAGAAGGTTGTATTTTCTCCCTTAGTGGTGGTGGAATAGAATGGCAAACCACCAGAATGTTTTGACTGGAAGTTCTTTCCAATGGCTATGAACCCCTGTTATAGAAGCCAGGTTGGCGGTGGCTTGGAGAGAAACCACTAATTTACCAGGATTTTTTTTTCTTTCTGCAAACCTAAATAAGAGAAAGACAAGTAGTCCAGATACTGGTGATGCAGTCCTGACAAGACATATCTGCTATGGTGATGAAAATTCTAAACCATAAGGGAACCCTTTCTGAAGACAAGGAATACCTGTGGTGACACTGAGAAAAACACTTGCTAAAAAGTCAGGACTAACAGTTGCTGTATTATGAAGAAGTCTTTGTAATGTTCTACCCAATTTTGAACTCAAACATGAACTGACCAGTTATTTTCCCTGCAAACCAGACTCTATTGTAAAGTTTGGAAAGTGCTTCCTCAGGGTCACACACAAAAGCTGTCTTTCTTTCAGACCTGGCTGAGGTTGTATCTCGTGCTGGCAGCCAAACTTGGTACTGTAAGAGTCACCCAGATGTTACTTGTTTTAAAGGCACCAAAGAATAATTGGAGAGCAGCTGAGTCTTGGCACCATGATGAGACCAGGAGAAGCCATTGGTGAAGGTGCAGCCTCAGTAGCAAGCAGTTGAAGGCCTGGGGTTAAAGGCGTCATGTAGAGAAGTTGATGCTTGGCACCAGGATAGGCTATTTGTGAAAATGCAGCCCAGTTGCAGCAAGGGATCTCAGCAGTTTTGAAGATGACAGTGTCAAGGATAACCACCAAGAACAGCAGCAGCAGTGGTGGAGTGAAGCCAGCCAGAACCTGGAGGACAAGCTGTGTGTGCTGCAGACATCAGAGCTAGAGAAGTGATCCAAGCACTTTGGAGGAGCCCAGAAGATTGTGAGTGAATTACACATGATTGGATATTGATAATGCTTTTCTGTTGTCCAAAGGCATTGTGAAAGCTTGAAAGATGTTTTGTTTTACTTAGTCCTGTGCATTAGCAACCCTTGTGATTATTCCTCTTGTAAATAGTTTTGCTGGTATAGTGTTAAACTGTGTTGTAGAGATGAAACAATTTTTTTTGCCTTGTACAGAATGTAGGAAATATTGTAGAAGTTTATTTCCAGTTATGCTTAAAACAGTTGTTTTGTGCACTATTGGGAAAAGGGCAGCCTAGGCCTTGACATTTGTATGGTCTGCAGGTGTTGGCTTCATGTAAAAGATGTTTAATTGCTCATGATCTGCATGTGCCATCAATAGAACACCTGAGGAGACTAGGCACTAATAAAAATCCCTGAGATGAGATTATCAGGCTTACACTGTTCAGTATTGGACTTGCCATGATAGTGCTGAGGTCTGGCATGGTTTGCACCTGTGAATATGCCTCCTTGTCTTCCTGGCTGAGAGACACAGCAGCGAACAAACTACATCCTATTTATGGTTTCCCATCCCTCTACTCGTCCCAGTTCCTTCCCAAGTCCTCTCTCATCCATATTACCTCACTTTCTGTATCTCGAAAAACAAATAGGCTTCTAAGGGATAATAGTAAAATAAAATAAAACAAAAACTAACACATCCAAATAGGAGAAATCAAATCAAAGGAACATATCCCAGATATAGGATTGTAAAGAAAGTTCATTTAACTAAATTTGTAATATATGTATCTTTCATGTAAATATAGTGCTATTTATTGATTTGATTGAAGAGCATCTTTAATAATTTTAAGAAAGTTCCTGATAAATACATTTTAAATTTGTGATAAATTTCCATCACTTTTTAAATGACATACTTTAGCACAAGTTAATTTATACTTATGTTTCAGTTACAGATGTGTCCTGTTTCTTAATATAAACATTTAATATTTTTTGAAACAGGTAAACTGTATGCCGGTTTTGATAGTCCAGCAAAAGTGAAACATCAGTTTTCATCTTGTTTATCTTAATATGTTCTTATAGTTCATGTTTTTTTCCCAAAGTGATCCTTTACTCTTCTTTTCTGTATAACAAGTTGAGGTTTTATCTGATTGCTTATATCATTATACACACAGCTTCACACTACTAAACTGAAATAGTCAAGATAATTAAAGTAGAGAAAATGACAATTGGGGAATCACATGTTTGAAGGCCCATTATCAGTAATATGCCCGCTTCTTTTGACTTGTATATTAGCCAAACTTTTGAGCCTATTTATCTGTTCAAATAGACTAGCAACAACTGCCTTCTCAAAATTTGATACAGATTAGTAAGCTTGGTGTTTATTACTGGCTTACTAAAAGAGACTAATTGAAATTCATCATAAGTTTGAAATCTATATATAAGAGAGCCTTTTTTTTAAAAAAAAGGTTTATTTATTTATCTATTTATTTATTTATATGAGTGCTGTATCTGTATGTATAACTATATACCAGGAGAGGACATCAGACCTCATTATAGATGGTTGTGAGCCACTATGTGGTTCCTGGGAATTGAAGTCAAGACCTCTGGAAGCATGGTGCTCTTAACCACTGAGTCATCTCTTTAGCCCAAGAGTGTCTTCTTAAAATAATAGCACCATATCATGGCAAGAAAGTGTGGCAAAGCACACTCTGCTCACCACCTGGTCAGAAACCTAGTGAAAGAGTGAAAGAACTGGGGTTCCATAATACCCTGCAAGGATGTACAACCAATGACATAAAGAATTCTCACAAATCTCTATCTGTCAAATACCAGTAATACCATGAAAGGGTCCAAGCCTTTCTCGTTTAAGCCTTTGGGGACATTCATGATCTAAGCTATTGCTATGGAACATACAATTCATAGAAATGTCAGTATACTTACCACTGGATACTAAAATTATTAGCTTGTTTTTACCCATTTCACATGCCCACAGGTTCCCTGAGAACTAGAATTGTGTCTAATTTATTTCTATATACCTGACTCCCCACAAATGTTTGTAACATAATTTGATGCTTAGTAAATATTTGGGAACTAAAGCTTAAGCAATACCTACCTGCCTTGAAGAAATCTAGAAATATTGGGAATAACAGAAATTTGAGAATTATAATGAGTTGTCCAGAATCAAAAGTTGAATAACCTTTCTAGAGATGAAACAAACCTTCCCAAAAGAGCCAGAAGATTCCATTTTATGTGTAATCTTAATTATCATCTAACCATGGAGTCAACCAGTCATTATCTGGTAAATGAAAATGAGTTTCCAATTGTAGGAAGACAAATGAAATGTTAAGAGTGCTTTAACCTTCTTTGCCAGTGTCTCTGTATTTAGCTCATCCCAATGGACCTCCTTTGGAAGATAAGCAGTATCTAATAACACATATGCACGTATTTTTACATATTACTCCAGAAGAATTATTTATAAAATGAGTTATTGTATAGAGACATATGGAAATGTTTACCTAATACAAGCAGATATTGAATTTAAAATACGTCTTTAAAGGCAGTAAAGTAGACAAATTGGAAAGTGATTATGTGTTATAAACTAGATATAGACTGTGAATTATCTAAGTATTGAAACATGATAATAACTTTCCACTAAGTACTTGCTATGTGCTAGACACTGTGATAAACATTTTGTGAGCTATAATCGTACCTTGGTGAGCTGTACATCTAACCTTTCACTTGCACTAAAATACATTCTGAGAGAGCCAGTGATGCTGAGCCAGATATGATATTTTCTCATGAACTATCTAAAAGGGAGAATCATATTGTTTATTAGATCTGCCCTTCAAGGATCCTAAGGTGATAAATAGAGCAGAAAAACTGAAGAACATGCAGGCTAAGACAATTAGTAATTAAACACACCCAAGTTTCTGTCCTTTACCTGCTACCTGGCTCTGATGCATTGCCTGAAATTTTTGAGTCTGTTTATTTGTTCAACTAGGATGCCAATAGCTACCTTCTTAAAATTTAATGCTGATTAGGAAGGCTAATTGATCCAGAATGTATTTAAAATGCAAGTGAAAGGTTAGATGTGCAGTTCACCAAGGTACAATTATATGTAATAAATAATAAGGCTAAACTATTAAGAATCTTTGGATATTTTTTGAAAATTTTTTTCCAAAATACTTAGATTTGAAATTCTTCCTAAAGTCACATTCAATTTTCCTCTGAGCCTCTGCAATAATGGCTTTATATCCTTTGTCTTATACCATCATCTTTCCTCAGCCAACCTTTCCAAAATGTTACCCTTGACAGCTATTATTAGTATTCTTGCTTGATTATATAATTATTGGCATTATTAATTTCAGCAATATAAAATGCAGCAGAATAAATTGAGAAATAATCAAGATGGAGTGTTTCAGAACTCAGCACTTTGAAGACATGAAGTAAATATTCATCTGGATTTTAGAGATTTAAGATGTGAAACTTTCATTAATGTCTGATAATATCTGTTCTCATTTTCCAGGTGTTGAAACTGGCACTCATAACACAGAATGATCTAGCAGAGCATGAAAAGCCATTAGCCAATTTATACGAAAAATTTTACTGTGTTCAGCAAGCAAGAAGGCAGCTTTGGTGTGTGACAAAGAGTCAGAGGCTGGAACTTCCTCTGTGTTTTCATGTTGCATAAAAAGAATGTTATATATTATCAGAGCTATTGCGGAACACACCAAATATCATGGGAGCCAAGCAAAGAAGAAGTTTTAGCTATCTATATTCAATGCACTTTGGATCAGAAGAAAAATGGAGCCCAGAGGCAGCACGTAAATGACACTATTCCAATGCCTTGAATTTCAGTTCCATCCCTCTTGTAAGAAGCTTAAGGCTTCCCCTGTATTTCAGAAATTCAAATAAAAAATGGCATGGGTTGGATCAAATAGACTCAGAAAGGTTGAAATTGTAGAGGAGTATTTACTGTGACATGATTTGATTAAATTCCAAGGCATGACCTCTATTTTTATTTCCGTATCCTTATTGGCACAAGTGATTCTGATATGCAAGGTCACCATGAGAGTTAAAGCTGACTTTACACAGGGAAAAAGTATTGTAGTTACTAAATGGGTAGCATGAATGTTAAATGAGAAAATCTTTCCATTTCTGTCTGTACTGGATGTCATTCAACTTTTCTTTTATATCCATGTTCTACCTACTATCTTTTTCAGAGACTACCATGTGTAGCTCATATGAAAAAGACCCCATTTGTCCTCTGGCTTTTGGCTTAACTAATAAATAAGGACCCCTTGTGAATGACCAGAGAGACTGGGGACAATTTCAGTGACAAGTTTAATCTTTTGGATTTTTTTTCAGACTTCATGAAATGGGTATATTCCTTAATGAAAAGTTATAGCTCCTATCAGGATGATATTTCTTCTCAGTGTTATTATGTGCCCATGAGCCATTCTTTCCCCCACCCTTTCAGCTCTGGAGATAATGTAACCTCTCATCTCCATTCTCTTGTTATTAATATCAAAATCCCATGTCATGTCTTCTATTTATTTTTACTAATAGCTGACTAAATTTTAAACAATGTCTTTATTAAAATCCCTCAAATCATCTGAACTCATCAGCTGGTTTCATCCAGCACTCTGACTGACATATTATCCTTTGATCATGTCTGACACTCTGACATTTGAGATTCATCCTTTTGGCTTTCATTGAGCTACCAGAAAAACATTGTTAGAGACTTCAAACTATTACCAGCAACTTACATATCTACATCAAACATCTTTTCTTATTTAGCAACTTGTCATATCTTGTGCTAGTCAAGGAAGGGCTATAAAATGATTTATCAATAGCTTGTTCACATTTATACTACATTGTTGGAAACAGTGTACTATGTGCCTAAACGTCAGAAACTCTAGCTTCTGTTCCTTTTCCTATTATGTATTGTGGAAATTTAGATGATTTTTTTTTACTGTCATAAATACATTAATTTTATCATTTGGTAATAGAGTAATAACAATGTCTATATTAACTTTTTTACTTAAGATTTATTTTATTTTTAATCATTTGTAGAGTTTCTGTTTGTGTGTATGTATGTCCAAATGAATTCAAGCACCTACAAAGGCCAGAGCTAATGGATTGCCATGGAAATCCATGGCAGTTACAGGTGTTTGTGAGTTGACCAACATGGGTATTGACATCTGAACTCTGGTCCTCTGCAAGTTCATGCATACTCATGACCACTAAGCCATCTCTCCAGGCCCAAATGTTTCTTATAGTAGGTAGTTAGTTTAATCGTCAAAAGTACTAAAATATATGGTAAATATAGACTTCATACTTTATATTATATAAATCATTATATAAATGCTAAATTTTTTTCCACATGGAAATGATTTCTTTTAAATAACAGCAACCACCACCAAACAAAAAACAGTGAAAGGAATTTAGCCCAGGGCTGTGGGTTAGCTAGACAGGTACTCTAACCATTGAGCAACATCCCTAGTGAACCCTATTACTGACTTTATTTATTTATTTGTTTGATTTTTTGTTTGTTTCTTTATTGGTTTATTTTTCTTCTCTTGTATAATATATATCAATACCCCTTCCATTTGGGTTAGACCCATCTGGGATATAACATCTATTAGCTCTAGAATTTCTGTGTTTAGTGTTTGTCTGGATGATCTGTCAGTTGGTGAAAGTAGGATATTAAAGTCTCCCACTATCAATGTGTATGTGTGTTAATGTGTGTTTTAAGCTTTAGCAATGTTTCTTTTACAAACATGGGAGCCCTTATACGTGGGGCATAGATGTTAATCCTCTTGGTGGATTATTACTTTGATAAGCATGTAGTGTCCTTCTCTGTCTCTTTTGATTAATTTTGGTTTGAAGTATATTTTGTTAGATATTAGAATGGCTATGCTGGCTTGCTTCTTGGGTCTATTTGCTTGGAAAATCTTTTCCCAACCTTTTTTTCTGACATAAAATTTATCTTTGATATTAAGGTCTGTTTTTTTCTATGGAGGAGAATGATGAATCCTGTGTCTTTTTATTGGGTAATTGAGTCCATTGATGTTGAGAGATATCAAAAGCCAATGATTGTTAGATACTGTTATTTTGTAGTTGTTGTTTGTTCGTTTGTTTTTTTTTTTTTGTGTGTATGTCTTTTCTGTTGGTTTTAACGGTGTGTGGTTACACATTCTTTGTGTTTTCATGGGTGTATTTAAGCTCCTTGGGTTGGAGTTTTCCTTTTTGTATCAACTGTAGGATATGTAGATAGATATTGTTTGAATTTTGATTTGTTGTGGAATATTTTGTTTTCTCCAACTATGGCGATCTAAAGTTTTGCTGGGTATAGAAATCTGAGCTAGCATCTGTGTTCCTTTAGAGTCTGTAGCATATCAGTCCATGCCCTACTAGCTTTTAGAGTCTCCGTTGAGAAGTCAGGTATAATTCTAATTGGTTTGGCTTTATATGTTACTTGCTATTTTTCTCTTGTAGTTTTTAGTATTCTTTATTTTGTATGTTTAGTGTTTTGATTATTATGTGACGTGGGGATTTTTTTTTCTGGTCTATTCTACTTGGTGATTTGTATGCTTCTTGTAGCTTCATAGGAATCTCCTGCTTTAGGTTGGGAAAATTTTCTTCTATGATTGTATTGAAATAATTTTCTGGGCTATTGAGCTGGAATTCTTCTCCCCTCTATTCTTACTAATCTTTGGTTTGATCTTTTCATAGTGTTTCAGATTTCCTGCATTTTTTTGCATTAGTAATTTTTTGGATTTGATGTTTTCCTTTACTGATGTGTCTATTTCTTCCATAGTATCTTCAATTCCTGAGATTCTCTTCCATCTCTTGTATTCTCCTGCTGTACCTTGCCTCTGTAGTTCCTGTTCATTTTTCTAGATTTTTCACTTACAGAATTTCCTCAGTTTGTGTTTTCTTTATGTCTTCTATTCCCATTTTCAGGTCTTGAACTGTTTTGTTCATTTCCTTCAGTTGTTTGCTTGTTTGTTCTTGAGTTTCATTATAGAATTTATTCATTTCTTCAAATTGTTTGCTTGTGTTTTCCAGGGTTTCTTTAATGAGTTTATTTATTTCCTCCCATTGTTTGTTTGCCTTTTCATTGATTTTTTTTTTGAGGGATTTATTCATTTCCTCTTTAAAGATCACTATTATCTCCACGAAGTTAGTTTTACAATCTTTTTCTTGTACTTCACCTGTGTTGGAATGTTCAGGGATTATTGTAATGTGGTAGTTGAGCTCTGGAGGTGACATATATCCCTGGTTGCTGTTAGTTGTCTTTTTATTCTGGTGTTTAGGTATCTTAGTTTAGAGTGATTAAAAGTTTAGGTGCTAAATTCCTAGATTTGTCTTTAATGGATGAGTGTTTTGTTTCTTGGTTTCATTATCTTCTCTGGTGTTTTGTGTTTTTGACCTCTTATTGAGTATAGGGTCTCTGCTCAGCCTGGGTGCTGGATCTCTGGTGGCTGACTTGGTCCTTGTTCCTTCAAGTAGTTCCATTCTGATTTGGGGAGTGTGTCTTGGAGAATGTTCTTCTGGCTAGCTTGTGTGACCTGATTTAGAATAGAGTCTGCATGCCTGGTCTCCTAGCTGGGTTGTGTTGTCAGTGCCAGAGCAGGGACTGTGTGCCTGAATTGGTCTCTGGGCTTTTCTCCTGTAGCTGTCTTGCTTTGACTGCACCAGGGCAAGGGTTGTCTGCCTCAGTTGGCCTCTGGGAATCAGAAGCAGTGACCAGAAGTGGTGGGGTTGTGAAAATGGAGGTGGTTTGGGGTTTTGGGGCTGGACTGGGCAGGTGTAGTGGGAGGTGGTCAGGGAGCAGGGTTCCTACCTGATCTCCTGAAGCTGGTTAGCTCTGCCTGCACCAGAATTGGGGCTGTCTACTTGAGTTGATTTCTAGGACTCAGAATCAGTGGCCTTAGATAAATGCTGATTATTAATATAGCATATATGTAGAAAATATGCTAATCTATTAATTCTATCAATTCATTAAATATACCTTAAGTTCTTTTTATGTGTCAGGCAGTATAATATATCTGGTATAAAATGCTAAAAAAAATTCACAACAGATTTCTATCTACATCTCCTTAGGTCTGGATCTAAATTTTGAACAAAAATATAATCAAATAAATGAAAAAAAATGTTGTGGAAAATGTATACAAATGTCTAATGTGGATAATCAAATAATATAAACATTGAATTGTTGAAGGAAAGGAGATAATTTAAACAAAAAGAGTAGAGAAACACAAACTAAGAAGGGCAACCATTTGTGGGGACTAAAAGATGATGAATATATATGACTAGGAAGGAAACATCTGAAGATAAAGGAGAGCAAAATTGAAGTAGAAACATAGTTGTGTTACATAACATTGATCTTTGATCACAATGCTAACTATTTTAAATAAGTAAAAATAAGAAGCTATTGATTGTGGGTGTGTGTATGTGTCACTTAGTATGTTTTTAAAAATAATTTTCATACTAGCTGTATCATAGGAATATAAAATGGATTCCTATAAACCAGCTAGGTAGATATGGTATTAGTTCACAGAATAAATGATAGAACCTAAGACTATTGTGGTAGCTAGGTTAATGGAAAGTAGCTAATTTCAAGATAAAATTATAAGGTACAATTTGATGATGGATCAAGTATAGATTGAAATAATCAAAGATTCTAAGTTTCTTGATTTGTAGAACTGGATGGACCTTTCTGCCATTCAAAAAGGTAAGGCTCAATGAAAAAGAACCAAGTGGGCAATAGAGATGTTAAATAATTCTGTACAAATGTTAACAAAACATTAAATTTTGTATGTAGTCTATGTAAATTATGGAGCATGGAAGAAAACATGGCATGGTTTTATCAGTAAATATGTATTAGAAAATTTCATTGACCTATGTTTCATGGGAGAATAGGTAAGTTGATCTTTATGAGTTTCTTCAAACACTTTTATGTTCTGAGTTCTAATTTTGGTCTCATCACTAACCATCTATATGGTCTCTGACAAGACATACAACTTTCCTGAGCCAAGTCAAGCACAAAATGATGTAGCTGGATTATATAATCTACAAAATAAGGAACCAACAATCTAGAAACTACTTTTACTTTATGAAAGATAATAAGCAAGCCAAAAACATTAACTTTTTAATACTTTCACATTTTAATTATATAAATTTACTTCCTCTTCCCTATGTGAATGATCCAGAAGTAGTTGATAATAAAGTAGAAACAGTACAACACTCAGAGTATGGAATCTAAATATATAATAAAGTCAAATCTTTGACTGATAGAAATCAACTCTTTGACAATTTTGAATAAAAATTATTGATGTCTTTGTTATCTCTCCTTAACCACAATAACTAAATTTGATTATCTGATTATTTGAAATTTCCATTTTAAATAATTATTTCAAATACCACTACATCTATTGTTTTTGTCATTAACACTTATATCATTTGAACTGGAGATGGTGCTCAGTGGTAGAGAGGTCTCTTAGCATGTGTGAGACCCTAAGTCAATCTCCAAGACCATACAAATTCTAAATATAACCCACAGTTTTCTCAATTATTTCCAAGAATGGCTTGAGTATACTATCATATACTATCAATAAATGCTATCTTGATACACGTTGTTATTTTGGTATGTTTTGAAATGGAAAAGAAATAAAATATGTGCATTAACAGTGAAAAAATTGTTTGAAAGGGTTTCAGTGTTCTAAGTGAATGTAATTATTATAGGAATGAGCATTAAACTTCACTGAAATTCTTCACAAATTAAGCAGAAAGAAATGGTACAACATGCATATGTGTTTTCTGAAAAAGAGAAATATGAATGTACTAGGAACAAAATGTCTCCTCTACCCTAAATTCTGAAAGGAATAAATTACAGAACTTCATAGACTAAGACTTCTACAAGTTAGCATAGCATTCTTTCTATATTTCTAGATAATAAAATATCTGAACTTTGAAAATATTTAGGGAGATGTAAAATACGGTAGGTAGAGAGTAAACATTCTTTGACATCTGGTAAGTACTCTTATTAGATGTTTTTCATTTGTGATTTTATCTTCACCCATTTCTTTTGAGATAGATACTACTTACATTTTAATAACAATTCCTAAGACTTAAAAAACTACTTCATAGGATATATATATATACATATTATAAAATTATATATATATATATATCAAAGGATATATATATATATACACACACACATATATATCAAAGGATATATATATACATATATATATCCTTTGATGTGTTAAGTGTCACCTTTTATTGAAAATTTTTTCATACAATATATTTTGATAAAGATTCCCCTCCATTCATCCAAGATCCTCATCTTCCTTCCTTCTCACTTATGTTATTTTTTCTCTTTAAAACAAAGAGACAAATAAACCAAAAACAACAACAAAAATCAAAACCAACCAATCAACCAACAAACAAACAAAAATAATAATACTAAAGTAAGAAACATGTGCACACACACAAACCTACAATTTCAGGGTTTAAAACGTTGGTTCATACTCATTTCAAATGACTGCTATGATTAGTGCTATGCTTACTTCATTTCTCCTGAATTTCTTGCCATATGCTCTGGTACACAAATTTGAGAGAGGTTCCAGTACTAAGGTCCAGACTCCCTGGACCGTGTATCCAATCCATCTGAATTGCTATGATCTCCTAACGTTGCTGTAGCTAATTTGTCTTCTGTGGGCACTTTTTTATTCTTTATCCTAACTATAATCTCTTGATGACTTCCTTCATTCCTTGAATTTATACGACACTTTCCCCTTTCATCTGCACCTTAGAATCAAGATTATATATTTTTTGTGTTCAGGATTTTTCAGATGGCTAAATGTTTTCTTACTGTATACCTTTCAAAAATTATTCAAGTGAATGAAATGAAGAGAGGGAAAGGCAGACAAACAAACAAAACAAATAAAAACAATGATAATTCATGCAAAAGTATCCTACCACACTATTAAAATAAAAGGTAAAAAACAAAACTGAGGTATGTGGAAAACAATATTATATGGGTTTAGTACAGAGTTTATCTGTATGGCCTTTAGAGTTAAAATGAAATAAGCTTTTAAGGATTAAATGTACTGGGCATAAGATCTAGCATATACAAACTGTTTAAACATTAGAATATTTAAAATAATTTCTAAAATACAGTATGTGAGTGTTGATCCATGCAAAAAATTGATTCAAAATTGATTTTAAAACTATATTGAGTTCTAAAATCATAAAATCTTTAATTGAGGGAAAGTTAATGACTTTATATTCGGGGTTGTCTTCTTAGGTATAGCACCAAAATCATAGATATCTACAGAAAAATAAATCAACTATATACTCCATAAAATTCTATGAAAATTTTTGTACACTCTATAAAATTTTTAAATCCTTGATGCATCAAAGGATGTTATCAAGCTATGTAATCCTAGCATTTGGGTGCTAGAGACTGAAGGATCAGGAGTTTCAGGCCATTTTCATAGTGAGTTTGAGGCTAGCCTGAGCTACACGAGCCCCTCCAATACAAAACAAAGCAAAAATACATTATTAGCAGTGTGAAAACTCAACCTTAATATTAGAAGAATCTTTTGTAAATCATGTGTCTGATAGGGAATTTGTATTTCAAAATAGAGAAAGAATCCCAAGTATATTATATGAGTTCACCAGGGAATTGAAAAGTTGGAATATATGTTTTTAATACTAGTTTAAATGATGAGTGATGTATAGTTCAGCAATGGTTGCTTTCATGCTAGAGACATTGAGAATCCAGTAGCTGTTTGGTTCAAAAAGCCAGATAACTCAGTAGTCCAAATTCAGTGCTAAAGCCCTGAAAGTTTCCTGGAAAACTGCTGACGTTTAGTATAGCAAAAGTCCAGAGAAGCTGGAATCTATCATTAGCAGAAGATGACACTAATAAAAGTAAACATATTTGCTTTGGAAATAGAGAAAGCAGGCCAGTGATACTGCTTTCTCCTTGGGCCCTTTATGTAATACCCTGTAAAAGGTGCCACCAACATTGAGGGCAAGCCTTCCTCCTTCAGCAAATTCCCCATGGAAATGGCCTCAGAGATATACTCACTAGGTTGATTCTGAATTCCATCAAATTGACAAGGCCAACCATGGGCTGGAAGTATAGTCAGTTCTTAGAGTGTTTGCCTAGTAATCAGGAAGCCCAACATTGGGTTACCAGCACTGTGTAAAACTGAACATGGTATAACATGTCTTTAATCCTAGCACCCAGGAAATGGAAACAGGAACATCAAAATATTCAGTGTCATCCTTAGCTACATAAGGTGTTTGAAGTCATCCTGGACTGCATAGCACAGTCTCAATGAAACAAATGAAACAAACAAAATAACAAAAGTTTAATGATCACAAATCCAACTTTTGTCAACTTGGCATTTCTTTTTAAGTCATGCTTAATTTCTAAATCATGTCAATAACCCAGAAATAATTCTCTCCCTTTCTTTTTCTTTCTTTCTTTCTTTCTCTTTCTTTCTTTCTTTCTTTCTTTCTTTCTTTCTTTCTTTCTTTCTTTCTTTCTTTCTCTCTCTCTCTCTCTCTCCCTCTCTCTCTTTCTTTCTTTCTTTCTTTCTTTCTTTCTTTCTCCACTCTCTTTCCCTCTTTCTTTCTCTCTCTCACATATACACATACACACAAACACTGAAAATAAAAATTTTTAAAGTTTTTACAATTAATAAGTACAATAGCAACAAATAACAGAGGATTAAATAATGAGCTAACCTTCAACTCAAACTGCTGGGAAATCTGCATATCTACTTGTGAAAAACAGAAAGAAGTTCCCTGTTTTTCCATACATATAAATACCAATTTAAATAGAGCAAAGAACAATGTGAAATTGAAATTTTATCCAATAAAGTAATACAAGGAAAACACTTTGAGATGTAAGTATAGACAAGGTCTTTCCAAATAGGATTCTAATAGCCCAGAAAATAAATAGCAAGAATCAATAAATGAGATTTTCATGAACTTAAAAGTTTCTGTTCAGTGAAGCAAACAACCAATAGATTAAAAAGAAAAACTACAGAACAAGAGAAGTCTTTGGCACCTATTCACTTGTCAGGTGTTTACAATCTAGAATAAATGAAGAATGTAAAAAAAAAAACCAAGAGATCCAATTAATAAATGTACAAATGAATTGAATAAACAGATGTTCAAATGGCTTTCGCAAACTAGTTGTGTGATGTTTGTTACGAATGAGTTAATTAGAATAAAGTGAAATTGTTGAAAAACTACAAATGACCAATAAATATATGACAAAAATATTCAACACGTTTAGTCATCAAATGTCTTTGTCACTGTTCTATTTCAGTGAAGAGATATCATGATCAGAGCAACTCTTATAAGAGAAAGCATTTGATTGGAGCTTGTTTACAGTTTCAAAGTTTTAGTCCATTATCATCTCGGGAGCATAGCAGCAGTCATGGTTCTGGAGAAGTAGTTGAGAGCAAGAAATAGAGAGACATAGAGATAGAGAGACAGAGACTGGCATAGACTTTTGAAATCTCAGTGCCCATCCCCAGTGACACACTTCCTCTAACAGAACCACACCTCCTAACCCTTCTAATCCTATCAAACAGTTGCACTCCCTTGTTACCCAGCAGTTAAATATTAGATCATTTTAAATCATCACATCAAGGAAATGTAAATCAAAACTACTTTGAGACCATCTCATTCCAATCAGCTTTTTAGCAGATTGAAGCATCTCCAAGAGTAAGGTGAGAGACCACACTTCTATCCTATCAACCTCAGAGAAATTTTTACCATTCAGAAATGTAAATCCATTTCCCAGAGTACAAGGAAACATCACCAGATGAAAATTTGTGAGATTATGTGATTCACTTGCTGACAGCCATAGTCTGCATGAAAGTGGAATGTTTCCGTTTTACACGTAGCCACCAAAGTTAGTTAAACCATAACTCCCTCACTTTTCCAATGATTTCTTTTTTTTTTTTCTTTTCTTTTCACCATCCTTCTTCTCTGGGAACTGAAGACAAGAAACAGATTGTTTTGAACCATTCTTTATAACACAGTCTGTTATGTTGTCTACACCAATCAAATCTTGACATATACCTGATACAATCTCTCCTCATTGGAACATTTTTTCTTTTCTTTTTTTTTGTTTTATCTCTAAATCCAAAAATCACATATTCAAAGTCTCATTATGCCTCTGCTTTCTTCAGAACCAACTTGGATCAGTCCTCATATACTCTTTGTGAAGCAATTTATGGCTCATGTCGTCTTAAGGATTGATGACAAGCATGTAAAGAAATTGGATCTGTTGTGCATTGCTAGTCAAAATGTAAAATGATTTAGCCACTCTACTAACTATATAGTGCTTACTCAAATCTTAAACAGAGATTTTCTGCATGATTCATTGATCTTACCTCTAAATATATGCTCCAAAGTTTTGAAAACAAGGACTCAAACAGGTATTTGTTTGCCCATGTTCACAGCAACATTATTATCTATAGCAAAAAGGTGGAGGCAACTCAACTCTTTCTTCAGCAGGTGAAACAAAATGTGGTATACAAAAGCACTGGAATCTTTAACAGGGAGTGAAAATCTGCTGCAAGCCTGGATGAACCTTGATGATGTTAAGTTGTGTGAGATAAGCCAGTCATAGAAATATATATTTTAAGATTTCTCTTACCTAAGTATCCCACAAAGTCAAGACAGAAAAAAGAATGGTAGCTTTCTGAGGCCATGGGAATGGAGAATTTATTTTTTAAGTGGTATAGAATTACAGTCTAGAGGAGATGAAATTGTCTTAGATATTGTGATAACAGTGCACAAGAACTCAAACGTACCTAATGATATCCAGGAATCTATGGTCTAATAAAAGAAGAGTAAATTTAACAATAAATATGATTAAAAATGTTTACCCTGCAAGCATGTAGATCCGAGCTTAAATTCCCAACACATATTAAAAAAAAATCAGTCATGCATAGATGTAGCAATACCACAGGGTTGTAACATGTTGGCCACCCACCTAATTGAAATGGTAAGCTGCTGGTTCAATGTGACTCTTTCTTAATGCAATAAGACAGAGACAGAAGACACCTAAAATCTTTCTCTGGCATCTACATGCATATACACAGTCACACAAACCCACACACTTACATGCATTCAACACACACCTAAATAAAAAGAGAACAATAAATTTAATCTGAATGATGACTAAGACATATTAACTGTAACTGCTAAAATTCTTGCATAAAATAATTCAATGCAGTCCAAAAACTCAAATATATGCTGGTATGGTAGATTAATGACTAGTTAGAAAAGATATTCTAAGTTCAACTTGCTGCCATCCTCAGTTCTTAATACAAGTCTTTCTTTCTGACAATAAGCATATGTTACCCTCTGGAATATTTTAGTCTTTCACAAATCTTTCTGGCTGATGTCATAGAACATCCAGTAAAACTTGTAGACACATTTTTAGAATGTGCACATTTTAGACTATTCCTCAGCAAGATGGTGAAATCAGAGAGGCGTTCCTCTAACATATCATTTAAAATATTTCCCCACTCATACCAGAGACCAAACTTTCTACTAGTGACTCTGGTTCTGGGACTTGCTTAATTCCATTACTTGATGAATAGAGAACTATGTTCTGTCACATATTATTTTATTTTTTTTCCGCCACATTTTAAGAAGCAAAATTCATTCATGGATTCATATAAAAGCAATGTTTGTCAATAGTGTCAAATACTTCCCTATTACATATGGTTTGAATTTTGTCACACAGATCATTATTTAATCTCAAACAGGTGATGTGAAATTTTCAAAGCAATTCCATGTCAAAGTGAGTGAAAAAAAATATGATCGGTAAAGGGAAGCCTTTTTTTATACAACTCAAACTGAATGAAGGTTCTGTCTACTCCATCTATTGAGTCCAAATTTATATAAAATACTGTTTTCCCCCTTAGAAGTGATCTGAAAGGGCAGACGTTAAAACCTCTATACATTCTCTTGATATGTTTATAGATCATCTTCTGGTATAGTTAATTCTGAATATTTTTAAATGATTACAAAAGACTGACTCCCCTCTACACACACAAACACACACACACACACACACACACACACACACACACACACACACATTCATTCTCTGTCTTCTCTAATCAAGGAAGTAATAAAATAGCATGCTGATCAATGACCCACTAGGAAGAAAAGACACAGCAAATATGGTTCTTTAGAGAGAAGGTGCTTTTTGAAAATGTGAACAGGAATGGTATATCTAGGTAGCATCACCGGAGACTCATTTCCCCATTTGAATGGGAAACTACCAGTGTGAAAAGTGATCAGCCCTGACCTGCAGGCATGGCACAGAGTACAGGAACAGGTACTGGGGCATTAGCATCATGGTGTGCTCATAATTTGCTTATTTTTTTAATTTACTTTCAGCAGTGTAGCTTTCTTTTATGCTTCTCCTGTGGCCATGCTGTTTTTAACTTTGCCATGTTTTATTAAAAAAAGAAAAAGAGATACAACAGCAATTGAACTCCAACTTTAGAGAACAAACACCAGCAATTTGGTTCTCTTGAACATAGCAAGATATTTTGTTTTGCCTTAGGGACAGCACAGATAGAAGCCACACATCTGGCAAAACTGTGAAAGAAGAGGTAAAAGAAGGACATTTATTTCATCCTTACAGTATCCCTATTTACCTTTACCCCCCCCCCCCAAAAAAAACAATACTAGGCATGGGACAACAGTAAATGAAAATCATCAAGGAAGATTTTGCTACTACCCTTTTTTTGTATTCCTTTATTCTATCTCTGGAGTTATTTTTCATTGTCCACTGGTCCATGATGGTTTCCGTTTCAACTTACATTCCACTTGATCTGCTAAATCTCTTCTTTTCATCACTTTGATTAACATGAGTACAATAAGTGTATTCATTTTAAAAATAAGACTGAAAATCAATATCAATATAATAAGATAGCCATGTAATAATGAAGTAGGTTTCATACCTAACAGACAAGGGCTATGTATATATCCTATACTACAAGCACAAAATAGGCTGGCATATTTTCCTTCTAGAATTATTTTTGAAATATTTTTACCTAAAACAGTCTTTCTGGGCTAGGGTATTTCTAGAGACATAGGGATTCAATATTTACTTCTAAAAAATATATGAATTATATGTGTAATTTTAATATTTAAATGCCAGTTTTTCATTTCTGAAATTAAACTTTAAAAATCTTCGTCCTTTATTTACAAATTGGAGCCTAGTAGCTATGGAGCAACAGAACAGGTTTGTTTGTTTGTCCGTTTTTGTTTTTGTTTTTTGTTGTTGTTTAAGATTTAACTCTATTTTTTATCTATCTATCTATCTATCTATCTATCTATCTATCTATCTATCTATCTATCTCTGTCTCACTGTGTGTGTGTGTGTGTGTGTGTGTGTGTGTATGTGTGTAAATGTATATGTGTGGGCCTACTCAAGGGTATCAGAAGAGGGTTTTAGATTCCCTGGAGCCAAAGTTATAGATTGTTGTGAGCCATAGGATAGTGTTGCCGGGAATCAAACTCCAGTCCTCTGATAAAGCAACAAATGTTCTTAAGTTCTGAGCCATTTCTCTAGTCCAGCAACGATCATGACTACAAGAGTTGTTTTATTAGGTTAATTAGTATGATAACTTTTGAACATATTCCGAGAATTGGGATGAGGCAAAAAAGATTTAACTTTTGTCATTATTTTTTAACGTGTTTCTTTCTCTTAGATATCAATTTAAAGCAATATAATAATCATGTATTAAGACTGAGTTCTTGCCACAACTTGTATGTTTCTTGCTCCTTCGGAAGGGGGCATAATGAACGAAAGTCTATTAATATTTTATGTAGAAAATATGATAATGTTCAACCTCATTAAAATAAATTCAAGCAACCCAGGCAAATGATTGTGTGAAAAGTAAATTCACGATTTTTAATATATAAAGCAAGTCCATTTTGTGAATTCTTTTTCATTGCATATGCTAAATATTTTTTGAACATTTCTTTAAATATCATAAAATTACAAGAGATAGTTGTTTTAATAAGGTTCATTTGCAGTTTAATTGCCAACTCTTAGATTGAGTACAGGACTTTTTTTTCATATGAATGTTGCTAAATAACAAAATGTTCAAATATTTTAGGATATACCATAATTCATTATTTTTTATACTTTATTATTTCTGAAATTAGGATGCCTCTTAAAAGTTACAGTATCTCAAGAGTACACACACACACAGTGTATAGAATGAGAAAAAAAATCTTTGCTAGAGTTAAGGCAACGTATATGTGTATACAATATAAAGAGAACAGCAAAAAGAAAAAAAAAACCCAAAAGCCCCAACTGTCAATTAATAAGCGGGTTTGAGAATGAACTGACAACTCTCAGAAGAAACACAAATGACCAGTAGTATGTTTTCAAAGTTCAATATTTTAACCATCAAAGCAATGCAAAATAAAATTATGGTAAGATTCTATCTCATCAAGTCAGAATGGCTATCATCAAGAAACTAGACAACAACAAATGCTAGTGGGGTTGTGGGGAAAAGGAAATCCGTATTCATTTTGATGGGCATGCAAATTAGTATAGCCACTATGGAAATCAGTGAGGAATTTTCTTAAAATTCTGAAATTAGAACTGTAATGTTACCTGTCTATACCACTCATGGGCCTATACCCAAAGAACTATGTTTCCTACCACGTAAGTTTTTGCTCACCCATGTCTACTTGTGCACTATTTACAACATTTAAAAAATACAACCAGTCAGCCAGTTGTCCTTCAGCAGAAGAAATGACAAAGAAAATGTGTCATATCACATAAGTAGGGAGTCGGTCCTTTCTGGAAACAAAACTTCTGTGTAACAAAGTTCTAAGCAGAGAGTAGAACAAGCAGGGTAAGAATACACCTTGCCCCAGCATTAACTGGGCTCATTATTCATCCAGATGTCCTTGTCCAAAAAGTTCCTCGGAATCTTCCAAATACCTACCTCAGCCCATATCACAAAACATAATACTTGTCATGCTAATTTGATGATGTGAACCTGCCTTGGATCCACTTTATAATGGCCCAATATCTCTGCCTCCCTACTCTTTACAACAGAATTTAAAATGACGTTGTATTCTCCTTGGGAGGCAGAGACTTTGTTTCAGACTCTGCTGCTTTGTCCAGTTCTAGTAAACTTTTTGCCCCCCTTCAATTGTGTCTTTCCCAAAAACTCCACACATGTACACAATGTAATTTTATTCAACTGTAAAGTTGAAAATTGATAAAAATATTCTATTGAAGTGACTCAGAAGGACAAATATTTCCTATTCTCATATATATATCTTAGTCTTTCATTTTTATATATAACATTTATTTAAATTATATTTTATTATTTATAATATATTTAATTTATATGTACTATATATATATTGTATATTATATATAACATATATTTGGATGTAAGGGTCAGAAGAATAGGGCCCCAGAAGCTGGGGAGAGCTATGTAAGGGATAATCAGAGGGCCATAGATCGTATGGCATAAGACCTTAAAAGAAGTTCTCAGGAGGTGGCTGGCAGGAATTTTCATTAACTGTGAGAAACCATATTGGGATCTGAGTTTGAATTCCTAGCACTTAAGTAAAATCAGGGCATGATCTTGCATGGATATAACCCTAAGATTTGGGAAAGGGAAGAGTACAGACAGCAGGCCCTCCAAAGCTTACTTGACAACCAGTAAAGTCAAACTACTGACTGTAGATTCAGTGAGAGAACTTGTCTCAAAAGATTCAGTGGAGTGTGATAGTGGAGGATACCCAATATCAAACTTTGGTCTTATGGTACACATGCATATAAATCTACACACACACACACACACACGCACACACACACACACACACACACACATTTACATATACACAGAGGCTACTAGGTTTGGAAGGGTACAAGGTAAGGAAGGAAGATAGAGGAGAAGGGGAGAGGAGAAACAGCAAAAACATGTTTTTTGAGAATGCCATAATGAAACATAATACTTTGTATGCTAACAAATAAATAGTAAGTATGGCATATCAGAATAAAATGTTTTTCTTTCATTTTCTGTTTAAGGATATGACACATTTTATAATTGATGGCATCTTAGATTTGATAAAATATGGCATCACCTTGCATATATATATATGCATATATATAATTTTAGAATTTTATTATTGAAACTTATGCTGGGCAGTGGAGGCACATGCCTTTAATCCCAGAATGCAGAGGTAGGCAGATCACTGTGAGTTTGCGGACAGCCTAGTCTACACAGTGAGTTGCAGGACAGTCAGAGGTACAACAGAGAAACCCTGTCTAGAAAAAAACAAAATAAATAAACAAACAAATAAATAAATGAAAGCAGAAATTTATACTCTAATAATTTTCTGAAACTTGGTTTCACAATTTTATATGATACTTTTCTTGTGACGTATCATAATTTAATCTCATGAAAACTAGTGTAACCTCACTTTCTCATACAATAACACATTGTAATAATTGGCATACACATCCATAGTCTAAGAGGTATATGTTAAAATGTCTAGACCAAAAACACCAAAAATCACGTTTGGTTCAATTTGTTATAATCAAACATAAAAATACTCCTTGATATATTATTGAAAAAAATCTTTGGTATTGCAGTAATCTTGATGTATTGATTTACCAGTTTCAAGCAAATCCAAATTGAATTACCGAAAGCATTTAAACTTTGGCAATATTTATTTTGGTTGGGATTAGAAAGATGTATAAAGGCAATAAAATGCCAGCAATACCAAAAAATTTATAGTGTACATTAACTGTCCTTAAACATCATTGAGAAATACAGTGCTATGGTTTGGATCTTATATGCCGCTCTTAGGGCTTATTTCGTGGGAAGCCCTTTTGGGAAGAGACAAAACATTTAAGAAGTAGGGTCTGTAGAAGATTGTGACGTGATTTGGGACGTGTCTGTGAAAGCGATTTTGGGAATGCAATTTTCCTAATTTTCATTTTAGCCTTCTAGATTCCTGATCATCAAGTAAGGGATATTCTTTTTCTCTGTACTCCTGCCATGAAATGTGATAACAGACTCAAAGAGCATAGTAAACCAATCATGTACTGAAGTAAAAATAAATCTGTTTTTCCTTTTATAAGTTTATTATTTCAGGTAACTGTTCTAGTGAAAGAACACTAATATATATGGATTAACATTTATAATAAAATTTCAGATGATAATTAAATGATTTACCACTTAATGTTTTTCTCTTGAAACATATACATGTTAAGAATATAGTATATTCAACACTGAATTATATAATTTGTAATATGAAACAAAATTTCTAATAATTATCTATGAGTTTGATCAAACATCAGAATATTTAAATTGCTATTTTTCTATGGGTATAGTGAAACAATGCAAGTGATTAAATTGAAATTTATGAAAGCAAAATATTCAAATATTCAAACCAAGTTCATTGTAAATTAATATAATAGAGGCATTCCTGAGACCTCAGTTGATACTAAGTATAATATACTAAGTTACTTCATCATTAGGTGATTAGTCAGTACTGTGTCATACAATAAGCTCCCAGAAGCTTTGTACCAGCTTTAGATATTCTCTGCATTCATTCATCACTTAGAAAAATACTTCACTACAATGGAGTATTAATAGTGGATTGGTCAATACACTTCTGAACAGTAGAAACTTATTGCTTAGCTCCACTGTACTAACATTAGTATGAGGAGTTATGCTTTTCCCTCTACTATAAAATTCACAAGTTGCAGACTTAAAGTTATTCCTCACATGAAAATTGTTTTAAATAAAATGATGACATACATGCATTACTAGATATTATTATAGATAACAAACTTACCTCTCAATTTCTCAGTAATCTCAACTACAAAACCAGGAAAGTCAAAGTTTATATGTAGACAGAAATGTTTTACGAAGCCCCAAATACTACATAAATTTATTCATTTTTTATATGTTCAGAAAATGTTGAATGATGTTGAGAAACATGATCATGTTTAGCTGTTAACAGATTTCAAGTTTCAGAACTCTTTGTGCTTTCTATTGTTACAAACTTTAGTTGGAATTCTTATATAACAATAGCAATTCCAAAATGAAATCATCAATCCAGTTATTTTATAGAAACATCAAAATGGATAAACAGTAAAAAGCCAAGAAATACAGAGATCTGTACACCAAATGCTATAGAATAATCCTGGAAGTAATTGATGACAAAGGCAAGAAAACATATTTTATATTCATAGACTGTTAGAATTAGAGCTGTCTATCAACAATTCATCAATCCCTGTGTTTTAAATAGATACTAATGATGGTGATGGTTAAGAGGTAGTACACATATACTTAAAACATTTGAGAATATCTCATGACATGAAATCTTTACAATAGTCTCTTGGTAATAAAAGTATAGATAACAAAAGGAAAAAATATAATATATATACAACGTCATCAAGTTAGAGTCCTTATGCACCAAAGAACACAACCAAAGGAATAAAAAAGTAAATCATAAAATGGACAAAACTTTTGCAATTTATACACTTTAAAAGAACCTAGTGTGCGGGGGCGTCTGAGTCCAGCTCTAGTTCCCACGATGGGTTCCTCAGCTTCCACGAGGATAAACAACTGAAACTATGACAAGTGAGCGCAGTACCTCACTCTTCTACGGGACCCTTAGTTGGCAAGCTTAATGCTCTTTAATAAGACACATAGAATATGTCTTATGGTGATTATGACACACAAGAGAGCTTCTTTAATAGTAAATTAAAGAAAGATAAAGAAAAGCAAAGAATAAAATCAAAGAAAATAACAATGTGCACATTAAGGGAATAAAACAAAGTTTCTCTAAGCTAGCAATCCAACTCTCTAGGCCTTGCAATCTATTCTCCTCAGTTAGTTCATTCCTCTCGTCTCTCCTGTCTGTCTGTCTCTGTCTCTATGTCCATTGTCCTCGTCCTCGTCCATTCTTCTCATCTCGTTCTCTCATTCCTCTTCTTGTTCTTCATTCTTCCTCTGGCCAAGACTTTTCTGTAGCTTAAGTAGCACACTGCAGGAATGTTTATCTAAGGGTTGCAGGTGTCAGGCATATCTCAAACAGGAACCAATGCGAAAGGTGTCTCTCCTCTTTACAGCTGCAGGCTTCAAAGTTACTCAGTTATCACCAAAGAGTAAATGATACAATGATTAAGTAGTGGATGGTAGGGATGTCACTGCTGATTGCCATTTGCCTTGCACAGATAGTTCAGGGTGCCATGAAGGCGCCAAGGGAGGATTTGATGGTTTTTTAGTTCCTTGGTATGTATTTATTCTTCTGGGTCAAAGCTCTAAATTTCTAGTCTTATCTGGTGGCCTGGCTAGGTTGAAGGCTATTTCTCTCTTTAAGTCCTGGGAATGTTTACTTTTAAGTCGGTGCAGGCTTGCCATATTCTTCGTTAGTGAAGGGCTAATTGTCTGCTTGTCTTTCCAGGTGCAATACCTTTCTAACTAAGCTTTCTGGCTTCTATCTATTAAGGCTTATCTCTTCCTGGGAAGATCAGCATTTACTCCAGGAATAGCTTTATGATGCACTTGCAATAAACCTGGGTTGCTCTCACGTTCCAGGACTTGGAAGTCCGGATGTGATTACAATTTACTTCTGAATAGCATAGCTGTGTTTCATTCCAGCCCACAGTGGCCAGCTCAGGGATTAATTTTGATATTACTATTAGGCTATGCAGATCTTATTTTTGATGAGAAAACATATACCACCATACAGTAAAGATAAGAAAGGGGCAAGGCAGTTAAGGAATTCCAGTTCCCGACAGTGGATGCCCAGGAACCTTGTCAAGCTGGAGCGTCCATAGTCTGGGTAACCTGGATCCCAACACTAGTTTCCAAGTATATTAAGAGAGGAAAGATTACAAAAAGTACAGAGTAGATTAAATAAGATAAAATTGCATATATATATATATATATATATATATATATATATATATATATATATATATATGCCTTCTCATCCCATTTCTAAAGATGTGGAGACAGGAAGATTGCTGAGAAAACAGAAATCCCAAGTTTAGGGACATACCATACTTCGTAGGTGTAGTGATGTAGTGATAGTGATGATGACACCAGACACCATGTTCAGGCACATGGGCACATGCACCTGCACACACACATGTGTATGTGCACCATATACTTATTACACACACACACACACACACACACACATACGGGGGGGAGAAATTAAACATGAATTAATAAATAAGTCTTTATAAATGTAAATGTACTATAACCATATGACCCAGTATTTCTTAATCTCCCGCAATATGTATTAAGCTTCTGCTATCAGCCAGGCATTGTTGTGCTAGGACTTAATGTTGAATAAGATTGAGCCTACTGGGAAAGATGAGAGAGAAGAAATATTATATACTAAGTGTACACATCAATTTATGAACAAAGTACTTATATTATTACTCATTTTTTTGGAGGGATGCAAGGAAGATCTTGTCATTTTGATAAGGTAATATCTGAGCTATATATTTTTGATACTGCACTTTTTTTCGTTAATATTGCCATATAATTTGTATTTCCATGGTGGTTAAGACAGTGAACATGTTTTTGTGTACTTATTAGCAATGTGTCTTTCATTTGAGAAGTGTCTTTTGAGTTTCAAAGCTTACTTATTAATAGGGTTATATGCACATGTGGTGTGAATTCTGTATATATCCTGCCCCTTAACAACATGTTGCATGGACAATTGTCATTTTACTCTATTTTCTCTTTTGCTATGCAGAAGTTTTGTACAATTTGAAGCTATAAAGACTTTTGCATTATTCCCTAGAATATTCCTAATTTCTCTCAGGAAAACATGTACATTCATGCAGCATACAATATGTTGATCAATACTGGAATTCATATACAATGGAACTTTCATAGATTACATTGGTTAGTGACATCATGGACATATTATTTTTTGTTAAATATACTCTGTAACTTTCACACAGCAACAAAGACATCTTCCACTTAATTCATCCAAGTACGTTTTGACATCAGATACAGTGGCACAGGCTGGTGTTCCAAAAACTTAGGAGGTGGAGGCATAAAAATGAAAATTTGGAAGTGAGGTTGAGTTGGTGAAATATAATGTCTCAAACTATTCAAGGCTGTGAATGTTGCTCAGGGTTAGAGTGATTGCTTAGCATGTTGAAAGTACTGCCTGGACACATAGCAGAAACCAGTCAACACAGTAATTTTATTTTACTATGGCATTTGATATTACATTCTTTGTTATTTAAATGCCATAGTTATCCAATTTCAGTGGTTATAACATGACTTTGTAAACTGATGAGATAGGTAAGCTGAATTCAGAATATATTGTAAGTGAAATACATTAATTTTAAAGAAACACTCAAGGTATTGGTTTTTTGTGAAAAATTCCATCAAATAATAAAACTTAATAGTTATAGAACAAAATATAATTTCATAATTTATAGTCAATCGGCAATTGTTATTCTTTATAAAAGTTTAGAAGTATCTTAATATTATAAATTTATATCAAGAAAAATCTACAAATATTTTTGATTCTCCCAGAAAGCACTAAACTATCTCTACCATAAGATGCCAAGTTCCACAATATTTTCATAATCTATAAGAAAATAATTTTTCATAATCTATGATGTCAGTTGTTTTTGATAATGTTCAGAATTTGCTCACATTGTGTTGGGTTTTTCATTCCCTTCTCCTTCATGTTACTAGAGTTACAGCTTTACAGTTGAACCAAGTATCCCAATAAGAACAATTTAAAACAAATATCTTTGGCTTCCTTGGGATGAGCAGTCAGTCTTTACTGTATAGTAAATGAATTTCAGTAATAAATACATATCCCAGGTTGTTGCAAGTAATTAACAGCTCCCACCATCCAAGAGCCTCTGTCAATTTCTTTGGAAGCTGCAGGCTGATCCTATAAGTAGTCCCTGTGATTATAGAACATTTTTCATTTTGAAAACAGCATGATGTAGGTATAGAAAATATTGGGAAAAAATTAATGTATGCTTCTCAGAGAATATAGATTTTAAGAGTATGGTGATATTGAAAAATCTAGGAGCACTGTTTGCGAATGATATTGTTGATTGTTGCTTTTACAATTCTGTGAAAATCTTCATAACATTCTTGGTAAGTAAGATGTTTCTTTTGTTATCGACATTGCACAGAAGTCAGAGCTCTTTGGAACGCTTCCTAAAACAAAAATTATAAGGAATTCAACTTAGAAATTATTTAATATTCACTTGAAATACTGTATATTGGACTTTATTCCTATTAAACTCAGTGGTTTCTTATTATGTGCTTTAGTTAAATAAAATTAAATCATGCCAAGAGGGCTACAATCTCAATACTATTGTCAGTCCATGAGTGTACTTCCAAAGAATGGAATTCAAAAATTAAAGAATGCTCCATCATCAAAAGGTTTTAATCAGTCCTATTGCTTTTGAAAGATTTTTTTTTCTTATATAAATAGGTTTATGCCATCACTTGGATAATATAGAGAATTACCTACATTAACAGATTTTTAACAAATTCCGACTGGTACTACCAATCTTTCTTTGCTACAGGCAGAATGAATACCAAGAGTATGTATTCAGCACCTTGGAAGTAATGATTCAAGTGAACCTAGAGGCTACAAAAATTAATTGGAGCATGGAAGGTGTCTAGAAAATAGAAAAATGAAAATGGTATTTTCAGAAATCTGAAATTATTCTTGTTCAACTCAATCTAATTCAAAATGGATATTGCTAGAGGGGAAGTACAGTAACAAGAATATTCTGTATGCTGGAAGCCTTGACTTAACTATTTAACAAGATAACATATGAGGTCTTATAGGCTTCTGAAGAGGAAACATCCAAGTGCCTATCCATCATAATTGGAGTTGATGTATGATAAGAGTAAAAAGAGTCAACTTGAATGACTGTATAGGCCCACATCTCTGAAGTATGACCATGATCCACAATCCTTATATGAATGAAGATGACAGATTAATAGGCTTCTTCCACTTTTCTAGGGAAATGAATTGTAATTGTAGAAAGCTAAATGTTCAAAGTTATCATATGAAATTATCTCAGAGAACTCAACACATTACCTATTAACACTGACACCAAGAATGTTGGCTGCACTTCCTTCTGAAAACACTATATATTTCTTTGAGTCAACAGATTTGTTCAGAGATCAATCTAGTTAATACACTTCAGTCTTGAAAATGACCCATGAGGAATCCATTGGGTAGTAATATGACTATATCTACAGCTCACCGTGGCAGGTCATTGGGAATGAAGGAACAATGAAAATAGTCAAGTAATTAAAGTATTTCCTTAGCATCTCATGAGTCCATTATGGTACTGTCATTCTTGTTACTTATAACTTTCCACACTAAAGTTGGAGAAGTACTTACAAAGTTTAGTCTTTGATCTTTGATAAAACTAGTACCTACAGAGTTCTCCCTTTTTCTGACTGAAAATATGAATCTTTCAAGTCACCACAATCAGAACTCAGCCAAGTTCGTAAAACTATCTCTGTATGTGGTGTTCTTTTCCTTGTTTTCTAAGTTCTGACTAAATAACGAAAGATGTAAACTACAAAGTTTGAAGAATATATTTATGAAATTGAGTGCTAGAATAAACATCAAGGTATTGAAAGGAGAATCAAAAGTTCTTCCATGATATGCATAATTATTGATGAACAGTATGACAATTAGACATACATAATAAACACTTCAAACAAATGAGTATAATTACTAACGCTTCTATAAAGTCAAATATCAACTTATTTTTCTTCTCAATTTGCTTGTTTGCCAGTATTTATAATCTATATAAACACTGACAATTTTCCCTGGTAGCATACATCCTTTAATCATTATTCTCATCACACACACCCACACACAATATGCATATCAATGATCCAAAAGCCAAGTTCACGTAATTATTTTTTCTCAACAATTAGTGTTTTCCACAATTGTACCTCTTGTATATGCATAATGCAAACGTTGTTTGTTTTTTATTTTGTCCTTTATCCATACCTTTATTAGTCTAATATATTCATTTTCTGATACAACACTTTAGAGATTCTTAAAGTGATTAGTACTACAAATTTCTTTAACTGTAGACAAACATTATATTTGAAAATTCTCTTGAAGATAAATACAATTCTCTAAAGACATTTTCTGAATGATAAAGGCAGCATTTAGGGTATATGAGCACACGGATTTAAGTAGAGTAATTTTCATAGTAGGGTTATCTATTATTCTATGTGGAATGTGCAATGAGATCCTTTGCTCATGAATATAATTCTTCATAGTTAAGTCACAACCAAGAATCGGTTGTATTATGCCTTGAAGAGCTTTAAAGACCAATATATATTCTTGGGCCTAACCTCAGAATAAGACAAAAGGCAACAAAGGATTAACATGTGCAGTCATTTTCCTAAGGCTTCTATAACAATTTTCATAAATGTTGTAGTTTAATACTTTATACTGAATTCTTCTCGATACTTAAGAAACACATTCTCTAATAATTTTGGAGCTAGAAATCTGAAATTAAGTGTTAGCATGACCTCTGAGACTTTGCTTTTTCTCTGTCTTGTTTCTGGAGATGCTGGCAATCCTTAGTATTCATTGAGTAATAACTACCTCATTCCCATCTCTACTTCCATTATCACCTAGCTTTCATGTCTGTGTATTTTCTGCCTATTTTAAAGATAGACGTCTTATTACATTTTAGAACCTTCCTAATCAAGTAAGGCCTCATTTCAAGACTGGCCTTCAACTAGCTATGTAACTCATAAACTGGTGACCCTCCAGTTCAGCTCCCTGAATCATGAGATTATAGTAATGTGTAGATCCTATCTGGTTCTAAACTTCTGTAAATACTGTTGGGAGAAATATGGATGCTAATGAAGATAATCTTGAGACCTCAAACTAGAACAAGGAAGCTATTGTTACCAGGTATGTGTGTGTGTGTGTGTGTATGTGTGTGTGTGTGTGTGTGTGTGTATTAGTATAATTATTAATATATATTTTTGTTTTGTAGTAATTGTAGAAAGTAGAAATTACAAATTCCAAAATGTACTATTTAGCTGAGAAGACAGCTGAGCAAAATATTGAAAATGTGGTCAAGATTCTCCTTGTTGCTTATAGTAAAATAAGAGGGTACAGATAAATTGAGGTAAATTTTGTTAACTAAAAGAAACTTGAAGTTTTGGGAAATATCAGCTTATTCATTTCAAAAAAATCAAGGAAACATATTCTAGAAAGAATACCAGCTGGATGGCGATGGCACACACCTTTAATCCCTGTGGACTCAGGAGGCAAAGGGAGGCAGATATCTGAGTTCAAGGCCAGTCTGGCCTACTGAATGAGTTCCAGGACAGCCAAAGTAACAACAGAGAAACCCTGCTTTGAAAAACAACAAAAAACAACAAAAAAGAAAGAATACCATGGATATGACTTGACCAACACTCATTAGAGCAAATGTGAGACTATTAGGCAACTACTCAAGGATATATATATATGTATATTTATATATGTGTATATATATATGAAGACTGCCAGCTTCTTTTAAAAAAGATAGGTACAGAATCAATTCAAGAAAAACTGGTAAAACTTTTGTCAGTCTACATTATGAGAACTATCTAGTCATAAGCCTGCATTATTTTTCAATACATACGAGGAAAGACTTAAAATGTTATTTGGTGATCAGCAGTTCTGTGCTTTCAGTCAAAGGCCCAGATGTCACTGGCCAAGAAGTCACAAAGCTGTCTTCTACTTAATTTCAGAAATCAGAACCTAACCTAACCTAAATCAGAACCTAAATCTAACTCATCAGATAGACTTTGTGCTTGCTGTTTAAGATGTGATCTCTCAGCTGCTTACTCCAGCTGCCTGCTATCATGCTTCCTCTGTCATTACTGACTCTGTCTTGGAGCTATAAACCAAAATAAACTATTTGTTTCATAATATTTTAATTATTAATGGTGTTTTATCACAGCAACAGAGAAGTAACTAATACATATCCTTCTATATATTGCTTGTATCATCCCTTGTTTCACATCTATGTACAAATATGTTGTGCCAGATGCATATGACCTCACTTATTCTATTATTCCTATATATCCTCATAAAAGTAGATGCACCAAATATAAATATAGATTAATGGAAAGAATACAAATGGAAAGAGATTTCTAAGATGAAAAAATTAAGAGTCTAAGTGTGATTTTATGAATATGAGGAAAGATGGGATCTTCATCTGAAATATCAACCTCCACTGAATTCTAACATAAAATATTCAGACTAAGTTGATGAAGCTATTGCTAATTTAAATTAAAATAATACGATGGCATGGATCAGTATCAATAATCACACTTTAGTCTATATTATATTAGGTATCTCACATGTGCAAGACATCAGATAAAAATCCACATATTTGTTAAATAAGTATGTTTAAAATGTCTTCTGCATATATCTGACACACTACACAAATAATTTAAAGGTCTAGATTTCAAATCTTTATTTAGGAACTGCTTAAACATCATCATTTATGGCCTACTTCTATATAGCTGTGTTGGTTAATTGTTTTGTTAACTTGATACAACCTAGAGTTGTCTGAGAAGAGGAACTAAAGTTCCTTCATTTGTGGGCAAGACTCTGGGCATTTTCTTAATTGATAGTTGATGGAAGAGGACCCTGCCTATCAGAAGTGGTGTCACCCCTGAGCTGGTAGCTTGAGTTGCAGTCTGAATGAGCTATGAAAAGCAAGCCAGCAAAAAACACTGCAATGGTCTCCCCTTCAGTTGCTGTTACGTTCTTGCATTGAATTCCTGCCTTGACTTTGCTTCATGATGGACTGTAAGTTGTAAGACGACATAAACCCTCTTCTTTCCAAGTTGCTTTTGGTCATGGTTGTTATTACAGCAATAGAAACCAAGCCAAAAACAGGAGCTCCAGTCAGAATGGGACTTAAATCAGCCCTCTACATAATGCTATGATTTCTCTGATTCATTTCTAAAGGTTTTGTTTTAAAAGCAATCAAAGGAAGTTGCATATCCATAAACAAAGCCTAATTGAAGCCATAATTACAAGTCTTCCTGACCAATTCTGTTTTGTACATTATTATATTTATATAACAACAAAATTCTGTCTAGTAACCATCAAATAAAAATGTAATATAGAGGATAAATGAAAAAGCAAAGGGCAAGTACAAAAATCACTTGGTGAGCTTTTATCATTTGTTTTGTTTTGTTTTTTTGAGGAAAGTAAAAACACTGAATTTTTCTGCACATCCTGTGAGGAAAGGAAAGCAGTGGCTTCAATCTTGATACAAATCTACAGTTTGTTCCCTTGACTGGCTTTCACCTGGATCGTGAATATATTCATTAGTTGTTCAGTGTAAACCAAAGGTGGAGAAAATTATAACTACTACTTATTGTTGCATAATAGTTCTACATCTTCAATGATCAGTACATTTCATTTTATTGGAATCGAGTTTGTTTGATGTTGGCCATCTGCTACTGGGCATGGAACCAGACTGTAAGTGTGGTTTGAGACTCCATTGGAAAAAAACTATTTGTAATCAGTTGTCAATTAGAGATAGCTTCTGTGTTAGGGATGGAACCTTGTGTCCACTTCCTCTCTCTGTGCTGGGATACCATTTGGATTAAGACATGTGCAGGCCATGCATATGCTGTCACAGCCTCTGTGAGTTCATATTAGCATCAGCCCTGCTATGTTCATAAGGCCTTGTTTCCTTGATGTCCTCCATCTCTTAAAATCTTTCTACATTCATTTTTCACACAGTTTCCCTGAGTCCTGAGGGGAGGGTTTTGATGAAAATGTCCCATTTAGGACTGTGTGTTCTGTAGCTGTTGTAGAGTACATATGTAGGCATTGATTCAGGGCAAAGACATTTTATTCTTTGACTAATTAAATCATTTTGTTTATTCCAGGAGCCATAGAGCATTTCAGTCTACATACAATCTACTCTTGAGCCTAGAACTGGAAGGCTTCAGCCTTCCTATGATCTAGAACATTTAAACCTCTGTGACTTACTGCTGACTAGTTCAAACTGACTTCATGAGCTGGCAGACTGTTTCAGACTGAACTCTCTGACTCTGCCTTACTGTGACTGATACTCTGCCTCAGATGGAATTGCTTGGCTTAGCATGAAACTAACTCACTCTTTCTGTCTGATACTGATTTCTTCTGCTGACCTGCCTCTCTGTGTTTCTGTCTGAGATCTCATTGCTCCATACTGCCTCAGTCAACCTTGCTGCTCCTTAATCAAACCACTTCATTCTCTCTGTGTCTTGTCCTCAGACTACCTGCTTCAGACTGCTTGCCTCATACTGCCTGTTATAACTGATTCTTCTGTAAGTGACTCTGCTCTAAGCTGAGAGCCTGCATTTATATCATGAGAGTTGGGTGTGTCCTCACTCTGACTCACTCTGCTAACTCTTCCTCTGATTAGTCACTCTGCCTGTCCTATATTGACTCATCTCAGATGTCACTTTTTTTCTGACACTGACTCTTTCTGAGCTCAGACTCTTGTGTCTGCTTCCACACTCTGTTTCTATCTTCTGATTAAAGGCATGGACCACCATGCCTTCTGAATACTGGAATTAAAGGTGTGTGATAACACTGCATCCTGAATACTGGAATTAAATGTGTGTATCAACATTTTTAACAGTCTTTCTCCATTCCATACCAAGGCCTCTAAATGTGATTCCTTCATATAGACCCTTGCAATATAGACCCTTCCTATCACACAGTCTTATTCCTCTACAGTGTTCAAAATTCCATCACTTTCTTCATGTTGAATAGTTTTGGTTTTATGTATTTGTTTCCATCTACTACAGGAAGAATCTTCTTTGATGATGACTAAGCAAGACACTGATCTATTAGTACAATTGAATGTTTTTTTTTTAAATTTTTTATCTCTCATATAATACATTCTGACTCCCTTCTTACCCTCCCTCCACTCCTCCAAGTTCTCCCCATCTCCCTTATCCCCCAGACCTGCCCCTGCATCTTTAAGATTCATTTTAATGCAATGTTTTCTTTAGAAGAACAGTAATCTTTAGTTTTCTCCTAGGTCCATGGCCTTTTATTCTCAGGATTTTTTCCCCTTCAGGACAGGTTTGTGGATGGATTCCATCTCATGGAATGGACCTTAAATCCCATAAGATAATGACTGGTTATTCCCACAAGTTTTGTGCCACTATTACATTAGCATATCTTACAGGCAAGTCATCACTGTAGATCAAAGCCTTTGTAGCTGGTTTAATGTTTACCATTTTTGTAGCATGCAAAGTACCTTCTAGTACCATGTGTGCTGACTGGTCTTATGTTATTTTACACATAAACTAGAGTTATCTGAAAGGAGAGAATCTTAATTGAGAAAATTCCTCCATAAGACCCAGCTGTATGGCATTTTCTTAATTAGTTATTGATGGGGAATGGTTCAACCCTGTAGAGAAATGTTTAATCACTTAATTCAGAAACATGCCTGCTATGGGAAAGGATCAAATTGAAAGGCCTAGATGATAACTAGGGTGGGATCAAACCCAAGAGTCTATAATAAGGGATCAAATCTAAGTGTCCATATGAAGGAATCACATCCAGGGATCTATAAGATGGGATCACATTCAGAGGATTGTGTGGTCCAGATGGATTTTAGTAAGAATCTTAGTACACACCTTTAATCCAAGTATTCAAAAAGCAGTGGTAGGGGACACTTTTAATCTGAAACATAGAAGTAGAGTGTGGAAGCAGAGCTCAGAAAGAGTCAGTGTCAGGCAAGAAGTGACATCTGAAATGAGTCAGAACAAAGGGCAGGCAAAGTGATGAATTAGAGAAAGAGTTGACAGAGTGAGTCAGAATGAGGAAACACCCAAATCTTAGGATAGAAAAACAGGCTCTTTGCTCAGAGAGGATAAGACACAGAGACAGTCTGAGGAGTCTGAGGCAGAGACACAAAGGAAATTGAGCCAAGTCAGTATTAGACAGGAAGAGTGAATCAGTTTAAAGCTGAGCAGAGCAGTTCAGTCACAGAACTTGCAGGAGTCAGCATGAATCTGCCAGAGTCAGAAGTAAGAGTTCAGTAACAAACAGTCAGCTGGCTCAGAAGGTCAGTATACAAAAGCAGCTTGGAGAAGAATTTAAGCCAGAACATTGAGTGAGTTGAGTTGAACCAGAATAGTCAGAGTTCACTACAGCCCTGAATTCAGAGGAGCTAGTAAGAGTGGTTCAGTGAGCAGTAAGCCTTTGAGGCTTAAATATTCTAGATTATATGGAGGCTGAGGATGAAGCCTTCCAGTTCTAGGCTGAAGACTAGATTGTATGGAGTTCAAAATGCTTCAGGGCTCCAGGACTAGGAAAAATAAACAAACAAAAATACAACAATAAAAACTCATTACACAATGAAATTAACCAGACCAAATGAACATCAATAGTTTTGTGGTCTCAGTGGTTACTTTGAGGTTGTGTTTCTAGCCACTGTTCCCAGATAGTACATATACTTCACAGGTGCTCTCTAGCTTCTGGATCTTGCAATCTTTATGCCCTTCTTCTGTAATGGTCCCTGAGCCCTAAACTTGTGGTGATAGGGTGTGATATAGATGATATATTTTTGGATGAGCTCTCCACTGACACTTTTTCTCTGTACTTTGACCAGTTGTATCTTCTTTATCAACCATCTACTACTACACAAAGAAACTTCTCTAGTAAAGTCTGAGAACTATCTTGATTAATGAATATAGAAATACAAATTTAAAGAACGATTTGATGCTATGGTCCTTTAGTAAAATATTAGAGGTAAGTTCATCTTTATGACTTATGATATCCTTAGTTATAGGGTCTCAACCAGATTAACAGTATAAAGAATGGATTAACTCCTGTGGAGTGGAACTAAAATACAATCACAAAGCAATTGATTTCTACCATAACATCTAGTTGACTATTGCATCCATGGGCATGTCTGTCTAAGCTGGTTGTTATTACATTTTGCAGAATTCACAGCTAGATTAAGACAGTTGATGACTTTTTCTCCCCTGGCAATCAGACTAGTATATTCTGGTCTATGAAAGCTAGTCAGCAGGGAGAAAGCTTTGTTGATAGTACCAGCATGACTTCTACATGTTCTATAACTAAATGTAATAAAGTCTTATGAGTAAGTCTTTCTGGATGGTCAAGAGCAATTAGCCATTGTTTTGAGGGTCTTTGAGACTACCGTCTCCCAAAAAGACAACCTAAGAGAAAGTATTGTACACCTGGCACTGAGCTTCTTATTGGGCAGCTTATGGTTTCTGGAATAAGCATTATTCACCATATAGGATTATTCAATTAAGGCTTTTACACACACAAACACACACACATACACAGACACACAGACACACAGACACACACACAGACACACACACAATGAAGCTGATTAAATAGGAGGCTTACATATGGCATTTTCAAATATCAGTGTTAGTTGTAACTTCTCTCATCCGCTCCTCTGCATACCTTCTGATTTCCTTTTCTACTTAAATTTCTGCCCACTATTCCCCTTTATCCCTTTCTATGATTTCTTGTTTATGCCTGCCCTCAAAAATATTTCTCCACTCATGACTCTTTTTTAATTTCTTGGATTTTACAAGTACTCAAATTTAAACACACAAATATAAAGATATACCAGTAGTATCTACATATAAGAAAAAAATACAGCATTTGACTTTTTGGATCTGGGTTATCTCACTCTGTGTAATTTTTTTTTTTACCAATTTCTTATTGTTCAAACATAACAAATTAAAATCAAACATAATGTATTTCCAATAATACAATTGGGTGAGACTAGTTTTATAAGATATTAGAGTTCAAGGAAAATACAATCCAAAAGCATTGACACATTCCTAAATCTAAATATTAAGTCCAAATCAGAGAAAGGAATACAATTATTGCAGTGTCCAAATAGTCACATTTACTCCCATTAGAAATATTCTTCTACTTTATTTTATCTTGCCCACAATGTATTAATTACTCACAGTTTTGTGCTTTTACTCCTTGGATCCTTAATTCATGTGCCTTGAGGTAAAATACCTAATACACAGTAGGTGCTCAAACTGTGTTCTCATGAATGAATATAATTAAAAGTATTTAACTGTGAGTCCTGAGCTCCTAAATGCAATTTTCAAAAGCAAACCAAATTTTACTAAAGGATTAATGTACAACACTGTTTGTATCTAATTTAGTTTTTATTCTTCACAATTTGATGATTGGAATTAATTGTGAAGGGATTACCAACTATTCATACTACTAAACAGTTTGATAATTCTTAACCCTGTTAGGTTTAGTAGTTTATTTTCCAACATACCCAAGTTTGAAAAAAACCACAGAATTAAAAACTTATTTGTAGGTGTGGTTGTCTTTCTATTAAGCAAGGGCAGAGTACACATGTTTAAGTTTCCATTATTTGAAAATTTTCTAATGTACTGCAGCTTACACTAAGATAAGAGTAAATGTGTGTTTTTTGGAATATGAAAGGCCATCTTCAGAATTCACCAAGATAGAACATGTAAAAATAGAACTTCTCTAAGTTGTACATAAACATATATCAATGACCTTCTATCTACCTTCTATCTTCTATCAAATTCTATGACTGTACTTAGATAAGTAGAGAAGTAATAATTTTTGCGATCAGGGAATGTGTGAACTACTAGTATAGCCGCATTAATAATACCTCCCCTATAATTATATACTGTGATTATGAGACATTAGAAAAAAAAGTTCCTTTCTTTACCAGTCATCAGAAATCCAGGGAAGAGACAACCACAGACATAGTACATTCTCATGACTTCTACAAAATTACTTTTAGTTGAATTCTAATTACAGACCCTTGACTTTGTAAGTGCAACAATTTCTAGGTTATTATCTTATATTTGTCATGTCCCTTTTCTACTTGTAATTGTCAAACTTCTGCATGATTTGAGCTTTGTTACTCTACTTGCTTCACAATTTCTCTTTTGAGTTGAGTATTGACAACTTTGGATAGTCAGTAAGAAAGGTTGTCAATAAATAATTGTGTATGAGAGAAAAAAGGCTACAAGTATAAAAGGGAAAATGTAATTAAAATTTCACAGTCTTGTAATCCCATGCCTGAGGTCCATTCCTGATTTAAACAAGTCCCTATTATTTGCATGTTAGTTTGTAAAATGAATTTTAATAAGAATTGAGAATTAATTGATTGTTTAAATAAACTAGGGTATGTCTAATGAGCAGTTTTTTTAAAGTTTTTATTTACACTATGCATCTGATAAAGCAAATGAGGAATATATTCTGGTCTTTTAGAATTCCTGGTATCATCAATAAAATATTAAGATGATACAACCTTGCAAGAAGAGAAAATATTTTTTTTATCTGAGCTAGGCTTCAAAATCAAGTAGATTGTTTTAACATTTGAGGCAATGCATTTCCTTTGCTTCATTATCAGTAGAAATCCAAAGGAAGAGATACAGAAGAAACAGTTGAAATAAACAACTTATGCCAATAAAATAAGACCACATAAAATTTATTTGGAATGTTGACTGATATTAGAGTGAAGCTGTAGCTCCATTTTTAAATAAAAATTAATTATTCAATTTAATGTCTCTTACTTTGAGAAAACATGACAACGAATGGTAATATGAGTATGGAGAAAAGCAAAGCCCTATTCCTTATTGGTATGAGAATATAGACTCATAAAATCATTATGGAAACCAGAGTGGAAGTTTCGGAAAAATTGAAAATTGTAATACCATATAATTCAGCAAAAGCACTCCAGAGAATATACAAAGAAGACTATATATTCTACTACAAAGATACATGCATGCTCCCAATTATTTCTATCTAAAGAAGTAGAATCAGCCTATATCTCTGCCAGTAGACAAATTAATAATGAAAATGTGGTTAAGTACACAATGGAAAGTTATTTAGCCATAAAGAACACTAGGAATTTTAAATTTGAAGAGAAATGGATGGAACAGGAAAATATGTTAAATGACGTGACTCAGGTTCAAGGAGACAAACACTTCAGGATCTCTTTCATGTACAGATCCTAGCTTCTAATATTAATATATGTGCATTTTGTATAGAACCCATAGGAATGTAAAATGTGGCAATAAATGTATGTGAGATGGTCCTTTAGGAGGGGGAGAAGTTGTAGTAGAGAACACATGACATGAAAGTGGAAGGAGAAATGCTTAGGTTTAAAAGCCTCAGGTTGGGAGAGGAGAGTTTGGGCAAGAGTCAACCAAAACTATGATGTTGGAAAAAACATGAGCCAATATACTTAGTGAGTTAATCAAAAACAAAAGAAAGACAGTTTGAACAAAAGTACCCTGTGCAAGTGGCCAAAACTTATAAAGAATGCATGGGTTATTAAATGAAAATCCCAGTTCCCAGGTGAGGTACCTTCCCTTTTAGTCAAAGAGGTTCATGTAGCCCTCATGATAATAAAGGCAACAACTCCTGTTGTTGATTATTCATTGGAAGTAATTGGTAAGATTATTGCTGAAGAGGCCATGCAAGCTAACCATAAGACATAGAAAAAGTGTGCTAAACTCATTTTTTTTAGATGATCTTTACATGTACATTTTAAAAAAATCCAATTTGAGCTAATAAATAGAACTTACACAACTTTAGCATTCATTAATTGCTCTGGCATGAGAAAATAAATACCCTTGAAGAATGAAATAAATACTTGTGAAAATTCATTTTTTCCTCAAATTTTACTATGTCTGTGATTTGAGTTTCACACTTGGGAAATGCCTTTATGTGGGAAAATCAAATATAAGTAATTTTACTAGCCCAAAATTCTCATGTAATTTTATTTGTTTCCTCAAAACAAAAAATGAATTTTTAAATAAAATTGGTATTTATTTTCCAGTTAACACTTTAAACTTTATATCTTAGGCATTTTAAAACAAATTAAAAGTGAAAATTACAATATGCCCAAATGCTATTGGATAGTCCACAACTTAGGTATGAACTTAAGTATATCTTTGTACCTAAGAAGCTTTTCTTTCCTAATTGGCATTTCATTAATTGTCAACAGCAGTGAAAGCATTTGAAAAAAATTAGAGGACAGCCAAGTTGATTGGTACCTAATGAGTTTGACATGTGTAAAAATTTTAAAGTAAATACATTTTACTTGGTTATACAATAGTTTAGTAAAGTGTGATTTTTAATTTTATTTCTTCAACTTGGGTAAGCTATTGTTTTAGATATTTGTTCAAACACTGGTCTAATGTTAGTACAAAAGGATGTTTTAGTTGACAACATTTAACAGATTATACAGAGTAAAACAGATTATCTTCCATAATTATAAGTGACCTTCAGCCAATTAGTTGAAGGTCTTCAGAAAAGAGACTGTATTTGAAATTGTATTCCAAAATCCACTGGGACTGACAATCTTCCAAACAACATATTTCTGCTTTTCACCTTATCTGTTTTTTCTTTCCCTCCATACATGTTTGAATTGATATCTATATCTATCTATGTATATTTAGATAGATATGATAATATTACTCTAAATAATATGGGAGGTAAACACAGGATTATAGCCTCCCTTATACTTAATGATAGCAAAAGGAGGTATGTGACTTGGAATAGTGGAAGGAATTGTGGTCAGGTCACATGTTACTTGACAAGAAATAAACTGTAATCTGGGATGTTGCGATGACTCAGTCAGTAAAAGTGCTTGCCACCAACCCTGACAACCTCAGTTAGATCTCTGGGACCCAAATGGTGGATGAAGAGAATAAACTCTCAAAATTTGTACTCTGGCCTCTACAATAACACCATGGCTTATGTATTCCCCTGCACTCCACGATCAAAATTAAATGTGACAAGAAGATTTAGAGGAATATGCTTCAATAAGTACACTATTTTTTATTATGTAGTTATGTATTTAAAAATAAACCTATATGTTTATTACCCTAAAATACATTCAAAGTAATAATGAAATCAATCACCAAAGAAACCAGCGTTAAGAAACAGCTGAAGACTGATACACTAGTAGCTGACTCTGTGTTAATGAATGAACGATAGAGTTAAAATAAGAAAAGAAAAATTATATTTCAAAGACAGAAAGAGAGGAAGAGGTTTTACACACGGAAGTAATCTAGACTCAGTTCTGTGGGGTTGAGCAGCGAAGCATAAGCAACCTCCAAATGTAAGTTGCTTCCTGCATAGTTGTTTTCTCTTTCCTGTTTCCCTCCGGAGCATGGCTGAGCTATTGGCCAGCTCAGCCCCCAGGAAGGAAAGCTCAAGGCCTGGGTCAATGCATCCTGGTGTGTCCCAGATTGGAGGGTTAGGGTTAATATACTTTATCTGTGTTTTAAAACTGTTAGATACCTAAGATACCTTTTTTTCTGTTTTAGATATAACCACCTGAAATTTTATTTAAAATTAACTTATTAAAATAGTTTTCCAAATTTGTGAAAATAAAAATGTTAAAGATTAAAGTGTGTTGTAAAAGATTATTTAAAAAAATAAATATGTTTGTAGTTAAGTGAAAAATAATATAAAGATTATGTTTTTTTAAAGATTACTTCAATATTCCTAATTTTCTAAAATATTTTCTGAACTGATATGTTCTTAGTACCCTTTTACTAAGTAGACATTTAAAACTTATGATTAAAATGTTTTCCCATTGGACAGAACTTTTGATTTTTAGATAATCAATCATGGCTTTAACTATAAATATTTTTTTGAAAGAGTGATGCTCACTTAAAATATTCCTATTAAATTACATATTGATTTTAAAGTTGTTTTAATGAACAAATATCTAAATATATTTATAAAATTTTGTCTATTATATAAACAAATAATGCATAATATTATAAAATGCTTAACTTTGGTAATTAAAATTCATAATTAGTTAAAGTTTTCCTCAAAGGATAAAAACCCAGATGATTTTATCAATGTAAAAAAAAAGGCATCATATTGAAGACTCCATTCTGATTAAAAGATTAGGACTATGTTCATATTCTTCTAACTCACTCCTAGAAAGAAGTGAACTTTTTCACATTATCTGAGAGCACAGTCATGTAGACTTTGAAAATGCTGGATGATATTCATCTTCAACTCCAGTGAGAATCGAATAACCTGTGTAACTAAGCATTTCTCTCATATTTTGTTTCTTAAATATTTTTGTAATTAGGTTTTAAAATTTGATTATGATATCTAATATCCTACCTGGTAGGTTGTAGATGACAAAATAATATTAATCTTGATTTTAATGAAGGTATAAATGAAAATATTATGCTCTCTCATTTGGTCATGCCTTTTTGTTATGACTGTTTGTTTACCTAAACCCCTACCTCATTCAAAACTCAGGTTGGAAAGATTCACATTTGTCTTTATAAATACATACAAAGACACAAGTGTGTGTGTGTGTGTGTGTGTGTGTGTGTGTGTGTGTGTGTGTGTGTTCATTATTCAGTATCAATTGTATAAAACAAAAAAATCTAGTTTTTAACATTAATTCCATTTACTGAAGCTGGAGATCCCTAAAGATTTGAGTTAATTCTTCTTTTCCAAGTTATATAAAAGATATCAATAATAACACCCATGATGTTTTTATACCTGAAATATTGATGTTTCTTGATTTAATTTGTGTCTGAAATGTCATATAGTACAATTAGCAGGATTAAAAAATTAAACAGTATTTGTATTTACTAACAAAAACAAGAGACAGACAATGCTATAGTGACTTCTTCCAGAGTCATATTGTTAATCATTTACATATAATAAGACAATTCATAGAGTTCAAATATCTGTATAAATTGGGAGGGGGAGATATGTAATCAATCTAGTAAAATACGCTAATTTTGGTTATTTCTGAGATTTGTTTCATCTGTTACCTTCACTCCATTAGGCCAAGCTGTTTTCTTGATTACTTAATTTTAGGATTAGTAATCCTGTCACATGTAAATGTTATATCAGACTTAGATGTTTGGAACTATGTCCTCGTCCATGGTCACTAAAATGTCTCCAGAAAAAAAATATTAAAAATAAAAACTAATGTGATAATCCATCTCACTCCCACCTACATGGCTACCTGCAAGGAGACAAATGATAATAAATGTTGGGTAGAATGTGGAGAAAGAGGATTGCTTTACTCATCTGTTGATGTTAAGGTAAAGTTGTATAACTACTATGTAAACCATCAGGAGGTTCCTTAAAATGCTACAAATAAAACTGCCATGCAATTCAGCAATGCTACTTCTGGATATATACCCAAAAGACTGCATTTTAACACAGAGATACTTACATATCCATTCCTTTTTGCTCTTTTCACAGGAGCTAGGGAGTGGAATCATCTCTAAGTCTATCAGTGGATTAATGAATAAAGAAAGTACAGTACATATACACAATAGAATTTTATTCAACTGTAAAGAAAAATGAAATTAAAGTTTAAGGAAAATTGATAGAAATGAATATTCTCTCTTAAATGTTGATCCTAGCTTTTAATTATTATATTTGTATATTTAAGTTAAAATTAATGTCTGTAGAGTTAAGGAGACAATAAAATGTCAATGGTTGCATGTTAAGGGCAAGGAATAGTAAAACACATTTCATATGAAAATAAAAGGAGGAAATACTAGTGGGAAAATGTTTAGGAGAATATGGGGACCAGAGGATATAAGAAGTGGGAATTAAACAAAAGTAAGAATATATGGAACACTCTTTTAGTAATCTACTGTTTCTAAGACTCATTAGAAAACATATTTGTCCAAAAAAAGACATAAAATAATTCGAATGGAAATAGACTCTATTAAGCAAAGACTCAAGTCCACGATTTAAGACATATCACTACGAGCTGTTGGTGAAAGAGGACCCGGACACTTCCAAAACAACAGAAGCTATTGTCTTTGCTCTTGGTTACCCATCGGAACTGGATAGTAAGACTTTTTTGTTGACGATACCATGCTTTAGATGTAGAACATTGTAAAACTGAACTTGTACTGAGCTGGAAACTTATCTGTCAGCTAGCTTTCATATTGCCTGAAGGTTCTATACAAGCAGTTAAGGGTGACATTTTTGCCATCTTGTTCAGTCTTATGTCTAGTAAGAGGATGACTCACTGTTCTTGATGATTTTGAAATTGTTACTTCTAAAATATTCCAAACCCTAGTGTAACAAATAGAAAAAAAATGGTTAATTTATGGAGCAGTATATATGTACATGAATCTGTTGTGTTCCAAATATTCTATGTCTCTAGAAAAATCACGACTTTTAAATGAATAAAGGAATCAATAATTGGAGCAATGGAAGCTGAGCTTAATCTTTTTGTAATGCATATTCATTTATACTATGCAAGATGCTGGAGAAAACTCGAATGAAATGTCTACTTCAAAAGGCGGACATAATTTCACTTGTCATTCTGCTAGATGACCTAGTATTTCATCTCCTTTTTATGTCTCTGAAAAATGATCTCTAGCTGCTTTCTATCAATAGATAGCTTGATTCAAAAATGTCCCTTTGCTCACGCCTGTAATTACCCTATAAAAAATAGATGTTGAACTAGTGAGAATGGAAGCTAATTCTACGTGCTAATGAAGAGCAGAGATATAGAACGTAGTCTCTAGTTGACTGAATTGTGTTAATTTCTCCAATTTTTGTTATTTTCCTTGAAACTACATTGTTCTAAAGGTAGCTTAAAAATTTGTAAGCTTTACTGAATTAAAGGGGTTCACATTTTTCCTTATTCCTAATTAGGATACATCAATGGTACTATAGCTATTATAATGCTAATTATTGTAATGCTAACTAAATCAGTACCACAAATTAGATCCTCTAAAAGCAGTAGTACTAATAGTTTTCATTTTTGACTACTTAATATGGATTATTTCTTTTAATTGTCACAGTAATATTGTACAGTAGGTACTGTTGTTATTGCAAACCTATCATCCATATCACATTATTCTACTGCACATAGAACATTTACCCTAGAAGGCATTCCATTTTCTAAGGTTGCTATATTACAGGATGGTCCTTGGATGAAGGAATGTAGCCATGTCAGCATAAATCATCATCATTCCTGATGAGAAAACGTACAGTATTTACAGATATGGATTTTCCCTTTACACCTGAAAAGTCATACATCTTTTTTTCATACCTTTACCCTGTGAAGGAATAGTGCTTCAGCTCTTTCAAGTAGCCAAACAAAACAAGCCTTGTGGCTAGACAGCAAAGATATTTGTATGGTAACAAAAAGAAGTTTCCACAAAAAAGAAAAATACAACTGTAAAACAGTTACTGGATTCTCCCTTGTGACTATAGCTGAGTCCCAGGTAATGTATCACTTCTAAAATTGTACAAGCATTAAAAGATCTAGAAACAAATGTTATAAACTAATATAGCCAATTTCACTCACCCCCCTGCCCATGTGTGTGTATATGTGTGTGTGTGTGTGTGTGTGTGTGTGTGTGAATTTTACATTCTACTCTGTTAGTTACTGTTCTATGTTGTGAAGAGACAACATGATGAAGACAACTTATAAAAGAAAACATTTAATGAGAAACTTGCTTAGAATTTCAGACTTTTAGTTCATGGTCATCATGATGGCAGGCAGGCATGTTGCTGGGACATTTGTAGCTGAGAGCTACTTATTTATCTACAGACAGCATGTAGAGATAAAGGGTTTGAGAGAGACTGGGCCTAGTATGGGCTTTTGAAACTTCAAAGCCCATTCCCAGTTACATATACCTTCTCCAAAATGGCCACACTTCTTAATCCTTCCTAAACAATCCAACTGGGAACCAAACATTCACATTCAAATGTATGATTGGAGGGGTGGGGTGATCTTATTAAAACCACCACAATATCTGTGAAAGATTTTTCTTCTTGATTTTCTTTTAACAAATGAAAGGACACTAAGAATCACAGTGATCCTCTAAAATAAGAATTTGTAGTGTACGGGTCCAAAGTCTAGGACCAATCTAATTTGCATGAGATGCTAAGTATCTTTCTGGAAAACCAATTCAGTTTTATTTCAGTTATAGCAAGTGAATGTGGTATGGGATAACAAGCAAGTCATTAGCTAAGGACTAGAAGAAACAGTTTGAATTCTTAAATAACATTCCATTTCTTTTCCTGTGTCATATTTGCCATCAATGAGCATAAGAGGACTGAAAAAGTAGAATCTTGGGTTGGAAGGTGCATCAGTATGTGTGATGCTGTCTCCTGGACCACTGAGAAACTGGGAAAGTTGGCAAGCATGAGAAAGTTTGTGTTCCCTTCTCTTCCATGCTTCCTATCCTTTTCATCTCCTACTTCCAGTCTTTTTGTTAGGACCTTTGATCACTCCTTGGTGATCAGAGTGGTATAAATGTCCATGGTGGTATAAATTGTGCATTTCACAAGAGCACTGCATATAAGGAAGAGACCAGCCTCACTGAATGGATCAAATATTTGAACATATTTTACAGTTTTTTTTTGTGTGGTACCAAAGTATCATCTTTGAATCAACCTATTAACTTTTCTGGTGAGCCAACACAGCAGCATACTATTACAAGTGTGGTTGCTTCTTTTTGTTCTAGGGCTTTAAGGTGCGCTCTTAATTTGAAGTGTGTGATCTCTCAACTCGTTTTAATAGAATTTTCCCGTTAGCACTGCTTTCATTGTGTTCCATAAGTTTGGTTATGTTGTGGATTCATTTTCAATAAATCCTAGAAAGCTTTGATTTCTTTTTTTTATTTCTGATTGACCCAGTCCTCATTTAGAAGAGAATTATACAGTTTCCATGAATTTGTAGGCCTTGTGATGTTGCTGTTGCTGTTGAAGTCCAGCTTTAATCCATGGTGGTCTGATAGGTTGTAGGGGATTTATTTCAATGTTCCTGTATCTATTGAGAATTGCTTTGTGGCCTAGGATGTGTTCGATTTTAGAGAAGCTTCCCTGATGTGGTTAGAAAAGATATATTCTTTTCTGTGAGGGTGAAATGTTCTATAAATATCAGTTAGGTCCATTTGCTTTATAACATCTGTTAGCTCTAGCATTTTTTTGTTTAGTTTTTGTCTGGATGGTGTGTCAGTTGGTGAGAGTGGGGTATTGAAATCTCCCACTATCAGTGTTTACGGGTCAATGTGTGTCTTTAGCTTTAGTAATATGTCTTTCACAAATGAGGGAGCCCTTTTGTTAGGAGTATAGATGTTAGGAATTGAAATTCCATCTTGGTGGATTTTTCCTTTGATGAGTATGAAGTGTCCTTCCCTATCTCTTTGGATTAATTTAGGTTTGAAGTCTATTTTGTTAGATATTAGAATAGCTACACCAACTTGCTTTTTAGGTCCATTTGCCTGATAAATCTTTTCTGAAGCTTTACTCTGAAGTATTGTTTATCTTTGATGTTGAGGTGTCTTTCTTGTATGTGGCCAAAAGATGGATTCATTTTTCACATCCATTCTGTTAGTCTGTGTCTTTTTCTTGGGGAATTGAGACAATTAATATTAGGGATATCAATGACCAATGATTGTTAGGTTCTGTTATTTTGTAGTTGTTTTTGGTTGAGGTGTGTGTGTATGTTATGTGTTTTCCTTCTATTGATTATGATGGCGAGATTGCTTCTTGTGTTGTTCCTGAGTTAACCTCTTTGGGTAGGAGTTTTACTTCTAGTACTTTCTTTAGGGCAGGTTTTGTAGATAGATATTGTTTGAAATTTGATTTATCCTGAAATATTTTGTTTTCTCTGTCTATGGTTATTGAAAGCTTTTCTGGGTATGGTAGTCTGGACTGGTATCTGTGGTCCCTTAGATTGATTATGCTAGCCTGGTAAAGAAGTACTTGTAGGTTCTCCTCCAAGATCCATGTCTTCACTAGCCCTTGGACTTCGCTAGCCCTGGCTAAGTTACAAGTACTACACATGGTTTCTTTCCTGTTCAGTTGGTCCTACATTTATTTATATACCTTTTTGTAGTTGTCAAGATATGCATTCCTCTTACTTCACCAGTAGGGTTGTTGTAGCACACTGGTTGTGGCTATCCAATACCAAACAGTAAGCACTAAAAACATATACGTGTGAGTAACATTATACCAACTAAGTAAGTTGTATTTATATATTTAGGAATGTCTGTCTGTCTGTCTATCTATCTATCTATCATCTATCTATACATATGTATATATCTTAACAATTAAAAAAAAAGGCCATGAATTTGAAGCAAAACAAGGGCAGGGAGAAGCTTTGGAGGGAGGAAAGGGAAAGAGAAACAATATAATTATATTATAATCTCAAAAAATATTTATATTATTTTTAAATTGTGTGCATGTGCCTATATGTGGATATGTGCACTTGTGTTTGTGAACAGGTGCCTGCAGAATCCCAGAAGCATCAGAACTCTAGAACAGGAGTTGTAGATAGTTGCAAATCACCAGACATGAATGTTAGGAACCAAATTTTGATCCCCTATAAGAGCAATATATACTTTTAACAGCTAAGCTGTTTCTCTAGCCTCTGCTTTAGAACATTCTTAGGAAAATATCTACAGTCATGGTTATACAAACATGCAGGTATGAAGGTATTAGTGAATACATGTGATACAATATACTTCATTACAGTTCCTCTACAAAGAAAATTAATACCTTAATAATTTGCATAGTTTTTATCTGAACAATCTATGATAAGAAATGTTTATTATGGAAAATGAAGTGCAGGCTTTGATAGTTATGAAAATATATTATATATATATCTTAGTTTTATTTATCATACATTGTTTACTTTCCCCAAAATATCTAAAGGAATGCATATACAACAGACATTGTGTTTTCTGTTTTTGTTTTTGTTTTTTCAAGACAGAGTTTCCCTGCTGTAACTCTAACTGTCCTGAACTCACACTTGAACTCACAGAGATCCACCTGCTGTTGTCTCCCAAGTGGTATTAAAGGTGTGTGCTAGTACCTCCTGGTTCATTTGTTTTAAATAACAAACCATGCCATATGGATAAGACATAATTTTAAACCTTTCACAGATAATAGTGGAAGGGGACTACAGCTGAAATAGTCACAGGTTCTAAGTAAAGTATAATACTGTAAACATCCCTATGTTTATTAATAGAAATAAATACACAGGCAGGCAATGGGTGAGGCAAGGACTTTATAACGGTAAAACCTAGAGTTAAGGACTGGATATAAATTACATTACTAATGAATGGAAATTTAACCCTTAGCAGTAATAGAATTATTTATTGAAGTTCTATCCTGTAAAACTGAATCAAATACTGAAACTTAAAGCTGAAAACTACATAGCAGTATAAAAACCTGGGCCTTGGCAAATTTACAAACCTTACTTCATTAACTGTTTTGTCCTTGACTATCTTTTAGATATTGACCTAGTCCATTAATTTCCCCAGACACAAATTTCTTTTGTTTATGTAATGGGGGAAGTTCCATATATTTAATGTTTATTGCAGTAATTAAATGAAATAATGCATATAAAACACTGTATAAAATATTTAATGAACTGTAGGTAGCATTATATATAATGAATGCAAGTAACTGTCATCTCAAGCAGTTGAAGCAGTAGACAAAGAGATGAGGATGCTCTTCAGCCTTGTTGAATATGGATATGTATTGTCAGTTAGCTTGGGGAGATGTTAGAATGAGTTACTTTTCTGTTGCCACTATGAGACACCATGACCAAGGCAACTTATTGAAGGAAATGATTTGTTGAAGTGGCATTCGATTGTTTAATATGAGTCCATCATGTTTGAATTTTTTCAATGCTTTTTATTAATTACAAGCAGATGTTAGTTCTCAGGGATTCAATACCTGGGCGGCTAGGTAGAGACTTCATTCCATCTTTTCCCCTCCTGCTTCTCCTCCTGCCTTTTCTTCTGCTTCTCCTCCCTGCTCCTATCCTGGGTGCTTTTTCATTCCAAATCCTCTCTGTCTCCACCCAGCCTTCCAATATACAAATGAATGGAGCTTAACCTTCATCTGCCTTAAGGTCCTATTCATATGTGGAACTGGGTAGCCACTCTATTATTTACTGGTAGGAAGCAAATCCTTTATGTGCTTCAAGGACAGCTTACTGGAATATTATCCATAACTATAAAATCTTCCACAACAATGATTATTTTGTGTTTATAGTTCCAGAGAGAAAAGAGTCCATCATCATCATGGCAGGGAAGTATGGAAGCAACAGCCAGGCATGGTGGCAGGAACAATTGAGAACTCACATCTTAAATTACAAACAGGAAACAGCAACTCAAAATGGCCAGAGTCTTTGAAACATTAAAGCCTGTCTCCAGTGGCATACTTCCTCCGTCAAGGCCACATTTCCTAACCCTCCTCACGCAGAAACCAACTGCAGACCAAATATTTAAATTCCTGAGACTGAAAGGACAAGACCAAAGTAGCCAAACTTTGGCTTCTAAGAGCACCAAAATTGTGTAGGCCCAAGTCAGGGGCAATGTGACTCAGAACAGTTCCCAAAATTGAAGTAATAAAAACAATTTCTGTAAGAAAAACAATTTCTAAGGCAAACAAGATATGAACTGCTGACTAATGGCCTTGGGCTAAGGGTCTCCCCCACCCACATTGACTAAGACCCTGAAGTTTACATTTTCTAGTGCCTGCGACCTTGCTATATGCCAGCACCAATCAGTTTAAAGGTTAATACTCACATCACTATAGACTCATGCCTGATAATCTGTTCCTATGCTCTGTGTTTGAAAAACACAAATAAATCATATTCAGAATGTGCTAATTTGTCACTCCCACCTGCCTTGCTTGAGGCATCTGTGGGAGCAGACCCCAACGCATTGGAAATAAACCTTCTGCTTTTGCATCAATCTTGAGTCCTGGTGATTTCTCAGGGGTCTCCTTCTGTCTGTCCCTAACAATATTTATGGGGGGACATGTTGTGCAAACTACCAAAGAGAATGAGGCTCAGGTTGGCAGAGACAATAGTCAAGACCCTTCTATTTCATATTTTAAAGCTTGGGTTTCATTTGATAGGCATTAACCTTTATTATTATTAACATTATTCCTAAACATTAACATTATTCCTAAAAAGGAAATAATTTCTTTTACATTTTATATGAATGCCTGAATATTACTTCATGCAGTTATAGTACAGTGAAGATAATCCTCATCTTAAAAATAATAAATGTTCATTGTAGGAAATTTAGAAATCACATGAATTATTTAGAATTAAAAAAAAGCTAGACACAGTCCCCATGACTTAACAAAATTAAGTATTTCAATATAATGCCTAACTGATTTTTACAGTATATAGTTTTCTTAAAACCAAGTTTACAGGAAAATATTTTCTGTATTACGTATATAGATTCATTTTCTAAAGACCTTAGTTATCTGTATAATAAGGTATGATATAGTTTAAGTAATACATTATTGGATATTTTCATTGCTGCTGTTTTTTACTACTATTACAATGAGCATATGTTTCACACAATTGCTATACATATGTAAATATAAGTTCATTGATAAGTGTGTTATCAGTGTTTGATTCACAGTGCCAAATTTCTTGCTAATTAAGCATTTTGTACTATATGCTCCTCTTTCATTTTATATTTATTATTTTTAAATTTATCATTAATGTTTTGACCATTGGGTGTAGAGTCACAGTCCTTTAAAAATTATCCATGATTTCAGTTTTTGACACTAATTTGGAATTAGAGTTAAATATTAAAAGAATTGAATCTAAGGTGGGTGGTGGTGGCACATGTCTTTAATCCTAGCACTTGGGAGGCAGAGGCAGGCAGATCTCTGTGAGTTTGAGGCCAGTCTGGTCTACAGAGTGAGTTCCAGGAAAGCCAGAGTTACAACAAATACACTCTTACTAGAAAAAAAAAAAAAAACAACAAACAAAAAAAAGATCTAGTCTGAAAAAAAATCTAGAGTTAAGTATTAGGCTGGAGAATTCCTGACCAATAATCCTATTAAAGTGAACAATTAGAAATAAAAATATATATGAAAATAACTAGAAAAATAATATGCTAAAGAAGAATATGTTTGTTGTTATTAAAGCACACAAGTAAGAAAAAATTTTACATTTCATTAGTTAGCTGTCTTGTTCCTGTAACAAAATAACTAACAAAATTAAAAGAAGGGTTTATTTTGGTTCTCAATTCAAGCGTACAATCCATCATGATTGAGGACTCATGGCAGTGGCTGCTTGAGACAGCTGCTTATGATGCATCCACAATCAGAAGGCAGAGAGAGATGAATGTTATTGTCCAGCCTCAGCTTCCTTTATCCTTCTTATTCAGTCTAGGATAGTAGCTTATAGAATGCTGTCACACCCATTTAGAATGATTCTTTTTTCTCTCAATTATCCTAATCTAGAAAGTTTCTCAAAGACTTGCTCAGAGATTTCTTACCATGGTGACTATAAATCTCATCAATTTGACAATCACGATTTACCATCACAAATCTATTTTTCCACAAGAAAAACATATGACCGTTTATATAACCCAGGTTCAATTGATTCTCTAAGGACAGCTGATAAGTAGCTGTTAACTTAATTCTCTTTTGTTAGATAGAACTAGAGAGTTTTTTTTTTTTTTCTCTTGTTGGGGACCAGGATGTAGACAGACCCGAAGAAAATTATTATGACTAGCACATTGTAAAACTGAAAAATCAAGCATGCTGTTCTTGTTTTTTTTTGTGTGTTTTACTTCTGTGAGTGTTTGGCCTGCACGTATATATGTGTACCAAGTGGATGCTTGCTGCCCACAGATATTAGAAGAGGGGGTCAGATACTCTGGAACTGGAGTTCAGGATGGTTGGGAGACACTATGTTGATCTTCTGAAAGATCAACAAATGCTGCTAACTGCTGAGCCATATCTTTTGCCCAAGCAAGTTTGTAGCCATAGATTTATGAGAGGTAGCCATAGACATTGATTCAGGGGAAACACAGTTTATTCTTTGTCTAATTAAATCATTGACCTTGGTCCTAGAGCCCTGGAGCTTTTTGCCTCTGAAAAATCTAGTCTTAATTCTTGAATTGGAAGGCTTCAGATTTCATACAATCTAGAAGATATAAACTACTAGCCCAAACCTAAAAGGCTAGTCTTAGCCTCCATACAACCTAATAAATCTCTGAGACCTAAAACTTACTAAGCCACTCTGACTAGCTCCTTCTGAACTCTAAGTCTTCTGGTTCTGGCTCAAATTCTTTTCAATACTGCCTAGTTCAAACTGACCATCTGTGCCAGCTTTCTGTTTCTGACTCAACTCCTATGATTCTGGTAAACTCTAGCTGACTCAGACTGAACTGAACTGCTTGGCTTCAAACTGAATCGAATCATTCTTCCTGTATGATACTGACTTCTGCTGAGCTCTGCTGTATCTCTTTGTCTCTCCCTGAACTCTCACTGCTCCATACTGCCAGCTGTAACTGACTCTGCTGCAACTTACTCTGTAACTCACTCTGTAACTGACTGCTCTGAGCAGAGACTCTACCTTTTTCTCATGAGAGTTGAGCATGTCCTTATTCTGACTCACACTGCTAATTCTTCCTCAGTCACTTTGCCTGTCCTTCACTCTGCCTCAACTCAGATATCACTTTCTGTCTGACACTGACTCCTGAGCTCTGCTTACTCTCTGCTTCCATACTATTTCTGTCTTAGGGATTAAAGGTGTGGACCACCACTGCTTTCTGAATACTGAGATTAAAGGTGTGTCTACTTTCCATCCAGACCACTCAGGTCTCTGAATGTAGAGCCCTGGAATGTAAAGCCCTGGAATGTAGACCCTCACTTTCACTCAGACCTATTCCTTTTCACATGGTATTTTTAAATGTTGAGGTAAATATCCCCAACATAACTGAATGCTGAAAATGGTTGCGTCAACAAAGATAAATTTGGGAAAGAGAAAGAAACAGAAGACTGTTGCATTTCTTTCTAATAATTGAATATTAGTTGATATTATAAGTTATGCTTCCAATATATAAAATGATGAAACAAATTAAAAATATACCTAGCCAACCTAATGCTTATTAGCAGAGTCACTCCAAAAAAAAAAAAAAAAAAAAACACTTAAAAACTGAATGTTGGAAAATTGTGGTAGATACTCAAGAATTGTACATAGAATTACCATGTTCTTTAGCATTCCAATTCCTCAAAGATATCTGGATGATTTAGAAGCTGGTTTTCAAAGACATATTTGTATCTTTCTGTCCAAATCAGTATCATTCAAAATAGCTGAAAGGTGGATGACAAGTTTTCCATTTCTTAGTAAATTTATACAAAGTTTGTACACGCAAGCAATGAAATTTCACTCACTTTGAAGAAGGAAGAAATTTTTGACACATCCTAAAGTATGTATCATATTTGGTGATACTATGTTAAATGAAATAAATCAGCTAGGAGCTACAAATTCAGTGCAATTGCATTTATGTGTAGTACTTAGAACAGTCAAATTCATGAAAGTCAGAAGACTCAATGATATTTTCTGTGGCTGAAAGAAGGGCAGAACAGAAATCTGTCAAGTAATAGATGTAGTTCCAGTTTATCACAATGAAAAATATTTCTGGGTTTTGATTGTATCACCATATTAATAAGCTTAATTCTGTTTCACTGGGCATTTAAAACAGGGTAATATCAAATTTGATACTGTGTCTACTTTGCCACAATTAATAATAAAATGCATATATCTACATAATTCAAATACAAATATTTGACTCAGAAAATTTTTTGTTAGTATCAAATAAATAATAAATTTTTACTTATACAGAGTACATACAAGTTGGATCTAAAGCTTCAAGTTTCCAATATGAAATCAGAAAAGGTAGTAATATTTGCCACAGAGGAAGAAATAATGATGCTCTGTGGGGGTCGGGACCCTCACCCTGGGCCTAAGATTCAGGTCCCTTTTATAGAAAAAGACCAAAGCAGCCAACTTTAGTCAGGCTTCTAAGAGAACCAAAATTGTATAGGCCCAAGTCAGGGGCAGTGTGACCCAGAACAGTTCCCAGAGTTAAAGAAAAACAATTTCTGTAAGAAAAACACTTTCTAAGACAAATAAGACGGCCTTGGGCTAAAAGAGTTTCCCCACATAGACAGCCTATGGCCTCGGGCTAAGGGTCTTCCCCCCACCCACATAGACTAAGACCCTAAAGTTTACATTTTCTAGGAGCCCACAACCTTGCTATATGCCAGCACCAATTAGTTTGAAGGTTAATTGGCCCTAACCTATCAAAATGGAAAAACAATTTGGGGACCAATCAACTTGTACTAACTCGGTTTGTGCCCAGCAACTGTCTAAATGGTGCATAAAAAGGCTCACTTTGTGTTCTTCTGGCCGCTTCTATCCTGCGTGTTAGAACGGTCCCAGTGCAGTGGAATAAATCCTCTTGCTATTTGCATCGATATCCTGTCTGTGAGTCTCTGTGGGGGTGTGGCGTCCCGGTTTGGGCCTTGGGGGTCCAACAGCTCAACTGATAGAGGAATGAAACAATGTCTTTTTCTTTTATCTAAAGAACAGAAAATTAAGACAACTTTATGATACCAATTGGAAAAATTGAAAATAATAATGATAAGCTCTTGGGAGTATAGGAAGTAATTAATATACTTTCCCTATTGTGAGCACTATAAGTTGTAAAGGACATTTGTAAACAATTTGGGGACCTCTAACAAAACACCTAAAATATAGGCATAGTCTGTCATGGTAATTTTATTAGTAAGATCACAACACCTTTAGGACATCAGTCTGTCTTCCAATAGGGCTTGTAAATATGTCAATTAGAATACTGTTTATTGCACCAAAAAGTAATACCATAAATATCCACCAGAAAAATAGATTTAGCTACAAGTCATACACTTGTTTTTGGATATTACTCAAATAATAAATACAGAATATGCTGGAAATGACAGAAATTGAAAATGCTATAAGATCCAACAAGGAGATGGATTGACAATTAAATCCATGTTATTGGATGTTGGAAAGGAATTAACTACACCTGTGAAAGCATGGATGAATCTACAGATAATCTTGGTAAGTGAAAAATCTGGATACAAAAGATTACATAGAGAATGATAAAATTTCATGATGTTGATTAACATGCTAAACTAATTTATAGTGAACGTAAAATATAGTAATAGTTGTCTTCTGGGGATGACTAGGAAGCTGAATGCAACAACTTACTCTGGTATCAGAAATATTTTATATCATGTTCCTTACATGAATGTTTGTCCTTGTCAAAATGCATTGAACTTTTAAAAATGTGTGTATTTCATTCTATATAAATTATATTTCAGTACTAAGAATTTATAAAAATAATGTTTACATTAATTCTCAGTGCTGAAATGGGACTTGAAATATATGCACAGACCAATTCTATATCTCTGTAGTCATACATACTAGGACACATCTACTAACACTTTAGTGAGCAGCAGCTACAACACACTTGAATGTGTTGTCCTCACATACTTTTTTTTATATTAAATGAATCCTAAAATGAGCGTGTAATACATTGTGGTAAAAATAGCTAAACATGTATTTGTAGGATATGAACTTGGAAATGTCTTATGGTAAGCTCTTATGTCAGAGACCATAAACCACATACTTCACTGATTCCTTAGCTCTCTGGATTCCTGAGATAAAGGAAAATGAAATAACATTCAGTCCACATTATTACTGGAACCTTAATTAAATATTTGCATCCATAAAATTGTGCTTTTCTCCATTGGCACTTACCCCAGAAAACTGGATTTTGGAGTGCAAGCCCATCAAACTGTCCCTTTATCCTTTGTTTCAAATAACATTTTAAAAACTCACCCTTCCATATGGTCTGTGTGTTGCTAATGCATTAGCTCTTCCTGCCCTTTCTACTGGGATGCTCTTGGGTTAAGTATGTTCATTCATGAATAACTGCATAATTATAATTTTGTTATTTGCAGAGTCCTGGCAGTATACCCAGACCTATAAGCAAAGACATGCTTGCTGACTGAAGGCTTACTGTATAACAAAAGACAACTCACTGAGTATAAAGGTACATGCTTGGAGCAATGAAGGATTTCTCCATGGTACTTCAAACATAGTATGTTGTGCCAAGTGGTTTTGCAAAATGGACTGAGCTACTGTGATCAATATTGCTTTTACAATTTAATTTTTTTTTTCTTGGCACTCTATAGTGACTTGATGATCTTTTTTTTTTAACTAAAATGGAATTAGCATTTGAAAATAGCTTTTAAATATGGAAAAATTGATGCATCAGTAATTTGATATTAATCCTATTTTGTAGCTTCACAGAAATTCTTTGTCTACAACAACTGTCTAAAGATAATGTAACCTACTTTAGGAAATTCAAAAAGCCAGAGACTATACCATCTTTAGTTTTAGACAATCAGTGCCTGTTAACTGAATGTTAGGAATTTATAAGGACATGTGCATTGATGAAAAGATTTATAATGCATTTTGATTATGTAACTAGAACAAATTAATACTGATATTTGTAGAGGAGCATTTAATCTTTTATCATATTTAAAGGGTTGTGTGATAGCTAGGAAGGAATGAAATCCAAGGGCCTGTATGAAGGGATCACAATTAAAGGCCTATGTGATCCCAATAGAATGCAGAAAGAATGTTAGTCAAAAGAATCCTAACCTCTGTTTGCGCTAATGGTAGGTAATAGGGATTTCTGTGGTTAAAGGTATGTAATACACCTTTTATTCCAACAGTAGTGTTCTAAACGGAAGTAGTTAGATTAGAAGTAGGTTACAGCTCTCAGTTCATGGTTACAGAAAGAGAACATGCCTTTAATCCAGACTCTGAGATTGATTCAGAGTGAAGAGCAGAGTGAAGACTGAGATTGAATCACAATGAAGACAAGCCTAACTCTCAGGATATAAAATAAGGCTCTCTGTTCACAGACAGGGAGTTCAGAGAGACACAGAGGTAGTATGAGTCAGTCTGAGGCAGAGACACAGAGGCAGAAGTAGTCAGTATCAGATGGGAAGAGAGTGAGTTAGTTTGCAGCGGAGCAGAGCAGTTCAGTCAGAGATATTGCAGGAGTTAGCCAGAATCAGAAGGTTCAATCAGAAACACTCAGACTGCTCACAAGGTCAGTTTGAACCAGCAGCTAGGAAAAGATTTTGAGTAAGAACAGCGAGTTAGTTGAATCAGCCAACCAGAAGAGTTAGTTTAGTACAGCTCTGAGTTCAGAAGGAGGTAGTCAGAGAAGGTTAGTCTCAGGGGCTGAGGCTGTATCTTGGAGATTATATTGTACAAAGCCTAAAACCCTCTAAGGACCTGGGATTGAATTAGCTAAAGAATAAACTGCCTTTTGCCATGAATCTATATCTACATTTGTATATCAATGGCTACAGTTATTAGCAGACATTTGAAATTTCATCCTTGAATAACAAATTTGACCTATTTCATGTGCATAGATTCAATGCTTATATATATAAACATAATGCAACCATTATTTTGAGATTGAAGTTTAATTTATTTATTAATTTTACATACCTTATACTTTACTGAAAGTTTTTACTCTTTTTAAATAGAGAAAGATTCTGTAATCTGATTACATCCAGCCATCAGCCCTTCTGGGTAACCTCTCAGTTGCCTTATTATTTTAGACAGTTTCTAAGTATCATTATAGCAATATGGTTACCAATTCAGCAGGCTTTTGCTCAGAATCCTGCTAGATCAGGGGAGTTAAGATGAGAAATAAAGAAATAAATTGCTGTTGCTGCCTAATAATAGTTTATTTCTTTGCCTTCTTTTATAATTCAAATGTATTTGACTGATCAGGAAAATTCAAGCTGCATGCCTGGAACAGTAGGGAGGATGTATTTGCCTAGTGTCCCTGAAAGGGCACCATGTGGATAGCGTGCAATACTCTGCTACTCTGATACCATTTGTCACTTGATTTCTGCTTTGTAGTTGTAACTACTGTTTTCAGGCCTGGCAATCCTTGTGTCTCAGACTCTGCTTCACAGATTTTTGAGAAGCCTTTTTCAAAATGAGTCACCTCTGATTGCAACACAGCAGTATGTCTCTTACTTGTTGTTTCACAGTGACCCATGATTCTTCCGACTTTAGAATATTTTTCCCTTTTGGAAAGATATACCCTCTCCCTTTTATTGTTTAAAATTATTTGTGTGAACTTTCCATAGTAAGCTAGTAGAATTAATAAACAAAATGGCAACTTAATATTTACTATCATTATCTATCTTATGGATTGCCATCATACGAATGGGCATGCTGGTTTTGTTTCAATACTTCAATAGAAAAGGAATCTCTTCAAATTTTTTATCAATCAAGATGCAACTTTCATTTTTTTCAATGCATTATGACTTTGGTCTTTGAAGTTTATAGGCTGCCATGGTAATATAATGACTCTGAAAGGTTGTTTTAGAAAGTGTTTATATTTGTTACTGCTCAATTGATTGAAAGCGTATTATTTACTGAAAAATATGGTAGAAATTAGTGCACTTATTTATAAAGGACCATTATAAAGAATACATTGAATTAGCAATTATTTAAATTGAAATTTATATGGTGCTTCAAAGACATGCAGTTTAAGATATAAATCTACTTCTACATGCCATTTATTATTGTTTCTTTACTTGTATAATGGCTATTAGAAAAAAAAACCTTTATCTTCCAACATTGTTTATATTTTCTGGGTTCCTGGACTGCTATTACTGCTTATTTGAATAATTAGAGATGGAAAATCCTAAAATATGAATTAAATCAATTTCTAAAATTTATTTCAAAATAACTGAATATTTTTACAAAATGAGGGATGTGAATATAGTATATGTATATATTTATAAATATATATATGTATATATATTTATATATATATACAAATATGTATCACTCTTAAGAATTCTTTGTTTTCTATTATTTGTGAAACAATTGTGTAGGCTTACCTTCAAAAGAAATGTAGTTTCAGATTCTCACTTAATCAAAATTATTATGTGTTGAATACATATTTCAAGATGAAATGTTAAAAGACCTAACAATGCAATCCATTTATCTATGATAGAATAATCTCAGTTTTCATCAGGTTATATTGATACTTCATGCCCAGAGTTTTCTACAGATCTATGTGTCTAAGTGACTAACATTTGATTCCTTAATTATAAGCTTTAGTTACTCTTATGGGAATATTCTTGAAAGAATTATACAAAATGAAGTGTATGTAGTTCTTTGTGTAGGGTTGAAGTATTATCTGCTTTCTCCATTCTCAAGCACGTGTATTTTAGTTGTCCTTATTCAGCTTATAATTACATCAAGTGGTCATTCCTGAAAGCACACATAATAGTAACATTATATAGATTGAATAGATTATAGTTATGTATTTAGGAATGTACATGTGTGTATAAATATATATGAATACATGTGTGTGAATGACCATATACATATATGTGTGTAACCACAGTTAATGAAAAAAAAGTATGCAGGGGTATATAGGAAGGTTTGCAGGAGAAAATAGAAGGAAGATTATGTGATTACCTTATAATTCTCAAAATTAAAAGAAATAATAATAAAAAGGAATATACTCCTGTGTTCCATTTTTATTTTTGAATTACATATTTAATTTATTATTTTGCTGAAGATTCCATTAATGGCTGGTGAAATGTTTATGTCATTTCACTGAAACCAACACCTATAACAGCCTAGACGAGTCTTGTTTAATGTGACAGTTATAAAATGAATTCTTCTTACAATCCTTTTCTTCATTTTCTTCATCAACATTTTTCTATTTAATGTAGACATATTATTTCTTCCCAGATTAATTGCAGGTCACTTGTCATCTTCAAGACAGTAGACAATAACCAAAATATTTGAGATCCAAGTTGCCAAAAGTAACTCCTCTTTCATGTTTTATGGAGTCTCATTTAGAATGCATATCATGTCCACAGGCATTTTGCTAATAATTCTCATAGGAAGCACTGAAGTTAGGTAGGCTACTTCCTAGCATATAATGTGTAAACATTTGGTTCCTTGGGACAACCTGACATCATTTTCTGCCCCTTTCTCTTCATGTCAAACTTCCCTTTTCTTAATTCTATTCCCTCAGGTCTCTGTAAGATAATCTAATTATCTAAATCAAGCTAAGATTGTAATGGCTAATAATAGCTTAATGTGTTATGCTTCTCGGATAATATTTGCCTTTTAATAAATCACTTAATGTATTAACCCAAAGGAGTAAGACTATGGGAACTTTAGCAATGATCAATGTGGAAAATAGAGAGAGAATATTACAGCTGAATTTGATCTTAGAAATACCCTTTTAAAAGCTCATTGATCCAAAAAATATGAAGTGATAGTCAGAGACAAAAAGTCACATTCCCATGATTATAATTGTTTAGTGGAAAATCAAAGATTAGATTTCTGTTCTTCTAATTCTCAGTTCAGAGTTCTTGCACCTCACCACAATGGAAGCAGAAACCTTTTTGGTAATAATCAAATTGTTGCATCAAAAAGCAAGAGTTCTATAAACTTGATAACTATAATAATTTTCAGTATATTTTGAAGTCATTTCTACTGTCTAAACTTAGAAAAATCCTAGAACATTGATTGAAACTTTTTAAAAATGCAATTAGGATTTACTAAATATAATTCTCATGTTCCCCTGATGCTAGCTGATATGTAAAAATAATTTAAATATAATTTCAGAAAGAGAATCAAAGTAACTTTAATTTTAGCATATACTTCTGTGAACACATGCCCTCTTATTTTAGATAATGGCATGTACCCTGTGGAGTTTTGGCTCACTGTGAAAAGTCTTGTGTTATATGTACTTAAGGAAGTTTAATTTTGTGTATGAATAAAGCAAATATATTATCTGATTTTATGCTCTCAAAGCCTGCATCCTTTTAAAAGAACATGTGATTTCTAATCACATAGTCTCATTATTTCAAAAACAAGCCCCCTCTTCTTTTAAGAAAGTGTTACAGTTAGATCGGTGTTTTATTTTAATTAACTAATTTTTTTTGTTACAGAGTATTCACTGTATATACCAGCTTGGCCTGGAACATCCTATGTGTACCAGGCTGACCTTGAACTTGAAGAGATCTACCCGATTCCTGAATGCTGGTATTAAAGGTTGAAATTACCATGTTCAGATTTTTTAAATTTTATTGATCACTATCCAACATTTTCCAGGAGAACTTTCCATCTAGTTCATAAAACACTATGAAATTGTAAGAGATTACTCAGTGGATACAAGTATGCATCCTCATTTAAATAGAAATGGCTACATGTTATTAGTAAAGTTAATTTCAAGTATGAGACCTGACATTAATCCTATGAAATCATAAGTAATAATGGATTCATCATTTTAATTTTAATCATTATCTTTATGACTTCTCATGACTCAAAGTATATATGAATTATTTATAAAGCATTTTTATTCATTCCCAAATATTATTGAAACATGGAATGCTTCACAGAAACTGTTAATTTTGATTATCATTTACTTTATAAAATTTGAAAATCACAACATATGAAATGTTTTTTTTTTGCCTGAGATTTCCTGGGGATATCAGTGTAGGAAAATTATGAGTATAGTTGATACATACAGAGCCATGGCTATTTATTGCTGTGTACCTAAAAATTTAGTCGCTTCTCTGTTGCTTTTACAACAAAAATTCTCATTATTTCACATATTGTTGTATATCAAGAATTTTAACAAGATATAGCTATTTATTATATTGGTATTTATCAAGACATTTTTCAGAATGTGGCTAATTAAATAATATTTTATTTCTTATGATGACATTGAGATCATTTGGTGATTTTCAACTGATGGCTCATTTGATCTAGAAGATCTATGATAAATTTGACCACAAGCCTGACTGATCTGTGGAAATAATTGGACTTGACTGAGCTCTTTTCTGTCTCCATGTAGTGTTAACATCTTCCCAATATCAAAATCAAACTTTTAAATGGCCATAATAGACCAATTAAACTGAGGGACAAAGTATTGAGGAAAAGAAGCAATGCTGTTTAAAGATACAGGACTCTTCATAGAGCACACCTATTTCAGGGGCTGACTTAGGGTGGTTCATATCAACAGTTGATGAATTTTCCCAGACTCAGGAACACCTTTCCAAAGTGAGTGGGCTAGAACATCCATTTTGGATCCCATGTCTAGTTACAAGCCATTCTGCAAAACTTCCAAAGAAAAAGCATCCTTTCCTCAAGCCTATTCTTTTCAGCACTTAGTAACTCAATACACAACAGACTGGGAGAGTTTCTATCAGAGACTGTTGCTGATTTTCAAACTCCTACTAAAATTTCTACAATGTTTGACATCAATTAGTTACAAACTCCCTGTGATGAATGAAACCATTCTCAATGCTGACCTTCAAAATTCATGTGATGGTGCAGAGCTCAAAAAGTCAGTGTCCTATGAAACAGGCATAAATTTGTGTTTTGTAAACTTGGAGAATGACATTTCATCAGGTCTGCACTTATTGATTAATTTGAGCAATTACAAGAACGTGTAAGACTCATGAGGGAAGGGCTATGGACTCCCATTTCACAATGTGGTTCCTTTCAAAATATTTGTAGTTATTAGTAATCTGTTAGTGTTACCAATTAGTTGTAAGATAGCAGTATTCTTACATACCTAGGGTCTTTAATGCCAGATATACGCTTTTAATGCACATGACTGCATTTGTCAATGTATGGAAATGGCTACAAATAGAACATGGCTATGCATGACTTCTTGCTTTAAATATATCTTTCTTTATGATTCCATTTGTAGTGAAGTTCTGAATATTCCCCTAATATATATGTGATATGATATTTTAATTACCAGAATTATATCTTGAAATATACTCAGAAACTTTCCTCCCTTCTTTCATCTCCTCTCTTCTTTCTACGACGCCCTCTCCCCTCTCTTCTCCTCTCTTCTCATTTCCTTTCTTCCCCTCTTCTCTCTTCTCCCCCCTTCTCTGTTCTCCCTTGCCGTATCTTCTCTAGTCTCCTCCTTTCTGATCCTACCCTCTCTCTTCTCCTCTAGTTCACTCCACTCTTTTCCCTTCTTCTACTCTTTTCTCTTTTCTTTTGGTTTCCTTCCCTTTTTTTCTTTTTCTTTTTTCCTCTGGTCCCCTCCCTTCCCCTCTCTTCTCTTGTCTCTGACTTTCCCATCCACTGCCTCCTCTCCTCCTCCATCTTTTATACCCCTTCCTTCCATTATTTTTCATGATACTTGGGATTCAATCTAGGGTTTTGTTTTGTTCTTGCTTCTCAATGAGCTAAGTGTTCTTGTTTCTGGCTAAAATGAGATGTTGTTCTTGCTTCTGGCTCAGCTGAGGTGTTCTTCATGCTTCTTCTCTCAGTGGCTGCCTCCACTTGGGAGGAAGGCAGCAGCTGAAGCTGTGCCTCATTCTGCTCTCTGTAGAGTCCAGAAGGCTGCTTTTTTTAGAGTGTCCTCGAGGGGGCGGAGACTTGCAGGGTGGCCTGTGATTGGTAAGATTTCCAGGGCAAAACCTAAATGTCTAGAGAGGGGATCCCTGACTCCACAAGCTGGCCTTCAAGGTGTACCATGGTGGAGAGATGAAAAAGCCTGAAAACAAAATAATACCTGATATTGGTTTAGGCCTTTTGGCCAGTCATAGCAGATACAGTCTAGTTTGGGCTTGTATCTGTAATCTCTTAGGGTCTGAATCATATCTGTCCAGGCCCTTCTTGCTTTTATAGTCTACATTGAGAAGTAGGGTGTGTAATTCTAATGGCTTTACCTTTATATGTTACTTGTTCTTTGTATTTGCAGATTTTAGTATTCTTTCTTTGTTCTGTATATTTAGTGTTTTGATTATTATGTGGCAAGAGGACTTTCTTTTATGGCCCAGTCTATTTGGTGTTCTGTATACTTCTTGTACCTCTATCAGGATCTTCTTCTTTAGGTTTGGGACATTTTCTTCTATGATTTTGTTGAAAATATTTTCTGTGCCTTTGATCTAGGATTCTTCTCCTTCCTCTATTCCTATTATTCTTAGATTTGGTCTCTTCATAGTGTCCCAGATTTCCTGGATGTTTTGTGTTAAGGATTTTTTTGATTTAACATTTCCTTTTACCATTGACTCTATTTTTCTATAGTATCTTCAACTCCTGAGAATCTCTCTTCCTTCTCTTGTATTCTGTTGCTGCAGCTGGTCTAAACTGTTCCTGATTGCTTTTCTAGATTTTCATTTCTAAAATTCCTTCTTTTTGCATTTTCTTTAGGGCTTCTATTTCCATTTTCAGGTCTTGATTTTTCTTAATGTTCTTTAAGGGATTTATTCATTTCTTCTAATTTTTTGTTTGTGCTTTCCTGGCCTTCTTAAGTGAATTTTCTCAATTACTCTCATTGTCTGTTTGTCTTTTCATCTATTTCTTTGAGTGATTTACTCATTTCCTCATTGAGAGCCTCTATTAACTTCATAAAGGTGGTTTTGAGATCTTTTTCTTTTGCTTTGGCTGTGTCAGTATGTTCAGAGATTGTTGTAGAGGATAGTTGGGCTTTGTTTGTGACATAAAACCTGGTTGTTGTTGATTGTGCTCTTTTGTTGGCATTTAAGCATCTGATTTTAGGGTGTGTATAGGTTTAGATGCTGAATTCCTGAGTTAGTCTTTATTGTATGAGTGTTTTGTTCCTTGGTATATTCAATTTCTTTTTCTTTCTTAGTTTCTTCTCTGGTCTTCTTTGTGGCCTCTTGTCAAGCTGGGGTCTCCACCCTGTGCAGGGCTGGAGCTGTCTGATAGACTACCTGGCCTCTGGTCCAGCAGCAACTCTCTGCTTGAGTTGGGATCTAAGACTTGGTGACTGCTCGTTTGGTTGGTTGTTCTGTCCTATACTATTCTTCTATGTGATTGGTGTGGTCTAGTTCTTCAAATGGGGTTTGCTTTGAAGGTGTTGGGAGCTAGTTCTTCAAGTGAACACTGGATGTTGTCCTCAGGCTCTGTGGGCTGGGGAATCAAGGCTAAAGGATAGTGAGGAGGGGCTACATAGGAGTGGGTTGTGGCAGGGTGCCTTCTTGGTTAGTCTACTGGCTGGGGCTGCAATGCTAATCTTTTCTCTCTCTCTCACAAACACACATACACACACACACACACACACACACACACACACACCGCTGAGCAGATTTCCTTTATGAGGTGACTTGTCAACAGTAACATTTTCAAAGCATTTTTTTGAGAAAATGTTTTTATTGAAATGCTTCATTGTAATGATTTAGAGAATTTTTAGAAATCCTATAATGATAAAAAAATGAAATTACAGGAAAAAAATCATTGGTTAAATACTCTACCTACCTCTTGGCCAGAACAAAAGATTTCTGCTGTATCACTTAATGAGTTATGCATGCTATCTAGACATTGTGATGATGAAGAACTGATGAAATAGCAGACACAGTTCATTACATCCCAAGCAAAATGTTATTCCCACATGAAACTTAGGAGCATTAGTAATGATGGTAAAGCTCACTAAAGAGACAGTATTAGGAATGAGTAGGCAATTAAAAATGGCAGACAGGCTCAGTCATTTTCTTGAGTTGATTCCAATAACAGTGACCAATTAGGTACCAAAAAATAGAATCCATATAATAAAATGTTTTCCAGTACATCCCTAATTATAAAAGAAGTATTTAATTAACTCAAATTGACAAGTCTTAGCTTTATCTGATTTGTTCCTTCTCCTATTTTGTTATGTGTATTTCCTTTGGTTGTTTTGCTGTTTGTAAACCAAAGCAGTACTTATAGTTATAAGCCACCTATATCTTCCCCATTTTCATCATCTCAAAACAAAAAGTATTTTCTTGAATTGCATGTGTCTTGACAATATGTGCTTTGATATTTTTATTACAAACATATACTGGAAATGTTGTCTATAGCTTTAATCATATGTTCCTTAAGTACAAATTTTGTATAAATGACAACAAGTTACTATTTTGGGGGCACTTGATTTTTATCACTTAATGTTTTGAATAATTTTTATAATTAGTGAAAATACAGATGTGATTTTAGTTAAACAGTGGGAAAATATTTTATTAGGTGATACTGCCACAATTTAGCATCCATTCCTCTTTTTATTTCCAAACTTAGATTGTTTCCAAATTGTTACTTTTTGCAAGTGTGCTTAGTATTTTCTATAATATTCTTATATTCATTAAATTCTCTGTGCTTTTTTTTAATGTCTCTCTGATGGTTTTGTCATGGGTAGCCCACCAAAGATGTGTTCTACTTTTGAAGATATTCTCTTTCTGTAGAAACTACCTTTGTTCTTAGTGACAGGAAAGTTTCTAAAGACAGGTTTTTATGTTACTTTGGGGCTATTTTTTTACATTATTTTTCTCCTTTTTGGGATATTTGTACCTCGTGAGGAGTGGGGATTTAGATCCTATACTACTTAAGGCAAATAAATGATTTTTATATATAAAAAAACCTTTTGAATATGCATAACAAGCTAATTGGAAGCTCTCTTAGGCAACTGGCAAGAATTATTTTAATTATCATTTTAATGATGAGGGAGTTTCTCAGATTAGAACTTTCATTTCTCTTTAGAAAGGCCAATACCATACCTTATGTATTAACATGAGCATTAAAAACTCTGGCCCCAGGAATTCTGTTCTATAATAACTAATAGTCACTCAAGTTCTTTCCGTTTAAACTTTCTGTTCTTGCTGTAGCATTTTTGTAACCACAATTTTATTTTTGTCCTTATCATCTATCAACATTTTAATTTGTTATTCCATCCAAGACATCACATGCTTTTAGTTGGGTGTGAGAAATATGTCAGTACTAGTTCTTTGTATTGTGTTTTTACAACTGAATCCCACAATTTCTAAATCTGTGTTTGCAAGAATATGTTATTTTCAGTCTATGCATTGCTACCTTTCAAGATTAGAATATGTCTGAATTTAGTTAAATGTCTTCTCAAAATACAATTACCTGAAACTTAAGATCTCTCAAATGAATTAATAAATGGGTATTGATTTAAACTCCTCTTTGTAGCTGTCTTTGACAATAGAAAAACAATTCAGATTTTCATATTTGTTAATGGACTATCAGGTATATGAAGATAGAGAAGTGACTTTCAAACCAATTGCTAGGTAAACATTTGTCTTTTTTTTGTTTTGTTTTGTTTTGTTTTTTTGTAATGTATCAGAAGAGTAAGAGTATATAGAAAGAGGAATCAAGATGAAGATATGAATAAGTCAGATGCAAGAAATACTGGAAACTCCTCTCCATCGAAGCTGTATGGAACAAAAAAGAACATGTGTGAAAAGAGCCAACATGATCTCACGGAGAAGGCAAATACCTATAAGTGATGAAAACTCAAAAATGGCAGAGCTTTGAATCATCTGCCTTTCTACCTCAGTAGCCTACTTCCAGGCCCCTGAGTGCCATTTTTGCTTCTTAATGAGCTGTCTCTCTTTTTATCATTATCCATGGATACCTGGTCTAATTCATTGTTCTGGGACCCAAGAAATTTGAAATCTCAGTGGATGCACTCTGGACACTGATGTGTGCTTATTATAGTAGTGTGTGAAAGAACATCACAGAAAAGGCTTGATTTTCTTTCAGAAAGTGGAGTAGAAGCTTGATGTTAAAGATCATTGAATATAATTTTTGTGTGGTGAGAGTCTCCTTGATATCTGCAGAAGATATTTAGGGTTCTTGGGAAATTTCTATCAGGAAAACCACTATCATGTTTGCTGTGTAACAGAATAGGACATGAAAAGAGGCTTTTTGACCACCTACTCCAAAGTCTGACAAATAGCAACCTGGTAAGGCTGAAAACTGATGATATTATTCATAGGAAAAGGGTGGTTGAAAAGATAAAGATGAAAACCCAAGGAGTTGAATTCAGAAGCTATAAAAAGAGCCAAGAGTCCAGATAGGAAAGCCAGGACATCACAGAGCTGAAAGTCAAAGTAAAGTATTCCCAGGCCTTAAAAACCAATCAGATAAAACCCAAACATTTATCTTCCAGACTTCAAAACTGTCATGGACTAGTGAATTTGCTTTTACCTTTCATTAACCCAGTTTTGTGTTAGAATATCTCCAACTGTTATTTCCTAAGTATTCCACAACTATGTTAAGAATATTTGGGTTAGGTCGATTGTATATGTATTTTCCATATTTGAGTAGATGTTCAAGAACCTCAGGAACATGTAAGTTAGGGGATTCAGAAATTAATATTTTAGAGTTTAAAGGTGATATTACTATGGTAAAGGCCCTTGGGCATTTTGAATGTGAATGTAACTGTGTTAAGCTTAGAGGATGGGATCATTGAGGGTAAGAAACACGGCTAGTAGAAAGAGTTCTAAAATGACTCATAATAGCTGGTCTCTTTGTCTATTTTGCTACTAAATGTAATTCTTCTATGAGTATTAGCAGATCTTCTACATGTACTAAAATGAGACCCTTACAGTACCTTACATTACATGGAAAAATGATATTGCAGATATAATAAAGTTTATTTGTCAATTCAAATTGAGATAACCAAAAGGAAAATAATGAGTGGATCTGACTTAGTCTTACAAAACCTTTAAATCTGAGTGTAGGAAAAGCAGGGGTTCTAAATATAAGAAATTTTCCTTGTGTAGATTTGAGAATACAGGGGAACACATGACAGAGAACTGAATATGCTTTTACTGTTGAGAGTTGTCTGTTGCTTACAGACAAGAAAATGAAAACTGTTATAAAGACTTCATGGATGGAGTTATCCCAGGCACTTGAATAAACGTTTTTGTGGAATGGTTATTTACTTTAGGTGTAGCATTATCATTGCTATTATGGAGCAAAGACTGCGTTTGTGACTGCAGCATACCTTAGCCTCACAGTCATGGCAATGAAATTAAAAAAAAATTGAGAGCTAGGATTATGGTAATGGTAATGGGGTTATTAACATTTCGATCATATAATGGGATAAAAGTGCTTATCAGATACTTACCTGAAATTTAAGCTGCAGCTCTTTTGTGTCTTCCCACTGTACTAGATCTTGTGGCATGTTGAAGTATAAGGAACTGGAAAGTTGAGTGAAGGTAGGACTTCAGTGATGCAACTTTCCTTAAATTTCACCCATGCCAAGGATGGGACTATTAGTTAAGAAGCTGCTCTTGTGTCACCCATAGTCTTATGAGTAACACATGCCTGTGAAGTATCGCCAATAAACTCTCTGATTTAGAAAGCTACAATTTAATGTAATATTTTCTATGGTTTGTTGGTGTCCTCTATGTACTGAATAGACATTTCTTCGTACTTCTCTCAGTAAAAGTCCAGGAATTGCTTTAAAGTGGTTTTTTCCCCAGCCCTTCTAGATGGTATGTTAAATATATGATTCAGCCTACTGATAACTAGATTCTGCACTGTGATTATGTACATAGTAAACGTAGCCATCCAATGTCATATTTATGACCTTTAAAGACAATAAATTTGTGGTACTTTGTTACAAGGTAACAGAAAACTAACGAATATTTTTCTGGTGTGATTCAGTAGAGAGAACAAATTTGGTAAATTCATTGAGCTAAGGGAAAACAATGTAACCTTAGCTGGCAAAGAGTTCAAGTTTTAGTCTATTCTGCCTATAGGTATATTAGGATCACATGTGTTAGGATCCAGGTTACCCAGACTATGGACGCTCCAGCTTGACAAGGTTCCTGGGCATCCGCTGTCGGGAACTGGAATTCCTTAACTGCCTTGCCCCTTTCTTATCTTTACTGTATGGTGGTATATGTTTTTTCTCATCAAAAATAAGATCTGCATAGCCTAATAGTAATATCAAAATTAATCCCTGAGCTGGCCACTTTGGGCTGGAATGAAACACAGCCATGCTATTCAGAAGTAAATTGTAATCACATCCGGACTTCCAAGTCCTGGAACGTGAGAGCAACCCAGGTTTATTGCAAGTGCATCATAAAGCTATTCCTGGAGTAAATGCTGATCTTCCCAGGAAGAGATAAGCCTTAATAGATAGAAGCCAGAAAGCTTAGTTAGAAAGGTATTGCACCTGGAAAGACAAGCAGACAATTAGCCCTTCACTAACGAAGAATATGGCAAGCCTGCACCGACTTAAAAGTAAACATTCCCAGGACTTAAAGAGAGAAATAGCCTTCAACCTAGCCAGGCCACCAGATAAGACTAGAAATTTAGAGCTTTGACCCAGAAGAATAAATACATACCAAGGAACTAAAAAACCATCAAATCCTCCCTTGGCGCCTTCATGGCACCCTGAACTATCTGTGCAAGGCAAATGGCAATCAGCAGTGACATCCCTACCAACCACTACTTAATCATTGTATCATTTACTCTTTGGTGATAACTGAGTAACTTTGAAGCCTGCAGCTGTAAAGAGGAGAGACACCTTTCGCATTGGTTCCTGTTTGAGATATGCCTGACACCTGCAACTCTTAGATAAACATTCCTGCAGTGTGCTACTTAAGCTACAGAAAAGTCTTGGCCAGAGGAAGAATGAAGAACAAGAAGAGGAATGAGAGAACGAGATGAGAAGAATGGACGAGGACGAGGACAATGGACATAGAGACAGAGACAGACAGACAGGAGAGACGAGAGGAATGAACTAACTGAGGAGAATAGATTGCAAGGCCTAGAGAGTTGGATTGCTAGCTTAGAGAAACTTTGTTTTATTCCCTTAATGTGCACATTGTTATTTTCTTTGATTTTATTCTTTGCTTTTCTTTATCTTTCTTTAATTTACTATTAAAGAAGCGCTCTTGCATGTCATAATCACCATAAGACGTATTCTATGTGTCTTATTAAAGAGCATTAAGCTTGCCATCTAAGGGTCCCATAGAAGAGTGAGGTACTGTGCTTACTTACCAGTTCACATTGTTTATCCTCCTTCGTGGAAGCTGAGGAACCCGTCGCGGGAAATAGATCTGGACTCAGACCCCTGCAACATGGTAAAATTGTCAAACAAGCAAACAAACCAAAAAACAAAAAACAATTTTGAGCTGCACTTATCCTTATGATGGTGATGGCCATGAAGTGATACATCTTCCAGTCTTTTATTCTCTACTCATTTCTCTTCTTTTATGGTTAGAAAGTAGTCAAAGTCTTTCTGTTATAAACTCAATAACAACATTTTCCTTTTTCTTGATAGTGGATTCTCAGACAGAAACTATGATTAACAAAAAAAATTAAATGCCTTAAACATGCTGTTGCCAAATGGCAAACATTTTGTGAACTTGTAATCAAGCCTTTCTTTATTTTCAGTGTTTATCTTTTTCAAAGCTGCTACTTTCATTTGGGCAATTCACAGTATCTACTGGCCATATTATTCCATTTGTTCATTGCATATTGATTAAATGGTCAGTGAAAATGGACCACTTGCAAAAGTAATCAGTATGAAAACCACTCCCGGATTGTTTGTAATTCTGAAATGCAACACTCACAGGTTTTTAGTTTTGAGGCTAATTGCCTCACATGTGCAGTCACTTCAGGAAATACAGAAGTTATGTTTGTCACTTGGCTTTTCAACCTCCATGAACATGTCAGCCTAATTAGCAGAGAAAGTAAAATGACTGCTTAAGTGACTATTGAACTTTTACTGTTGAAAGAGAGTATTACGGCTTATAATGTTTCTTACCAAATAAGAATGTTACCAAAGAAGGTAGAGGGCTGGCAAATGATATTCTAATATGCTACGTAGTTCTTTTTGTTGGCAAGAAAAATAAATATGAATCATGACTTCTGACAGCTGTTGTATAATCATTTGAAATGGCCATCATCATATAAAATTTCCAATAACCGATAAGCTAGAATTTCCCAATTTTATATAAACAAGCTTAAAAGTTTTAAAATTAGTACTTGGAAGAAGTTAAGTTTATTAGTTCAGAAGGACAGACTAAGAAGAAGTTATGTTGTGCCTGTTGAAAGAAATATGTTTTATTATACAGTGTAAATAGACAACTGACACAGCCAGCTCTGAGCTAATCCCATAGAGGATTTGAATGGAATGCAATTCATAGACTCTGCTTCCATAAAGCATACTTATCAACTCCAAGTATCCCTGGGAGATTTGATACTTTCTGATTCAAAAAATGACTGAAACATTTCATTTCACTCATAGGTAAAAATCAAAATGATCCTATTAATTTAATCATTATTTTCAGCTAGTCACACTTCCTGTGCCTAGAACAATATAGACTTGCAAATTTGGTATTCAAATATATTTTTATTACTTTAATAAAAAAACTGAATTGTTTAAAAACAAACTTTCCAGTATATTTTTTCTTCTGTGGATATATGTTGATATCTACATGTATCTGTAGATAGATGTTTATATTCAGTTTTATTGGTTTTCTTTAACAAAATAAATCATTTTATGTCTTTTAAATCCACCTATCTATTGTGGTCACCTAAAAATCAAATAATAAAGATCTACAAAGAATCTAGGTTCTGCTGAAGGCAAAATATATTCCTTGTCTTTACATTGAATTCTAGAAATTGTTTGTTTCCTAGACTAAACAACAACATTATAGAAAGAAAGCTTAGGGCCCCTGGTTGAAGCCTCGGGCTTTGTTATATTTTTAAGAGAGTCTTATTTGGTACCCTACACTGCCCATTAACTTGTTGCCATCTTGTCTCGAATTTGAGAGTTCTGGGATTACAGGCTTGTGCACCCACACCAGGAAAGACCTGATCTTAAATCATTTACAAAAGGGAAATTGTACACTGGAAGCATATTAGCAATACTCTTGAACATAAATATAGCCCCTTCAGAAATGGAATGCCATTTTTGACAATTCTTTATATTCTATTAAATATTTTATTCACTAAACATATATTTTAACATTTAATATTTGTGGAATGAATAGCATACAGTGTTCAATATATTAAGATAAAATGCCAGCTCACAGCTTTCAGAGTATTAATAAACCTTGTGAGATTCTTTGATACATGTTTGAAAGTAGATATTGTAATAAGTGGAGAAAAGTGGAGAAAAATTAATGCAAAAGTGAAGTAAGGAATTCCAAAACCAACTTTTCCCAAGACTCAGCAAGCATGGATGTATCTGCATCATTTCCTATTGTAGAATGATGAATGTAATTGATAGAAGGCATATCATCTCTAAACTTAAATCTTATTTCAATGCCTACTTCTTTTCTAGACTATTGTGAGAGAAGTTGTTCCATTTTCTCATATTCTTTTTCCTTATGTTTTTTTTAGAACTGCTGTTCTTTGCCATTTCTCAAAGGTAATTTAATTGAAAGGATAGAAAGCTCTATTTCTGAGAAACTTGAATCCAGAACATCTGGAGAATTGTATTTCTCCCCAAATAAAGCCTAGCTTACACAAAACATCAACTACAATAATCACTACCGTTATTGCTATGGAGCTAACATTTTCAGGGATCATTATGTTTAATGAATTTCTCTCAGAATTTAACATGGATTATCTTATATTTTCACCATGACCCTACAGGTAGGAAATATCCTCAAGTTTGGGATACATCAATGGTTTTAAAAACTTTCCCAGATCACACAAGGTGATTTTCTGATATTTTCTCTTTTACTTTCCTCTGAATGTGCTATCTTACCTTCTATTAAATATTCTATAAATACTTGCAACTCTTGAAATAGCTTGAAAAATATTACTGAAAATGATGCATGGTATTGGCTTAATAAAATAACTAGTAAATTAATTGTACTATGTACTATGTAATTGTATCTATGTACTAAAACATAGATTGTAAGCAATATGTATCTCTTCCCCTAGACTTAAGAGAGAATAATTTTTTAAACAAAAGAGTCAAGATATCTTGTTTTCACACTATATTACCTGTATTATATAAGAGAAGTTAGAATACCACAAAAATGAGACAAAGAAACAGAAGGGAGAATAAAAGTCATAATGTGGTGAGCACAAAGTCACAAAGAACACATCTTGGCAGTTTTTAATAATCACCGTTGCATTTCACTGCTTTACCGTCAAACTGGATGGAACAGTACACTACCATCTGTGCCAAGGAGATTATAAATGAATGTGAACTATATGTGTTTTGTAGAAACTTGATACATCCTTGAAGATCAAGTAATTCATGGAAGATTGATGAATCATTCACAAATGTGCTACGTGCTTTTAGGCCCTGATCTTGTGTTTTTTGATATAGAGACAACAACGTCAGTTTCTTATACAGGCATGAATTTTTAAAATGCTATGTGTCAGTTTTTATAACATCTAGTAAAAATAATGAAAATTAATGAAATATTTTTAGTACTTGTATATTTTAATACTTTCATAGGAGAAAAATGTAGTGATTTATAGTTATCGTAAAATGTGGTGGAGTATGAATATTATAAAAGTAATCAAAGTGTTTTTCTTATCAATATATCTGTGAACATATAAACATAGATTTTTAATCTAGATATCATTATTATTTATTTGGATACATATTCTTGAGAACACTTTTTAAGCTGTATTTATAAACACTACTTCAAATACTCTGGAATATATATTTGTGAGTTTTTCCAAATGGAAGTATTTTTAGTGAGACATTTTGGTCAAACAATGAAGGGCTTCTGAAGTGTTTGAATTGTGTGATTTTCATCTAGATGTCTGAGTTGATTCTTCACAAGACAATGAGAGCTGCAAATGGAAGAGTACTTTACTAAGCACTTGTATTCGAGAGTAATGTATAATTAAATTTGAAGATTACTCTTCTTAAAAGAATACAAGTAGAATTAGAATATGGAAGAAATGTCACCTGTGTTGTAATTAAGGTGGAATGGTGTGTGAAACATAGGTCTCTGAGAAGAAAGAGAACTATTAGAGAAACACAAAAGAAGACACCATTGTACTTTTCAAATCAGAATTTGGCAATGATGGGTATCAATGTTTAAGAAAAAGTGAATATAATGAGAAGCATGTGGGATTCGGGGGTAGTCAATGGAAGATTGTGGATAATCAGTATATTCATAGCATAGTCCTATTTCCTGACAGGGAAGAAAAACAGCTTAATTTACATTCCCATGCCAGCTACAGTGTAGTTAAGTCAGAATTACAAATGGTCCAGTAGATTGGATATACTGCCTACAGAATATTAGATGACAACTCAGGTTGAACTGAGGGTTAATTGTAAAAATCCACCCTGAAAGTAAAGGAAGGTTTATGTCAAGGGAAGAAGAACCTGGATCAAGTTATTCTCTCTTTGTTTTAATTAAAGAGGAAAAAATTTCAGGCCGGATGGGAAGCGATAAGATAAGAGTGTAATGGGAGCATCTTTTAAACATGACTGTGTAGTTGTGATACTGTGTTTCAAAACAGAATTAATAAAAGCTAAAACGATGTCATCTGAAACTATAACCAAGTTCAAATAACCAATGATCAATGGAAAGTAATCTGGAAGGCAAGTATTGTAGCCTAAAACAAGCAAAACCCAAGTGAGTACCTGCTTAAAAAATCAATATAGTTAACAGAACTGAGCTGGATAGTTGCTAGATATATTTCATCAACTTACCAGTATCCTATATTTATTTGGCCATTTTGATATCAGAGAAGAGGGTATAGGGCATATCTATTAGATTTTGCTTACCAGGGGTTTTCATTATGCTTGAGTTTTATTATTCCCAGTGATTCAAACCAAGTAAAGTTTGTCCTGTGCTATTTAAAAACTGAGAAGGAATTAGTTCCTTTTCAATTATTCCACATAAACTTTAAAACACTTTATATGCACAGCCAGAAAAGGAGAGGATAAAGAAAACATTTTAGCTTGAATTTCATTTTATATATTATATACATTGGAAGAGTTATTCTCTATAATGATCATAGAATTGCTCTCTAAATGTTAAATATGCATCATTACATGAGAAACTATCACCTATGTCACTATTGGTGTTCTTCTACAATTTATTTGTGTAACAAACAACTGTGATTTCTCTAAGTCATAGCTGCATATATTATATAAGAAGGAAAGGCTCACAAAATGACAAGGTGTGCTACTTGAACTATTTTTAATGATTAATGAGAGTTTAAGAACTGGATCAGTAGTCAGTACCTTTAGGATAATGACAGGCAGAGAATACTTGACCACAGAGTTACTTTAGAGAAGCACCATCAAAATGGAAATATATGGCCCCATATCCTATGAGGTTATCTGTGTTTCTAGATAAGATACTCCTGAGGGCTGTTAGCATAATTTTATTTGGGATTAAATTTAGATTTAAAAGGAAAGTTTAAATCAAACATCAAACTTATACTGAATATGTTTCTCTAATAATATGCTTCACAGAAAAAAGTTCTACCCAAGGTAGGACTTGACTAGGGCCATAAGTTTTAATTTTAAAATAGTAAAACTGAGTAGAGTTAATTATTTTTAAAACCCGAGGAATTCAAACTTTTATCATCACCATGCAGATTGAAGTGCTTGAGGGGACCTGAAACCAGAGGGTTCAGAAGAATCCAGGATGAAGAGAATCATTTTGTGAAGTTGAATCTTGAATTTCCAAGGTAACTACTAATACTATGCATTTATTGTATGCTTTCATAATTCAAATACTCTTACAGAGTAAGTCTCTTGCTGCATGTAATTATGCATGTTAAACACACTTTGGGAAAATATATTAATTCTCTCAGCCACAGCATAATTGTTTATCTGCTGAAGTCGTGTTGGATTCAAGCAAATGGATATCCTCACTTCTATAACATTTATCACTCAATTGACAGGCTCTTCACAGAATTTGTCAAATTATATAGCTTGAATTGTGGGATTATAATATGTTTTTACTTCAGCTATAGTACCATTGTTAGAGTAACCCTCTCAGAATAATTTGGCAAAAAGACCTAGCAATTTTCAATTATTTTCCAAGAATATCAATGTATCATTTCCACATTTACTGTTTGGCAGTAGCAATTGATAATATGACACACATTTACTTTTGTATTTAATAGTCTGTGAATACAGGAACTTACATTTTCTAGGAAAAGACTAATAATTTTTATCATATTTCTGTGGAACCTTATGAATGAAAAAAAGTGATACAAATACCTCTATGTGCAGATAACCAATTTTAAATACAGTATACAACATTTGAGTATGGTCAGGTATGCATTCTTCCCTACCCTGACGTAGCATGTGGCTTTCTTTGGAGTTTGAGCACAATCCAAAGTAAAAACATAGCATTTAAAAATATAACTGTCCAAATAAATGCACTGGATAATAAATACACTGCCTTAAAAGGTTTTTTTTTTTTTTTTGAAAATTCCTAGTAATGCTGATCTTAAGATATGGACATTGATGAGGTGCTGCAAAACAAAAAGACCCAGCAGAAGCACATGACAGACAAGATGGGTTGTTCCCTGGTTTGAAATATCCACTGCACCCCCTTGGCATGAAAATTCACCATTTCAAACAATTCCCAGATCCACAGCTGCTATCTGACATCCATGCAGCAGCTATGGATCATCCACACGGCAGCACACTCAAGTGTGCTGAGATTCAGTTTGCAACCTTTGTGTTTGTCTTTCATAGGAACCTACATGCTTCTGTCAGTAAGACAGGATAGCAACAGCAGAATGGCCCTTATCCTTGAAGGCTATTCGATAGGTCTGTGTGGGGCAGTGTAACAGGTTAGGATTATACCTGCTCCTTACATCATATATTTGTATATTCATTCTTTTAATACATGGTGTGCAGATTTGAAGCTTTCTTCCAAGTCGTTATTTCTGCATAGTAATTAGGATCAGCTGAAATACCCCTGGTTTTGCTCCTCCAATTTTAATTGGCAGTAAACATAGACAGTCCCGCATTACTGGGAGAAATTTGCTTTCAGAAGATTCCTCGCTGTCTCAAACTGACAGGAAAATGTGGCTGCATTTATAAAGACTGTTTTGTTCCAGTGAGTAAAAGCTTTCATTCCTTTCATGGATTTGTTGTTATAATGTGCTTGATTTATGAATTTTGAGTTACATCTTATAGATGACCTTTTAATTTCTTCATTAAAAATGAAAAATACAGAAATCTCAGGGATTTTGATGAATTTTAGTTTTTAAAAGTTGTTTTGGCTCAACCTTCAAAAACATGAACCGTGCTTCCTCTGAATTTCTCAAAATGAGAGTGTTACTAGTAGGTTTGGCAGGGAGTGAATTGAAGTAAGATATTATCTTTTTGCCTCATGAATGCCAACAAGAAGAAACAGACAAAACAGACAAGAAGGGCATCGCATAATGGCCACACGGGGGAATAAGAGATTGGCTCCTTAGGGATGTGAGCACTCTCTGATATCCTATATATTTATGGTTATATCTACATAAAAACATAACCATTCAATGACAATAAATTCTTAGTTAACATTATAACTAGTTTGACTCTTCAGAACAAAATATAAGGGTAAATTTCTCATATGTTTTAGCTGATTTTTTTTCTTCTCACGTTTCTTAAAATTATCATCACTTATATCTATGCATGATATTGAATTTATATGAAACAGATACCTATCTCCTTGGTTCCATAAAATGTGTTTGTGTTAGGGAACACATTAAAACAGGGTCCTTTAGGGTAACCACTGGTTTGCTTAGCACTCAAAAAGAGATTCTGCCTGCATATGGATTGTATGGCAATGTGTATCATTCACTCATTCTGAGAGTTTTGATATGTGTTTTATTTAAGACTGGACAGGACAGAGGTGATGTCCTCTGTGTGTGTGGTGCCCCATACTATAATGAACTTATTATCACCTACTGGGATGTGGGGCTATTTGTATCATACTTTGAGTCTTTTTTTCATTCTCAGCAAATGATGAAATATCTGCTTTTCTATAAGTGGAATAAATAATCAATTGAGAATCAATGAGAATAGAAACAAAAATGACTAAAAAATAAATGACATAGAAAATCTAGTCTGTAAGAATGTACCCATTTTTATCTGATTTGCCTGATGAATCATGGATAATTTTACTCTTACTCATTGCTTGAAGTTCCACCAAGTGTGAAGAGACTAGATTCTAAACCACTACAACAACACGCAAACACACACTCCAAAACAAAACAACACAGAAGAGTAAAAGGAAGGATTTTTCTGTAATCCAAGTAAGCCTTGAACTCACTATCCTTCTATGTCAGTCTTCAGAGTGCAGAGATTACTGGTGTAAATCACCATGCCCAGCTCAATACCGAGCAATTTAGAAGATCACTACAGAAAGAATGGGGAGTTACCATCAGAAACACACAAAGAATCTTCTTGCTTTGTATCTATCCTGTCTCTGAAGAAATTAAGTATATTTCCTTCAAATGTTTGCCATTCTGCTTGTTTCCCCTCTTTTCTCTGAGCAGTAAATGTGCAATGGAGCAAATTATCTCCAACAAGTAATTAATCCCATTGAAACTATTTTTGACCAGGTTAGATTAGAGACAATTTCCTGCTAATGACTGAAGTCCAGAAGGAATAAATAAGTAATGAGAGAAGAAACTTATTTTTCCATCATGGATCAGGATTTGGCCTGAGAAACAATTCAATATTTGTGCAAAGTAGTGTGGAGAGACTTTGCACTTGAAGATATGAATAGTGTATGAAGATTGAGAGGAGAATGGCACTGAAACCACCAATCTTTAGTCATTTTATTTTTGTTTTTTAGGAAAGTGTTCCAGTGAACTACATCCTCAGTTATGAATTTGTTTTTCACATTAATTAACACAAAATTGTGAAACAGTTTTAATATATTTTGCAATGGTAAACTTGACTGTTCAGGTTTGAGTCAGCATAGGTAGATGAATTTAGTTGTATTTGTATTGGCATAATTTAGAAGACTTTTAGTAGGTGTTGTGGTTAAGTAAATACTTTATCTTCCCATTATAATAATAAAAAATATGATGAATAGTTCTTTCTAGTTAATACCTCAGTGCTTTCTTTTCTGTTGGGTTGCATATCACATTTAGAAATCATTTTAACCAAATCATTGTTATAAAAATACAAAGAACATAGACTTGTGTAGTTCTAATTCTTACATGTGTGTATGTGTATGTATGATGATTGGGATATATTTTCCCTAAGTTACTCTTTTAAGATGAGGTAATCAATAAGAGTCTAACAGAAATCCAGGAACACTTAAAGATTTATGTTTGTACAGAACGTTTTCATACATTTTATGCCCTGTGAATTATATAACATGTCATAAAGAGCCATAAATTCTTTCTTTATTACAATTAAAGACCTAAATATATTTGCACTTAATTGCAATTGTGAGTTTCTCAGTTTCTGCCACAAATCCTCTTATTTATAGCATCTGACATCTGCAGAATGGAAGCTATTTATGCAGTGGATGGGTAGTTATGAATTGAGAGAAGAAATTAGTGCCCAGATAAAATATCGTAGACTTTGATATAGACCAATGACTTTGTCAGTGGAAATTTGTGAATGACAAGCTAAGTTTTTTTTCTGTTTGTTTGACTTGTTTCATTTCATGTATGGAATAGCAATGAAAAAAAAAGATAATTTAAAGACAGAATTTCAATTTTCATTTGGTGAACCTTAGTCTTGAAGGGAATGATCATTACTTTTCAGCAGGAAATCATGTTGAAAATCACTATATTATTTTTAAAAATGTGTTTTTATTCTTGATTAGTCTTTGTTTTGTGATAGAGCTTCAGTTGAAATCCATTCAAAACAATGTCATAGAATTTAAAACAAATATCAGACAGGTTTCCAGAAACTTGGCTTTTTAATGGTCAATAATTTTTTTTTATCTCTAAGATGTGTGCATTAATGATAATTTCATTATGTAATATTTTTGAAAATATTCCTCAGCCAAAATTCCTTAAAAGTTATAGTATCTTTCCTTAAATTTTTCTGTGAATCTAGGTCCTGCTATTTTAGTCCTATCATTTAATTTGAAAAGAATGTTTAATGTACTTTCTCCTTAAACCTATTTTCTGCTTCATGTGTTTCTCATAATCAAATATCACCAATATGAAATATATTACCAGCATCATGTGAATTAAATCCAAACTAGACAAAGAATTTCTTTTCTTGCTTTCTTTCTATTTCCCAAGTAAGATCAGTCTTTTCCCTGAAGAGAGGCTCAGGATTGCTAGATTTATCAAGGATTTGAAAGCATTCTTGGTGCTGCCACACCTTGTATTTTATACCTTACTTTGGAGATTATCCTCTTTTGCTTTCTCAATTTTAGTATTTTAGAACTACTCCCTCAAATATCTTGTTAATCCCTTTATCTTAAGCATGATAAAATGATGATTATGATAAATATTAATGTTAACATCTTGTTAACTATTTTTTGTGTCACATTACAACAAGAAAAATCTTACATTGTTTCAGAATCAGCTTCTGTATTTATGACTAAAGTTTGCCATCTAGTGTTTAGAATTTTTCTGAAACCAAGTTTCATACGACATGGAAAAGAAGTCCTTTCACTGGTTTCACTGGATTTACCAGTGAGTCCCTTCAACATTTTAATCTGTATGTAGACTGTGAAATTTAGTTACACTGTTGTTCTTGTGCAAAAATAGATTGAATAAATGGATTAAAAATTAAAACTGTACTTGAAAATAGTGATTTAATTTAATTCAAACCTGTGCATTTCAAATGTAAAAATAAGTTTATAATGTCTGTATCATGAATTTGGTCACTTATCAATGTAATTGCAGAGCAAAAGATCCCTATGTTTTTCTTTCTTTATCCTAGCTCTAATGAAAGCCCACACAGTATGCCATTTCCTTGTATCTACATTTATTTATGCACAAAAATCAATCAAATTGAGGGAAAATAAAAAGAATTTGTAATAAATGTGAATTTAAAATTATGTTGTTAAACCACTATTTTTCACATCATTGGATATCTTTAATGTCAATATATTAAATATGATGTATTCATTTAGATTTTTTTGTAAAAGAAAGAAAGAATAAAAGGATGAATTGTTTTTTATTCATGTTTTAATTCCAGTTCTGCCTTAGTACTCGGAAGATTAAACCTTCATTGTGAATCTTCAGGACTATTTCCAAAGTGCCACTAGAAATGATAATTAATTCAATAATTTCTGAAGTTATCTAGTGAATGAGGAGGGAAAAATTCATGGATGGCCAAAAGTAGAAAAGTATCTATAATGACCCATATGTAGTAACCTTAGAGCAAGGATAAACCAGCTAGCATTTCTATGGTGGTGTTAAGCAAAAGTGGAAAAGGGCAAGAGAGTAGCATAGGAAAGTACATATTAATTCAAGAGTAAAAGCAAGTTCATTCAGTATTTGTTCATGCTTTAAGAGATGTAGATGGCTCAGAAAGACATTTAATCCTTTCCTAAATCATGACTAAAAGTGGTACAATTTTCAGTAGAAAGATTAGAGCATTCATAGTTTTCTCTTCCATGTGAAAACATAAACAGCTTGTTTTAGTCTCTTAACTCTCCTGTTTGCTTCTAAAGTATGGCAGCATCTTGTAAACATTATGCAAAGATATTTTGTGCACATAAATTTCTCATTACCTTTGAGCAATAGTGTATGACCCTAATCCGTTCCAATGCTCTTATGAGGATGTTTCTATTAGATTTTCTTTAGGAAATACGACTAACTTGAAACACCACTCCTCAACAGGAATAAATAAAGCATATAAGTGAAACATATTTAAGAAATTTTTGAACTTTTTAAATGCTAGAATAGAATAACAGTGTTTCTTTTGTCAGCTATATTCAAAGTTATTTTAAAAGAAAACTAGCTTTCACTGTCACTGTTGTTGGTATCAAATGTAACTATTCTTTGAGAGCATCTTTATATTTTAAGGAAAAAAATTGAAGTGAACAGAAACTATTTGGAAATGTCTATTTTAGTCATGAAGTATGATTTTCTCAGGACTTAGTGCATGACATAAATGCTGAAATTTTATCCATATTGGGAACACATGATTAGAAAAACTACTCACTCTGTCTAACATAATGGCTCATGACTGGAAGGCCCATGATTGTAAAGCACTCCTGAGGCAAAGGTATATCTTAAATTAAAGACCAGCCTGGGCATTGCAAACCCCTGCCCAAAAGAGAGAGATAAAAAACAAACAAAAAAGAACTGTCTGTTTAAAAATGTGTTTGTGTTAATTATTATTGTTAAAATTGGGCAGATAGAATGATGGCTGTATATGTAGTAAAATAATACATTAATACTTGATACAAAGTCTCTCTGAAAGAATAAAACAGTAACTGACCTTAGTAATATAATATACATAGGTGATACTAATAAAAGCAATTGGCTTGCTATTTTCTTTTTTCTTTTTCTTTTTCTTTCTTTTTTTCTTCTTCTTCTTCTTCTTTTTTTTTTTTTAGCTTGGGACTATTATCTTTGGATGCTCTGATCTTTTAAATGCTTTTTTTTCTCTTTTACCTGGAGATCACTAGGTTGCTAACACTGCTTCTCTGATTTTTTTTTTCATTTAAATGTAGATAAAAAACCATAGGATTCTCATTGTAACATTTGCTCTCAGTGGGCTTATCATTGTTGAGTGCTTAGGCTTATGTACTTCATGGTATGAAATCATAAACATAACTGTGAGGATGAAAAAGAACTGGCCTAAGTATTATGCTGCTTCATTAGCTATGTGATAGTGTATGAGCTACATGTGAAGACAAAATGAGGAAGTATGCAAAAACAGTTGGCAAATAATCAAGTCCTGCATAAATGCAAATATTCCATTTTTCTTCACAAATGTGAAGAAAAGAACATCACAAATGTTGATGTTACCACTTCCACTTCCACTGAAAGATGGCAATGCACTTTAATCTCACATGCTTTCAAACTCTTCTTCAAATTTAGGTATTTTTTTCAATATTCATTTATTGTTGACTCATTTGTTTTGGGGAGAGCGAGCATGCTTTCTTTCCCAGCAGCTTGGATTATTCAGTACATGGATTTGGGTCTCTGTATTCTGGAAGAAAGCTCTCACACGTAATGAAAAAGTGGGGAAACTATTTACAAGCAAAAATTTTCACCATCACTTCAGTACTCCCTCTTGCTCTGCAGGTTCAGAATCTCTCACTGAAATTTAGATTTGCTGTTACAACTATGATTCAGTATTGTTTTATTCTTTATGTTTTCCTAAATGACTCTGAGATCAGGTTCACAGGTATGTTTCAAAAATCAAAATGTCAATTCATTTCCAATTTGGTGGTAAACCAAAGGGTTTCTCATAGGATTTACCTAAGGGTTTACTTTACCTTGGAAGATGGCTTGAACTAAGCATTTCTATTATGCAAAACATCAGCATTAATATATTAATAAAAACAACACTGTGCATGTAAATCCATTATAATTATTTACTAAGCCATTTAGTCTGTAGGCAGGATAGAAAAATGATGTCAAACATATTTTCTAGGTGATAAATGGCATTATAAGCAATTTTCAAGGCAGTTATAGTCACAGAAACATAAAATGTTTGCTTCTGATGCTTGATTTTGTTTCATTAACTTCATTTCCTGTTCAATTTTCATTAAGTGCAAAAATACTTCTATTTCAGAGAAAGTAAAAATTAAAACTAAAGTCACTGACAAAGGTACTAATGTAGATGCTTTGACTTAAGTGTAGTCAGTATTTTTCTTGAAAGAATGCGTAGAAACTGAATCAAGATTTGACACACAATTTCATTAGTCAATTATTTACCGAGCAAAGCATTAAGAAAAGGGTATTGAGAAGCATCAAGTACTGGTGTTTAATTTAGACATTGTCCTTCAAAAGCATTTTCTGCCTTTGCTTAAACAATATTGAGTAATATTACACATCCATTATATGTTCCCACCTAAATGCTAAGGAACTAATAGTCCCACCACCTTTCTCCCCATTTTATTCTTGTGAAGTAGATCATATATAGGAAATAATCAAAGATACTTCTTCAGAGTAAAAATAATATCAATCACACATTTTGTGTAAGTCATATGAATTTAGAAATAGTATGATAACAATCCAAAAGAAACCACCTCAGTGTGTGCCCCATTCATATTGGATTCCTCCACAGCTAACCTCTTATTTTTTAAGAATAGTTTTACTTTCTTTCTATTTATGCTTTAACTGATGGTGTGTGCCATTTGTTTAAATGAAATATTATTTACTGTTATTTGCTCCTAAGATTTTAAGTAGAATCTCAACTTACATACATTGGGTGGGGGAAGATGGGAATGGGAGTGAAGGGGACCAGGAAGAGGAGAGGAACTGAGAGAGAAAATATATGGAGAAATGATAAGAATTGGGAGACAATTAGAGGGCGAACCGTAGACCTAGTGTAGTGGTAAATCACAGAATCTATGAGGGAGACTCTAGCAAAGATCCCTAGTAATCAAGGATAGGGAGCCTGAACAGGCCATCCCCTGTGGCCAGACAAGGTTTCCAGTGGAGAGACTGGGACAACATCCCAGCCACAAAACCCCTGACTTACGGTGTATCCACCCTGGAAGATCCTTATTGACAATGGAATGGCAGAACTTCGTGCCAAAGGAGGGAACCCCTCCCTGAAACTGCAGGCCAGGCCAGGCCAGGCCAGGAACCAGAAACTCTGGAGATGATTTCTAATGATGTGCTCTGCTCATAGATTGGTACCTAACCCAGTCCCTACCAGAGAGGCCTCTTCCAGCAGCTAAGAGGGGCATATGGAGAGGCCCAGGGCTAAACATTGTACAGAGATCAGGGAACCCCACAAAAGAGGGAGAAGAAGGTGGGCAGAAACTAGAGGTGCTGAAGACACCAGGAGAACAATCCCCATACTGTTGACTGACTAGTGTTCTTAGGGTGCACAGACACTGAAGCCACAGACATGGATTTAGGATCCCCTAAATAAATATCATAGCTTTCTAGATTGTTTTCCTTGAAAAACTCCTACAGGCTGAAGTTGGGGTGTCTCTTACCATCTTACCAGTCCTCATGACCCCTTTTCTCCTTCTGGGCTACCTGCCCTACCCTTGATGTAGGGATTGGTGCCTGACCTAGCTCCATCCTGCTATGCTGTACACTGTGCTGTAACCCTGGGGAACAGTTCTTTTCTGGGGAGAAGGGGTAATGCTAGTGAGTGGTGACAGAGGTAGATATGGGGGAGATGGACAGAGATGGGGTTATAAGGAGGGGAGGGGGGCTGGATGTATTCTGTAAGTTGTATGAGAGAAGAAAAATTAAAATAAATTTTAAAATACATAATTAATCATAAAAAATAAGAAAGAAAGTCTGCTGAGCAAGCCATTGGGAACAAGACCATAAGCAGCACTTCTATGTGGCCTCTAGGACAGTTCCTGCCTGCTGGAGTCCCTCCCCTGACTTCCTTTAGTGATGGACTGCTACCTGGAAGTGTAGTGAAATAAACTCTTTTCTTCCAAAATTGTGTTTGGCCACTATGTTTTATTAACAGCAAACAAGACACTGAATAGGGTAATATGTAAGGTCGAACCCAGAGATTGTTTGTCTTCAAACAGAGACCTGCACGAAGGTGAGACACACTAAAATTTCAATCTGTATTAATTTCCTGCTTTGGAGTGGGCCTATGGAACACACATGCAATCTTTGAGACTGCACCAGTTCCCAAAGTTGTAAAATTCAGTTGTGCTCCAGTTTATCATCAGTCTTGGTTATCAAATGCCTGCTGTTTCCACAACTACAACCCAAATTTTGACAGCAAAACTATCACTATGAAAGTGCCACCCTATATGGCCAAAGAAGTCGCTTTTAGTGACACTACTCCAAACTTCAGCAGCATATTATTGAGCAAGATGCTATTTCCTTGGGGTACAGGTCATACAAGGTACAAATTCTGCACTTCTTAACACGGAACTTGGTACCAGGCTTGTGATATCCAAGCCTAGACAGATTTAAATGCCCTTTATCTCCTGGTATACTTGAAAGTGACAGTGATGACAGCATCAGAAAAAACAAAAAGTCTCCTACTTAGAATTTCTTGAAAGGAAGACACTAAGAAAGTCAGATTGGTAAGAATGAAGAAATGCATAATCTGTCAGTGCCCAGATTATATCAAATGCAAACTAGCATCAAAAGTTTTAAGCAACATAGAATATGACCTAAAAGTCAGATTATGGTGCAAGAAAATCAGAAAATATTCATAATGAGAAACCTCTTAGAGAATATTTAAAACAGCTTTGCAAATTGTTGTTCTTTTGATTTTTTGGAACTTAAAACAGCTTTTTTTAAAATAGGAACTCTGTGATCTTGGGGAAAGATACAAAAACATAGAAATGATCCAGAACTTGACAAAGGAAGGAAATAATTCAAAGAAATTGTGTTTTTGAGCTGAATAACACACCAGGCAAAATAAAAAATATGACAGTGGCTTCAGTATCAGGATAATACGAACAGTGGAAAGAATTAGCTCAAAGACAAGTTACTTGAAAATAAACAATGGAGCAGAAGAAAAATGTATAAAGAATGAAGAAGCCAAGTATTGTGGTATATGTCTTTAATTCTAGCACTTCCAAGTTAGAGGCAGGAGGAGATCATGAGCAGCAATCTCTCAAAAAAATAGTGAAAACAAAAACAAAAATTAAAAATAGAAAATGATTGGAGAAAAAAGAAGAGACTGAATAATGAAATTTCAGAAGAATTTGGGAAGAGTTTTAGAGCACATGTTTGAGTTATTGTGGTTCACAAGGGATTTGAGATTGTCAATGGTAGAAAACATATTTAAAGGTACAATCATAGGCAACTTTTAGAGAAGGGTAGAAATGATACGGGAAGGCCAAAGCTCACCACTCGAACTTAATCAAGTCTACTCCAAGTCATTTAAGGATTAAATTACCAAAGGTAAAAGATAAAGAGAAGATTATTTTAAGCTACAAGGACAACATGCATAACACACAAGTCTTTCTAATAATTTCTGACATGTCTCAGGAGAGCAGGAGAGCATGCCATGAGATGATTATAGTACTACAGGAAGAAAATTATGTCAACTAAGAAGACTCAGCATGAAAAAAAAGGAAAGCTATAGATATTACTGGGAATATAATGCCTGAGAGAATCTACACCCACCAATATTGTCTTAGAAGAAATGCTAAAGGGATTTCTGTAAAACAAAAGAGTCATTAAGGATAAGAGTAAAACATTGACCAGTTTATTTCTTACTAGTAGGAGACAAATGTAGAAAAATTCAGAATGTTTGAATCCTTCAAATATTGCATATAAGTCATTCATATCTTTACCATAAAAATGAGAATAAACCACACAAATAATAACTACAATAGTATTTTAAGAGATAAAGATAGTAAAAGGCATATTTAAATCTTCAAAATGTGCCAATGAAAGTGGCTCATCAGCTAAGTGCCTTCCAAGCAAGCTGACTGCATGATTTTTACTTCTCAGAATGTACAATCAAAGGAGAGAACTGACACCTCCAAGTTATTCTCTGACGTCTATACTCATGCCATATCTCAGACACTCCATCACCACCAGATACACAATCGTATACATACGTATTAACAGTAAATAAAAAAGAGGCCTGAACTTGAAGGGGAGTAGACAGGGGAATATAGAAGGGATTGGATGCAGGACGGGGAAGGGAGAAATATTATAATTAAAGTATGGTCTTAAAAACACCTCCTAAAATAAGCACTATCATTAAGTATTTAAAAAAGAATTGAAAATACAATGATCAAGTATAGAGCTTTTTAATATATTTCTGTTTCTGTATTTTTCTCTAGAATCATATTCAATTGCTATCATTTTGAAATAGCTTTTACAATATAAAGATTTTGAACACTCATAATAGCCACAAGTTTATGAAATAAAATAAAATAAAAAAATGAAAACATGAGTGAATCAATTATTCATAAAGTATAGTGCAAGAGAGTGTTAAGAAATTTATATTCCATATAAATTGGATAATTAAAAATAGATATAGTAAGCCATACTATTATCAGTAGAAAACACTTTAAATAAAAAACAGTTAAACTATGCAAGAAAGGTCTTTCTGTTATGACAAGGAGTCAAATCACCAAGCAATATATATGTCAAAAATATACAACTAATATTAAAATGCTCAAAAGATAAAATAAACTCAAACAAAACAAGTTACGGGTTCTAAAACTCCTCTTTCAGCAAACTGAAAAGTAATCTACACAGAGAATCTGAAAATGAAATAGTACAATTAAATTTCACCCTAAACTGAATAGTCCTAAAAAAATATTGACAGAACATTTTATTCCACAGCAGCACAACCATTTCTCTCATCAACACTTGGAATCTTCTCCAAAGCAGATCATTTTATAGTCCACAAAACAAGTCTCAACTAATTTAAAAAACAATGAAATCATATCAAGTATCTTTTCAGAAACAATGCCATAAAACTAGGGGAAAATAACAAGAAAAGATTTGGCAACTGTACAAGTACATGAAAATTAAACAACTCAGGAACAAGTGGTTAAAAAAAGAAAAAATATCAAAAACCAATTAAAAGCTACTTGAAACAAGCAAAATTGAAAAGAGCATATGAATACCCATGTACATAGCAAAAGTGGTAAATCTGAGACTTTATATAAAATAATATAAAATATCAAAATCCAGAGACATGTGAAATAAAAAAAAATATCAGAGTGGATTAGAGGTTGGCTCAGTGATTAAGAGTGCTTATTTCTCCTTTAGCATGGGGTTCTGCCCTTCCTTTGTTCCAGTGGATCCTGTAGGGAGAATGGGTTATAGGTTGAAGGATTTGTGGCTAGAGCGGTGTCCCAGTCCCTCCACTGGGAGCCAAGGCAGCTACACAAGAGGGTCTGTTCAGGTTCCCCTTTCCCAATTGTTAGATGTCCTCGCAGAGGTCTCTATTATGGGCTCCATTGAGTTTCCACTGCCCTTGGTCCCCAGATCTCCACCTTAATTCCCCCGAGTTCCGCTTGTCCTTCCATACACTCGCTCCCTCCCTCCATCCCTCTCCTCACACCTGGCCACTCTGACTCCCATTCCAATCTTCTACCAGCCCACTGCACTGTCTGCCCCCCCCTCCACCACCAAGGAGATCCCTGCTTCAAAACCTAACCCTTCCGGGTTGTTCAGTTTCTGGGTCTGTGAACTGCTGTGCCTTTGTCCTTTGCGTAACAATTAAGAACCACTTATAAGTGAGTACATCCAGAGTTTGTCTTTCTGGCACAGAATGATTTTTTCTAGTTCCATCCGTTTGCCTAAAAAAATCACGTAGTCATTTTTTTTTTAATAGCAGAGTTGTTACTCCATTGTTTAAATGTACCACAATTTCTTTATCCATTCTTCAGTTGAGGGGAGTCTAGTCTGTTTCCAGTTTCTGGGTATTATGAATAAAGCAGCTATGAACACCAATAAAATATAAATAAAAATTGAGAAAAGGTTTTGAATGTTTTCCTATAAGAAATTTAGGTTGGAGATATGCATCAGTAGTAGTGTGCTTTAATAGCATGAGTGAGACACTAGATTTGATTCCTAGAAGAACACATAAAGTAACAAATATTCAGGAATATAAATTAACCTGATTTAATTATTACACAAAGTATACATGTACTGAACACCACATAATGCCCTATATTGTGTGTGTGTGTGTGTGTGTGTGTGTATGTGTGTGTATGTGTGTAAAGTTTCTATGTACCATTTAAAAATAAATGTAATTAAAATAATTATATAAAGATTAGGTCATTTCTCTTTTCCAGCTGCTATGATTTTTAAACATCTTGGTTATTAATATTTTATTTAGTTAGTTTTAACATTTTTCTTACAGGTATATATTGTATTTTGAACATATTCACCTCACCTTATTAACCCCTCTTTTGTTTCCTCTCTCTTCCCTTTATTTCTACTTCATTTAGTATGTACATATATGATTCTGAGTGACTATAATAAATATGGGATTCACACAAAAGAGTATCACAAAAGACAGAAAACATATTGTTCTTCTGGAATTGGCTTAGTTTACATAATATGTTTGTCTTTACTTGTATCAATTTTTCCATAAATCAACAGGTTCATTTTTCTTGATGGATAAAAATTCCATTACACACATACACACACACACACACACACACACACACACACACACACATTCCACTATATTTCTAAGCATCTTGTCATTCCTTTGTTTCTAGAAATCTGTCTAAATACTAGGTTGGCTTGTTTTCACTTCCTGGCTGTTTTTTGGGGGAACATCATGTTTCAAATCATGTCTGGTCAGCTGGTGAAGTCTCAGAAGTTATCACACCTCTGAGTCAATCATACAATTGCTTGCCCAGCTACTGTATGACCCTTCCATCGTTCAGTAACCTGCTTGGAACTAGTATTTAAAGCAGGTGTGAAGACTCATTCTCCAAATTCTGCCTGTAACCCACTGAGAACATTTTTCAGTAGTCTGGCCAAATTCTTCTGATCAAGAGTCACAATGTAGTTTAATGTCACTCATGTTGAGTTTCTGAAAGTGTTCTTAGAGAGTCATGGGCTGCCTTTCTGCCAACTAAGAGGGGTCTCATTGAAATGGGTTCTGACAAAGTCCCAGTGGACTCTGCTTTTTGCTGTTAGACAGCCATTTGGGTCTTCTAAGAGCTACTTCCAGAAGCCTGGTTTGCTTAGCCACCACCACCATCTCACAATATACAGATTACCTTTGAGTCTCCACTCCATTGGGTACTATGCTGCTGTGTCCCACAATGTTGCATCCCCACTGTGTCCCTATTTGGCTAAGTTTTCAGTCCCTCTGCTCTGCTATCTCTTGTTGTCCTACAGCTCTGCTTCACGCTATATACTTTTGGAAGCAGTTTTGGTTTGCCCTCCCATCACTAAGAAACTATATGTTACAACAGTGCTTGTATTTTAGGCTTTCTCTCTCTCACTCTCACTCTCTCTCTCTTTCATTAATTAAAACCAAAATTTTGCATAAAATATATTCTAATCAATATTTCTCCTCTTTTCTTTCCCAAATCCTCCCCACCTCCCCACCCATCCAACTCCGTACCTCCTTTCTGTGTCCCTTTGGAAAGCAAACAAATTAAAAACAAAGACAAAAAAAAATAAAGACAAACCAGAACAGAAAAAAAAACAAGGAATAAAAAGAAAACATACATACACACATGTACATACACACACAGAAAGAGAGAGAGGTATCTCATAAAAACACAAATTCTGAAATGATAATATATGAGCAAAAGATCACCAAGGAAAAATAAATAATATATATATTATGCTACATATAAATTATATATTTTATATGTAATTATATAATTTACTAAATTATAATAAGACAAAATATAAACTCCCCCAAACCACTAGGTTTGTTTTGAGTTGACCATCTACTGCTGGGCATGAGTCCTTTGTGGATTGCATACCCAGTGAAATTCCATTGGAGAAAAATACTTTTTCCTTTGTGAAAGGTTGTCAATTGGAGACAGGTTCTGAGTTAGGAATGGGAGATCAAATCTACTTCCCCCTCTCAGGGCTGGGACCCCATTTGTCTTAGATCTGTACAGACCCTGGACATACTGCCACCATTTCTATGAGTTCATATGTGTGTCAGTTTTGTTGTATTCAGAGGCCTTGTTTTCTTGGTGTCTTCCATCCCCATTGCCTCTTACCACCATTCTGCCTCCTCTTCCACAGAGTTCCTAGGGCCCTGAAGGAAGAAATTTGGTGTAAACATCCCATTTAGGACCGGTGTTCAAAGGTCTCTCACTCTTAGCATATTGTCCAGTTGTGGGTCCTATCTACTGCAGGTGGAAGCTTCACTGATGGTGGCTGAGCAAGAAACTGATCTGCTGCCCATCCAAGAGACTCACTATCTTTTTTCTGCTCTTTTTGGTATGTTTTCACTTCCATCGTAGCTTTCTGATGGTATGTTTTCACTTCCATTATAGCTTTTTGAAGTTCTCTGTTTCTGTTTCTGGAATAAGTCAATGATTTCTCACACTGACTCTAATTTGCTGACATACACAGAGGCAATTTTCAGGCTGCCATTTTACCTGGAAGTACTAGTTGTCAACATTTAAATATAATCTAGGAGTTGTTATTTCTCTGTTTATCTATTTTAGAATTCAGTAAAAATCTTTAATTTTTTTCATCATTAAACTTGGCATATTTTTTTTACTTTTATATTATAATATAATTGCATCATTTCTCACTTCCTTTTCCAACACCAAAACCCTCCTATATGCCCATATACCCATCCTTGCTTTTTTTAAATCCATGGCCTCTTTTTCATTGATTGCTACTACATGTATATATGTATATGTATTTTTTAAAATATCTTTCAATCCCCTTCCATGTCTTATGATTTTCCATTATACACATGTCTATACAATTAATGGCATCTAACATTTTTGATACACCACAATTTATCTACTTTTTCTCTTTGTATGTTCGAAAGCATAGTCTTTATTTCCAAGCTCACAAATATTTTATTCTATTATTGCAAAATCTACTGATGAGTCTTTCTGGCAAATATTCATTCACTGATTGTACTTTTCAACAACTACCACTGAATTTCCATTTGGGCATTGCTTTTATGTAGTTACTACCTCTTTATTAATATTCTCTTTTCAGTGTAACCTTGTCATTTTAGCTTTCATTACTTCTTTAGGAATATTTCCCTCATTTCTATGGCCACACATATAATGGCTACTTTTAAAGTATTAGAAGTTTGACATTCCTTTCCTCTCACAATCGTTGCATACTTCATTACCTTCTTTTGTATGTTCATCTGAAAATCTGCCATTGAACTATAGAATTTATATATAGTAAGACTCTGCTTCTACCTACCTTATCACATCATCATTGTTATTTGCTATTTATTTCCTTAATGTCTTGATTGAACTATGCTATTGAAGTACATTTACCCTGTAGTAAAATTGTTCCTAAGAAAATATAGCCTTGTGCACACACAATAGCTAATCATTCTTTTTTATGTGACTGGTTTTTAGCAAGCTCTGTTTTGGAAATTTTAACTTTTCATGCTTTCTCTGCTAAATGGACTACTTCTTTTAGGCTTATACCCAGTTATTAGTTTACAACAATGGTTACCGTTTGCTGCCTTTGATAATGTCCACAACTTAGAATTATTACACATTATGATTCAATAAAATCACCTCTCATTTTTAGGTGTAAAAGCCTGTTTTTAGTCATGCTCTTAGCTATCTTTTTTTCCGGACTATCTGCTAAGAAAGGTAACATTTGTTTTTTGTTTTTGTTTTTTTGAGCTTCCAGTTTCACTTTAATTGCTTATAACAAATATTTCATTGTGTGCTACTAGAGCTCAGAGGCTTAACTTTTTCCAACACTGTTCTAAATAATGATTTTATAGGACAATTCCTGAAATCTCTATTCTTAAGATTTTTCTCTCTCCTTGTGTGCTTGTCAGTTTTTGTCAGTTTGACACAGCTAGAGTCATCTGAGAAGAGGGATCCTCAATTGAGATAATGCCTGAAACAGATTGGCCTGTAGGCAAGCCGAATGGGCATTTTGTTGATTGATGATTGTTGTGGAAAGGCCCAGCACACTGTGGGTGGTGTCATCCTTTGGCAGGTGGTCCAGGATTGTATAAGAAGGCAAACTGAGCAAGCCAGGAGAAACTAGCCAGCAAGCAGCATTCAAGTCAGTAAGCAGCATTCTTCCATGGTCTTTACTTCAGTTTCTGCCTCCAGCTTCATGCCCTGACTTCCTGTCATGAAGGACCTTAAGCTACAAGATGAAATAAACCTTTGGCATCCTCAAATTGTTTTTGGTCCTGGTCTTACTCATGGCAATAAAAGTCTAACCAAGACAGTCTGGGCAAAATCACTGTAATACCACCAGAGGTCTGGATGTGAAGACTATCCACTATTCTTGAATGACATATTGGTTTGTGAGCAGGATAGAGTTGGCAATTCCCTGTCATCTAAGCTTACCTCTACTGATATGTGATCTTTACTCTATTTGAATTTAATTTCAAAATATCAGGACTGAAGTATCCTTGCCATGCCATATCAAAATTAGGATATTCATCTTCTAAGTAAAAGCTTAGTATAGAAAGTGATCCTTCTGCCTATCATCTGTAAACACCTATTTAGGAGTTTATTTAGCTCCTGAATCACTCAGCTCTATGATATACAAAATTCTGGTGGCCATCTCCACTTCATGGAGATAACAGAGACTTTAGAATCTGTGGAAGAGGAAGTCTTCTTGGCTATATTGTCACAGAATGATTTTTTTCCAAACAAAGCTAAGAAAAGGTAGATTATATCTCAAATGCTATACTCTCATTATTCTTACCAAAATTAAGTGGATTTACTTGACTAAATAAATGTTTTTAAAAATTGAAATAATCACTTGAAGAAAATTTTTTAATAAAATATTTAGTATTTTATTGTTTTAGTTGTTTTAAATATTTTAACTGTGTTTTGAGCAATTTAATATGTATGTACAATATGTTTTGACGATATTTTCCCCATTATGCTCTTTGCTCTCTTATCTGCTTCTACTTCTTGCTATTCTTCAAAATAAGTCCCCATCTACTTTCATGCCTTTTATTTGTGGAAGCCTTCTGCAGATAACCATAGCTGTTGTTTGTTTTTTTTTTTCAAATTTCCAATGACCTTGTCATATCCAGAAGACACTGTTTCATAGTTCCATTCTCCAGCTCTTCATCTTGTGTATGATGTTTATTAGGTGAGTGAACACAAAACAGCCACTTATTATCTCCTGTTTAGTCAGTTATGTGTCTATGCACTAATGGTGCCCTACTGCAGAAAGAAACTCCTCTGACCCAGGCTGAGAGCAACACTAGACTAAGGGTATAAACAAAGATAGTAGAAGGTGCTTTGACTACATGTCCATAATGTTAGTAATAAACTTCTCCATAGGGCCTGTGAACTCTCCAGCACAGAGTTTTTACCAGGTCTATAATATGAAATGTGGATTGCCTTCAGTGGAATAGGCATCAAATCCAATCAGAAAGCAACAGGCTACACAATTGCTTCAATGAACACAGTTTCACTTGGCAAATTGGTGTTATCACATGTAGGTCCACAATTACTTAAGACCATTTGTCCTAGTCAGTTTCTTTTGCTGTGAAGAGACACCATGACCACAATAACTGTTATGAGGGAAAGCACTTAATTGGAGCTTGCTTACAGTTTCAGAGGTTTTAAGTCCATTATTATGGTGGTAAGGAGAATAGTGGCACACAGGCAGAAGTAGCTTAGAGTTCTGTATCAGGATCTACAGGCAGGAGAGAGGGGGGGGAGACCATGGCTTGGCCTTTTAAAATCTCAAAGCCCACCCCCACAGTGACACATTTCCTCTAAGACTACCACACCTACTCTAACAAATAGTGCCATCCTTAAGCATTCAATTATATGAGCCCAGGGGGTACTCAAATCACCACACCATTGATGGTTTTCTTCCTAAGCAGCCTGCATAGCACTTTCTGGAATTGTTAATGCTGGCCAGTGGGGAAAAGGTTACAGCTTTGTTCCAGTTTGATTTATCTGTGTCTTGTTTGCAGAGTGTATAGTCTCTTCAGGGTGAGTTTTTATACAATATTGTTATTAATGATTTGTTCTACATTCCTTCTCAAATTCTTCAAATGTGAAGCATCTTGGTAATGGTTTTCAAAAAATAAATATATATCTTTTATATAATTTTAGACATTTCTTCCTCTTCCTGGTATGTTTCTTATGTTTTTAGCAAATGGTATTTTTAAAAGCCTCAGAAATATTCTGTCAAAGTTGTTTTCTAGAATAATTTTTTCTTATGACATTTTTCATATAAATGCCAAACAATATTAATGGACGAGATGAAGTTGTTTTGCTTCACATGCAAATGTATACACATATACATGAGATATTAGTGAAAGCACTGACTAAGGCCTTTCACTCAGAATACTCACAAATATAATTATGAACACCCACAAAATAAAACATGTGTCTATTGCAAAACTGCATACAAGGAGATGCTTTGTTGCAGCATAAAATCATTAGTATTCCATTTTTTACTTTTTGAGCACATTTTCTTCATCCCTGAATTAGAGTAATTCATACTCACAATATTGAGATGCTTATAAAAATTAAATGATATAATGTGTAAAACATAACAAAATTGATAAGGCATTAAATTTCAACATTCTACAATATAAAGATTTATGCTTTCATAACAGATCAACATCATTCAAGTATTAGAAATAAGGATACATATTTTAATCTGCATATACTTTAAGACATTTCCCATTGCTCCTAAACAAATGTATTTATTATACGCAGTAGAACATATATTTCGTGAATGTTCCAAATAAAAGAAAAAAATATAGAATGAAGGATCACATATACTTAGATTAAATGTCTCCTCTAACACGACTCCCTTAAACATACTGTGTTTGACCTGTATTCATTGCTCTTCATTGCTACATATCAAAGAAAGAGTTCCTTTAAATCCTTTTGTAAAGTAATGACTGAGAATGATTACCAATTGATAAGACTAATGAAATGAAAATGGTGTATTCTTTGGTATAGAATTTAACTGAAGAAACATTTACCCTACTGTAAGATTTCTGAGAAAATTTGATGATTAATAAAGTGGCAGTTGTATACCAATACAGAAATGAGCTTCTTATTTAAGGATACACTGCTTCAATTTCCACACCCTATTTGCAAGGGAGGCAACTCTGCTAAGGGTTGAGATTAGCATTTGAGTGTTTCCAAATCTAAGCAGTTGTAGTAAACATCAGAACCATCATTTTATTTTGTGTGTGTGTACTGTGGGGTGGGGTTTTTGAGTACAGATGTATATGTGCCATAGGAAGTGTTTGGACATCAAAATACAACTTTGGATGTTGGTTCTCACCAGATTCACACTGCTCCACTCTTTGAGCTGAGAGCCTGCTATTCTATTGTGAGAGTTGGGTAAGTCCTCACTCTGACTCACTCTGCTAACTCTTCCTCTGATTCGTCATGTTGCCTGCCCTTCACTTTGATGCACTTCAGATGTCATTTTCTGTCTGACACTGACTCCTTCTGAGCTCTACTTCCTGTCTTGTTTCTGCTTGTTACTGCCTTGGGGATAAAAGGAGTATGCTACCACTGCCTTCTGAATACTGGGGTTAAAGGTGTGTACCAGCATTCTTTCTACATTCCATCCTGACCACACAGGCTTCTGAATACGATCCCTTCATAGAGAACCCTCAATTTGATCCCTTCCTAGGTATTATACAGGCCTATTCCTCTACAGAAACTGTTCAACAATTTTCAAAATTTTAGTATAGGTGTTCTGGTTTGCTTGTACGTGAGGGTGCACATGCATGTGTATGTATGCTGTGTGTCTGGAGGCCAGAGGCTGACTTGAAATGCCTTCCACAGTCACTTTCACCTTATTTTTTGAGACAGTGTCTTACATTGAACTAAGAGCTTAACAGTTCAGCTAGATTGGATGGCCAGTGAACCCCAGAGATCTTCTTGTCTCCACTTCGATAGCACTGGGATTACTGATATCCACTGTTACACACTGATTTTATGTGGGTGCTTTATTAACTGAGATATTCCCCAGTCACCAAAATATTCATTTTTAACAAACTGAAGTCTAGGTATAATGGAGCTGGTCCACAGATATTTGAGGAAACCAAAAATCTAGAATAATCATTCTTGAAATAATCTTTTATCTTTTGTTTACCAAGCAAGCTTACGACTGTAAATCAGTCTCCTAGAGATAATAGGACTAGAGAAGAGATATTCTTAAAGAGGTAACATACACAATTCTGTGAATAGGAATACTTGACTCATAGTATAAACAAATAAACTTATATTTTTATAATTTTGGACAGAGTACAAAAGCCTATTTTGATCAAACATTTATATTTTCTGTGTGAATTTACAGAGTTTTAAAATATAGAATATAATGAAGCTCTCTCAATAAAATGGACCTGTTGTAAAAACCAAATATTCTCCCTTGCTCTCAAATAATGATCAATATTTTGTTTTCATGAGTAAGTATCAAAACTTTGTATCATCTTAATGTTTTCATTATTTACTCATCCATTATTGAATATTTGGATTGTTTCATATTTTGGTTATGCTGTCTAGCGTTTCTAAATTGTTTTTAAATTTTTATTTTTTGAGATGGGATCTAGTGGTTTGAATGAGAATGGCTCTCATAATTTGCTGATATATTTGCTTGTTTGGTTACTAGTTGAGAACTGTTGAAGAAGGTTTAGGATGTGTGGTATTCTTGGAAGAGTTATGCCATTGGGAGCAGGCTTTGAGGGAAGTTTCAAAGGTCCATACCAGCCCCACTAGTCTCTCTCTTTCTCTCACGTCCCCTGCATGCTTTTTGATTAGATGTATGTTCTCAGCTACTGCTCCAGCACTATGCCTACCTGCTTCCATTTTTCCTGCCATGATAGAAATGTACTAACAGTCTGAAACTGTAACAAAGCCTCCAATTAAACATTTTTCTTTTATAATTTGCCTTGGTCATGGTGTTTTTTTATAGCAATAAATTATTAACAAAGACAGAATCTCACTATATTATCCAGGTTGGTCTCAAACTTGTAATCCTCCTCCCTCAGCCTTTCATCTACCAGAATTACAAGCACCACAATTATACCAGGCTATCATGTACAATTTCTTGATTGACCTTGTATTTCACTAACTTTTAATTATTTCCCACAGTGGCTGCACAATTGTAAATACTGATCAGCTATGAGAATTCTCATTTCTTTACAAAATTTTCTATAACTTATATTTCCTTAATTATTTACTATGAGTATTTTTAGTGTATAAGTAATATTCCATTTGTATGTGTGCATGTTTGAAAATATTTATCACAAGTTCTAAACTTTTAACCAAGTTTAAAGAATACAGTAGAGTACTGTTATTTCTACGAACAGTGAAGTATACAGCAGATCCCTTGAACTCATTCATTCCACATAATTGAAAAGGCACATCTGTTGAAAAGCACTCCTACTATTTATTTGAATTATTTTATGAAAATTTCATGTGTATATAATGAATCTTTATCTATCCCCTACCAATCCTTCAAACTCAAATCCTTCTGTTCCCCAATATATCTCCTTCTCAATTTCATATCCTTTTTTGTGTTTTATAACCCACTAAGTCTAATTAGTGCTGTCTATATTTGCAAGTGTGAGGTCATCCACTGGAACATGGGTAATCTACTAGAGGCCACCCCCTGAAAAGTAACTTTCTCTCCCCCAGCAGCAAGATTTTAACTGTTTTAGATTTTTTTTTTGCATAAAAGAAGTGATTTAGTAGAGGTACTTCTGTAGTTCATTCTACTTAGGATAATGTCCTACATGTCTATTAATATATTTACATAAAGCTTAATTTATTTCAGTTTTAAAGGCCAGATAAAATTAAACTGTAATCACTTAAAAATTTACTTTTTCTCTCATTAGCATTTGTAGTGTTGATCTTTGTTAATGGTGAGAATTGCTACAATAAATAGAGGATCTCTACCTCTCTCACTCCAGAAGTAAGACTGGTATATAATTTAGTAGTTCTGATTTTAGTAGTATTAATTTTATTTTAAAGAAAAATTCACACCATCCAGTACAGTGAAAGCATTATCTCTACATCCCAGCAAGAGTGTATAAAGGCTCCAATTTCTACATGTTCTGTTGTATTTGCCACTTCTAATCATTATAGATGGTATAAGATGATATTACCATGTCATTTTGATTTCTAATAAAATGATGACTATTAATGCTCAGCATCTTCTCATAATCATTTTGCCTATATTTAAAATATTAAATTACATTTTGATAAATTAACATTGCATATGATCATGATGTGCACAATGGTGATATCTATATATTGATCTTATATCTCACAGTCACTGAAATCATTTACTAGATAAAATACATTTTTCTGATGTCTTTAAAGTTTTTTTCCAGAAGAGCTCAGATTCCTAATTAGAATGATTTTCTGCTTATTTATCTTTTAAGAGGCTGATTATCAAGGCTAGAGAGATGCTTCAGTGGATGATCTTGCAGAGGACCAGAATTTGGTTTCCATTACTCACTTCATGCAGCTCACAACCATTTATAGCTCCAGCTCCAGCTCCAGCTCCATGGGATTTGATACCTTCTTCTCACCTCTGCAGGCTCCTGCACACCTGTGAATGCATCCACACATATATACATAATTTTTAAAAAATCTTTAAAAATACAAAAGTGTCCCATTATCTTTAGTCTTCTGATTTCTTTTCTTTTCTTTTATTTTCTCTTCCCTCCCTTCCTTTCTTCCTTCCTTTGTTCCTTCCTTCCTACCTTCCTTTCTTTATTATTTTTCTTTCCGGGTTTTTCAAGACAGGGTTTCTCTGTTGTAATTCTACCTGTCCTGGAATTCCCTCTGTAGACCAGGCTGACCTCGAACTCACAGAGATCCACCTGCCTCTGCCTCCCAAGTGCTGGGATTAAAGGCATACACCAACACTGCCCAGCTAGTCTTCTGGTTTCTGACTATAGTGCTGCAAGGTTGGCAAGTTGGAAGCATCCCCCACTCCTTTCCCTCCTTACCCATAGGAAAGGTCAGAGATTTGTGAATCTCTCTGGTCTTGTAGAACTGTGGTAGAGAAAACACCATATCCTTACGTCTTAATTTGTTTTTAGTTGTTTTCACCAAGCTATGTACAGTATATAAGTGCTCCATTTAAGCAGCATACCAAAAGACATAATGTTGGAAATATGCTCCATTCTGTTACTCCCACCTCAGGGAGAATCCTCAGCTTCTGTGCCCTTTCTTGGTAGCATAGAGTGTGACTGCCAGATGAAGCTACGTGGCACTTTTCCTTTGATAGTAACTGCTCTGTCAGTACTCTGAGATGATGATGAAGGCCAACACTCAGGCAGCATACTGAAAGGCCTGAATATTAGAGACATTCTTCTTTCCTTTCCCTCCCATTTTGGAGAGAAACCTCGATTTTCTGTCTTCAAAATACTTGATATTTTTTTCTTATATTAGCCATTACTTTGGACTTTGCGTGTGATATCTAGCTGCCCTAGTACCATTCAAGGAACAGATTGTTTTTATCACTATTGATTCTTTTAAAGCCTTTGTCAAAAATCACTTGATCCATATGTAAGCTTACAATTCTATTCTATTATTCCGCATTTTTGTTTTTAGATAAACATGATGTTTTAATGTGCCTTTGTAGAATATTTTTAAACTAGAAAGGATGTCTTCCAAATGCATTTTTCTTTCTCAAAAAATTTTGGCTATTTTAAGTCTCTAATTTTCCATGAATTTTAGAATTGGTATTTTCATTTCTATAAATTGAAACGGTTTCTGGGATATAGACTTGGAGGGCATTGAACATTAATTTCATTTTAACAACATTATGGTTTTCTACTAAACTATAATCAGCATACATAATTATGCAAAGTAAAGTTTTTCGTTATAACACTTCTATATATGCATGCAATATATTATATCATATTCACACAATAGTACATTCTTATTCTCTTTCCATTTACACAACTTTTTGCCACTAATAGTCTTCAATTTTTATTTTTAAGTCTCATTTTTCCTCCTATAGATTCTACACATGATAGAAAGTATAAAACACTAATTTTATGGGACTGGTGCATTTTATTTAACTTGATAATATCCAGTCCCACTCATTTTCTGAAAATGAAATAATTTTGTTATTCCTTATGGTTGAATAAAACCGTATTGTGTATATATATAATTTTTCATAATGTGGATACTGTGAGTAGTATAGCAATAAAAGAGGGTATATCTCTACGGCTAACTGGCTTTTATTCTTTGAGGATTTACCCAAAATCAATATAGCTAGATTGTACAGACATTTAACTTATAATGTTTTTAGAAACTTCCATACTGATTTCCATAGTGACTCAATTATTGTGCATTTCCACCAGTAGTGAATAAAGGGGTTCTTTCATACACAGTTTCCCTCCTCCACCTTCATCAGCATTCATTTTCTTTTTTTGATGATAGTCATATTTATGAAGGTGAGATAGAATTCACATGTGATTTTGATTTGCATTTTCCAGCTTACTAATATTTATGAACTATATTATGCATGTATTTGTAACTGCATTCCTGGAACTAGTTCAATTTAAGCATAATAGATGTTTTCTTCTTTTGATCCAGGGTCTGGCTGGTCTGGAACTATGTAGAACAGGCTGGCCCTGAAATCGCAGAGATCTACCTGTCTTTGACTACTGGATACTGGGATTAAAGGCATGTGCCTCCACACACATCTCCATATTTGATGTTTTATTTTGTTGAATTTAGTTTCCCATAACTTTATTAATATTTTTCAACAATATACATTAAATATATTAGCCTATGGTTTAATTTTTAATATGTTTTTATCTGATATGGATATCAGAACAATACTGATTTTGTAGACTGAATTTGTAAATGTGCCTTCCTTTGTTATAATATGTGGTGTGTTTTAGGAATATTGGTGTTAGTTCTTAATGATCTGGTAGAATATAGTAGTGAATACTCCTATTCCAGACCTAGAGTTTTCTTTGTCCTAGTACTTAAATAAATTCTTGTTTTAATAGTGATGCTCATTATTAGTTCATCTTGGCATTGAGAGTATTTAGCTATGTCAAGGTATCAATAAGGAAACATAGCAGTTCAGATGAACTACGGCTGTGCTATAATCCATAAAGTTGCTCCTACACTCTCTCCTTGCTCCTAAAAATTTACTTTAGCTAGCACTCAACTATCAAAGTTTCCACAACCTCTCAAAACAATGTCACCATCTTGGAACCAAGGCCAGGACATTAGTGCTTTACCAGTAACATAGCAAAAGGATGTTATGGAAGTTTGTTCAGGATTATGTATAAAATTGTTGTTTTGTGCACTCTTAGGAAAAGGACTGCCTAAGCCTTGATGTTTTGTATTGTCTGCAGGTGCAGGATTTATGAGGGGGATGTTTGATTGCTCATGATCTGCACGTACTATCAGTAGAACATCTGAGGAGTTCTGTACCAGTACAAACACCTGAGCTTAGATGCTCAAAGTTCCATTGTCCAGTATGCCACTGGCTAGAATAGGGGTTCCCTCTGCTGAAGCCTGACAGGGTTTGTGTCTATTAATATGCATCTTTGTCTGTCTTGGTGAGCCCATCAGTGACTAACAACCACAATTGGCTTACCAACATTAGGCACTCACATCATGTCAGCCACATCAAACATGGAGACAAGGAATAAAATGAAGCTCTGGAGCACAGTCCATCTTTGTTTTTTTTTTTGTTTGTTTGTTTTGTTTTTAATTTTTCTTTTTCTTCTTTCTGAAAATCTGTCTACAATCAGTCCAAATAATGGTGACAAGACACATCTGCTATGGTGATGGGAACTCCACTCTACAAAGTAACAGATTCTTCACACAAAGTTACTAGTTTTTTTACCTGCAAATCAATAAAAATACCTGAGCTGAGATGCTCAAGGTTCCACTGTCCAAAATGGTGTCAACCAAGATAGTGGTTCCCTCTACTGTGGTCTGCAGGTTTGCACCTATGAATATACTTCCTTGTTGTCCTTGGTGAGCCACCACACTAGGTGCACAGCTACAAAATGATCTTTGTAGATGTTCGTTTAGTGTTTATATCTTAAAATAGAAATGTTCTCCTTTTGTCTCATTTATTGAAACATATGTAATCACAATCACTTGAGCTTGCTGCAGGGATTGAGAGTGAATCCACTGCCATGAACATACTAAGCAAGCACACTACAACTGAGCTACAGCCCCTACCCCATCATGAGCTCTTTAAGACACAGACAACTTTTTTGCTAGAGTCTAAGAGATATAGTAGAAGAAAAAAATCAGAAAGGTTTCATGTTTAAGAAGAACTTCATCATATTGCTACAGGAAGGCCAAATGCAAGAAGCCAAAATAAACATGAGTGGTTTCTCCAAGCAAAATTGGCTCATAAAATTATCCTAGTATCTAAGTTTCATAGCCACAAAGTACTGAACTCTTGACAACACCCTTAATAATCTTGGAAGCTCATTCTCTTTTATGTTCTTCATGTGTGGACACAGCTAACACAAACATTGACTTCATCATAGTGCGACTAAACCATGTCTGACTCAAACTTCTGACATACAGAAACTTTCAGGTGACATATTTATTTTATGCTGCATGTGTTTTTGTTATTTTTTTGTGGAACTGTAGAAAATATATACACATCTTGTAAATCAATACTTCTATAAACATGTTCAGAGAAGCCTTGGCTGTCACAAAAATTTTAGGAGACCTTCAATATCAAACATTTTCATAATTTTTTTCATTTTTCTCTGAGTTAATATTTGTCCCTATAGAGTGAAAGTAGGAATGAATACATATGCTTGATCTTTAGAGACTAATATTCACACATAGAAGAAAAAGAAGGAAAGAATGTGAATAAACACTTTAATTTTGGAATTTACTTGATCATCTAGTAAATGTATTCATTTTGTTGTATCTTCACTATGGAATACATGTATCCTTCATATTCAATATGATAAAAATTGAAGTTTGAACTACTTTTCTATTTTTCACTACTGAATCTAGAAAGTTGTGGAATTGCTATTGGTAGAGTTGTAAGCTCAACTAGTGACTTAATAAAGCATATCAAATTTTTGCTTTAAAATAACTGACAGAAAAATTATTCTCATTCATTTATAGACATCAGCTGGTATTTCCTTAAAACTGAGCAAAGTCAGGCTGAAGTTTGAAGGAAAATAATGTAATTTATTTGTTAGCAATGATAAAATTAGAGATTTTAAGTGGAAATTGTATTTGTGGAAAAGTTTTATCCATCACTGTGGCCTTGACAGCTGCTCAACATCCAGAGTTCACTAATGAGCCAGTCATAAAGATTATGAATACCTCTTTCTTTGATATTTTACCATGATGTATCAATATTTGACTGCTCTGTGTAACTCATTAAACCAATATTTTTCAAACGAGTAATGAATGATGTTGTGAAATAAAGTGTTCATAAAAGAACTATTCAGATTTGAAAAATAGACTAATGGATTTTAATGTAGCTAGCTGTGTGGTTTCTAATTCCACATTGTAAGCAGCCTTTTAAGAACTACCATTTAGGGAGTTTTGATCTAATATCAAAGATGAATAGTTACAATTATCTGAAAACTGTCATTAAATATATTCTAGACATTCATAAGTAAAAGTCTTTGAGGTCATAATTTGTCCATATACTTCAACCAAACAAGGCAGCCCAACATAATGCTTGCAGAAGCAAGTATAAGAATCTAGCAGAAATGTATTAAGCAGGCATAATGACTTATGCAAATATAGTGCAATATTACTTTTATCTCTATTTTGCATATAGAGATTTTCTTAAAATACATTATTTATGGAGGATAGATCATTTAGCATTTTAAATTAATTTAAAATAAAATTTTAAAATTTTCATAGTTTTAATTTTAATATTATGTTTAATAGGTATATACCAAAAATATCATTTAGCTTCTTAATGTATTCTTAATTTTTTTATGTAAATGAGTGTTTTGCCTACATGTGTCTGTGCACGATGTGTGTATCTGGTTCTCACAGAGACCAGAAGAAGAGATAGGATAACCTGGAATGTGAGTTAAAGATGAATGTGAGCCTCCAAAGCCAGGCCCTGTAGAAAAGTAGCCAGGGCTCTTAAGCACTGAGCAATCTCTATAGTCCCAATTTTCTCAATAATTTTATGATGGTAATGGTGGTATGAAGACTAAAATGTTTGAAATATATCTGAATAAACTATAAATTTGGTGGTAAAGACTCAATCCAAAGTATAACTTAAATAAATGTGGGAGTCAATTAGCAAATACTAAAATAACCACTTGAATATGCTCAATGATCCCAAAAAGAATTTTTAAATCTCTATTAGGTACTGTAAAACAAGTTTTCATTGTTTCTTTTAAATTTTGTTTTGGAGTGGAGAAACTTGTAAAATATCAGTGTAATGGTATTCAGAGGTCTTGACTAAATGTATATAAATGAAAATGTAATCAGTGAGTTCATACATAATGAACAGTTTCTAGTTGAATTGCTTCATTTGGGGATTTTTGTTTTAATTAATTATTTAATTAATACATTTTTGATATATTCTTATTCTGCTCAAACAAATCATGTTACTGGAAAATAGGAGGAGGTGTGATAAACTTGATTTTCTTAATTTTCTGATTTTTAGACTCATTATTTAAAGCTTATATTGCAGGATCATGGCTCTAACATAGTCCTTGTATCCAGCAAAGGATAGCAATGATACTCATATAAGGAATGTGTGTTTTGAAAATTGTTTTATCTTTTCCCATTTTCTGCCTCTCCTTTTTTTTCTTGTTTCTTCTCCAGTTTTTTCCTCCCTTCATTTCTTTCTCTTTCTTTTTTCTTCCTCCCTTCTTCCTTCTTTCTTTTCTTTCTTTCTTTCATTCTTTTTTTCTTTCTCATCTTTGTTTCCATTTTTTTGTGCTGAGACCAGGTATTTGTACTTGGTAAGCATGTACTCTGCATGGACTTATTACCCATGCTCAGTGGGTTCATTAGATTTTAAAAACTCAAGAATCAGACTCCATGCTTTTTAAATATATTTTTCTTTTGCTTTTGTCTATATACTAACAAAGAAATATGGTCTCCATTTGCTGTAAAGAGAGACTTCTTTGATGAGGAGTGGAAGCTATACTTATCTGTTGGTATAAGAATAAGATTTAGAATGTAACTTCAGTAGCCCCAGGAAGCTGTCTAGGTTTCCATTACCAAGCATGATTTCCTTCCTATTGAGTGGGCTTTAGGTCAATTTATATAGTTACCACTGACTTCTGAAGAACACTTTTGGCACCTGCCATGCTGGTAATTGTAATGGTAATTGTTAAGGATTATAGTTGTCACAACTGGGTAGGAATATTTAATTGCCACCACCCCCTCTTGCTGTCTTGTGTGGTATTTTCTGAAAGCATGGATGCTAGATCACAGGATAAAGGCTTTCAGGTTAAATCTATCTTGAATCATCTAAGTCCTGTCCTTAGTGTACAGTGCCTTAAGCAAGACTGACCCACCCTCAACACTTGAGAGGCATCCAGGGGCTGCATTAATAATTTATATTGTTTTGGAAGTTGATTTGACTACCCTGATAAGTCATTTTAAAGGAGCATTCTTATGCCTGGTACTGGATGTTTGTTAGTGTGTGGTTCTTATGGGGTGCATTGTCAGCAAAAGTGGCTTACAACTGGACACAATGCAAAGATCAAGGGATTATTGGGAGCTATGGTTTGAATGAGAATACCACGCATAGGCTCACACATTTGAACTGTTTTGAAAGGATTAGGATATGTGATCTTGTTGAAGCAGGTGTATTAGTGGGAACAGAATTTGGTGTTTTAAAAAACTCCTGGAACCTCAATTCCTGGTTCTCTTTCTCTGCCTCATTTTTATGGATCAAGATGTGAACTCTTAGCAGTTGCTTTGCTTCATAATGGACTCTAACTATTCTAACTATATGAAACCATAAACCAAATCTGATGCTTTCTTTTTTCAAACTGACTTAGCAATAGAAAAGTAACCAAGACAGGGTCAAAGCCCCAGTTAATACATCTATCACAACTCCTGCATGATATATAGCTCAGGGAACAGAATGGAAAAGTGGATATAATGATTGTGATATCCAGAATATCATGACATCTGTTATGAAACTGTCTCTTATAGAAATAGCTTCATAAACAAGACATATCATAGCATATTCATAAACAATGGCAATATCAATGGACATTTTGATATTCAAGGGGGACAATTTCTAGGGATACCACACTTAGACAAAAAAAAAAAATACTACGGTCAACAAATGACTGCTGAGAGAAAGATAATTAGCCTCACCAAGGGATGAGCTCCATTATTGGTTGTCCAATAGAGAATGGTCAGCTTTGAAACCATAAACAACAGACTCAATATATTGCAACACATCTATTTGTGCATATGCATTCATACATACATATATGTGTACATATGTATGTAAAAATAACAAAGAAAAAGTGACTATTAAATTGAGAGTGAGGAGCATAGAGGGTTTTAACAGAAGGATACTGAGGGGTTGGAAGAAAGGGATGGGGAAAGTGATATAGTTTTTTCTCAATTAAAATATATTTTAAACAAAATATTGAAAAAGAGAGACAGAACATGAAGTTGTATTGGCAGGGAGGGTGAGGATCTGGGAAGATTCAGGGTATGAGAAAGAATATGATAAAATATATCACATGAAATTCCCAGATAATAGATTTTAAAATGAAACATCAGAGAAATTATCATTTGTAATTTAATTCTTTTCATTGATGTTTGTATGAAATTTGGTACAATGACCATAAAGTATTGCTGTGACATAACTGACCAGGTGGTTTTAAGATGATTGTGGTAAGATTTCAAAGTTTGGACTGGAAAAACCATTGACAACTACAAATTTAATGAGCTGTTTTGGTAACTTTGAAGATAATGCTCAGAGCAATGCAGACAATGGAGACCTAGCTTGTGAAGTTTTAGAGATTGTACTTTCTTTAGTTAGTTTTGGTTTGTTGTTTTTTTGTAAGAAATTTAAAGAATATGAAGTGTAAGTACAGAGATGGCATCTGGGAGAAGTATGAGGAGGGAAAATAACATGATCCAAATACAGTGCATGCAAAATTTAGGAATAAATTTATACTAGTATTTACATTGTGTGACATTAATATAAATATGGCATCTTGGGTTAAACAAGTGAGATAAACTTATGGTTTAATATTGATGTGTTTATGTTTCCAGTTGACCAGAGTTAATTTTGTTGGTTTTTGTCAACTAGATTCATTTGAGAAGAGGGAACCTTGATTGAAAAAAAAAATTCCCCATCAGATTGGTCCATTGGCAGGTCTACGGGGCATTTTCCTGATTGATTACTGATGGGGAAGTGTCCAGCCCACCACAAGCAGTGCTATCCCTGGGCAAGTGATCCTGGTTTGTATGAGAAACCAAACTGAACAACCATGGAGCCCAAGCTAGTAAGTAGTGTTCCTCTATGTTTACTGCTCCATTTCCTGCCTTAGTTTCCTGCTTAGTTTCCCACCCTGACTTTCTTCATTAATGAACTGTGACTTGCAAGTGTAAGCCAGATAAACCCTTTCTCTAATAAGTTGCGTTGGGTTGTGTGCCTTGGTCCATCACAGCAATACAATTCATCCTTTTCTGTAAACTTGAAATGTTGTGAGTGTGTTTCCAGTTGAGTCATTTTAATATGTGTTTTGGTGAATGTACTCACTATGTAGTTATTAGATTCAAATGTATAAGCTACTATGAACTTGATGATATGGTTATTAGTATATATGACTGCACTGAACCTTTTCCAAAGGCATAAATACTTAAATATTTTCTGTTAGTTATATTATTAGTAGGACATATTTACATGTAGAATAATCTTATTAATCAATTGTGAGTGATAAACCTGTAAACAGATGGTGTGCTAAAGATTTTCAGTTGTTTGTTTTGTTTCTGTATGCTCCTTGTTTCCTTATTATTTAACACTTCTTATTAGGAATTATGCAGTCTTAGAGGATAACAGGGAGACTGAATAATTGAATATATCTCTTTGCTCATTTTGACCTTCTTGCCCATGCAGCTCAGTACATCTAAGCACATTATGTGGCTTATGTGTTTCTAAAAACCAAAGAACAAAATTGAAACTTTCTTCTATGCTAAATTCAGACATATTAATATAAACTTCACTTATTTCCAAGTAGAACAAAAACATGGTATACAGATTATGCTCATAATAATGTAAATTGAAACTTCCCTTTTAATAATTATCACTTCAATTCAACTATTTACCATACCATTCATTCAATCACAAAATTACGATTGGATTATAAATCTACCAAAAGTTGCTGTACATTGTCTTTCATTCCACTGTGTAATTGTTAGTCTGCTGTGGTGTCTTACCCAGGATGACAAGGAGGCATATTTATATATGTTCCATCCATGCCAGATCTCAGCAGAGAGAACCACCATTATGGCAGACACTATACTGAACAGTGGAACCCTGAGTGTCTCACATCAACTGCTTTTATTGATATACAACTCCTCAGGTTTTCTGTTGATAGCAAGTGCAGATCATGAGCAAATCAAACACTCCCCACGTAAATCCAATACATAGAGATAATACAAAATGCCAAGGCATAAGCAGCCCTTTTCCCAAGAGTGCACAGAACAATTATTTTATACATATCCAACGAACTAACCAAATAAACAAACAAAAAAATCAAACTGCACAACATTTACCCCTTTCTGATAAGACAAAAATAATTGCTTTATCTCTACAACACAATTTAACATTACACCATCAAAACTATTTACAAGAAGAACAATCACAAGGACAGGACCAAATGAAATCAAACATCTATCAAGCTTTTCACAATGTCTTTAGACAACAGATGTAGTTGTAGATGAATATGTTGACGTTGGTTTGATTTATACAAATGTATATGTTAATTAGGGCAGAGGAGTTTATTCTTTTGTCTAATTAAATCACTGGTTTTAGCTTGGAGACCTGGAGCCCTAGAGCATTTCCTCATGAGAGTTGAGAATGTTCTTACTTCCATAATTCTTCCTCTGATTAGTTACTTTGCCATTCACTGACTCATCTCAGACATCATTTCCTGTGTGACACTGACTCCTTCTGAATTCTGCTTCCTGTGTCTCCTTCCACTGTTTTTTTCTAGGAATTAAAAAGTGGACCACCACTGCTTCCTGAATATTGAAATTAAAGGTGTTTGCTACCACTGCTTTCTGAATACTGAAATAAAGGTGTGTTTGCATTCCATCCAGACCACACAGGCCTCTGAATGTAGTATCTGGAATGTAGACCTTAGCTTTAATAGGGCTAATCCTCTAGAGCAGAAAAACATTAATGTCCAATTATCTGGAATTGAGTCATAATCTTCTGGCCTCCTTCTGAATGGCTTGGGTCACTGCTCTGGCTGTGCCTTTACAGCACACACAGTTTATCTTCCAGCTCTGGATGACTTCACTCCACTGCTGATGCTGTTCTTGGTTGTTGTCCCATGGTACTGCCATCTGTCAAACTACTGGGGTCCCTTGCTGCAACTGGGCTGTACTTTCACCAATGGCTTCTTCTGGGCTTTCTTCATGGTGCCAAGCCTCAACTTCTTTACATAACCCCTTCAATCTGTGCCTTCAACTGCTACTGAGGCTATACCTTTATGAATAGCCTCTCCTAGCCTCTCATAGTGCCAAGTCTCTAAAGATCCCTTCATGCCTTCAAAACCAGTACCATTTGGGTGACTATTATACTACCAAGTTTGGGTACCAGCATGAGATACAACTTTAGCCAGTTCTGGAAGACAGCTTCTGTGTGGTGATCCTGAGGAAACACTTTCCAGATTTTAAGATAGAGTATTGTTTGCAGGAAAAATAACTGGTAATTTTGTCTACAGGAAAAGTTCCCTCATGGGGTAGAGTTCTCATCACCATAGCAGATGTGTCTTGTTAGAACTGCCTCACCACTATCTGGACCACTTGTAGACAGGTTTGAAGAAAAAAAGAAAAATAAAAACCTGTTTAGTTTAACTAAGTGGCTTTTTGGCTCCAAGCTGTGGCTTTCGCAGCTGGGGGTCCTGGGACTGTGGGAAGAACTTCCAGTGGAAACATAGGTGGCCTGTCCACTACTGCAAGATGGAAACACATAACCTTTTCAATAGATTCTAAACACAAGACCACATCTTGGGTCTCTCTCTCTCTTTCTCTCTCCCTCTCTCTCTCTCTCTCTCTCTCTCTCTCTCTCTCACACACACACACACACACACACAAACAAAATCAATAAATTCAGTTTATAGACCAGTATGCTCTGGGTCCTGGTTCCTGTGCCCTGGCTGCTGCTTAAGGCAGGTGGGAGCATTGGCTCCATGATCACAAAAAGTGGTTAATCTCTGTCCTCTGGGAGCTTCCCTGAGAATACTTTATCTGAGTCTGTCAGGTCTGAAGTTTCTTATTCTTTCTTGTCTGCACATTGGATGGCTGGTGTGATGTCATGACTTTTTTACTTTCTGCCTACCATGTTGTACACCATTTGTAGCTGTATGAATATTATGGCGTCCTAGCAAGGAGACAAGGAAAATATTCATTTGTGCAATCCATGCCAGAACTTAGCAGAGGGAACCACCATCACGACAAGCACCATACTGGACACAGCATCCGTGCTTGGGTGTTTCTATTGCTACAGAACTCCTCAGATGTTCTACTGATAGCACGTGCAGATCATGAGCAATCAAACATTTCCCACATAAATATAACACCATCAGGCAACACAGAATGCCAAGGCATAGGCATCCCTTTTCCCAAGAATGCACAAAATAATTATTTTATACAAAAATAAAAATAAACTTCCACAACACCACTGAAAAACTGTGATTTTAATTATGACACATATAACTGTCTTTATGAAAATTAATTTCACTCTTTACTGGACTTACATTTCTAAGAAGATGACAATGATTTTATTTTATTCTTGAAATGCAAAGAGTAGAATTCTCTATTAATTCAAATGAATGCATGTAAATAATAACATGCATGCAGATGACATGATCTATAATACAACAATCTTAAACTTCAGAAACTTGCTGGAAATTGCACTTCAATAATAAATTTATCCTGGAGGTAAGTGCTAAATTTCAATATTTATTTGTATAAATATGAATATTTAAAAAGTGTTTAGTTCATGAATTTTTTTATTGTGGTATCTCTAGTTTGACATTGCAAACTTGTGTACATTAAATCTTCTCTGAAATTTAGCTGTAGGTTTGTAATAATTCATTGAAAATGTAGTTCTCGATTATTCTAACCAGTTAGAAATGTTTTTGAAGTCCATTTGGGGATTATTAGGGAAATGTGTTATAGGTGTGAAATTATGATATTTACCATGCTTAGTGTTTTTATAGATTCACATTAGGCAAGCTCTCCTAGCAGCTCAAGGAGTATAGCAAAATTGAGCTTAGATGAAAGAAATCTGCATGGTCTAATATACCTTAAGGCAGAATTAAGTTCTCTGTTTTAATTAAAGTAGCAATTAATGAACAATAGATTTTATTTTATGCAACATGATTTGAGTAGTTGGCTTAATTAGGTAGGAAATTATATGTTTCAGTTACAGACTGGCTATGCTTAAACAATTAAAAATCCCCATGCTTTCTAAAAACTTTATTTTCTGTTTTTAAATAAGTTTATTTTCTGTTCTTAATTTTTTTCAGTAAAGTGTCATGACCAGAGGGTGTACGTCTTTGACAGAGTGTATCTTTTCCTTGTCATTTTGTCTCTGGTTTTAACTCAGACATTTGATTGCAGCATGTGCACATTTGAATCCTATTTCTTTCTTTCATTTATTCATTCTTTCAATGGCACTTCTTAATCTAGCATTATGCAATGTGCTCTGGAGATAATGAGGCAGAAGAAAAAATATCTTTTGCCATTTTAGTATTTATGTGTTATTGAATAATCAAAAAGAAAGGGTGATTGAGATTTTAAGTGTTTGGTTTGTTTTCTTCAAGTACAAATTCTGAGGTGTAAAATTTTGGCCCACACTTTTTGTTAGGGAGAGGTACTACACATTGAAGATTAATATATGTATTAGGGTTAGAGAGGTGGCTTGAAGCTTAAACTCACTTGTTTCTCTTGCAAGGGATCTGTGTTCATTTTCCAGCATCTACAGGGTGTCTCACAACAATATGTAACATCAGTCCCTAGAGATCTGATGCCTTCTTGCAATTGCAGAGGGCAACAGGCATGCACAGAGTACTAATATTTACATGCAGGCTAAACACTTATACACATATAATAAACAAGCTTAAATTTTTTTCAGAAATAATAGGACACACGAAGGACACAAGGCAAAAGAGAGTGAGCTGGTATGAAATGACAAGAATGTCTTTGAAACAAGGATTAAAGTCTTTATGTACCTGCATTTGCCAGTCATTGGATATGGCATACTTTATGGAAAGAGATGCACTCAACAGAAAGGTTTGGCTACCAACATTTGGAAACAGTTGGAGAAATGTGTGTTCTACTTTAAAGAATATCTGGGAGTTTTAAAGCTCTCATTCACTATCGACAGAACTATGTGATTATTAGGGAGTCTTAAAATTATACTCATTAATTTATATTGGAGGATCATAGAAGTTTTCACAAATATGTAATCTTCTAAAATGAAACAGGCAAAATGAACTTATGAGATATTAGGAGCTTTATGCATAATTTCAAATGTATAATTTTAACTCAAAGATAATATTCATGATTGCTGAGAAATATAAAGTAATGGTGACATTAGATTTAGAATTAGGAGAAGACATTTGATAGATGAGATAAGAAGTCAACAATATAGTTATACCTTCCCTGCCATGAGAAAAATATATGTCATACTTTCTGTATGTTACAGTATGAATAAAATATTATCAGCTTCAAGAGACTATGCTACTGATTAAGTAAATGACACCTAGAGAGGGGTAGCACCTTTGCTGATTGATATAAAAAAGGAAGTGCTTAGTCTTAGGCAAAGAAATGATAGCTTAGATAATTACAACATGGACAAAAATCAAGGCTGCATCTCTCATTAATTATAAGAATTCTAGTGCTTTTAATATTTTTACCTCAAAATATATGTTTCTGAATATAATCCGTAAAGTAATGCAGATTGAGACAACTGGATTTGAATTAATGAGAGTGAGGAGAAGAAAAGCTAAATGTAAAGTGAATGGGAGAAGAAAGATATAGTCATTAAATATGTACTTATCAAGCTTCACAATTTAGTAGTGTGAGCCTGGAAGTAGATATCATATTTTGTATATTTATACAAGTAACAGATTCAGGAAATCAAACAAAAATCATAGATGAAAGCCTAATAAGTAGAAAAGAGAATTTCAAGTACAAGGTAGAATACAAAGTTGAAACAGTGGATAACTTCATCAATGACAATGCTGAATCTAAAATTCCAAGCACAAACATCTAGAAAATCTTTAAAACTATGTTAACATAAAGCCTATAAATGATAGATATAGAGAAAAAAAGGAACCCAGGTCAAAGGCACAGAAATATTTTTTAACAAAATTATGGAAGATTTCCCCAGACTAAAGATAGATGCATGTCAAAGTGCAAACGGGAAACAGAACACCAAATAAAAAAATAGCAGAAAAAAATATTTCTTCTGTATTATCTAAACACTAAATATACAGAACAAAGAAAGGAATTAAAAGCTGCAAGGAAAAAAGAACAGCTAATATATGAAGGCCGATCCATTAAAATAACGCCTGAATTTTCAGTGGAGACTCTGAAAGCCTGAAAGGCATGAACAGATGTTCTAAAAGATGTGAAAAATGACAGATGCTGGCCAAGATTGCTGTACTCAGAAAAACTGTCAACCATAATAAAGGAGAAAGAAAAATATTTCATGACGAAAACAAATTTAAGCATTTTTTTACCCACCATTATAGCTACATAGAAAATATAAAAAAAAAAATTTTCACTCTGAAAATATGTTAACTATATTTAAGATGACACAGGGAATAAATTATCCAAGAACAGTTGACCAAAAGAGGTTTTAAAAGACAGATAATACTGTTAAATAGTAACTCTCGGTACATTAATGGTCTCAGTCTCAAATAAAAGACACTGACTAACAGCTTGTATTAAATAAAAAATAATCAATCCTTCTGTTGTCTCCAAGAAACACATCAAACACCACTTTATGACAAAGGGATGGAAAATGATATTCTAAACACATTGTACCAAGAAGCAAGAAGTAATAGTTATTTTAATATCTGGCAAAACATACTTCATACCAAAGCAAATCAGAAGAGCTAGAGAAGAGCATTGCATATATATTAAAGGAAAAACACATCAAGAGGATACTATAATTATAAATATTTATGCACCAAATACAAGGAAACCCATTTCATAAAAGGACAACTAATACATATAAATTAATCACCTCAACTCCATGATAATGAGTGACTTCAGTGGCCCACACACAGCAAAATAGTCATCCATTTAATATTGGGAAACTGGCTGTGTTACCAAAAGTAACCTACAGACTCAATACAATTCTCATCAAAATTCCAATGACATTCTTCATAGAGCTAGGAAACACAATTCAACAAGTCATATAGAATCACACATAGCCAGAGACATCCTAAGTAGAAAGGATGCTGCTGAAAGTATTGCAATACCGGACCTCAAATTATACTATGGAAAGATAGTATGCTGGCTAGATTTATGTCAACTTGACACAAGCAAGAATTATCTGAAAGGAGAGCGCCTTGACTGAGAAAATGCCTCCATAAGATCTGGCTGTAAAGCACTTTTTAAAATTAGCAGCTCATGGAACTGCCCAAGCCATTGTGTGTAATGTTATCCTTGAGCTGATGGTTTCTGGGTTCCATGAGAAAACAGGCTGAGCATGCCATCAGGAACAAGCCAGTAAGCAAAACTCCATGCCCTCTGCATCAGTTCCAGCCTCCAGCTTTCTGCCCTGTTTGAATTCCTGCCTTTTCTTCTCTCAGTGATGGACTGATACCTGAAAGTATAAGCAGAAACAAACCCTTCTTCCCTCAATATGCTTTTGCTCATGGTGTTTCATTACAGCAATAGTAACCCTAACTAGGATAGATGGTACTAAAAAAAATATAGCACTGGCACAAAAATAGACATGTAGACCAATGAACTAGTTCTGTGTACTAGAAATGAATCCTCAGAAATGAATAAATTGAACTTTGGCCAATCAATTTTTTCAAATGACATCAAGAATATACACTAGAAGAAAGATGCCTTATTCAATAAATGGTGCTAGCAAACCTGGAAATATACTCAAAGAAGAAAGAAATAAGATCTATAGTTCTAATCATGTGTAAAAATATCAATTCAAATTAGTCAGAGACATGGCCAGTTTCTCAATATTAATTCATCACCCAATAATATTAAAGTTCTCTTTATCATATATTATCTCCTTTAATTTATTTCTTCAGTGTCCTGTAGAATTCATTGTATAAGTTGTTTATATCATTGGTGAGATTTATTCCTAGACACTTTATTTATCTTTGGACCTGTTATGAATGGCATGTTCTATCTAATTTGTCTCAAAAAGTTTATTATTGAAATAAATGTAATGCATTGACATTTTATGATGATTTTTGTATCATGCAACTTTACTGAAAATATTTACCAAACAGAATTTTTTATAAAGTCGACAGTATTTTCTATGTCAAGAATTATGTCACCTGAAAAAATATATTTCACTTCTTTTCCTACTTTTAACCCTTTAATATTTTTGTCATATCTTATTTCTCTGACTACAACTTCAAACACAATATTGAATAAGAGTAAGATGCTTCTCATATTTGTCTCATTTCAGATTTTAGAGAAAATACTCCCAGTACACCCCCACAATTTACTATAATGGTGGTTAGGGTTTGTCACATATAACCTTTATTGTTTTCAGGTAGGCTATACAAATTTCCAGGTTATCCAGGACTTTTATCAAAAAAATCTTGAATTTTGTCTTTTATGTTTCTGTTGAGGTCATTGTGATTATAGTTCTTAAGATTATTTTTATGGTGGATTATATCTATGGATTTGCGTAAGTGTAAAACAACTGAATCCCTGCAATGCAACTTACTTGTTCATAATGAAGGATCATCTTGATGTGCTCTTCAATTCAGTTTGAATGCACTTTGTTGATAATTTTCATGTCTATATTGATCACAGAAACTGATTTGTTACTTTTTTTTATCTTTACCTAGTTTTGATGCCAGGATTTCATAGGATGAATATGATGGATCTTTTTCATTTCTATTTCATGTAGATTTTTAAAAATTGTTGATATTATATTATCCTTAATGGTTGGCTTGAACTTAATAGTGAATCCATTTGGTCCTAGGGTGTGTGTGTGTGTGTGCGTGTGTGTGTGTATGTGTGTGTGTGTGTGTATGTGTACTCATAGAGACTTTTAATTACTACATTGACCTCATTACTTATTATTTGTCTGCTTACATAATATATATTTTCTTGATTTAATTAAGTTAGCCACATGTATTAAAAAATTATCAAGTTTATCTATGTTGTTCAGCATTTGGAAATAAAAAATTTCATAGCATTCCTAATGATCTTTCTGAATTCTTTGTGATCTAATGCAACATTTCCCTTTTCATTTTGTTGATTTGAATTTTCTCTTATTTTCTTGGTTAAATTTGTCTAGAGGTGTGTTAATCTCATTAACCTTTAAAACAAACTCACAATCCTTGTTTTGTTGATTCTGTATGTTGTTCTTTTGGTCTTTCTTTCCTTCATTTTGCCTTAATCTTAATTTTTTTTCATCTGCTGAACTGGTGTCTTGTTTTTAGAGCCATAACATACATCATCAAGTTTGTTACCTGAGGTGTCCCTGATTGTTTTATATGAGCACTTACAGCTATAAATCTTACTCTTAACACTGCTTCAGCTGTGTCCCAGAAGGCACTGAAGTTTGACATACATTTGTCCTCTGTTTCTAAGAATTCTTTGCATTTCATGCTCATAATTTCTTCAATGACGCACCATTTATTCACAAGCATATTTTTCAATTTCAATAATTTGTTTAGTTTCTGTTTTCTATCTTGCTGTGTTTCATTGTATTTTTGTTTCACTTTGGTGTGCAAGGATACAAGGGATTTTCTCAATTTTGTCTTGTATCTGTTAATGTTTGTTTAGTGCTATGTTGTGCGGTCAATTTTGGAGAAATTTGGGAAGGGGCAATATTCTGTATTTTTCCATTAAGTCTAGGTGATTTGTAGTGTAAGTAAACCTGAAGTTCCTTTGAAGAATTGTAGCTTATCAGATTGGAAGAAATAAGCAATCATCTTGTTTTGGATGGCATATAGTAAGATAGGGTTGCTCATTTTGAACTCATTAAAATCTGACCTGAGACAAATCATATATAAAATTGTTTGCAAGTATATATAATGATCAAAAACTTGTTTGTATCATTTGAAATATAAAATTTTCAGATCAAATAATTAATGATATATATCAATTCATATTTGTGTACAGAAAAATTGATTTCATTTTTCTTTAGGATATCAAAAATGAAAAAAAAGACATCTGCAAGTTGTAGAAAAAATACTTAAATACACTTAGGTATACTCACTTTGAAAATAATTGACCAAATTTTATGTATTTTACTTTTATTTTATGGGTATGAATATTTTTCCTGAATGTATGTATGAAGATATGCAGGTATGTGTACCCGACGATGTGCCTGATGTCCATGAGAGCCAGATTAAGGCACTGAATCCTCTGGAACTGGAGATACAGATGTTTGTGAGCTGCCATGCGGTTGCTGGAACTGAACCTGGATTCTCTAGAAGAGCATTTAGTGGTTTTAAGCACTGAGCAATCTTTCCAACCTCAATTGGTCAAATTTAAATTTCAGCCTTTTAAAAATTATTTCACACACACCAAAATACTCACTATTAAAATCAAAGTTTGTTATTCAAGAATATATGAAGAATGATCACATGTTTAAAACACACAGACATACAATTCAAGTATTTGGCCAAATGTTAACAAAAATAATCCTAATATGAAAATACAGTATTATTTTTTCATTGTACTTACTTGAGTTTTCAACATTTTAAGAATATACCTATAATTCTTTACAATTACAACGAATGTATCCATGTAAAAGCATTTTAAATTTATTTATTTATTCTTGTTCATGCATCATGGTAAGCATGTATAGGTGAGAGGATAATTTACAGATGTTGGCTTTCATCTTAACATGAGTTATGATGCTCAAACTCACATCGTCAGGGTTGAGAGCAAACACCCTTAGCTACAGAGCAATCTCACCAGCCCAAGTGTTTCCTTTTCAAACTAGCAATTTATTCACATACAATATTGTTTTTGCCCAGTCTTACTTTATATACAATCCAAAGGAAAAAAAAATCCATCTGCGTGCAAATGGTATTTTCCACATTCCTCTGCTTTCTAATAAGTCAATGTATAAGATATGCTTTCAGCCTCAATGGGATAAACAACTTTTGAAATTAAAAACTTTTTGTCAACATTCTGAATTTGGCCAGTTTCCACATAGACAATAACCTTCAAACTATGTACTTTGTGACCATAACAAGTGGACACTTGTCCATATATGGTTTAAAAATTTTGTACTATTCAGCCTGTAAAAATTAAAGTAGTGGTAATACACATGAAATCCTTATAATCAGAACACCACAATAAAGTAAATTTTGTGATCTAAGGAACACTATCTATGGAAAAGCATCAAAAGGGAGAATAGGTGCACCAAAATGTGACAAATGTTAACCATTAAAAAATCATAATTATTTATGAGTGTTCAGAGTAATTCATGGATATTCATTTAACAAAACTATTACAGAACACTAGGTATGTTCAACACATCTCATCTATTAAGACAGTGATAGCCCTTGAAATAATTTATCACTTCACTTTGATTTTTATCCATAAATTACCTTGTCATTTATTACTGTTGTGATTTAAATATTGTTGGTACAATGATTTTGCATCTCTTGGTTATTTATGTCTACTACCATGTGTACATATTGAAATCTTAATTAATATATTGAATTGCAGTGAGCAATCCTCATATTTGGTAATACAGCCTTGAACAGAATAGACTGGCTGGACTGAATATCATAAGTCTTACAGGGTAGTAGTTTAATAAGCAAGAAAGGAACTCTGATATTTGAACTAAAGTCTTCTTGGTGATATTTAAATGTAAAGCTATATATCAATTTTACAAAAGAAAAAAATGAAAATAATCAAGACAGTGTATGTCTCTTTGAAATAATGAAATCATGACTTGTACCTGGATAAATATAATCTGATGAATAGAATTAGGGGAATACTGCCACTCGTCAGGATACTTATGGGCATTAGGAGAGAGTCAGTACCTCCCCTCCCCCGTGTATGTGTGTGTGTGTGTGTATGTGTAATGTAGTATTAGCTAATGAAGTTATACCTTTAATACAATATATTTGTGAGAATTACTTACTAGTACTCTGATCTTTGAGTTCACAATTGAAGCAGGTAGCTCAAATATTTGCTATCATTTTCTTTCTTTTAGCTAGACATAAAGAGGGAAATTTACTAACACTGGCCACATTTCTAGAAGCATTTTGTTAAGCAGCAGGGTTCCAGAAGTACTTTAAAACTCAAAGTACAATAGGAATAAAAATATGCATAGTTGTTTTAGGAGATGCATGTTCTTGTATCCTCTGTACTTATGTTTGTGTGTGTGTATATATATATATATATATATATATATATATATATATATATATATATATATATACACACACACACACACACACACACACACACACATACATTTATTTATTTATCTATCTATCTATCTATCTATCTATCTATCTATCTATCTATTTATTTATTTATTTATTTTGGTTTTTCTAGAGAGGGTTTCTCTGTTGTAACTCTGACTGTCCTGGAATTCACTCTGTAGACCAGGCTGGCCTTGAACTCACAGAGATCCACCTGCCTCTGCATCCCAAGTACTGGGATTAAAGGCATGCACCACCACTGCCCAGCTAGTAATTATGTTTATAATCTGAACAAAATGGTAGGAGACTGTGGCTGGGTAGTTTATAGGCTCTAGTAAACAACCTACTATTACTCTGCTAAATGTACATAACAGTAAATTGACTCCTGATGACTTATCATTATGACCATTTATTAAATGCAGTTCTCAACATTCATCAGATAAGATTTTTCTTGCAGTAGATGGTGATTAATATAGAGACTCACAACTTCTCAATTAGCAGAAAATAAGAGGCTTTGGATTACTCAGTTCTGAATCAGATATCTGAATCACATCCCTTAACCGAAGGCTCAGAAATCATCACTGAAGAGCCAGAGGTAATAGATGACTACTGCAAAACAGTATTTGCTAGACATAATACAACTGTTACACACATGAACTCACAGTTGTTGTGGCAGTATACACAAACAAAGCCAGACAAAATCCCAAGATGGAGTAGGATGAGCCTTATGAAGAGTATCTAAGGAAGTGTTGGCAGTTGATGGCTGTTGGAGTGGAACAAGTTACTTTTCTTCAGGGACACAGATACTGGGAGGCTACAGGAAATGGCTCTAGACCTGTTAAATACTAGGGGTACTAAATTAGTCCAATGGGTTTTTAAAAAGAGGACATTTGAAGTTGGGAAAGAAAGTGGTAAAGTGGTAGTGAAATGTGGATGGAGTTGGAGGGGAGTAAGTGGAATGTGAATAATCAAAACACATTGTCAAATGTGACAAATGTGTCACACATATCTGTGTTTGAAATCCCCAACCCAAAAAAATTTAAAAAAAAGAAAAAGAAATAAACCATGAGAAGAGCTAGGATGCCAAAAGAATCCAAAATTAACAACAAGTTATTAGTATGTAGCATAATGCAGAATATGGACCATGCACTCGCTAAGTCTGAGCCAAAAAATAATATAAAAGAGCTTCAACAAATGTCTTAAGCCACTATTTATAAAAGTTAATTCCTAAGATATTTCTTTAGGAATGACTTCATACTTGAGTTCATTTTGCTTTTATGCTAGTAAGCCTTGTTTCCCCTAATTGCATAAGTAAAAAAATATTAAGTTATTAGAATTTATTAAAGGTTTATCTGTAAAATTTTCAATGTGGTCTAAAGAAATGGAAAGATTGGAGAAAAGGGAGACCATCATGCTTTTTTGTCATATAGTACAAATGGTTTAGAGATGGGGAACCTGCACTTGTGATGTTCCCTGAAATGGACTTTTCTGGATTCCAGATAAAGCAATACAGTATCTCTGATACTGGTGATGTCCTAATAAGTATATATGCATAAACATACCATTTTCATATGCATTGTCTGTTTTGATGCTCATAGTATAATTACAGTATGGTAATGCCATAGTTTAGAAAAATGTTAACAGAATCCTCCAAATGAAACAATTCTTTGCATAAGGTAACAAAGAAAGTTCATTAGCCACTCTAGTTTAAATTCATTGTTCTTTCCTCTCAGATATTCATAGAAGCAGGGAGGTTTTGCATAGAACTGTTCCATACAATGATTTCAAGTGTACTGCATATATATTTATCTTGTTTGTTTGGCAATGTGTTGAATATAGTTAGATGGAGTCAGATGGAACTTGAATTACTTCTTCAACTGACAAAGTAGAATGATCTTGGCTAGATATACTACTTTTTAAAAATTCAGTGGATCAGACTCTAAAAAAACAAAATAATATATATTTCTGGCAGTGTGGATGTTAAGAAAAAAATGAAATAAAACATGTGAACCATATTTTGAACATCTATCCATCTGAAGTAGCTAATAAAAATTACTTTGATTTCTTTCCTTACTTAGAGACATGAAGGTAGAAAAACTTTATTGAACATAGATTGAATCATTAAGGAGAACACTAAAACTGTCTGTGATACGTAACTCCAAAGAGAATACTATAGGTGTAAAAATGTTTTTTCTGCCCATCTAAATTAAGTGTTCCTCTGGATTTTTTAATTAATTAGTCGAGTGCATTTGCAAATGCATTCATTTCATAGTAATCCACAAAAAGGCTGCCTAGATAATGCACTGTCTACATGTTTAAACTATAAGCAGAAATATTCTTATGCATTTGTGTTTTATCATGGCCATAATTCTTTCTTTTTTCTTCCTTTTTTTGTTTTTTTTTTTTTTTTTTGTTTTTTTGTTTTTTTGAGACAGCATTCTCTGTTGTAACTCTCTGGCTGTCCAGAAACTCATTCTGGAGACCAAGCTGACCTTGTACTCATAGAGATCTGCCTGCTTCTGCCTCCCATATCATATGATGATGCTCATAGTTAATTTTATGACATTTATCATAATACTATATTTTATTGTGAATTTCTTATGTTAATAGTAGGGTATTGGTTAGATTTTGAGCACGTAAAGTTTTTTTTTTCCTGATAATGTACTGATTTTAAATATTTTCATTTTACACTGAATGTTTAATATTAAATAATCAAGGAAGGTTGGAGGGCAACATTATTATTTTTTTCTTTTTTTGTTTTAGATTTATATATTTGAGTACTTTAACTGCATGTACACCTGCATACCAGAAGAGGGCATCAGATTCCATTATAGACAGTTGTGAGACACCATGCAGTTGCTGGGAATTGAACTCAGGACCTCTGGAAGAGGAACTAGTGCTATTAACCACAGAGCCATCTCTCCAGCCCCAATATTTATTTTATTTAATATATGAGTGCTTTGCCTGCATGTATGGCTGTGTGTCGTGTGCATGCCTGGTGCCCAAGGAGGCTAGAAAGGGGTATTAGATCCCTTGGAACTGGAGTTATAGTTGCAAGTCACCCTGTGGGTGGTGGGGATTGAACCCAGGTCCTCTAGAAGAGCAGTTGGTGCTCTTACCTATTGAGGTGTCTCTCCAGCACTATTAAATGGGCAACATTATTAGTACAAGCTGAGAAGCAGGGAGTGTGGAGAACCTTTTGTTCTTTTTTTTAAAAACTTATAAAAGAAAAGCTTTGGTGTAATATAATGGTATAATATAATATGAAACAAAGTCTTAACCAGCTTGATTGTTACTAAGAAAGTACTATAATAAATCATATTAAGGTTTACTAAAACCATAAAAATTATTTTGTACATGTTGTGTTACCACAATGTGTGAAAAATAATAAAAAAAAGAATATTACAGAAGGGATTTTCAAATACATTTTGTTTTGGTGCTCGCCATTTTAAAATACTGCTGACTTCTAGCTGCTTTTGTTTTCTAAATTTCTATTGAAAAATAACTCATTATGTAGGCTTCACATCCAGAATACAAATGAGATTTATTGTTCCTTTGAAATGGTAGGGATCTATATACAATGTATATTTGTGTTTCCAAGAAAGTACGAATTTGCAAGTGGAAGAGAAGACAAATCACTAGATAACAGAAATTTCATCATCAGATTTGCAGTAGGTTAGAATTTACTCAAATGATTTTTAACATAATTTCAAAGAAAAGAATAAGGTTTCATGATTTTGTATGGATTAATTTTTCCATTTATTATCATTTCCTAAGTAATGCCAATAAAGAGATACTCAAGTTTTGGTGAAATCTAAATCAAAGGATTTAACTACATATCAAGTGTAAACTGATAGGACTAGAAAGAACCAGAGAACTAATGTCCTAAGATTTTCTATCATTAGCTGGATAAAGTTAGTGAGAAAATCTACAAAAATTGACAGATGTCCAAACTTTTAGGAAATTACTTCTTGTGTTCTGTGTATATGTATGTGTATATATATATATATATATATATATATATATATATATATATATATATTCTTTTCTGATGCTCTTATTACTAGCAGCTTTGGAACAATTGTATCTATTCTTTTACTTAATCTTGGTTTAGGTTGAGCACTAATTAAAGCAGGGATGCAGATAGAATGAGCTCAAACTATATATTAGATTCAAAAAGAAGTAAAAGTCATGCAAAGTACTGATGTGTCTTTACTCCTCTCATCAGAGATGCTACAGTATAGATTCTTTTCCTTGAAACTAGTCAACATTTTATTTGATTAAGGAATAAAGATGAGACAAAAGAAATTGCATATTGAATGAGGCTTCATGCTTTAAAAATATTATTATTATTAATTTTATTAATCAAGAAAAAAGAATTGTTGTCAAATTTAAATATGAAGAGATGCTTTTATGTTGGATTTTTTGTAGAACTGTAAGATACAGTTTTTGGAATGATGTTAAATATATAAGGATACCAGGAGAGTATAGCTTGTTTATTCAAACAGGAAAGTTAACAAATTGCTAATCATTTTTACATGTCTCTGTAAAGCTCTTTTTTATAAAGCTGAGAAAGCCACTAAACACACTGTACAAAATATTTAAAGTTAAATATACACATTAAATAGATTTTAAATATTTTAATGGATGATTTTTGAGATCTAGTACATATATTGCTATATTCAGAAAAAAATAGCATATTTTATTCATGTGGCAGTGTTATCTACAACAAGGGAGCATAGAACTGGAGTAGAGACTAACATGGAATCATAAAGGGAAAAACACATGCCAGCTAACTAATCAGGTCAGACCAGCCAACCTTTATTATTAATATATTTAGATAAAATAAATATGGAATGTTTGTTCCTAGCTTTATGTCTTCTTAATAAAACTACTATCATATTTCTCCTGATTAGTTAATGAATACTTTCCAATACAATATAATAATTCAAAGTAGTATAATAATAAAAATTAGTTTTTAATTCAAGCTATGGCAAAAGACAAAATAGTATATAAGCAAATAGCTACTATATGTAAGTATAAATGTAAATAAATGACTACTAGATATTTTAGATTACTTTCCTTCTTTTTAAATGTCAGTTTCCTTAAATTAGCTCATAAGAAGAAAAGGGAATTGTTTGGAGTTCTACAATTTTTAACGAAAGAATGAAAAATACCAAACAAAATTTACTATTTTATCTTAACTCTGTTTGCCTATAAGAATCATGTAGGGATCTTTGAAAAAATTACTAATGCAGAGGTCTACCCTCAGAGAGGCTCAGTTAATTAGTTTTCAGGAAGTCAGTTGCATGGATATCTTTATTTTAAAATGTTTCTTAGGTCCTTTAATGCCAGCATTCAGGAGGCAGAGACATGCACAGCTCTGTGAGTTCAATACAAGCCTGGTCCACACAGTAACTTCCAAGCCAGCAAGACCATGTCTCAAAAGACAATGACAAAAAAAAGACTTAGTTGATTCTAACTTGCTGCCAAGTCATTTTTAACCTGAAGTGATTGTACCCTACCTGACATTTTAAAAAGTCTGAATGAAAATCTAAAAACCAAAACTTTTAAATATAGAGATGTTCTTATATTTGGAAAGATAGAATGAATGAACTACATATCTATAGTATATTAAAACCTTAAAAAGAACCCTAGGTTATAGTATGAAATTCATAGGGAGTATATCTAAGGTACTATACTTAATGATTAGTTAGTTCTACTAGTACAGGATACAAGAAGCCATACTAATAGTCATTCAATAGAAAGGGCATTTTATTTATAGAAGTTGTCTATTTGGCATCAACATATGACATTAAGCTGGTGCAGGAACTACATTAATAGAACATTTGATGTTAGAACAAAAGTTGCAAGAGTACACTTATGTATCCTATTCACTGGAGAATCAATTGAAAACAAAAAGACTGTTTTGCCCAGCAAAGAAGATCAAAAAACCCAGAAATGGCATTCAAGTATCTCAAAAACTCTTATCCCAGAGAGGCATTAGATTTGCTTGTATAGTTAAAAAATAGTAGAAGCAGAATAAGTGAAAAATATTGCAGAAAAGTAGATTTAGAAAATATATATATATATATATATGTATATATATATATATATACATATATATATATATATATATATATTCTAACAACTAAACTTTTATACCATTTAAATAACAAACAAATTCACAGAAATCAGTGTTTTAAATGTGTTAATTGTGAAGTAACATGGAATTAATGTTTAGGTGGAATACGTTGAGGTCCTCATACAGCTATGCTCTTTTAGTGATAATACATAATATATACATTTTAATAAATTTCAGTTAAGAGATTTCCTTTTTTTTTGGTTTTTGGAAACAGGATTTCTCTGTTGTAACTCTGGCTGCCCTGAAACTCACCCTGTAGACCAGGCTGGCCTAAAACTCACAGAGATCTGCCTACCTCTGCCTCCTGAGTGCTGGGATTAAAGGTGTGTGCCACCACCACCTGTCCTGTTAAGTAATTATTTTTTATTAGGATCAAAATAAGAGTATATTTCAATATTTATGTGGGGAGATCAGAAATCCATATTGCAGTAGGAATTTAAAGCTATGTGTTGGCATATTTACTTTCAAATTAATATTAAACTGTATGGAACTAGCTTCGGGTCTGGATTCATAGCAAGGACCTGAAGAGAAAACCAGTAGCGCTAAGCTGCAAGTTCAAGGTAAGTATAGGTAATTATGTGGTGATGTGTCAGAGAGAAACTAGGTTAGCTTCGCCCTCTCAGTGGCTTCTTTTCTGACCCGCATGTTTTGTAAGTATAATGAAAATTTACTGTTGGAAATTCTCTTAATGTACTCTTCTTAATCAGTTTTCCAAAAAACATTAAATTCTGTAGTTAATTACCTTGATACAAAAGCTTTTCCCTAGAAAAGAGGATGATGATAAATGGCTTCTATTCCTTGAAGGATTCGTCAGACTAGACAACAGCATCTTTGCTATGGAAGGCAGGAGGAGAGAATAATCACTGCAGTTTTCCACAAATTAGGTGGCTGTAGTCGGAGGTGTCATTCACAAAGACAGCAGCATATTATTGGAGTGACCTCTGAAATTAATTACTTTTAAAAATCAACTAAAAGCAATTGGGCTACAGGGTTTTTCCTGATAAGCCACAATAACATGACAATAACATAAGAGTAATATGTAAAAAGAAATTAAAGTAAAAATAATAGGGGGATAGCATAACCATCTCTATCATTATCCTTTATACTAAATAAATTAGAAGCTTAAATTGTTTCCATCCACAGTATTCATTTGAGACATGCGTCTTTGTACCTACCTCTCTATTTTCCTCCAAAGGTATTTTCAAAATCCTCCCATTGTCCTCTCAAATATAAATTTCATGTATTTAATGTGTGTCTATGTAAAGAAAAACAACTATAGTGTCACAAGGTTACTGTAGATGTTCAAAAGATCAGTTTCATAGGTACATTAATATTTTGCAGAGGTAGATACTCTTCATCTAGCTTATACTAAAAACAATATGACTTGAAATTTATGTATAACAAGTGTTTGCATCAAGCATAATTACTATAGAAACACAACTGAAGATTTCTACATATATTGATGCTATAGTCAATCCTATATACATGGAAAATTGAAGTCCTCAACATATGAACATTTACTGGAGTCCATTTGGAGCCAATTACATTATATAATTTTATTCATTTCCTACAAGGACAGTATTGTACTAAAAATGGACCATTTCCCCATTTCTAAGCAGTCTAAACTGAGAACTGTAGCTGGTTAGTAATATTTCAGTTTAGGACTCTTTCTCTCTCCCTCCCTTTCTCTTCTCTCCCCTCTCTCTTTTTCAGTTTCTCTCTCCCACTTACTCTTTCCCTTCTCTCTTCTTCCTACTCTCATGGACTTGTCTTTTTGCCTCATATTCTATTAGTCTTGGAGTATAGAAACTTAAACGTGTTTTCTCATTCATGAGCTATATCATTTTGTTTCATTTACTTTATTGTTCCCCAAAAAATTGTTTTCTTAAATTAATTTTTAACTAGTCAGAGAATTTCAAGGTACTGGAAATAACAGCATTAGTCTTTCTGGTTCTTTCATTCCATACTCTTATTTGCCTTGTGACAAAATCCTGTCCCTCGAATCAGCAAATAGGCTCAGTGGCTCCGTAGATAAAAGCCCTTGATGTGAAGATTAACAATTTGAGTTTGATTTCTGGGATCCACATGTGGAAGGAGAGAGCCAATAAGTTGTCATCTGGACTTCAATATCCATGTTTTGGGATGTGCATATAAACACATATACAATATACACACTTAAACAAAGAAAAATACCTCTGAAAAATACTGTAAGCAGTCCTTATGATTTTTGTTTCAACAAAACTCTCAAATAATAGATTTATGTGTTGATTATTATACCATAGAGTATAACAATTGGGCATCATAGATTTTAATTAGTAGAGATCAAATTCTATTCCTACTACTTATTATAAAATTCCCTACTATCTGAAGTGTTCTTGGGTCTATGTTTTTGAAATGAAAATTAGAACTGACCTTAACTATTTTGACATTCCTACTTACTGTCATTCTATATTTCAGTGTGAGATGTTGGTTACTATAGCATTCCACATATAATATAATCATTGCATACTGTTTTTGAGTCAATAACCATAAAAAGTATAACATCTTAATGCAAATTATAGAGTTGGTAAGGTTAGAGTAATAGAAGTAGCAGCTGCTTCATAATATGCAATAACCATAGTTTCAAGTCACAGAAAGATTGACCTTTTGTACAGCATACTTCAGTGACACGATTATAAATTTTAATTGTCTTATGATAACTTGTGTCTCCAAGAAAACTTAAAACTATTTAACATCTTACAGTAAGTGCCTTTCAATTCTAATTTAAATACAGAACAAAATAATTGATATTTATTAATTTAAATATAACTTTTACATGGGAAAAATCACAACTTTATAGGATGTCAGTTTTTATAAAAAGCAATAGAAAATTTTAACTGAACACTTAGTGTGCATCAATATTTCTATGGTTAACCAATTTAATATAATACTTATATAGTAAATGAAATCAGTAGTAATTTTATGTATCAGAATAAGATGGAATAGGAGTAGCTCTCTGACTGAAAGAAGGCAACAACTAACTTCTCTCCATCTATATAGAGAGTACCTCTAAATCAAAAATTGTTAAATGTCTCTTAAGATCTTCATCTTTCTGTTTATTTTACATTGTTGGCAATCGGCCCCTAGACCTTGAAGATGCTGAGAAAATGGTGTGATATAGAGCTACACTCTCGGCTACTTTTTATTCCTTAAAATATTTTTAATACATTATATTTTAATCTTATCTTTTCTCCTTCCCAAACACCTCCAAGATCTTCTCCACTAACTTACTGATCCATCTTCAGCCTCCTTTTTCCCATCTTCATCTATAAAAACAAAACCAAAAAAATGACAATAAAAACAAACAAAAAACCCACAAAGACAAAAAATTATACAAACAAAACAAAATCAAGCAGATACCTATTCCCCCCATATTAAGCTTTTTAATATGAGTTATCTCTGGGTGTTTTGATGTGGAAACTTAGTGCTACAAACTTTCTTCTTAAATCTACCTTCGTTGTGTACCAGAGGTTTTGGATTTTCGTCTTATGCATTTTTTAAAAAAGTTTTTAATTTCTTGATTTGTATTGATCCTATTTTCACTAAGTGGTGAGTTGTTCAGATTCCATGAATTTTTATACTATTTTTATAGTATAAACAGCAATCCCAGTAGTAGTCAGACAGTATGCAGGGTATTATTTAAAACTTCTTATATATGTTGACAGTTGCTATGTGTCTTAATGTGTGGTAAATCTTAGAGAAAGTTTTATGAGCTATGAAGAAGAAACTATATTCCTTAGTGTTTACATGGAATGTTCTGTGGATGTCTGTTAGGTATATTTAGCTTATGATGTTATTTAACTTCTAAAGTTATTTATTTGTTTGGTTTATGTCTGGATGACTTGTCTATTTGTGAGAATAAGATATTGAAGTCACCCACTATCATTGTATAAAAGTCAATATGTGATTTTAGAATTATAATATTATCTTGGTGGATTTTTCCTTTAATGAGTATGTAGTATCCTTCCCTATCTCACCTTACTAACTTTGGTTTGAAATCTATTTTGTCATATATTAAAAACAGCTATATCTTCTTGCTTCTTGGATCCATTTGCCTAGAATACTTATTTCTGCTCTTTTGCCATGATAGTGAGATATGTTTATTAAATGCAGCAGAAAGATGGATCCTATTTTCTAATACAATCAGTTAGCCTGTGTCTTTTTTATTGGGGAGATGAGAACATTACTATTGAGTATTATTAATGAGCAGCATTTATTGAGTTCTACCATTTTGTTGTTGTAGTGTGAATAATATTAATACTATATTAGGCAATATTATTATAAGGTGGTTATATGTATAAAATGTTCGCTACATTACCTCACATCCAGTAACTACTTAATAATGTATCTTGCTATTAATATGTCTATTGATAACATAATTCTAGTAGTCCATCCATATTTGTTGTCAAATACATATTGTATTTTGTTCAATGTTTAGTGAATAAATTGTATTATCTGTTTTTCTTGAAAAAAAGTTTGATGAAGGAAGAGCATTTTCTGCCTTTTAAAGTGACTCAGTCTTTGAATTCTTCATACATTTATATAATACATTCCAGTTATAATCACTCTCCATTCACTCATCACCATCACCACATCCTCTTGCTGCCAACATGTCCTCATCCCACAATAATGGTTTCTGTATTGGATTTCTCTGAGCTCTGTGACCCACTATTTTTAATGAAAAATACTTCCATGGGCATAGGGGTGGAGTCATATACTAGAGCACTAAAACCTTACCAGTGGATACATCACTGAAGATTATGAGTGAAGGAAGAGATTTTTGCATTGTGTTCAAGACTAAAAATTTTAGCCTACTTCACTGAATTTAAAGAAGTAAATATTTGTATAAAACTTACTTCTATAGTTCTACTTGTGACTTTTTTCTGCTTTGGGGAATATGGTTAAGAATAAATTAGATTGGGCTATAATATATTTTTATTACTAGCAAAACAAATTTCAACTTTGATGATGAGCAGATTATCATATTTCTCTTTTATTACTAATTGACCAAGTTACAAATAAGATAGCAAAACAAAACTCAGGAAACTAATACAGAAAATATATACATGAAGAAATGTTGAAATAAGCATCTTGCTTCTATCACTAAGAATGCTTGTACTGTCACACTGAAAGTATTGCTTGTCAACAATACTGATAGGCCTTCCCAGGAAAGTGGCCCAGTGGTATTGTCTGTCAAAATATATTGCTTGTTCCACTACAGGACAGCTTTAAAATATCTTTACTGTACAGAACTTACTCTGTATGTTATTCAAATTAAGAAATTGAAATGACAAGTATAAATCATTTAGCCTTGAAATGTCATGTTTTTAAGCATGTTCTGGAGTTAGAAGTGATTCCCTTACGTTGCTACCGTGACTTTGTTAGGGTTTATATTCTGTAAGTTTGGTTCCAAGTAAGGTAGCTTAAAAGTGGTATAACCTTGAAGAGGTATAACCTACTAAGCATTGATTAAATCATGCTAGAACCACTCATGGGATTGATGATGGTCTTAGAGAGTGAATTAGTTCTTGTGAGAAAGGGTTGTTATAAAATAAAGGAGCTGTGTATGCATGGACTATTCTCTGAAGATGCAATTCTCTTTCTTTATCATACTTTTTTATCCAGGAAAGGGGAGCGTGTCTGCACAATAACAGTATTTTTTATGATTCACCATTTACTAAAATAATGAAGACAAAATTTTTTTAGAAGAACTCTGCCTCAGTTATTGTGTTATAGCAACATGAAGGGTATTAATATAATAATGATTCTCAAAATGATTATTCATGTCAATCAGGTACTTTAGGAAACAGGGACGGCAATAGGTAAGATAGAATAATATATGCTAATCTTGAGTAAAAGGTGGTATTATGTATTAATGTGATGAAGAAATAATATGCTCATATTTTAAAATACAATTAATCTATAGTACTTATATATTAACAGATGAGGGATTCCTTTGTCTGCTCTCATTCCCAGGATGTATCTAAACTGTTGGCTACAAACTGAGCTCCAGGGAAGATAGATAGGGTGTTTCCACCAGCAGGTCAGGGTAGATCTTTGGTAGGAGACTAAGAGCCATGGGAAACAGAATTCCTGGGAGACAAATTTTCATGAACCAGCTTAATTTATTGAAACAAAGGTGATCACATTTACAGAGGAGAGGGAAAGGTAGTAGGGCAGTTAATTTGCATGAGGGAGGCTCACAACCAGACCTAGATGGTCTTATTGTCATTGGTTGGGGCCAAAGTCCTGGAAAAGCCTCTTTTACATAGAGAGTGGGCTCACAAGGGCAAGAGGAAGACACCTCATAAGAAAATGGGCCCAGCCCAAGGCCTTCCAGATGCAGCAGTCAAAGAAGCACCAAACAAACCACATTTCTTTGCAAAGGTATGCTGGGAAGCAAGGCAGCATTAGAATGTAGCTGGATTTTGTCAGAGTAAGAAATAGAACAGCTGAATGCCTTCTACTCTCAGGTTGAGAATTCTGGGGATCAAAGCATACTTCAACCCACTCTAAGCTCTATGACAGCCCCACAAATATACATTCATCTATGCATAAAGTATTACTAGACTCATTGTCATAAAAGAAAATTAGGGGGAGCACTACTTGTTGAAATTTTTGATGGGAAAACAAACTGGCAAGTAGGTTGTAAGAAGGAGAAAAACAGCTTATTTAGTATTACGATTGTCATTTTAAACTACTTTTTAACTTATAAAAGATTCACTTTTTCTGTGTATAGTTGTTTTGCTTGCATTGATGCCTGCACACCATATACATGTAGTGTTCATAGAAGCCAGAGGAGGGCATTTGGATCCCCTGGAACTGGAGACCTAGACAGTTGTTAGCCACCATGTGGGTACTTAGAATGGGACTGGAAGAGTATCCATTTCTCTTAACTACTGAGACATCTGCCCAGCCCATTTATTTTTATGTATGTGTTCATATGTGTGTCTGTCTGGATTGAGCCAATGAATGTAGTACCCTTTCAGGCCAAAAAAGGATGTCAAAATCTCTGGGGCTGGAGTTACAGGTGTTTGTGAATACCCAGATGTAGGATCTGGGAACCTAATTCTGGTCATCAACAAAAGCAGCAAGCACTATTAACTCCCCAGCTCTAGTATTAGAATTTTTTAACCTGTGTTCATTCTTTTACAAATATATACATGTTCACTATTAGAAAACATAAAAAGTTTGAAATATTTATTTAAAAACTACAGATTGAAATCTACTTGCCTAGGAAAATGCATATAAAATACAAAATTGTAAGTTCTGTCATCAAAATATTATAGAAGAAATATATACAATATATTTCTCAAGAAATATATTTCTAAGAAATACATATCAAGAATCATATATCTAAGAAAATCATATAGTTAATTTAAAAGTCAGATTTACTGATAGTGTGTAAAGGTTCTAAATAAGAGATAGGTGAAATCGCAAGTTTAATGTGTGTAAAAATACTAGGATGCTTATATTTATAATCATAAATAAAAATCAATTTTTTTCCCACAATGGAGAGATAGTTCACTGGTTAAGAGCATTTAATACTCTTTCCTAAGACCTGAATTTGGTTCCTAGCATGCAGACTTGATTCCTCATATCCTTCTTCAACTCGAGACCCAGGGTAAATTTTGATGTTGTCTTCTACTTTCCATTGTTCCATGGGTACACATATCAGGTACATACATAGGCACACACACACACACACATACAAAATATGCATACATTTAATACAAAATCTAGAGCCAGAAGATATTGATCAGCATTGAAGAACACTTGCTTTTTCTTCCAGAGAGCCCAGTTTCAGTTCCTAAGAAACACACTAGAGCTTCTAACACTCTATAACTCTAGTTCCTCGGCGTCTCCTACTTTAGCCCTCTCTTGGTACTGCATATTTAGGTGCACAGACATAGGTGTAGACAAAACAATTACATACACTGAATAAAAATAAATCCTTTCAAAGTAACTCACAAGATGCTGGAACTCCAAGGAACCCTCTTGTCATCCCACATGGTATGGAGACACTGGTAAATCACTCACATTTCCTAGCAGTTCTCTGCTCAACCCCATCCTTCCCATAGCTGCTTGTCCCACATTATCACTTTTCCTAGGCCTTCTTATTCCTTTTGGTGTCCACCAGACCCATAGTACTCATTACAAGGGACACTCTAGTCAGCTTACATGGCACAGAGTCATATGTAATCTATATGTGGTCCCAGGTACAGTTCCATCCAACTCTTTCCCTCACAGCTTATTGGCATAGATCCATCTTCCAGGCCCAAGCAGACCCACATATACTGTGCTTGTTGGATGAGTCCACATAATATTACCAAGCCTGCATCCTCCTCAATTCCCAAACCTACCTCGTATTCCAAAGCTAAAATCTGAAATTAAAATTAATATAGTAATGAAAAATGCAGTCCAAAATTCACATAAATTCTCCAGTGTTTAAAATTTTCAATACCTAAAAGTTCAATCTCTTAACTGTGGTTTTCTGTAATATATGTAACCAAGTTAAAAACTTTCTTACTCCAAGGGCAATAACCAGGTCACAATTATAATAAAAGAAAAACAGTATAAATAATTCAATGTCTGGCATCTGGAACTCACAAACTTCTGGGATCAAAAGGGCTTGAACAGCTCTGCTTCTGTGACTCATACATCCACAGCACACACAGTTCATCTCATGAGCTCAGGATACCTCAGTTCCATAGTTGCTGCTGTTTGGAGCAGTTACCATACTGTACTGGTATCTCCCATATGATAGGGTTTCTCTATTTCAATTGAGTATGAACCTTAACCAATGGCCTCCCTTGGTCTCTCTTCAGAGACTCCATCCCTGCCAAACACTGTTAAGCCTTCTCTACTCTCCTTGACTACTTCATGTCTTCATAACCTGTACCATATGACTGACTCTTGCAAATCATTAAGTATGGCTTCCAGCTTCAGAAGCAGCCTTAGCCCACTCTTTACCACAGCTTCCATGTGCTGATCCAGAGGAAATACTCCCAGATATTTTTCTGTGATACTGGTTCTTTCATGATCATAGCTGATTTCTCTGGCCCAGCAAACAGTATCAATGGTGCCATTAAAACAAAGGTTTTATTTCTGTGGTGCTGGTCTCTTTTCATCACAGCTGATTATTCATCCACAACTGACCAAAATCAAACATACTTAATTCAAAATATCACACAAATGGCCCTGATATAATTTTTGCTTCCCTTTGAGCTTTCACAAGCCAAGTCTCTGTAATCTGCCTTGCATTAAGCATTTTTTTGTTGCCCATATTTCTTGATGTATGGTTGAGACCCCCAGAGTGTTCCTCCTTTTAAGTTAGTATGTCTCTTGGTGTTATTCTTAAATAGTCATTCCTGAAAACATACATGTAGCACTGCATAGACTAAGCAGGTTGAATGTATATATTTAGGAACCCCAATCTCTCTCTGTCTCTCCCTGTCTCTCTGTCTCTCCCTCCCTCTCTCTTTCTCTCTCTCTCTCTCTCTCTCTCTGCATGAGGTGTATGTGTGTATATTAAAAAAGAAGAAGGAATGACTTTGAAAGAGAGCAAGGAGATTACATGGGAGGGTTTGAAGAGAGAAAGAGGAAGGGATAAAAGATAGTCGTTTTAAAATCTCAAAAAATAAAAAAATAAATTTAACAAAAGAAAAATATTTCTATGATGGAATAAGGATATCAAGGTTGCCACTTTGCCTTTTGATATATATCATCATTTTATTCATTTGATTTCTTTTAGAGATTCACATGATTTCATATTTATTTATTTTTTAGTAATTGTTTCCAAAGGTTCAAAGCTTCCTTCTTAATAGAAATTCATCAACACGTTATAAAGCATTTAGTTAGTATAAGCATGACTAGTAAAACCATTGAGTATTCATTACTTTCTTTGTGAAAATGTATTACAGGTGCTAATTTTATCAACTGCGTGCTAATGTCCAGTATGCTATGGAGCTCAGTGTATTTTATTAAAAAAACACTGTAAAATAATATTTATTTTGACTTATCAATTAAGATGACAATTTACTAATAGTATTTTTGAGAATTGTTATCCTACTTAAACATTATCATAATTCTTAGATTATTAGAAATAAACAGGGATTTAAGCATGTACTCTTTAGAAAAATATTGTAAAATGTGTTTGAGATTCAAAAGGATATTTTAACTATACCACACAGCAAGATATAACTTAAACTATATAAAGGTTAGCTTTCCTTTTAAATTAAAATCTCAGTTATGTACATATATAGGAAAAAAACCAGAAATTTACTTTGGAGTTCTCAAAAAATCAGCCTGCATTAGAATTTCACAAATATCCTACTTACTATTTCACAGTTTGGGATAAAAAATGCAAAATATTTGTTCAAGCAACATGATTAATGTATGCTATGCTGCCTTCCTTTTCTGTTCAAACCATTGGTCACCAAAGCTATGGAAGGACATGAAAGGGATTAAATAAGCCAAAATAACAACAGAATAAAAATGAATATGAATGTCTGATATGATATATGATATTTTTTTAAGAAACCAATCTTTCAACCCTGTATATCTCAACTTCTTTATATCAGTTTTTAGGCTATGGTTGTATCTTTTAGGGGTTTATATCTTGAGGGTGAAGTACATTTTTTGTACATGTAATCACTTTTAAAATCTTGGAAGAGGATGTATATTGTCTTAGTAGCCTTTGCTACTAAATCAAAGCCAATGAGACATTCTGTTCTGCTTACCTAACAACCATGATCTAATTTTCAATTATTTTCCTTTTCCTTTTCTTTGGGAGGAGGGGAGAAATTGCCTCTTACTGTAGAGTTTATAAATGTCACATACTTATCATGTAGGATATATGACAAATCCTGGGCAGAAAAGAATTTGAGGGAATATTTTCTAGGATCTAACATTTGAGGAAATATTTTTTACTGAGAAAAAAGGGAGTCAATTTAGTCTACACATGTTGTTTACTTCTTTGGGTGTTAGCGTTTGAAATGCAATGAGTTTAGCTCAATCAAACAGTCATCATGGAACCATTAGAATATAACAAATATCACTTGCAGAGAAACTAGACTAGAACCCTGAGATGGTCATGATTTGGCATTATCATTTCAAAACATGACAACATCCATAATATTTGTTATCTCAGATAATTACAAATATCAGGCGTTCATGCAATCAATCCTCTGTTACTTGTAGAAGAAAGGATGCTGATGGTTAAACAGCAGTGGTTAATGAGTCTAAGAAGACCTCATTAAGGAAGAGATGGAGTTTAATGTTAGAATCTTACACAATAGAAAGATATATTAGGCTAAATAAAAAATAAATACAAGAAAAGCATAATTCCCTTGGAGTAATAGAAATATAGGTTTCCAGCTTATCAGCTTTGATTTGGGGTGGAGGAATACAGATGTCTATTGACCAACAGTAAGATTCTGCAATGAGTCTGTCTTAGGTAGAAAATGTCATAAGTTGAAAACAAATTTAAATCCTAATTTATATAATGTCAAGATTTGCGATACAGTATACTACATAGTAACAGTCATTTATTTATAGGATTATGTGTTTGAGTGGGGACTGTGGCTTATAATATTATACTCCATAGAGCTAGCGTGGGGAAAATTTAAAATTCAAACTTCAAAATATGTTTCCTACTAGATGTCCATAATATTCACATCATTGTATAGTCAAAAACTTGTAAACTAAATTCTATAGCCATCTGTACCCAATTTCAGGATCTCTTTAAACACAGAGACCCAATCAAAGAATATTTTCTTCTCAGACATTGCATCACTGTATTAACAGGGCTCTTTATAAAAGCTATTACCATTAATAACTTTAAATTTCAGACTTTATTGAAGGATTTGATATAAAAATGTAAAGATACTGTAGAAACAACAAGGAACCTATAAGTAATTTATATTTTGACTCTATAACTATAGAAAACATTACCTACATTATAACTCCTAGCCACAGAAATACAAAACTTCGTGCTGAAGTCTGACCTGCCTCAGTTAATTTTATCAAATATGTCCCTTTAGCTTTCAACAAACACTCACAATGCATAATAAAAGAGAGAAACAGTCAAAAGAAGAAAGAGAACACCCATCAGAATCATATTCAACTATAGCAGATACTTATAACTGAAAATTTAAAATGACTGTCGTTGCTCAGCTTGGCTTCCTTTATGTTCACTCATATTGTTATGAGCAACAATGAAATGAACCACACAGAGATGAACCCAGTGTAGTCTCACCTCTATATGAAATCTAAATTATGGACCTCCTTAAGTGTGGTCCCTATGCACACTTTGTTAATTATGAATCTATAAAACATTTACATGAAAATTTACATGAAATAAGCACTATTAGTATGTCACTAATTTTAATGAATAAAAGTATGATATATGTAGGAACAACAGATAAATGAAAAAGCAGATAAATGAAAATTCCAAGAATATTTTGAAAGAAATTGCTAGAAATAGAACCTGTGGCAGAATTGAAAAATACATATAATATGTTTTTCAAGTCTAGATAATGGGGAAACTCTGTCACTTCCCATAATACAAAAAATATGTTAAAGCACAGAGGCCAAATGTTAATTCAGTTGTATAGTATTTGTTGAAACAGAGAGAGAGAGAGAGAGAGAGACAGAGAGAGAGACAGAGACAGAGAGAGAAATAAATGAAAGGGAAAAGGAGACACAATAAAAGAATTAAGGAAGAAAATAAGAAGGGCATACATTATTTTAAATTTACATGAAGTACTTGGGAAACTTCTAAATTATTTTTCAAAATTAGTATAACTTGTATGCTTAAAAAGGAAACAAAAAATGAATCGTATCAAATCTTAAAATGAGAAAAGGCAGTAAAAGAGCTGAATAAAACTAAAAGAATCAGAAAACAATTACAAATATGATAGATAATGAATTCAGCCATGTCAATAATCATTTGAAATATGAATACTCTAAGTATGTGAAAGACAGACAACACCAAAATAGATAGTAAAAGACACCTTTCTTTTGTCTTTATGAATCTCACTTGAAGTATGAAGGTTATCACAAAGGGATTAACAGTAAAGAGATAAGGCTAGGGAGATGGCTCAATCAGTAATGTGCTTGCCATGCAAGCATGAAGACGTGTTTAATCCTCAGGATCAAGGTAGAAAAAAACAGGATTGTGGAAGGGGAACACACAGACATATAATGGAAGCACTGCAGAAGCAGAGGCAGGAATATCCCTGAGGTTCTCTGTCTACACAGTCTACTCTACCAGTGAAAGACCCTGTTTTAGACCAGTAAAGGTACATTGTTCCTGTGGAAAGAAACCTAAGGTTGATCTCTGGATTCCACAATCGAAAACACATGCATGTGCACATCCCCACACTCACCTCCTGAATGGCTATGTCTATGCACACACCTATACATATATACTTATTTTCATCCATCCATCCATCCATGCATGCATACATACACATATCAGCAATGAACAGAAAGCTGGAAATCTTTATTAATTGTAAACATCGATGACTTCAGACTGAGTAAAATAATTAGTGACAAATAGAGTCATTATAGAACTATAGCAGAGTCAATTCTTCAAGAAGATATAATAACTTTGAATATACATGTGTCTAACAATAGGATACCAAACTAGGGGAGGAAAAGGCTGATAGAAATACAAGAAACTATAAGATTTTCCCATGAGGAGAGCCCAGTAGAGGCCATTGGTGATTGCTTATGATCTACAACTGAGGAGTTCTGAATCAATAAAAACACCTGAGCTCAGATGCTCATGGTTCCACTGTTGAGTATGGTGTTGGTCAAGACAGTGGTTCCCTCTGCTGAGATCTGGCAGGATTTACACATATAAAAAATACCTCTTTATCTTTTTGGTGAGCTGCCACAGCAGCTTACTACTACAAGTAATAGTTCTGCTTTAGGATCTATGACCTCTCCAGCCATGGGTAGTTGGCTAGGTTTTCAGTGTCAGGGATGGATTCTGCTGCATGCAAGGCTCTCAGGGATGGACACACATGGGACCATGGGGGAATGAAGAAATGAAAAATACATGGATACACAGAAAAGCTGATTTTGGGTGGATTGGGGTCTCTAATGGAGAAACTACATTACTCTGAAACTTTAATTTGTTTGTTAAAGAAAATTGAACAGAAAGGCAGGCTTATTGCTTACAGCTGAAAAAGGAAGTGGGGGTTGTTATGGACAAATAAACAGAGAGATAGACTTTATGGTATACAACTGGTTCAAGACAGTTTTAGCTAATCTTGGTAGGAGAAATCTATGTAAAGTTTTCAGGCAGCACCTATCTGGGAGACAAAAGCTGTGGTGCACAGTTTCTGTACACATTATCAACATCCGCACATGGAGCATAGAAAGAATTTTCTATACCTCTGAGCATCATGAGTAGGACATGAGGGTGCTTTGCCATTTTCCTATGTGGCTGAGGTTAGTGTACTTGATGTAATAGTGCCTGTGTCAACAGCACACATTCATTCAATACTTCGTTCAGCCAGCACATCCTATGCTTCTGACAGGATTCTTCACTATTGAATGGTCTTTAAGTACTCTTAAGCAGCTATTGGTTACCCCCAATATAAAAGTGCCACTATTGAACAAATTAAGGATATCTTGCTGTGCTGTCATTGCTGCAGTTTATAGGCTTCACAGCTGGGTAGAGCTATTGGTTACTTTTCTCCTTCACTGCTTGCATAGCATCTTCTATTATGAGCCAGTCCCCAAGAAGGAAGTTTCCAGGTCAGTCTCTCCGCATCCTTTGGTGAAATGTATAGTATCTTCAGCCATAAGGTCATACCTCAAACTTCTGAAAGGCAGCCAAAGTCAGTGTCAATACCTTATATTGTTTTGGAAGACTCTTGTACCATTGTCACCAACAATTTGAAGGGAGATTACCCTTACCTCATACTTTGCTTTTTGTTAGATAGGTTGTTTGTTTGTGTGTGTGTGTGTGTGTGTGTGTGTGTGTGTGTGTGTGTGTGTGTGTATTTTTAAGTTAGACTACAAAATAATGTTTTCTTATGGCTTTTTCAAATATCCCCAGTGTTATTAATCTCTTCTTCTGCCCTCTGTCTGTACGGTACCCTCTTTCCCTTTCTCAGTTAGTTCCTCCCTGAACTTTCCCTTTCCTCACTTCACAGCACCTATGTCATACTATCTCTCCCTCCAGAGCTACTTCTTCCCTACTTCCTTCCTTGATATATTTCTTCTTTCTTGACTCCTCCAGTACCTCCAGTTTATAAACTCAAATCTGAAGATTCAGAGGTAGGATTCACAAATAAGAGAGAATGTGTGATCTTTACGTGGTCTTTATGTGGGTTACTTCATTCAGTACTGTGTTTTGAGTTCCATCCATTTACCTGCAAATTTCATAATTTTGATTTTATTAATTGTAAGGAGACACTTTGTCAAGAAGCTTTTTGTGCTGTGTAGACTTCCTTATGATTACATGCTGCTTGGACTTCTGGGAACAGCTTGAGAAAGCTATTTAGGAGTGAATGTACCCTTTGGAAAAGACAGTTGGGTGGTGACAGGGGAAGAGTGAACACCAGGTTGGGTGGTGTTAAGGAAAACAGTGAGCTCCAGAAGTTGATGATAGAAAAGGCAGGTAGAAACAAGGCTCAGATAAAGACAGGTAGTTCTAGAGAATAAGAAAGAAGGCAGACAGTTACTGGGACACTTCAGACACAGGAGGTTACTGAGATAACTGGGGAAAACATTATTAGGATAAAGGATTTTATAAATTAGGTTTGTTCCCCAGGCTTAGAGAGATTAAGACAGCCAGAAAGGGTTGTAAAACCTTTCCTTTCCTTTCCTTCCTAACATGTTGAAGCTAAAGAAAGTTTTAAGAAGTTACAATTTAGGAATCTTTCTCAGTAACAGCCTACTGCTGGAAGAAAAGGAACCAGAGGGTGGAGTTTTTTGAGTCATGTTACCAGTAAAAAAGTAACAGCTACAAAATGCTTCAAAGCTTAGATACAGCATTTAGAAATGGCTGCAGCTTATAAGAAAACATCTACATTTTAGCCCGGGATTGATTGCCCAGACCCAAATGGCAGAAAACAGCAATATACCTACATTTTAAAAAAAGCCTTTAAATTAATAGCCAAATAACATTTCATTGTGTAAATGTTCTACACTTTTATTATTGATTTCCATTTCCTAGGTACTATGAATAGAGTAGCAATGAACACAGCTAAGCAACTATCCCTGTAATAGGATATTGAGTCATTAGGACATATGCTATGGTATAGCTGGGTCATATAGTAAATTTATTTTCAACTTTTTAAATTTCTAAAGTAGCCACACCAGTTTGGAATTCTACCAACAGTTAATAAGGGTTCTTCACAGAGCATTTCTTAATTAATACCTACAAAATACTTAAAATAACATTATCCTTAATGGTTTGAAAGTAGATGTATCTTCTAAGATTAGAAATAAGATAGAATTATCACATCCTATCACTTTTCATACTAAAAATATTAGCTGATTCACTAAATTTAAAAAGGAAATAAAAATACAGATTGGGAAAAATATAATGTTTCTTTGTTCATAAATAAACCATTAGAAAGAAGTCAGTTGGTAGCTTTTTACAAAGGTAGTTGTGTTGGATAGTTTTATGTCAACTTGACATAAGCTATAGTCATTAGAGGAGGGAGCCTCAATTGAAAAAATATCTCTATAGGATCAGGCTGTAGGCAAGTCTGTAGGGCATTTACTTAATTAGTGGTTGATGGGGGAAGGTCCAGCCCATTATAGGTTGGGCCAGACTTGGGTTGGTGTTCTAAAAAAGCAGAATGAACAAGCCAAGGGAGCAAACCCTCATCTAAGGACTCTGGATCACTTCCTGATTCTAGGTTCTGTCCTGTTTGAGTTCCTGTTCTGATTTCCTTCAATGATGAACAGTGATGAAACACAAGCTAAATAAAACTGTTGTGTGAAAAAGTCTAAAAAAGTTACACATATCATTATTCCAATTATATGCTATTATGGAAAATGCAAAATGATAGAGAGAGTAAACTTTTAGTAGCTATTTAGTATTTACTTTTGAAGTAGAAAAGCAAAGAATGATTATTGGAGCACAAACTATGCTCAAGATAGCGACATGCTACTGTATGATACTACAGTGGATACCTCATATTTATACAGTTTTCAAAATAATTATAATTGTACAACATAGAGACTGAACACTAAGATAACTGTTAAATTCAGTTAGTAGTAGAGTACCCATCTTTGATAAACAATGAGAGTACTACCACATAAATGAAAGATGCTAATAGGAAAAAGTGTGGAAGTAATGTGAATATATGTGATCTCTGAAACTTATTTTTAAGTTTTATTTAAACATACGTTGTAGAGGAATAGGCTTGTATGAAAGCTAGGAAGAGTCTATATTCCAGTAGTCTATATGAAGGAATCACATTTAGAGCCCTGTGTGGTCAAGATGGCATGCAGAAAGAATGTTAGGAATGTTGGCACACACCTTTAATCCCAGTATTCAGAAAGCAGTGGAAGCAAACATCTTTAATCCCAGTATTCAAAAGGCAGTGGTTGTCTGTGCCTTTAATCTCTAGACAGAAACAGAGTGTGGAAGCAGACACAGTAATAAGAGCTCAGAAAGAGTCGGTGTCACACAAGAAATGATCTCTGAGATGAGTCAGTGAAGAGGCAAAAATGACAAGTCAGAGGAAGAGTTAGCAGAATGAGTCAGAATGTGGTCATACACAACTATCATAATATAAAAGCAGTCTCTCGGTTACAGAAGAGTCAGTCAGTTACAAAGACAATATGAAGCGGGCGGTAGGAGGTGAGCAATCTGATTCAGTCTGTTACAGAGGTAGTATGAACCAGGCTGTACGAGGCAAACTGTCTGAGTCAGTCATTAAGAGGCAGTATGGAGCAGTTAAAGCTCTGAGACAGACACAGAGAAAAAAAGGCAGCTCAGCAGAAGTCAGTATCAGACAGGACAAGTGAGTCAGTTTGAAGCCCAGCAAAGTAGTTCAGTCTGAGGCAGTCAGAGAGTCAGCCAGAATCTGCCAGAGTAAGAAGAGTTTGATCAGAAACAGTAGTCAGCCTGCTCAGAAGTCTGAACCAGGCAGCTTGGAGAAAAGTTTGGCTCAGAACAAGTGATGTGAGTTGAACCAGAAGAGTCTGAGTTCAGGAGCTAGTCAGAGTGATTCAGTTAGCAGTAGGACTTTGAGGCTTAAGACTAGATTATACAAGGCTGCGGCTGAAGCCTTCCAGTTCAAGGTTTAAGTTTAGATTCTAAGAATGCCAAAATGCTCCAGGGCTCCAGGACTAGGACTGGTAATTTAATTTGTCAAAGAATAAATTGCCATTTATACCCAAACTTATGGTTACATAATCCATTATATTAACCAGAAATTGATCCTGATTTCCTACCCTCTTAGAATTTAACTTTCCTTCTCCTCTTATCTCTAAATGCCATCTATCACTGATAGTGAAGAGCTTAAAATTACACAAAAGAAAATTAGAGTATGTTCACCAATGATCCATGTCAGACACATGTTTAAGAGAAATAATTCTATGTAATATCTACCCACGTACATAATTGCTCATTTGATCTTTCAAAATATTTTTTGAGGACTATACTTATCTGTGAGTAAGAGAACAAATATTTAAGTGTAGTTAGGGATTCTGTTGCCTTAGTAAAGTGGTGGTTCACCCTGCTATAGGGGTTAATGCTTTGACTTGTTACATCTTGTTATGCCTTGTTTGAGGAGTAACTCTGGGAGGACTGCTCTTTCCTGAGGATAAGCAGTGGTGGTAGATCTTGGGGAGAGGAGAGATGGGTGGAATCTGTGAGGAGGAGAGGGACAAAAGGAGGGGTCAGGATGTGTTATATGAGAGCAGAAAAATAAACTACATCATTATTAATTATATGAATATTTAATTTTCTATATGTCTGCCTTGCTAAAACGTATTCACTTTTTATGATTTTCTTTTACCTATCAAATCTATAAAGCATAAGGAAAATACTGAATTATTTACAGTAGTTTATTATTGATCTCTCTTTTGCAGGTTATATATAGTATATATTTTTAAATGCTGGTGCTAGTACTTCTGCCTGAGTCTTCATTGCTATAGATGTGAACACTGATTATGTTTATTTTATGCACTGGGGTTTTCAGTTATGATCAATGTCCACACACTTCAAACAAGTAAAAGTGTAGCATTTATCTACAATATAAGCCACATCAAATGGGCTCATTTTGCCTTTAAATGGCATACTGAATTATAATTTTGTATATGGCATGTGTACTTAAATTACACATACAATTAAAACAAAATTATTGGAAAACATGTGAAAATTCATTAAATTACTTGCATATAAAGATGATTACTAAGAAGAAATGTGAATTTACAATTATTCCTTTCTATAAGTTCACTATAATGACACTGAATTTTAAGACATTTATTCAGAAGTAGGAAAAAGTAGAAAAGAGAAGATGAAATACTGGAAATTTCAGAAGTTACAAATTAGATGGATGATTGATTGCTGTCTTAGCTGACTCAAGTAGAAACCTAAAGTAGACGTTGTAAAAGCTGAGGTAATTTTTTTTTATGGCATTGGAATTGCTGATGCAACAGAACTATGACAATGGGAAGGAGATTTAAACTAAAAATAGGAGGTTAGTCTGTAAGCAATGTATTTTTCACCCCTACTCCCCACAACCTAAAACATTTCCCATGTGTCCAGCAGAAATTATTAAAGTTTATTCTCTGAAAAGGATACAATGTGAGGTAGATGAACTGAGGTTCACTTAACTCAGATGAGTTGGGGATGATTCTGCATATAGAAGCCACATGTAGACTGTATGTTGAAACTCCCATCTATCCTTTTCTTACAGAAAAGATATGCCCAAGACAGATGAAAATATACTGGATAATATGGCTACTCATAGAAAGAGAACTGCTGATATACATAAAGGTATTTCTTATTAAAATTTTGCTGTAAGAAATCACTCTATACTGAAGAACATAGTATGAAACTCTTATGCTTGTGTCTACAATTTCTAACCAACATTTCAATGTTTTACTATTAAATATAATCATTAGTGGGTATTAACAAACTTTTGAAGAAAGCAATTAGATTGGAGAGTGATGTAAAAAGGAATCAAACAGAAAATAAAGTAATAATTAAATTAGTTGAAAGAGAAGATGAGCACAGAATAAAACTCACAGACAAAACCATGCGCACACAAACATGCAATAAGAATGCATAGGATAAAAGTTAACCATTCAGAAATTTAACAGATAAGCCTAAGAAATTAACTTTTAGAAGAAATTATACCAAGTAAGCTAACAATACCAACAACAACAATGTCAACAACAACAAATTTTCAAGTTGAGTGGTTGGAAAATAAAGTTCAGTCCATATACCAGAAAATACAGTAAAGACACAAAGATATGAATAAGAAGAAATGAAAATACATCAATTCCATTTTACTATGAATTTAAGAAGGAAAGGAAGGATAGAAAGTAGGAAGGAGAGAGGGCTAGAGAGAATGAAAGACAAAAAGAGACAGTGTGTGTGTGTGTGTGAGAGAGAGAGAGGGGGGGAAGGGAGAGGGTGGGGAGGGAGCACAAGAGAGAGAGAAAGACCAAGAGAACACATCTAAGATATTTGACTTTCTAATATGGAAGAGTCCACTTATTTCAAGCATAATATTTCAAAGTTGACACATGTCAAAAATGAAATTTCCTTTTTAACAAGTTATTACTCCCTGGTAATCGCTATTTTAAACCCTTTTCATACATTAACTCATTTTTCTTTTACAACAACCAACCCCAATCTTAAATATCAAGCTAATTTACATGTGAGACTTCTATAGTGATTGAGCAATTGTTCCAAAATTATAGAAATTCTGATTTGATTCTAATGACTCCTAGTTCTTGCTTTGAATTTTCATTACACTAAAACCAAAATTAAGATCCTGCAAAGCAAGCATTCAGGAACTCATTGGAACTCATACATACTATTCAAAAAATAATAAGAAAGTGACTAGACTTTTCAAGAACATTACAAGCAAGAAAATTCATGTGGGGAATCATACAACAATTATGGACATCAGTGTGGAGGTTTAAAACAACTGAAGATAGAACTATGACATGGCATATGTATATCATTACTGAGTATATATCTAAAAGGCTCCTTGTCATCACAGCACAGAGATACTCTAACATATTCCAGCATTAGTAACAATACCCAACTTATGGAATCAGGAGAAATGACTGTTAAGAGATGAATAGATAAATAATGTACACATATATGCATTATAGAGATCCACTCACTTGTTTGCAGGAAAAAATATTCCTCTATAAAAAAACACGAGCAATTTAGAATTCTAAATGTAAACTACTAGACAAATATGATGGAAGATTAATTGCAGACAGATTGTCCCTAAAAGTAAATTTCCAAACATTCTTGCCAAGTATTAAGGAAAAAGACAATCCAAATTTGATAAATCAGAAGTCCAGGCTGAGAGTCTTCCACCAGGCTCAGAGAACAGCTATTACATGTTGTGTTGTCTTAAAAGTCTTTAGAAAGACTGTAAAAATGCAAATTGTTAAAATATCTAAGTGCTTCAATACAGTGGGAAGATAACTACAGAATAAAAGATGTTTGGATCAGTACTAACAGCATAGGAAAATAAGCATATAAAATTTAATGATTAAATTCAAGGGAAATAAAAATAACAGGCGAGAAATGAAATGCAATAAAATCAAAGTAGAGTACATGGCTCAATTGTGGATAGCATGGTTCATAATAGTCAAGATGATGCAAACTACAAATAATGACCTTCATCCAATCTTCAGCTTACTACAGTGGGAGAAGATAGCAATAGCCTTTATACTTGAAAGAAATAGGAGGAAAAATTCTAGTTTCTTTTATGAAAAATATTTAATTCTGGAAACTGAAAGATCAAATACTATCATAATGTAAACAATTTCTTCTGTCTTTATTCCGTTGCTCAAGAAATCAGGCAAACTGTTGAAACATTGTGTCTATGGAGAATAATGTAGCAGAAAGATAATTTTTAGATTATTTTATTACATTTTTATTTTACAGTGGAGGGCCACATACTTGCCATGAAGCTTGCATAGAGGTCAGAGAATAACTTATGGGAATGGGTTTCCTTCTTCCACCATGTGTTCCTAGGAATCAACCTCAGGTCATCAGGCTTGTTGGCAAGTACCTTTGTTCACTAAGCCATCTTGCTATCCCAGGAATTTGCTTTTAAAAAGCACAGAGATCCCACAGACAGCTATATCATGAAAAGCCTACCCATTATGAGTGGTGACTCAGGGAAGCTGAAATCTTGGTTTTCTCTGCATGACTTGCAGGCAGCTTATCATGTTAAAGAGTTTCTTCTAGACAGCTTGGCTGGTCTTTCTCTTTCAGAAATCTCTGCTGGATTGAGTCTTCTCAGTGGGTCTTATTCCGTATAAATTGTTTACCTTCTGAATCTTAATAAATCTCACTTTAGAACTTTCTGAGGAAAAAATACAGATATCCACAACTGGACAATGTCCAGAGAGCAAAAGATTTTTGAATAATCAGTCTTAAATGGATTTCTTAATCAAACCCTTTCCCTCAAAACTCAAGGAGCTATACAGAAGAGGAGGCAGAAAGATTTTAAGAACCAGAGTGGATGGATGACATCAAGAAGACAGTGCCTTCCAGACAAAATAGAGATGATGCACATATGAATTCACAGAGACTGTGTCAACAAGAACAAGGACTGCACGGATTAAAAGACTATGTCAGCATGCACAGGGACTGCACACCAGATGATGTCCTGGTACTGAGATGGGAGAAGTGACATTCCTAATGAGGAAGCTATCTCCAAGTGACATCCACTTGCAAAGGAAAAATTAGTTTTCTCCAATGGAGTCTTCCTGAATATGCAAACTACACTTCCGGCCAGGCCCAATGCCCAGCAGTAGATGGCCAACTCAAAATGAACTCAATGGTACTTGTGAAGGTTTTTTGACTCATATGCTTTGCTTGGTAATTCTTTTCACTTACTAGTCTTTTGTCTATATGTTATGGTTTCCAGTTTTATGTTTTTATTGGTTGTGTGTGTGTATGCACATGCGTGTGTGCATGCGTGTGTGTGTGTGTGTGTGTGTGTGTGTGCGTGAGAGAGAGAGAGAGAGAGAGAGAGAGAGTTTTCTCATTTATTTGCCTGATTGTTTGCTTTTTAAAGAGAGAGAAAAAAAGAAGAGCATACAGTCAGGAAGGACATTGGAAGGTAAGGAGGACTTAGGAGGACTCAAGGGAGGAGAAATCCTGACCACAATATATTGCATAAAAATGTTTTTGATAAAAAAATGTAAAAAAAATCCTATAAATACACTAAACTACATGCTTGGATTATTTTGTTAAATTACAAAAAGAAAAGTTAAGATTAAGCACACATTGATGTTTGCATAATGACAGCAAACATTATACCACAAATCAACTGGTGTCCTATACATGTTCACTATCAGTTAATTTTTAAAATTATGCCAATGATATACACTATATATGCAGAAATATATGTCACAATGAGTATAAATCTTAGAAGTCCCTGAGATATGCAATCACAAAGATTCTGGCTAGCATGCCTTTTCAAACACTTTTGATTTTTAGTATGATCTACAGGCATCACTGTGGTCTGCAACTATTGTTCATTAGGAATGCAGGAAGAATTCTCAAGGAGAATTAGGTGTAGAGTTTCTGACAAGTGGGCTTTATTGTTTTTGTTTTGTTTTTTTTTAAGATAAAGAAGATTCACTGATACAAATTTACAAAATCTTATTTTTTAGAGAATAGGCATAATGATTTATATCTACACAAAGCCATTATCAAGTTTAAGGTTTTGCCTTTTCAATTTTATTTGGAATTCTAAAATATTATGTGATTACCTAATGATCATGCAGCTTTTATTTTCTCTGCTGATTTCTATTCCCTTTTCTCCTAGTACAAACTCCCTCCTACCACAATCTGTTAAGTGATTTAGTTGAAAAGAAGTTTAAAAAATAATTTTTTTAAAAGGCCATTTTTGTTCAAATTATTCCATACTCTTATTAGGCTTGCAGAGATCATAAAGTGTTTTGAGAAATTTCAGATTACAGAGCCAACACTTTAAAAAAGAGATGAAGATTTCTCCATAAAAACAGAAAATGTCATGCTATAAAAATGACTAGTGTTTGTGCAAGGAATATTAATTCTCACTGTGATTTAGCTAACAGTATATGAAGACTTTTTTTTTTTTGGTTTTCACCTATCCTTCTAATACTATCAAAAATTTAAACTTCCAAATGCTTTGTTATTTATAAAGAACCCTGTAATTCTTTTATACCTGTGAAGAAGCTGATTGATCGGTTTCAAGATGTTTTGTTTTTAAAGAGCAGAAAGAATGTGGGTGTGCTTCTCTTCAAAAGCCAAGCAGTAGGATGTACTGGTCCTTGAGAGAGGAAATTGGATATTATTGAGATGGGCTCTCTGTATCTGTTATCGTAATTAAAGGAGGGAGAAAACTACACAATGCAGTAACTTAGTAACCAGAAGGTTACTAAGAGAAAGAGAAAGCAGAATGATGCAAATGTACTTGAGGATATTTAGACCTCAAAGAAAATGTTAGAAAACTGCTAGTGATATATTTATCATCTATGCTTTGATCACCAATAAAAAACTCAGGTAAAGGCAAACAAAGTGTGGGATAGGTGATGTTTGCAAGTGTTGTTGAGATAAATGATTCTTTGATAGAGCAGCAAGTGGTAGTAGATGTAATTCAGAATTGTGTGATATACATCTCCAATCAATATTTTAAAATAAAATAAAATTTCACATTTTGGCCTATATAATTTTATAAGACACAGTAGTGTGTATACTTAGTGTGTAGACTCTGCTGTCATTTACTATGAATTAAATAGTACATGGATCACACTATTCAATTAATAAGAGGTCAGTGTTACAAGTTAAAGGAAAAGTACTCAAAGTCGCTGAACTCATTTTGGATCATCTATTAATCTCAGGCAATTAAAAAAAAAAAAGCACAGATGTTTTAATTCTTAAGATTTGTAATCACATTTTTTGCCTTCATAGAGTTTACGAATTTTTGTCTATTGGAAATATTTGTAAAACACCGTGGACACCAAAGCTCAGTATATATGCTCCATAGCACAGAGCCCAGCAAGACAGAATTTGTGGCAGTGGTGTTATACAAGGCCACAAAAAATGAAGGACATGCATTTTTTAAGCTCTCACTTTACTTCAACTTTTTACCAAATCCTTATGGCCCTTTTAGCACAGTGATTCTTTATATAGATTGCTACAGTCTCCTTGTTGGGATGCTCACCTTTTATATCTTTAGAAATCTTGATTTTCAGGCTCCATTTCTAAAGATGACACTTACACAACAGAATTTTTCATTGCCTCCTAAGGAGGATCATTGCCTTAGCCTTGATTTGCATTTAACTACTTCTTGAATTGGGAATTTTAATTCAGAGAACTTTTTCATAGAGTTTCATGACCCTCTACAATTTTGAAATATGAATAGTTCAGCTTCAACTTTTAGCTCACAGGCATTAAGTATTGCCTATATATCACTGCTTTGCTCTAGTTGATAAGGTTCCATTTCCAGTGTGTACTGTGCTTACCTTATAAACTTAAAAGTTCTTTGCCCTCCTTTGGGATAAAAGGCATCGTGCCTGAGTCTAAGATCTTAATCATATTCCAAGGCCAGAGTGCTAAGTTGATATTTTGTAACTCACTTGAATTGAAGGCAGAAGTTTACACATGAGAAAGCAGCTCAAACTGAATTGTGACTGCAAATCTATTTTTAAGAATGTTCCTTGTCTATGCTTCTCTCATTTTCTTGATATTGAACTCCATCTCCCAAGTCTCAAAGTCCATTTTAGACTTATATTTTGTAATATTCAACTCATTATAGGATACTAAATCATTTGCTTCAGTGAGCAGCCTTGTAGAATCACTAAGGAATGCTCAATATAATTTCTTATCTATGAGAATGATCCAGAGAGGAGTCAAGAATAAATGAATAAAGCACCAAACAATATTAATTGATTTCTCAATAAAAGGCAAGAGAACACTGAGAAATCTAAAACTCATTAACAGCAAGCTTAAGTAAAGAGAAAAAAAATAACCACAATTCATAACAAGAAAATCAAGGAAACACAAAGGCTAATGAGGCTCAGTATTCATTCTGTAGAAACCATTGCCCAAAACTGTTAAGTATATTCAGATGATATTTTTTAGGGATTTAAAAATATGTGACCTCGGCCTGAATTTTAACAAATTATTTGTTAGGAACTTAAAAGAAAAACAAAATGTTGAAGCAATCTATTACTAGATTTAATTTTTATGGAGCCACAGACTTGGGGAGATACATGGAAACTAATTTTCAGAAAATTATTCTATTTGTTGGCACTCTCATCTATGGTGCTTGGCCAGAATTTTTAATGCTTCTGAAGTAATGAACATATAGTAAAATGCTCTGTATTTAAATTTAGCAAGAAAGGGGCATGTTCTCTCTTCTCCTTTGCAGTATGTACTTATCTTGGATAGGTGTATATAAGAGAGGAGATCATTTTATTTACTTTGAGATCTAGGTAGAAAATCAGTACAGAGTCAACCAAACAGTTTTCCATCTAAAGATATGTATACCACAGAGATACAGTGTAGATTCAGATGCAATTTGTGTAAAACAACATATAGTCAAATTCTGATTAGACTATCAATTTGGTTGTTATGTTAGAAGAATGCCACCAACAAAAATAAAACCCCAGAAAGAAGATTGTCATTGTCCAACATTTAAGTGAGACTTAAATCTCTGATAAATGTCAAAAGAAGAGCAAATTTTGTAGTTTTATTACTTTCCAAACATCTACATATGAGATTTCATGAAAATTAAAGGGGAAAAAACAGAAAGTGTAAAGAAATTTTAGTACAGACTACGTTAAGCTGTTACAGACTCAAGAAAATAGCTAAGTCATCTTCAAAGTGATTGTGTGTTGAGGGTGTGTACATTACTTCAACTTTTGCAAATATCACTTCACACTAAAGATGCATGATTAAGTTTATAATATTGCATTAATTTTTTTTATTTTCTTAAAATCCAAAAGTCTTTTGTACAGATATGCATTGTTTTCATAAGAAGTTTTAGTAGACCTGGATCCTTTCCTTTGTTCTGTTTCTTTTTCATGTCATTTTCCTGTACACATTTCAGAAAACTATCAAATATTTATTTTAAAGTGCTCAGGATGTTCATATGAACATTACCTCTCTGGTGAGAATTTTGCTTTTAACTTGTGTATTTACAGCAATGTCATTAGCATGGTAGGTAAAATAATAACCTCTTCTAGGTCTCACTAATAAGATATCTCTTTGGAATAGTACCCATTTATGGTATAATATCACTTATATACACATAGATCCATGTGTATGTTACCCAAAGTATACCTCTATGCCTACAAATTCTAGGCATAGCAGCTCCCCTCCTCTTTTTCCCTTTCTGTTTACCACTTTGTAAGTTACTGGTAGATAGTGGTTTTGACCAAAAAGAAGTGAATATTATATTTCAAATAATTATAAAAGAAGTTTACTAGCATTTAAATGCACTGGTTTTATTACATCACTCCTATTTTTATATACATATACATACACATGCCCAGAGGTTTAAAAGCCAATAGTTGAAATAAAGAACATCCCCATTTCTTCTGTCTGAAATTATTCATAGAGTTCCTTTACCATTGTAACTTTTTAAGAAAAAAATATTTCCAAGACTCAATAACTATATTTGTATTTAATAGCATTTTTGAAAACCAATATGAGTACAAGCAACTTCAGTTTTGTGCCTATACTGATATTTGATTTCTACGTTTAGTCAGAGACTAAAATAATTTCATATTTATTTGTTTAGAATACTTTTTCAAATAAAGTATTTTTTTCTGAATATATTTTAAATAAATTTTAAATAAAGTTTAGCCACATAAAAAGGTAAAATTTCTTTTTCCCCCTCACCTATCAAGATAGAAATTCAAATGTTCATGAAACATTTTTTTTTCTCTTCATGGTAATTATTTTATAATTTCATTGATGATCATTCAGAAGAAAAAAAAAAGAAAGTTAATTACTTATCTTGTAATGTTTGGTTTAATATAACCCTAAAATAAAAAAAATGTATGCAGAAAATATTTCTGGTTGATCAAATATATGTGATTATAGTTTATTTAGCACATACAAAACATCTCTAGTTTAATAATAAATGTAAAAGATTTAACATAAAGTAAAAATTTTAAATTATTGTAGTTGCACATGGTAACTATAATTGCACTGATTTTTTATGAAGATTATTACTGTTTTAATTTGGAGGCTGTTAGCATAATAATATTATGTCCAGCAATATACTAATAATGAAAAATGACTACTCTCAAGGATGTAATACCTGGGCAGCTTAGGCAGAGGTCCACCTCACATCCTCTCCCATGGCCTCCTCACATGGTTCCCTTTTTGCTCCCTCTACCATAGCCTTTCAAAACTCTCTCTGTCCTCCATACAGATGGTAATTATACAAATGAAAGGAACCTAACACTTCTCAAGATCTGCTAGTAGACTTGTTGCCTATTTGGTGGATGTCCATGCTGGGAGTCAGTCAGAGTAATCTCTGGTTACCAGGCTGCAGAAAATTGATGATGATAAGGCCTTCATCTGCATTAACAAATAGCCTGTTCCTGTGGATACCTGGGGGGGCTACTCCATTGCTTTTAGCACAGAGGTGTTAACAGGTGTAGGAAGCAAGACATTTACATGCTGCAAGGCATTAGGAAGCACCCTTTCCCTTTAGAGCATGCACACAAGAATATAATCCCATACTATAAAATATCTAATTCAAACATCACACAATAGGAGGCTATTTCATAGTAAATATGATCTGCACTCAGTGACTCAGTTGTCTCATTTTCTACAGGTAAATGGCCAGAATTCGGCTAAGGAAAGACTAAGGAAAAGACAATCTATCAACAGTAGACAGTTAATTATTACAAACTACAATCTGGGTTTAATGACATAGATTCACCAGATATAGATATTGATTCAGGTTCAAAATCTCATATTCTTTTGTCTGGTTCTAGTTCTGGAGCTCAGGAGCATTTCAGGCTCAGCAAACTTTTCTCCAAGCTGTCTGGTTCAAACTGAACTTCTAAGCCAGTTTACTATTTCTGACTGAATTCTTCTGACTCTGGAAGATTTTGGCTGACTCTCTGACTGCCACAAACTGAACTGCTCTGCTCAGTTTCAAACTGACTCATTCTTCCCATCTGATATTGACATCTTTTGCTGAGCTACCTCTGTGTCTCTGTGTCTCTCCCTGAGCTCTCATTGCTCCATACTGCCTCAGTCAGTCTCTGCCTTCTCTGCCTTACCCTCAATCAGACTGCTTCATCTTCTTTATGTCTTGTACCCTCTCTGCCTTCTTCAGACTGCTTCTCTCATACTGCCTGCTGTAACTGCCTGAGTGTAATTGACACTGTTGTAACTTACTGCTCCTCTGAGCTGAAAGTCTGCCTTTCTTTTGTGAGAGCTGGGCATGTCCTCACTCTGACTCACTCTGCTAAGTCTTCCTCTGATTAGTTACTTTGCCTGCCATTCTCTCTGACTCATCTTAGATATCACTTCTTGTATTACACTGACTCTGAGCTTTGCCTCCTGTGTCTGCTTCTACACTCTGTTTCTATCTTAGGGATTAAAGGCATGGACCACCTCTGCCATCTGAATGCTGGGATGAAAGGTGTTTGCTACCACTGCTTTCTGAATACTGAGATTAAAGATGTGTCTACATTCCATCCATACCTCACAGGCCTCTGAATGTAGACTCCTGGAATATAGACCCTTTCTAGCTTTCATATAGGCCTATTCCTCTACATGGTTTTTTTTATAGCTTTCATTTTTTAAATATTGAACTTTTTATTATTTTAATATTTTTACTACATTAATTCTGATCACATTTACTCCCCTTCCCAAAATATTTTCAGATACACCCTCGAATTTCATATCTATCAAATACTTCATTTTCATTTTTTTAAGCAGCCACTGGGTGCAATTCGTGCTGCCTATATTATCTTTGGAGTGTGGTTAACCACAGCAGACAGGTTGAGCAACCAAGAACCACAATCTTAAAGAAAACTCACTCTCCCCTCCTGGCAACTATCAGTTACCAATAGCACCTCAGCTATGGGTAGGACTTTGTTCTCACACACAACACCCATTGCTGGGATTTTATCTGACTTGAGTTTGCACAGGTTTTATATATCCTGTCAAAATTGCTATGAATTCATGTGTGCCACTGCCTTATTGTATATGGAAAACATTACTCTCTTATGTTAACCTACCACTTCTGACCATTACAATCATTCCAATCCCTCCTCTTACACAGTGATTACTAAACCTTGGGAGGAAAGTCTGTGATATGCATGCTCCATTTAGGGCTGAGCACTTTACTCTCTGATAATCTGTGTGTGTGTTGACCAGATGTGGGTGTTGATTAATTGCCATGTACTGCAAAAATTGGGTTGAGAAATACACTTGTCTACAGGTATAGCAGTATGTCAGTAGGAGTCAGTTTAATATTATGTTCACTAAGTAGAGTAAGAGCAGTACATTTTTCCCTAGGTTCTCTGACCTATCTATGCACAGTTTCTTGACTCCAATTATGGTGCCAGATATGGTTTCTAACTTGTAGTTCTCTTAAATCCAATCAGAAAGTGGATGATTACTCCCATGATGTTGACACTATTAAACTATTTGTCATATCTTTGCTTAGAAGATCATTAATGTAGCTCACCAAGTTCATATCTAGATAGGCATTTTTTTCCATGTTCTGGTCATAAATATAGCACCTTCTAGCACTATGTGTAGAGGTACATTTAATATTTTAATCTGTCAGCATAGCTGCTCTACGGTAGAAAGAATGTTAGTACACACCTTTAATTCTAGTATTCAATAGGCACTGGTAACACACACCTTTAATACCCAAGACAGAAGCAGAAGCAGGTAAATGCAGAAGAGGAAATAGAGACTGGAAGCAAAGCTCAGAAGGAGTCAGTGTCATGCAGGAAGTGATTTCTTAGATGAATCAGAGTGAAGAGCAGGCAGTGATGAATCAGAGGAAGAGTTAGCAGAGAGAGTCAAAGTGAGGACACATCAAACTCTCATTATATAAAAGCAGGCTCTCTGCTCATAGAGGCAGTCTAAGGCAGAGATACAGAAGAGATTAGCAGAAGGAGTCAGTATGAGATGGGAAGAGTGAGTCAGTTTGAAGCCCAGAAGAGCAGTTCAGTTTGAGGCAGTCAGGGAATCAACCAGAGTCAACCAGAGTCAGAACAGGTCAGTCAGAAACAGTCAGCTGGCTCTGATGTTCAGTTTGAACTAGTAAGCTTGAAGAACAGTTTGAGACAGAATAGCATGTAAGATGAATCAGCCAGCCTGAAGAGTCAGTTGAGTTCAATACAGCTCTGAGTTCAGAAGACAGCTAGTCAGAGTGAGCTTAGTCAGCAGTAAGTCTCAGAGGTTAAAATGTTCTAGGTTCAACCCTGTGTCTTGAATATTAGATTGTATGGAGGCTGAAACCCTCTAAGAACCTGGGATTGGATTAGCAAAGAATAAACTGCCTTTTACCCAGAATCTACATCTACAACTATGCAAGCTCTCCAGTAGCAATAAGCTTCTAGAGAAATATCACCTTGATTTCTCCATGTGCAATGACTCGACTTTGCCTTATGGTCAAGTTATAGAGGATAACAAGAAGCATTTACAATAGTGACACTTGCCAAGGTCTTAGGAAGTACCAACACTCTCTACTTCTCAGAATTGCCTTGGCTTGGTACCAAAATTGTGAGTATATAATACAGTCAATTAGATGTACACCATTCAGTGCTTCCAAGCAAGGAAAAGAATAATAGAATATTTACCTATACATATTCATGAGGATAATTTATTTGGTGAAATACCTAGAATGAATATTAAGGTTGAGATGTTGTCCAGAGAGTCATCTGCAATCTCTAGACTCTAATGTCAGAGGTAAGACTCAGTCCAAAATCCCAAAGAAGCAGAAACTAAGGTCACTGGTATAAATGCTAGAGTTAAAAGATCAGGCAGCCCCTATTTCTAATATTTAAAGTCATGGAAGGAGAGCATGCAACCCAGCTCTGAGACAAGAAATCACCTTTTTATTTTATCAAGGCTCCCTGAGTGGATGGTGTGCTCTCATATTGAGGGTGGATCTTTTGACTTACTCACATGCCAGTTTCCTCTGGAAACATCCTCACCCATATTTCCTAAAATGTTTTACCATTTGGCAGATATTAATGATGCAGGTAAATTCATACTCAATATTAATCAACACAATTTGTAACTGGAAAGAAAAGATCTCCCTGTATAAAATATTCTAAGTCAGGAGACTTGATATATAACATTGAACAAATAAGAGTTTGGACCATGAGAAAGAATATTTTTGTTGTTATTAAGCCAACTTTCAATATTCTAAGATTGTTCCAAAATACTTTTATTTCATTCTTACCCTTGGTCACCTACATGTGGGTATGAAACGAAGGTAGGGGAATCACATTTATCCCATTTGAACATAATCCATATACTCCTAGTTAAGGGTCTAAGTAAAAATTGTGCTAAAACATAGTAATATGCCACAGAAAATTATGTCTCCAATGAGACTTTTTCAAATAAAGGATTCTCTAGCACTATTTTACATTGTACTTTACAATGTACATACACACACACACACACACACACACACACACACACACACACACATATGCAATAGTTTATAGAATGTTTATATCACAAGAGTGTAAATTGAATTGAACTTAGGGAATAATCTAATTTGAGCATCTCATTTACTGATGAAGTTCTCTTTGATTCCACTTGAGGGACAAATGCACAATAAAACTTTATCAACTTTAATTTTTTAGTATGTACCAGTAATTTGTTCTAACAGCCAGAAATTATATATAATATATATATATATATATATATATATGCATATATAAATTTAGAAATTTTTGTTACTATGAATATCAAGGAGTAACAATGGGAGTATGAATTAACCCTAACGTTAACCCTAACCCCAATGTTAATATAAAATCTGAAAGTGAATTTAATAACTTTCATTTAAAATTAGCAATTTTACCTAATTTCATTAGCAAGTTATTTTGCACAAACAATATCTTCATTCATACCTTTTACTTGTTTTCTTGTCTATCACTTGGCAGAGTAAGCAAGCATAGCTTTCTAAAATCCATTTTATTTTTAATATTTTTCCTTGGTAATAATGATAAGTCAAACTAAGAATGAGACTCCAAAATTTCAGGGCTTTTTTCTATTTCTCCACTGCACTGACCTTTTAAAATAAACAACAACATCTGCAGAGAATGTCCACCATGTTCACACTATTATGACACAAATTCCTTTTACCTTTGTTAAAGTTCATTTAGAAAATGCCTGTGACATATGAACACTATTTTCAACATTGTGGAGAAATGTTAATATATGCCCACTATATTTTAAAATTAGAAGATCATTTCCTGTGTTCAATCTACATGTCCAGTTTAATAGCTTTACATGTTACCTACAGATTTTGTATAACAAGATGTTATTCAGCTTGAAATGTGTGCATGATTCATTATTGATAGGAAATTTTTATATTCCACTTTTCTGTATCTTCTAATTTCTTTCAAGAAGATACCTGCATTTTAGTGTACTATACTTACTGCTACTATGCATATCTCATTTTTTTTGTGTGTGTATCTTATAGTAGACTAATGATGCTCCAAGGGCCAACAGTTCTGAGCATGAAACATTAACACTCTCAAAACAGATCATGAAATTAGAATAAATGCTCTGATTGTAGGGTATAACCAGAAGCTTATTTTTTCAAAAATCTAGCTTTATACTGGCTTGTCAAGTTATTTTCTTTCAACTGAAAGCTAAGTTTAGAAAAATTCACTGAGTTAGATTACAGTGGGGAACAGTTTTCCCTTAGGTAATGTAGTCAACTGGACCCTCATGGCTTAGCTGTTTCATAGTAAGTCCCTTAGACTATACTTAAACTAAAAGTAAAATCATAGTGAAAAATCTTCACATTTAAGATTTTATTATTAGTAATTATTTTTAATATTTTTATTAATTCTATAATAATTTCATACTATGTATATTGATCTATGCTAACTACTCTCCTTTAATCCACCCAATTTCACCTCCATCTCTGTACCCCTCAACATGCTGTCTGTTTTCGTTTTATTTCATAATCCATTGAGTCAAATATGTTTTGACTGTCTACTTCTGAGTGTGGTGCTATCCACAGGAACATGATTGACTTACTATGGACCACATCCTTATAAAGATAACTGAGTTCTCCGCAAGAATCCATTGATTATCCATAGATCCTCGGTTAAGAATAGGGAATCATAAAACCTTCCCATTCTATGCTCAAAAGTTGACTGGCTTTACCTGATGCAGATCACACACAAGCAACTAAAGTTCATTAGTGAAAGGTTCATGTTATTTCCAAAAGACACTATAATTTATCAGAATCATCCACCATCTTTGACTTTTATAATATTTCTTCCTCTTCTTCCACATAGATTCTTGAGCCTTGAGGGGATCTGAGACTCAATAACTATATTTGTATTTAACAGCATTTTTGAAAAATAATATGAGTACAAGCAACTTGAGTTTTGTGCCTATACTGATATTTGATTCCTATATTTAGTCAGAGACTCAAATAATTTCATATTTATTTGTTTGGAATACTTTTTCAAATAAAGTATTTTTTCTGAATATATTTTAAATAAATTTTAGCCACATAAAAAGGTAAAATTTCTTTTTCCCCTCACCTATCAAGATAGAAATTTGAATGCTCATGAAACATTTTTTTTCTTCATGGTAATTATTTTATAATTTCATTGATCTTCCAGAAGAAAAAAAAAGTTAATTATGTATCTTGTAATATTTGGTTTAATATAAGCCTAAAATAAAAAAAAGTAAGTCAATTTTAGGTCTGAATGTTCCAAAGTCTCCCACTATGTACCTATTGTCCAATTGTGGGTTTTTGTGTTAACTAGCATATGTGTTAATTAGCATGTAGGTCGAGTAATTCACTATCTATGTGTTTAGCAACATGTCATTAAGAATCATTTTATTTCAGTATTCATTTAGTGTTCTCCAAAAACATAATTTCTTTAATTTATGAAGAGTGTAGTTAGTACCAAGTTTTTGTTTAAGTCTATATTATCACAACCAATAATTATGTTGGCATGCATGAGGTATTAAATGAGTGAAAATTAATGTAAGCATGTTGTTTAGAGGTGGGGTCATGGAAGGCAATTAGAATGTTCTTTAAGTGATTCCACATGGATACCATTTTTTAAATTAATATCAACCTCCTTGTCTCCTTGAATTCTATTTTTTATCTCATCTAGTTAAAATTCTATTTAAAATTTAAAATTTTTATCCCATGTTAATAAGGTAACATGTCTAGAAATCCATTCTTTCTTTTTGATTTTCCAATTTAGTGAAATAATAGGTTTTGGAAGCATATCTACATAACTTTTAGAATTTCAGTGGTACCTTTATAATTTCTACACTTTCATGTCTAATTTATTAATTCTTCTCTCACTTTCTTTTGGATAATTTGGCTAATTTTACTTTCTTTTCAAAGATTCAACTGTTTGTATCATTGATGCTTTGTGTTGATTTTTACATTTTTCTTTCATGAATTTCTGTCTTGAATTTGATTATTTCTACTGGTCTGCTGTATTTGGGCATGGCTTATATATTGTTATCTTTACTTTAGTTCTATATGTTTATATATATATATATATATATATATATATATATATATATATATATATATATATATATATATATATTGATGTGTACTTAACTGCAAATAAAGATATGTTTTCACATCTAGGTAGGCCCTATGATACATAGTTGAGCACTGCTGTATTTCACACAAAGACCAAAAAAAGAAACAAACAAACAAAACACCAGAAGGTATGTATGCCTGCTTCCTGTCTCTTAATAAGTCTGTCCCATGTTGCATCAAAACTCTGCTAGAAAGTAGAGTGCCATCAGTTGAAACCCTTTTACTGTAGACCAGAACTGTGAGACAAATAATCCTGTTCTTGTTACAAATTATTCATTCTGTACTATAGTGCTAGTAGCAACAGAAAACAAAGTAAAACACATGGGAAATTGAAATCTAAGTTTCATCCATACACAAATATACTTGCAATTCAACTAAAAATAAGGACTGCAATGACCCAGTGTGATGGTTTGAATAAGAATACCCACTATAGGCTCATATATTTGAATGTTTAGTCTGGAACATGGTCTGGAACAGTCTGAAAGGATTATAAGAATTAAAAGATGTGGCCTTGTTGGAGAAATTTTATAGGAGTGGGATTTGAGGTTTCAAAAGTCATTGCCAGAGCTAGTTGCTATCTCTCTCTTCTTTCCCCCTCTCTCATCTCTCTCTTCTCTCACTTCCCTCTCCCCCCCCCCCCCGCCTACTGATGAGGATGTAGCTCTCAGCTACTGCTCCAGTACCATGTGTGCCACCATGATCCTCAGCATAATGATAATGGACTTTCTTTTATAAGAGTTACCTTGATCCTGGTGTCCTTCACAGCAATGAAACAGTTACTAAGACACCAAGAGGCAAAAGAAATAGTTCCTGAAAATTCTCCAAATTTAAGGGAAAGTTTTAATGTATGAATCCAAGTAACTCAGTAAACTCAATTGAGTAAATTCATGGATATGCAGACTTAGTTACATTAAAATGAAACTATCAAAAAATAGAAGTTAACAGCAAAATAATGAAAATGATTATATTATATAAAATAAACATGAAGGAAAAAATTATCATTGTAGACAAGCAGTGACATTTCATAATGATAAATGGGTCTATGTACTAAAAGTAAATAATTGGTAACATCACACCATGAGAAAAAATTGAAACTATAAAGGAATTAGCAATTCAGTTTAACACCTGTGTTAACTAGTTTTCCTTTTTGTAACAATAAAAAATTAATTACATATTTGTTTGAGCTTATGATTTGATAGTTTCCAGTCTAAGGGTAGATGCTTCTGTTGTTGCTAGATCCTCATGAGTAAGAACATCATGACAAAAGGTTGTAGTACAAGTTATTCATCTTATGGTTGTCAGAACATAAAGGAAAAGAAAGGCAAGAAAGGGCCAAGGTGTGACATTAGCTGTGACAATAACTCATTCATTGGCCTAGCAACTCATAGTCAAATCATTTCACAATAGTGTTAAAAGCTAGAGTACCACTCTTTCAAATAAGAACTTTGCAGGGAGATTCTACATTTACAAATCACAGCACTGTCCTAATTCCAGAAAGGCATAGAACATAAAAGGTGAAATCATAAAGAATAGGAGACTTAAAACCTCTGTTTATCAGCTAAATGTAACAAGCATTTACAAAAGCACTCAATCAATGGCAGAATATGTTTGCAAATGAGCATGTGGGATAGAATAGACCATATACATAAGAGAGGAGGAATTGTTAGTATATTTAAAGATATTTTTAAAAGGCTATAAAATTAAAATAGAAATAACACAAATATTTTAAAAAATTAACAAATATTCTTGATTAACTTTGTCTAAATAAAGAGCAGACCAATTACAAACTTCAAAATTGTGAAGGGATATTTCTCCATATTTGATGATGAATGCAAATGAAATCAGAGAGTACAAGAACTCTGGAAGCACAGAAAAAAAAATTGAAACCAACAAATATAGTAAACACAATATTTAAAAGAATACATGTAGCTGTTAAAAGATATTACAACAGAAGCCAAATCTCAAATCATTGACCATTCCTCTGTAACAAATTAGATAAGGAAAGAAAGCCAGCTTCAAAACAAGTAATAGAAAAAGAATGAAAATTAAGAAAAAAAAGAAAGAAAGGCAAATTTTAAATGATAACAATCATTTGGATGGAAGTTCTTTACAGAATAACAGATTATAGTCCTGAGTAGACAAGCAGCATCAAAGATAAATTGTTAAAATCAATGAGGAAAAAAAGAATCCCACAGTGAATAAGTTACAAAAATAATAGTTTTATGAAGAATATGCTGAAAACTCCCAATAAGTTGAAAATAGAAATACAATTATAGCTATAAAAGAGCTTGAGTTAGTAGTAAACAGTAATTTATTTCTAGTTTGATGAATACTACCACATATTTAAAGAAAAATTAATATGAACCACACACAAAGTAGTAAATATCTAAAATTTATAAAATAATGTAAAATACTATCCAATTCTCTAACAGTATATTTATTTGTGAGGGATCAAGAAAGAGGAGATACAGTCTTCAACATGCAAGCCTGGACCTGGAGGGGCTTCAGCCTCTGAAACTGAACATAACTTACTCTGAATTGAACTCTGACTAGCTGTCTTTTCAACTGCCTCTTCTCCACATGTCTGCTTCTTCAGTCTCCTGCTTCTGATATTCTTGCTTATTACTCTGAACTGTCTTCTCTCTTTGCTTACTGTTTCTACTCTCTGCTTTCCCTCTTTACTTCTCCTCTACCTCTCCTCTCTGCTTCTTGTGTGCTTCTACCTTGCTTCCTGTCTGCTTTGGCATATGACTGTCCTGATACCAGTGAGATTGAGATGGCCCTTGAAGAGCCCACCTTCTATGATACTGAAACAGACACTTGCAGAAACAATACTTGTCAGATGATCAGTACTAATAGTTGCTGCAATTATTTAAATCATTGCATCAGCTGGAATGGATCTTCATTCAAACTATTAAGATAATGGACTGATACAAGCCTTCTATAAAACTATGAGTCAAACAAATAAGATATTTATTATATGCTCTATAAAAAAGATAACAGATACAACAAGGCTGCACATTGTGGAAGGGTTGGGAGATATTTTAGTTTCATTTAATCCTGTCTGAGCAATCTCTATAATTGTTCTTGTTGTGTTAGTTGAACTGCATAAGAGATATTTCACAGCACAATGTATAGCTTAAACAGAAAGGGGTAAGATGTAGAGGAACACTTAATTCTTGATCCTGCAGCATGGTTGCTCTGGGAAAGGATCACCTTCAAATGATGTGTGGTAGACATTTGATCTCTCATCTGGCAGCATGGCTGCTCTGGGGTAGAAAGAAGGTTAGTCAGCTAATCCTACCCTCTGTTTGTGCTAATGCTAAATGAAAGTGAATTCTGCGGTTTCTCCCAAGCAACTAACATTGAGATAGGAGGAACACCCTGTATCTCTAAGTCTGACCTTTACATAGTGGCAGCAAGGGGAGTGAAATATAGCATTCTCCTAATTAATGCAAAATAAGATTTTGTATCTGAAGGTAAGATAGCACATATCTTTAAGTAAGCCAACTCAGAAGGCAATCGTGGCAGAAAGACAATGACACAGGTGACACAAAAAGCTGATCCCCCAACATGGGGACAGCACCAGAAACTGTCTAAAGAAGGAGAGGTGATAGTTCATCAGACTGGAAGGCTTTGATGCTGAAACAGACAATTATTAATAGGAAATGCGCTAGAAACCTCAAAATTTCCTAAAAAAAAAAAAAAAAAAAAAAAAAACCAAAACAGCATGTTAACAGCAAAGGCTTAAAGAAAAATTTTCAAGTACTTGGCAACAAGTCAAAGAAATTATAAAAAAATGTTCCACTTGTTTTTTGTATAATCAAACTCCATTATCTGCTGGAAGTAACCCCAATGGTACCCTAAGAAACGAAATTTGGTAAATGATGCATTTCATATTTGCAGAATTTGGGAAAGTAAAATTTGTACATCATACTATTGATAGATATCTAGGATTTCTCTGTTAAGAGAATAAAAACACTGGTTAAAGAAAACAAAGAAATATTTATAAATCACCTATCTGACACGGAACCTCTAATAAATAAAAATAACTCCAAAAACTGAATAGTTGAAAATAATACAATTAGAATATGAGTAAAAGTGATGACTAGACATTTCTCCAAAGAATATATACAGAGAGCAAATTAACACATGAAAAAGTTGTTTACCATCATTAACCATTAGAGAAATAAAAATTAAAACCGCATTGTCCCACCCTTGACCGGTTCTGGAAACCGGTTCTGAGTCCCAGAGACCAACTGAGGGAGGTAGCTCCTGTCCTGGTGCAGGCAGAGCAAGCCAGCTGCAGAACAGCCCAGAGACCAATTTGGTCACACAGCCCCTGCCCTAGCACTGACCACACAACTTAGCCAGAAAACCAGGAAGGCACACCCTGCTCTAGATAAGGCCACACAAATCACCCAGAAGAACACTCTCCAAGACCCAGCCCCCAAGTCAGAAGGGGACTACCTGTTAGACTATGCAACCACCAGGATTCCAACACCAACCTTGGTCAGAAATCCCTGCTCAACAAGAGGCCACAAAACACAGAAGACCAGAGAAGATAAACACACAAGATAGCAAAGCATTCATTCATTAGAGACAAACCTAGGAGTTTAGCACCTAAACCTTAATCACTCCAAACGAAGATGCCTAAATGCCAGCATAAGAATACAACTAACAGCAAGCAGGGCTATATGTCACCTCCAGAACCCAACAACCCTATTACAACAAGCCCTGAATATTCTGACACAGCTGAAGCACAAGAAAAAGAACTTAAAATCAATTTTGTGAAGATAATAGTCCTTTAGAGAGGAAATGAATAAATTCCTCAAAGAAATCAATGAAAAGGCAAAAAACAATGCAAGGAAATGAGGAAAGTCATTAAAGAATCCCGGGAAAACACAATTAGGAGAAATGAATAAATTCCTTAAAGAAACTCAAGAAGTAACAAGCAAACAAGTTTTAAAAAAAAAAGAAAACGAACAAAACCATTAAAGACCTGAAAATGGAAATAAAAGCCATAAAGAAAACACAAGCTGATGGAATTCTGGAAATGAAAAACCTAGAAAAGCAAACAGGAACTACAGAGGCAAGCTATAGCAATAGAACACATGAGAAGAGAGAATCTTAGGAGTTGAGTATACCATGGAAGAAATAGACACATCAGTAAATGAAAACATCAAATTAAAAAAACTCCTAACACAAAACATCCAGGAAATTTGGGACACTAGGAAAAGACCAAACAAAAGAATAGGAAAAGAAGGAGAAGAATTCTAGCTCAAAAGCCCAGAAAATAGTCTCAATAAATCATAGAAGAAAAATTTCCAAACCTATAGCAGCCGATCCCTATAAAGATATAAGAAACATACAGGATACCAAATAAAATAGGCAAGAAAAGAAAGTCTCCAGGCCACATATTAATCAAACCACTAAACATATAAAATAAAAATGAATACTGAAAGCTTCAAGAGAAAAAGAGCAATTAACATATAAAGTCAAATCAATTAGAATTACACCTGACTTCTCAACAGAGACTCTAAAAGCCAGAGGGGCATGGGTTAATGTGCTACAGACTCTAAGGAAACACAGATGTCAGCCCAGACATCTTTACCCAGCAAAACTTTCAATCACCACAGATGGAGAAAACAAAATATTCTGTGACAAACCCGAATTCAAACAATATCTATCTACAAACCTAGCCCTACAGAGGATACAAAAGGAAAACTCCAACTCAAGGAGCTAAACCACACCACAAAAAACACAACAAATATATAACCACACAGCATCAAAACCCACAGAAAAGACACACACACACTCACACTCACACACAACAAAATCAGCAACAACTACAAAATAACAGGACCTAACAATCATTGGTCTTTGATATCTCACAACATCAATGGACTCAATTCCCCAATAAAAAGATACAAATTTAAAAAATGGATTCAAAAACAGAATCCAGCCTTCTGCTCTATACAAGAAAAACATCTCAACCTCAAAGATAAACATTATCTCACAGTAAAGGGTTGGGAAAAGATATTCCAAGCAAACGAACCTAAAAAACAAACTGGTATAGACATTCTAATATCCAACTAAATAGACTTCAAGCCAAAATTAATCAGAAGAGACAGGGAATGATACTGCATACTATCAAAGGAACAATCCACCAAGAGTACATTTCAATTCTTGACATCTAGGCCCCAAACACAAAGGCTCCCATTTTTGTAAAAGAAACATCACTAAAGCTTAAAACACACTGACTCACACGCATTGGTAGTGGGAGACTTCAAAACCCCACTTTCACCAACTGATAGGTCATCCAGACAAAAATTAAACAAAGAAATGTTTGAGCTAACAGTTTTTATAAAACAAATGGACCTAACAGATATCTATAGAACATTTCACCCATACACAAAAAAATATACTTTCTTCTCACAACCTCATGGAACCTTCTCCAAAATTGACTACCTACTTGGACATACAGCAAGTCTCAATAGATACAAGGTCCACAAACTCATGGAAATTGAACAACTATTTACTAAATGATGACTGGGTTAGAAGAGAAATAAAGAAAGAAATTAAAGCCTTTCTAGAATTCAATGAAAATTAATCTATAACACACCCAAACTTATGGAACACAATGAAAGCTTTGCTAAGGGGAAAACTCATAGCACAAAATGCTTACCAAAAAAGATTGGAGAGATCACATACTGTTTTAATGGGAACAGATCCAGAGGCCCAGAGCCAAATATCATGCAGAACTTAAAGAATTTTATACAAGGTATTTCAAACATATTTACTTCCCTCCCCCAGTTTCTACCAAATGAAAATTCATTCCCTACCTAACCAACTTCTCTTAATCCATCAAATTTAATTTGTACTGCCCAGATATTCTGAAATATGTGACTTTCCACTGAAGTATAACAAACTACTGTGGGCCACATCATTTACAGCATTAATCAGTTGCCAAGAGCTCCTCAGCTAGTAGTGGGACTTTATGTCTATCATCCTTGTCCATGCCACACATTTTCCTGTGTAAGCTTGTACAGGTCTTATGCATAATAACACAATGATGGTAAGTTCGTGTATGCAAATGCCCTGTTGTGTCCAGAAGATGCTGTTTCTTTGTAGTCATTTACCACCTAAGGATCTTACAACTTTTTTGCTTTTCCTTTCATAGTGATTCCCCTTAAGACAGGAGATTTTTCTATGTAAAGTTCCCATTCAGGCCTGGGAATTTAGCAATCTCTTATTCTCTGTACATTGGCCAGTTTTGGATCTTTGTATTATTTGTCACCTATTGCAAATATAAACTTCTACAATGAAGGCTGAGAGATATATTAACCTACAAATATAATGATAAATCATTAGTAATTGATTAAATACTGTCTATTTATCCTAATAGGAGTTGTAGTTTCTCCCCTAGGGCCTGTGTTATTTCTAGCCTTAGATTGTTGGCCGTTATAATGGTGCCATGTATAAGTTTCATCTCACAAGTCAGGCCATACATCTAATCATAATGTGGTGGGTTGCTTACATTATATTTGTGGCACTATTGCACTAATGGGCATGTCCTGCTAGGTAAGTCATTATTGTAACTCTTGGGGTCCTCAAATGTAGAATACTGATAATTTTCCCTTCCAGTTGCATTCATAACACCTTCTATAACCATGAAGTTCAGAAGGAAAAGTGATGAAGCAGAAAGGGGAGAAATTGTAGAGGATGAAATACGGGGTGTATTTAATCAAAATACATTATATGGGTATATGAAATTCTCAAAAAATTAAAAATTAAAAAAGTAATTAATATACATCACTAAGCTACCTTTATCTGTCTAACAATTTTTAAATTCTCCAATATTTTCACCACATTCCTATCTATCCCAAGTTAGATTATGAATTGGTCTATTTCATTTCTGGGTTATTCTTCCTGTGCTTCCTCCTGTGAAAAGTGGTTTACCTCTCTTGTGAAGTATAGTAAATATGAATTTAGGACACTGACTTTCCCAGATAATAGTGTGTTCTGAAAATGCCTCACTATAGATTCACAGAGATATTTTTCACTCTTATTTCAAAATTTTACAACAGTCCATTTTGAATATATAATAAAATGTATTCAACTACTTTTCCAAGATTATTCTCTTATATTCAAATGATAATATAATATTGTAATGAATAAGTTTGTGTGTTTTCATGCTGTTGAATAAATATATTTCAGGGAAAGTATCTATAACTGAAATTTATGTATGAAAGTTTAAAAGACAATGGAGTTTTCTTATGTATTGGCTAATGCTGTTCTTGTTTTCTTTCTTGCCAATAGTAAGTGAAAAATACTTGCCTCCCTGTAGCTTTACTAGCAAAATGTTTCATAGCTTAAAAATTTCTCCAATCTGTTATGTATGCAATGGTATTTCAATGTTGTTTTAATTTGCATTTCTCATAGCATCAATAAATTTAATGTTATCATATTTAAGAATTATTTTACATATTTTTCTGTGAATTATACATTGACAGCTTTTTTTTAAAAATAGGACTTGCCCTTGACAAGTTTTCTTGGAATATTATTACTTCATGAAACCAATTTTTACATGAGCTTTGAGATCACATGCTCAAAGCAAAAATAAAATCATCAAAAAATATATTTAAATTCTTACAAAGAGAAATGTATCATAAAGACTTATGAAACCATTCAATCACATGAAGTTTGATCAATTAGGAATGATAAAAATTGGAATGGAAAATTTCTGTTATGCTTCTTTGAATATAAAGAAATAGAAATAATTTCATAAAAACTAGTTTATGTGTAATAGGGATCTTAATTTATTATGCATCCGTCTGATTTTCCACTTTAAAATATGACCTTTTAGTAAAAATGTCTTTTCCTGTTTAGTTTTATATACTGGGACTCTGTTTCTAAAGACTAGACTCACTGAATCATACGATTTAATAAATAAATAAATAAATAAATAAATAAATACATAAATAAATAAATAAAGAAAGTCTCACTAGAATTGGCCATAATTTATATCTTCAAAATATGATTTTGTTGGTATTCTAGGCATAAAATTGATTTCTTCAAATTCTGTAACTTAGAATGCATGTTTGTTTTTCCTTGCTAGTAGCATTCTTTAAAAGAGTGTCATGGCCTTCATATTTAGGGTTTTATTCTAACTCAGGACCATGTCAAAAATTTGGACTAAGCATTTCATACTGTAAGGAACTTGCCTCTATCTTACTCATTTTATAGCTAACTCATTCTGAATCTTTGAATCTTACACATAGGGATTATGTCCTGTCAGTGCATTCATTTTGACTATTCTTTCCTAGACAATTTTCAAATCTATATGATTTTTAACTAAGGTTCTGTTACTGTATAACTTCAAAAGATAATCCATCTAGACTTTCTGAAACTATCTTTTTACATTTAAGAGTAAACCACACTAGAATTTCTAAGTAATATTTGCAGAAGAATTGGTATAGTGATTTCCATGTGGAGATTCATATAAAAGGAAGAAAATCCAACAAATAATAACATTTGAAATATATAGAAAGAAGGTAACTAAGGCTAACAGAAAGTAATCTATTTCTATTATCAATGTATTATTCACTGAGATCTGGAATAGGACCAAACATTTCAAAATTAGGTACACAAAATTCATATTTTCAAACTGTGTAACCAAACTAAGCCCAATATAATATTCTATCGTTGTAACTCATTTGTGGCAATGCCTTCATGAAATTTTGGGAGACTTATCTTTAAAAATAATTGTATGTGAATGATCCAATGTCCATGAACATTCATGTTCAGTAATAAATATGTCCTCAGGCTATATAGTTTTTCTTTATAGATATTTTTTACGATATAAAAGTATGACTGGTACAATGTTCATGCATTGAATCTATCATTACAAATATTATATACATGTGTTATCAACACCCAGTAAAATATTCATTCTTCCCCAGACTTCTCTGTGCTCCTTGTTCACCTTGTTTATAAACTCTGCAATTTAAAAAGCTCCATATAAAGAACTCTTATTGAATTTTTTCATGTTTACTCTTATCTTATATCTATTTTGTTCCTTCTTTCTTACTAATATTTGTCTAGTTCCTGCTTTATCATATTATATTTTGAAAGCAAAAGTGCAATATCAAGAGCGGAAAATCTTACTAAAGTCAAAGATGAGTTTGTGTGATAAAAGAAGTTTCCTTTACATTTTTGAACAAACTCTTCTGGTACTGTCCATCATATGTTGGTTGTATAGAGACTGTAAAATCATTTTTTATAAATGTCTTCAGTAACAAATGTGTGCTAATTGTTTGATAAAATTATATATATATATATATATATATATATATATATATATATATATATACTTTTTAAATGTCAGGTAAAACAAACAGTAGGTTGATATAAATGATAAATGTATGAATGTCTTAGTAAATTAAGAGATGGAAGTAAAATATAATGTTTTCCTGGACACATTTAGTTTATAAGTTTGAAATTGCTATTCTGAAATATCCTATGATTAAAAATATTGCTTTTAAAATTATCAAAGATGAAATTTAGTAAATTTATGAAATGTGTCAGATAACTGAAATGTTGCTTTGAAATAGTGTAAAATAGAAATCATATGCCTTTTGAATCATATCTATGAAAATAATTGAGATCAGTTTTTTTCAAATAGTTTAAGACTTAAAGTTTTCCGTCAAGTTACTGATAATCCTAACAAAGGTAACTGATTAATATTCAATCTATATTACTAGAATAGGAAAATAATTATTATTACTATAGTTGGTCATAATGTTACAAAACAAAAATGATATAGCCATGTTCTGTAACCGTTGATGATCATCTAGCTATTGTATATATAGTTTCCTTGCTTAACAATTTCTACAAAAAAATGTGTGAGTTATAAAAACATTCAGAAAAATGTTAAACTTATATGCTATTTAAAGAATGGCCTTGTCTGACAGAATTATAGAAGCATTCACTATGTTAGAATTTGTTTAATGAATGAACTATGGTAAGAAAGATATGAGTATAAAGAGATATATTAGATTTACATATTCTTCAAGAATTTGTTGGGACATATCAAATTGTCAGTACATTTTAGTAGAAATTGAGTCATGAAGAAGGATATCCTTTGGAAATTTTTGCTTTGTAATGAAAACTACAAACCAAAGAACTTTGAATCTTAGTATCCATCTTAATCCTGCAACAATACTAATACCTCTTAAATTTGACTAGCGTCATTTCTGTAAAATTCATATATAGTCTCATTGAAAATCATGCATATAGCCTTATGATATAATAGAATAAAAAAACCAAAATCTAATATTTAAAAATGCTACATTCCACGTAGAATGAATATTTGGCTGAACATTTGCTAAATGTCATTTTGCCACTTGTCAGAATATAAATTTACATTTTCATAGGACAAAAATACAGATAAAATGTGATTAAATTCATACCAAGCTTAAAGTAATGTGGTATTTGGAAGTAAGCCATCACTATTGAATTACTTTATCAATAAGTGATACTACCTGGTGATCATCTATCTCATCTTTGTTGAGATTTATCTTTGGTAGGTCTTATGCTGGTAACAGCACTCTTGTCAGTTCATGACTGTGATATCAATTTCATAGTAAGAGAGACAATTTCATAGCACCTCTTCCTATCTTAAAGCTCTTAAATTCTTCCCACCTTCTTTTGCATCTTGTTACCCTGATTTCTGGTGGTGGTGGTGGCAGGGGTTATGTGGATGCCCTATTTATGAGTGAGGACTGACACACTTAGTCTCAATATTTTGATCAATTTTGACTGCTATCCACTGCAAAAATGAAATTTTTCAAACTAAAGTAAAACAGCCTTGGTCAATTGATATAAGGATATTTAGAAGTAAATTTGACAGCTTGACCATTGAGCAAAATAATTATAGCAAGTTCTACCCCAGTGCCTATGACATCCTTAGCCATGAATTTTGGCCAGGATGCTATGCGGTGGATGAAATTTCCTCCAGGGGAACAGTTTTAAAATCCAATCCGAAAGCAACTATGTATGCTGCATCAGTCATGCCACTATTGCAAGGGTAGACTCATCTTGTTTGACAGGTTGGTATTGCAATGTGCAGTGTCCATTGTTGGGTAAGGTCATTGATATATTTTCTCCCAAGTCAGCCTTCATAGCACTTTCCCACAATATGAAAGCTAGCCAGCAAGAAGTAATCGTCCCTATCAGTTTATAGCTATAGTGTGTGATATACTCAGGAAAAGGGTCTTGCTATATACTAAAAGTATACATTGTGAAAATGCAGCATCTTAATACATGATGTTGGGAAATCTGGATTTCAGTATGCAGAAAAATTAAACTAGATTTGAATCTCCCACCTTGCACAAAACATAACTCCATCTGAATCAAGGACCTCAACATTAGACATGGTACATTGCAATTGTTAGGAAACAAGTAGGGAGCCCACATCAATTTATAGGCACAAGAATAAGAACCTGAGAGCACAGGAATTAAGTTCAACAATCAACAAATGGTACCTCATGGAACCAAAAAGCTTATATATAGCAAAATAAACTGAAGTGAGTGAATAGAAACCTACAAAATGGAATAAAATCTTTCCCAGATATTCATCTGACAGAGAATTGGTCTCTAGAATATAAAAACTCACATATTTAAACACCAAAATAAAAAAACACTCCAACTAAAATAATAGACAATAGAATTGAATAGAATATTCTCAAAAGAATAAATTCAAATGTCTAGGAAACACTTTAAAAGGTGCTGACACCTTTAGCTGCCATGACAATGCAAATTAAAACTACTTTACTATTCCACATCACCCCAGTCAAAACATCTATCACCAGGAATATAAATAGCAACAAATGTTGGTGTGGATGTGTTAAAAAGGGATCGTTTATATACTGTTGGTGGATGTATAAAGTAGTGCAACCACTTTGGACATCATTCTGAAGTTTCCTAAAACAAAACTCAGAAACAAAACTACTATATGACCCATCTTCTTGGAATACATCTGGAGGGTTTTTTTTTTTAACCATACAGAATCACTTGTATACCCATGTTCATTTTGTTCTATTCACAATAGCAAGGGGATTGACTTGTTGTAAATATCTTTAAATATTACTGTAAATATCTTTAAAATGATGAATGGACAATGAAAATGTGGCACATATACACAATGGAATGTTGTTGTCAGCTGGAAAGAAAAATGCAATTTCAACCCCATACAAAGAACTGCAGGAAATTAAGGATTTCTAAAAATAGGATAAATAGTCTTCCCTGGGAAATAGTACACCAGTTGGTTTCCAGTACTGCAAAACAACTGAGCAAACAAATAAAGGCCCTGACTACACATTATGAGACAAAGAACCTCCAAAGATATCACTGTGTTCATTTTATGTTGGCCATCTACTGTTGGACAGGCATGGGCCTGCTGTTAAGAGTGTTTGATTGCCCCAAGAAAACTATATTCTCATTTGAAAGTGTTTATCAGTTGGGGATAGATTCTGGGTTAGGGATGGGGGCATGTGCCCACTTCTTTCAGCTCTAGGACCCCATGTGACACATACCCATGCAGGCCCTGTGCATGCTGCCTCAGTCTCTGTGAGTTCACATGTATTCTAGCACTGTTGTATCTAGAATGCCTTGATTCCTTGGTGTGCTCCTTTACCTCTGGATCTCACATTGTTTCTGCCTCCTCTTTCACAGAGTTCTCTGAGCCTTGAGGAAAAGAATTTGATGGAGACATTCTGTTTACAGCTGAGTGCTCAAAGGTCTCACACACTCCATTTTGTTCAGCTCTTGTTCTTTGTATTTGTTTCCATATGCTACTTGGACAAGTTTCTCAAATGTTGCTAAGCAAGGCACAGATCTATGAATATTACATCAACAGCTATTTCATTGTGATGCTCCTTTTGCAGAACAGTAGTATTTGCTTTTCTTCTAGGTCCTTCACATATCTAGTCTCACGTTCTTGGCTACCCAAGCATCACTGAGTATCATTCTCAAAAATAAAAAAATAATGGAATCATGGACTTTGTATGTAAAAAGACAGAAGTGCAAAATTTTTACTGAGTGAAGCAACTAAAGAACACCAATGCCTTATGTTTCATCTCATATATGGATCAAAGCTGCAAATCTTTTCTTTTGTGTGTTTAATTCAGAGTACAAGTGGAAGCCAGAAAACTAGAAAAACTCAGTGATAGCATATTTAGAGAAAAGGAATAGTAGGTGTATGTAGAATGTATTTGAAAATAAAGAAGGGGGACTACTGAGGTTTAAAGTATTAAGCAGGCGTGGTAGCAGAGACAAAGGGCAAGAGGAAAGATTTGTGGGTGGGTTAACCAAAAGTAAGGATATATAAGAAACATCTTGTGGAAACAGAATATTTAGTAATCTAATCCAAAAATACAACTTTAAAAAAGAAATTAGAACAAAATTATTTTGTATGTGAAGTCACTATCATTCCCAGAAAGAATAGGTTATTAAATGAAAATTGTAGAATCAGGCATATCTTTCTGTTGTTCTTGGATGCTCCAGAGGTTTCTAAAACATAATTTATCTTTTAAGATATTGATGGAGTAAACTTAACTTTCTCAGTGTGTCATTAAATATATGTGAGGCATCATAGTTGATTGTCATTTTACTCCTTTTTGTCTTTTGATTTACTTTTATTATGGTAAGAAGACTTCATTTGGAATGTATCCCCTACCAAGAAGTTAAGTGTATAGCTCACTTTAGAAAATCTAGAAATATGTTGAATAGCATATTCCTGGAATGTAGGTTATGTACCTGAAACTTTAGACCTGATCAGCACCTGACAATTTTTCCTCCTTCCAATCCCTACAAACCACCATTCTCCTTTCTATTTTCAGGAAGAGAACTGTACATCTAATATAACAATGTGGGTAGCTAATATAAATGAAATGATCTAGTATCTATCTTTCTGTAACTGGATTATCTTAATATTTTCCCTCAGGTTTCATCAATATTCACACATGGCAATGTTTTTCTTCTTTTTGAGTGCTGAATGGTATTTTATCTGTCATAAGAAAATAAATGTATTCTATATCAAATGCTGATTAAATGAATTAGTTGTGAAGGATAGGATATTACTAAGGCTAAAATTATTGTTTTGTGTGACAATTATTGTTAATTTCTTTAGAGTCTGTGATTATACGCAGAAATGATTCAAGCAAGTGTACCTTAGAATATAGTTAGCAGTTATATTCATTTAGAAAAATGGCAGTAAGAGGTTCTCCTGTAGAGTCCATGGCCTCTCAAACCATAATAATTGATTAGGTTTATAACACAAAGAATGAATTCCCTTCCATTGAGCAGGCCTTAAGACAAATTAGACAACAGTTGGTTACTCCTAAATTAAAAGTGACACTGGTACACCAGAAAAATATTTTGTCAAGCTCTTCATTATTCTGTTTCATTGAGTTTACAACTGGTTAGAACTATTAATTTTCTCCCTTGACAGTTTACATAGTACCTTCTGATACTGAGAGCTAGTCTTCATAAAGTAGGCTTCCGGATCAGATACAGCTCCATTCTTCCATATCATATGCCTGAAGTGTTTGTTGTCATCCTTTGGCAATAAAAATCTTACCTTTTAAATTCTGGGAGTCAATCAAAGGTAATGGATGTATATTTGGCAAAGATATTTTTTTCCTTCTCTTTCATTCAATTGTTAGTTTCCTTAAAGGCACAAGAGCTTTTTAGTTTTATCAAGTCTCACTTGTCAGTTCTTGGCCTTATGTAGTCCTAAACAAATGGAGTCCTATTTAGAAATTCCTTTCCTGCACCAATGTCTTATATGGTATTACCAGTTTGTTCTAGCACTTTCTGCATTTCAGGTTTCACACTGAGGTGTTTGATCTATTTGGAATTAGTTTTATGAAAAGTGATAGATATGGGATTAATTTCACCCTTCTGGTTTTATCAGTACCATTTGTTGAAGATGCTTTTGTTTCTCTAGTGTATGATTTTTACATCTTTGTTGAATATTTGATGATGGCAATTACATGTATTCATACTTGTATCATCTGATTTTTTTCCATTGATCTATGTGTCTGTCTGTTTTTGTGCCCAAATCATGCTGTTTTTTATTACTATCACTCTGTAATACTTCTTAAAATCTGGTATGGAAACCCCTCCAACACTGTTCTTTTTGCTTAGGACAGCATTCATGATTTGTGGTATTTTGTGGTTTCATATGAATTTTAGGATGCTATTTTCTATTACTGTGAATAATAGTATGGAGATTTTTTTTTATCACATTTATAGTGGATCTTTAAATTGCTTTTGGTAGAACGGTCATTTTGACAATATTAGTTATACCAATCCAAAAGCATGGGAGGTCTTTCCATCTTCTAGTGTCTTCCTTAATCTCTTTTTTGAGAGATTTTAAGTTTTCACTTTACAAGTTTTTTGCTTGCTTTGCTAGGTTTATTCCTAGATATGTGTTTTTGGAGGCTGTTGTGATTATATTCTCAGCATGCTTGTTACTGGTGTATAGAAAGTAGAATTGTGTAGTTTTGAACTCAACCAACATTGAGCATGTGTCAATTGCCTTTCTAGATTCTATTATATACACTATCTCTATCCATCAACAACTCTGTAATTTGTACACCATTGTGTCCATTTTCCAAAGGGAAAATAAGGCTCAGAAATATCACAAGAATTTTCTAAAGTCACACAGTAAACAGCAAGGCTGTATTATTAACCAAGCTTGAGCATTGATTCTGTTACTTTTTAAAAATTATCATTCTTTATGTATTAAATAAAAATTATGATTCTGTTGGAATACCTGGTAAAGATTTAGAGATAAACTTACTGAATGTAAACATGGCAAAAGTTTAATATCAAAGCTTATGCCTGAGAGCCTTCAAATAAAACCTTTTTAGAAAAGGTTATAAATTGTCATTTTACAACTATTTTAGCTTAACTTTGCAGGAAAGGGTCATATAATACATAAGAAAGCATGCATTAAGAAAATATTTTATAGCCTGATAGTGCTGCCACATGCCTTTAATACCAACACTCAGGAGGCCAAGGCAGGCAGATCTCTGAGTTTGAGGCCAGCCTGGTCTACAGAGCAAGTTTCAAGACAGCCAGGGCTTCCAGCACCCATGTTTTGTGATAGAAAAGCACCTGTAATTCAAGCTTTAAGGAGATCTACCAACTCTGCCCTCCATGGGCATCTGTACTCATGTACATGTACACACACAAAGACACACACACACACACACACACACACACACACACAGACACAGACACACACACACACCACAATTATAAAGAAGTTTTCAAAATATACTTTAAATAGCTCATTTCAACTATAGTAGTCATTCTACTCTAAAAATATTATGGAAATTAGTATTAGGATTTTTAAGTATTTTAAAAGCTTATATCATAAGATAACTCATATTAATGTCATGTAATTATACTGTTTCTTGAGATCAATGTGTGGTCATTGCAAACCTAAGAAAGCCAGAGGATTAATTAGTGAAAAAAGCTAATGGATTGTAAACTAATGCCCTGGTATAAATACTTTCCAAAACCTGTTAAACTTAATGATTTAAAGATTATGAAAAGTAGTTTGAAACTAATTTCCCCTTTCTTTGTGTTTTAATCATGCTATTCTAACTACAGAGTATGTCTCACAAAATTTGGGGCATTGAAGATAATGACATAGCCTATAGGAAATAGCACTGAATTAGAAAACTTAGTTTTAAACTATAAATGACAGGAATTTGTCTGTAAAAATATTCTTTATTAAGTAAATAGCTGAACTTTTATGATATTTAATAAGCATGATTATAAGTGACACATTAACTTGATATTCAGGGAAATTATTATTATTATTATTATTATTATTATTATTATTATTATTATTACTATTACTGGATATTTCCTTTAGACAATTTTTCTATGTAGTCCTGGCATTCCTGGACTTTGCCCTGTAGACTAAGCTAGACTGGGACCAGAGATCCGCTTGCCTCTGCTTCCCAACTGCTGGGATAAAAGGTATACACCATCACCTTCTGGGTTCAGGGAAGATATTTAATCCATATAAAATATCCTTATTCCAACTATGTATAACAAGAGGACCAAAACAAGGGGTAAAGAAAATTCTAGAGTTAGGTTTCATACTTCTCATTGTAATTAGATATAAGTAGTAAAGTAATGCTCATTTAAAATATTTGTTGTAGAGCTGGATATGTATCTCATTTGGCAGAGTACTTATATAACATTCAAAAATGCCCTGGTTTCAATCCCTAGCACCACATAAAACTTCATGCTCATAATCACAGCACTAAAGATATAGAGACAGGAGGATCAGGAGTTCCAGGTCATTCTTGACAACTTGAGACCTGGCATAGATAGATAGATAGACAGATAAAACTAGAAACAAACATATTAAATACAGGAAACCAAATTCTGTTGTGGAATCAAATAACAAACAAACAGAAAAATAGAAGAGAAACTGTTGACACTAAGAACTGGGGCTGGGGAGATGGCTCAGTGGTTAAGAGTATTTGCTGTTCTTGCAGGAGACTTGGGTTCAGTTCCCAGGACACATGTTACATCTCACAACCATTTGTAATTCCAGTTTGAGTGAATGGAAAAAAATCTACTCATTCTGAAGGAAACAACAACCTCTTCTAGTCTCTGCAGATACCAAGACACACATAGTACAAATACATATAGCCCAAACACTCATACACAGGAAATAAAATAAATCTTTTCCAAGCACATGGTACTCACAAAGAATACATAGTGGATCACAGAAAATAAAATAAACACTATGCACTTATGAAAGCATTAATATGTAAAATTCTATATTTGCATATTAATTTCAAAATAAATTTTATATTATACTTAATTTTGCAATATTGTTATCTTTCTGAACTTGATAAGTTATATGATTGTCCCTAATATTAACTTTACCATTTAGTGCATATATTCCTCATATTTACTTAGTTGTCAGTGATCATTTTTTCTCTACATGCCAAATTATTGCTTAGTCCCCAAGTCTCGGCTCTGAAATTTATCACATCTTATATTTTGGTTCCAGAAAATGAATTTATTCATCATTACTGACACATACCATGTTTGGCTGTGGACTTCTTTATTTAGGATATAAAGTGTCCAGAATCAGCCATAGCCATACTTCATATTTAGTCCTAAGTTTTTGTCCCTAGCACAGTATGCATAACATATTATGTATTTTTAAAACTCCTTAAAGAAATAGAAAAAGAATGTCATTTACTTCATAATTAAAGATGTAAGCTCCAAAAGCGGTTGTAAGATCAGGCTATTGTCTCAGATTCACATCTAGGTAGTATTTTGTATAGTATTGTGTAGTATAGTGGTGAAATTACGTTATTAGTTTCAATTTAATTAATGTAAATGTGTGTTGTGGAAGTTTAGTTATGTATAAATTGTTTATGCACTGTCGGATGAGTGGCTAGCCTAGGTCTTGGTGTATTGTCTGCAGGTGTTGGATTTCTATGGGGGTTGTTTAATTGCTAATGCCCTGCATGTGCTATCAGTAGAATGCCTCCTGAGGAGTTCTGAACTAATAAAAACATCTGAGCTTAGAGGGATGGAGTTCCACTGTCCAGTTTGGCATTTGCCATGATGGTGGTTCCCTCTGCTAAGGTCTGGCAGGGTTTGTATCTATCAAAATGCCTCCTTGTCTTCCTTACTGAGCTCCACCACAGTACCTTACTAACTACAAATGTGGTGCCTTGCAAGTTTCATCACATGATTCTGTATTCCCAACATATATTTTTATATATAATATGAAAAAGTCAACTAATACTATGATATAGACTATTAAGTGCTTCACAGATCACATGGTATATCATGTTTTCTACATTTTACAGAGATGTATCTATTGCTAGGCACTTCCAACCACTTATTACATACTACTTTCTCCTGACTATTTCTAAGAAGAAATAGTTTGTCTGGTTATGATGGACGAAACTCATTTAAAATTAAAGCAACTCTTGGTGATATAAGTAATAAATTGTACATCTCTGTAGTATATCTCAAATTGAATGAAGTGGTTTACCATTTAAGCATCCAAAAGTCTCAAAATTATAGAGTTGGAATTATAAAAATGAGGTACTTTCCTTCTCCATTCATACTGATTCAAGAACCATGTGTGTTTTCTTTAAGAACTATAGGGATAATTTGAAGCCAGAACTATGATTCCAGCTACTCATGATGTTGATGTAGGAAGATTGCAATTTCCAGGTCACTCTGGGCAATTTATCAAATTTCATTTTTAATTTTTATAAAAAATCATTTAATTTAATAAAATGTAAAGGGCTAGTGATAAGGATCAGTATTTTATAACTGGTATGAAGCCATAGTGTCAATCTTCAATGTAACAAACAATAAAGAAGTTAATTTAAGATCAGAGTTCACTAACATGTCAATTCTATGAAGACAATAATATTTCTCCATTTCAATTGTTGTCCTTCAATTACTGTATTTCTGTATAAATTCTTTGTATATACATAATAGAAAAATCATGTATAGTTCTTACCTCATAAGCATTCAAACTCCCTTACATGTTCTCCAATTCTAAATAGCTAGTTCTCAGTCCTTTTGCCTGTCCAAATATATACAAATGTGTGTGCATATATAGATCTGTGTGTAATTCTAACTTACAGGAATATCATTTCACTTTAAAACAAATAGCATCTCAACAATTCCTTATCTCTAATCCAAAGAGTCCAGGTCCTCTAGAAGAATAGCTCTTAAACACCAGGCCATCTGTCTAGACTTTATAAAGATATAACTTAAAATCAGTATTCCTCCAATATATTTGAATATATACATATATATATATATATATATATATATATATATATATATATATATATATATATATACACATACATATTATGAAACCAAACACACACAATTGTACACCAAAAATATAAAAGTATAAACCAATATATATAGAGAACATTGATGAACAAATTCTCAATAAAATAAATTAACTCAAACCAAAATCGAAGAACACATGAAAAAGATCATCCACCATGATCAAGTAAGCATCAACACAGAGATGCAGGGATGGTTCAACATATGTAAATTGAAAAATGTGGTCTACCATATGAACAATCTTAAAGACAAAAACCACATGACTTGTTCTTGGCTAAATGACTTCAAGGGGATTTGCTTTTATTTGTTTCCATAATGTGGCATTGGTGCGTTATTGATAGCTAGGAATTAATCACTAACCGGAATAATCTATGAATCCTGGAAACCCTTATATCTGACAAACACTTTCTGAAAAGTAGCAGGATACAAAATTAGCAAAAAATAGTAACATTCCTATATAAAAATGACAAATACACTGAAAAAGAAATCAGGAAAACAAGACATTTCACAATAGTCTCAAAAAATTAATTATCTTGGACTAATGCTAACCAAGCATGTAACAGAGTTGTATAATAAAAAGTTTAAGACATTAAAGAAAGAAATTAAAGACACCAGAAGATGAAGATATGTCCCATGCTCATGGATTGGTAAGAATTATATTGTGAAAATAGCCATCTTACCAAAAGCAATCTACAGATTTTTTTGCAATATTCATCAAAATATCAACACAATTCCTCACAAAATTTGTGAAAAACACAAGCAAATAAACAACAAAACAAAACAAAAAAAAATCTTGAACTTCATATAGAAACACAGAAGCCAGGATATCTGCAACAGTCCTAAATATAACACAACTGTAGGCAGTATGACCATCCCAGATTTCAAGTTGTGTTATGGCACTATATTAATAAGAACAGCATAATATTGACATAAAAAGACATGTTGATCAGTGAAATTGAATTGAAGACCCAGACATAAGCCCACATACTTATACACACTTAGCTTTTGGTAAAGAACATAGAAATAGACAACGGAATAGACATCTTCAACAAATGGTGCTGAGCCAACTAAATGGCTGCATGTAGAATGAAATTAGATCCATAACTATCACTCTCTGCAGAGCTCAACCACAAATGGACCAATGAACTCATAATAAGACCAGATCCCCTGAATCTGGTAGAAAAGAAACATGGAGAATATGCTTAAAATATCAGCACAAGAAAGATATTCCTGAAGAGGGCACTGATAGCATCTACACTAAGACCAATAAATAGGACCTCAAGAAACTGAAATGTTTCTATATCACAAATGGCACCACCATTTAGGCAAAGCAGCAGCCTGAAGAATAAATAGGAAAAGAATTTTACCTTTCATGCATCTGATAGAGGGTTAGTGTCTAGAGTATGTAAAGAACTAAAAACTAGTAATAATTTACAAACTGAAATTTTTAGTATAAAATACATGATTTTTTTCTGTCATATAAGACCTTCCTTCCCTAGCTTGCCTTCCCTCTCCTTCTCCCAGCACCCCCATTTCCCCTCCCCTCCAGTTCTACAGTTCCCTACAGAAAAGAGCAGGGCCTCCCATGGTTACCAATCAAATATGGCATAACAAGGTAGATCTAAGCCAGCATGAGCCTGAAGTCTGGACAAGACAGTCTAGCAGGAGGAAAAGGTTCCTTTCCAGGATCAGAGACTCCTTCACTGCTCCAACTCTTAGTAGTTCTACAAGAGCATTAAGCCAGACAACCATAAGATTTATGTAGGGGTAGGGGACTTGCACAAACTCATGCATGCTGTTTCTGCTGCTTCAGTCTCTATGTGCGGCTAAGAGTCCTCATCAGTTGACTCTATGGGGTGTGTTCTTCTGGTGTCCTTGACACCTCTGGTCCCCACAATCCCTCCTCTCCCTCTTCCTCATGGGTCCCTGAGCTCTGCCTGATGTTTGGCCATGGGCCTATGCATCTGGTCCCATCAGCTGCCAGAAGAAGCCTCTTTGACAATGATTGGGCTAGGCACTGATCTATGAGCATAGCAAGATATCATTAGGAATCAACTCCAAGCTATTTAGTCTCTATTTCCTGGCCAATGCTGCAGTGTTGCAGGTTAGACATGGCCTTCCTCCCTTGACAAGGGGTTCTGCCCCTCCATTGGCCCAGCAGACCCTAAAGGCAAGATAGGTTATAGGTCAAAGGTTTTGTGGCTAGGTTTGTGTTCCAGTTCCATCACTGCAAGCCTTGCCTGGTTACAGGTCATGGCCTGTTCATGTTCCCTATCCTTTGTTACTAGGAGTCCTTACTAGGGTCACTCTCATAGATTGCAGGGAGTTTCCACTGCACTAGGTCTCCAAACAAACTGAATTTAAAGAAAACAAACAACTACATTTAAAATGAGGTACATATCCAAACAAATAATTTGCAAAAGATGAAACAATGGATCAAAAAGCTTTAAATAAATGTTAAACATAATTAACCATAAAGAAAATGCAAATTAAATCTGTTTTGAGATTTCGTCATATACCAGACAGAATGAATAAGATCAATAAAACAAATGACAGCTTATGCTGTCAAAGGATTTGGGAAAAGGGAATACTTACTCATTGCTGGTGAGAGTACAAACTGGAATAGCCATAATCCATCACATGATCCAGCTACACCACTCTTTGGCATATATCCAATGAAATCTACATCCTACTACAGAGATACTTGCTTATCCTTGTCCATTGCTGCCATGTTAATGATATCAAGAAATTTGAAACAGTCCAGAAGTTCATCAACTGATGAATGGATAATGAAAATGTGGTTCATTTACAGAATGCAATATTATTCAGCTGTTAAGAAAAATTTACTTTTGCAGATAAGCAGATAGAGCTGAAAAAAATCATACTGAGTGAGGTATCCTATACCCTAAAAGACAAATATTGTATGCTTTTCTCTTGTATGTGGTACAGTAGCACAAGGGAATGATGAGACTGATTGATTATTAATAAGAAATGTGCTAGAAGCCTCAGAATTTCACTAAAAAAATCATGTTAACAGCAAAAGTTTAAAGAAAAAAATTTCCATTACTTGGCAACAAGCCAAAGAAATTATTTTAAAATGTCCTATTTGTTCTTTCTATAAGCAAACTCCATTACTTGCTCAAAGTAACCCTCAGGATACTCAAAGAAATGAAATTTGGCAGATAGATATGTTGGAGAATTTGTGAAACTAAAGTTTGTACACCATGCCTTTGATACAATAATGGGCTACCTTGAGTTCTGAAATGACTGATTCTTTAATTGCACATTTTTTGGAGGTGATGGCTATCATGGGGATACCTTTACAAATTAAAACTGATAATGCTCTGTATATGTCTCCCATAATAAGAAACATTTTTGGCCTGTTATAACATAAAATATATTACAGGCATATCATACAACCCAACAGGTCAAGCAGTTATAAAAAGTTCTAATTGTACCTTAAAGGTGATGCTTAATAAACAGAAAGGAGGATAAGAATAAGGACTTCCAGAGATAGATTGCATAGTGCTTTATTGAATTTAAAATGTTTGAATGCCAATGAGGCAGAACAAACAGTTGCCAAATGACACTGGATTATAGAATAAAACTGATGAATTAAATCAGTTTGGATATTAATTAATTAATTAATTAATATTAATTAATATCAGAATGGAAGTCAGGAAATGTGTTACATTGGTGAAGAGGTTTTGCTTTTATTTCCTGAGGTTGACAAAAAGCTGTGTATTCCATGAAATTGATAAAGATTAGATCTGAGTAACAGAAGCTTCAAAGATACCAACTGCTAATGTGAAAGATGAGACTCAAGGAAGAAAGAAATGCAGAAAGACAGAAATGCAGGTGACACAAAAAGGAGATGCCCCTACATAGGAATAGATCAACAAACTGGCAGAAGAAAGAGAGGAGATTGTTCCTTAGACTGGTAAACCTTGATGCTGAAATGGATATTTGCTGAAGGAATACTGAGGAACACTTGAGAAATTATCAGGACTGATGGTTTCTGCAGCTATGGAAGCACATTGCATATATAGCTGAAGTGGATTTTCAAAAGGATATTCTGTTCCTAATTAAATCTCTGGTTCTTGCCCAGAGCCCTGGAGTTTAGGCTGTTTTGTCCTCTTTACAATCTAGTCTTAATCGTTGACCTGGAAGACTTCTGCCTTTGTAAAATCTAGAATATTTAAGCTGCTGGCCTCGACACAGAAGCCTTAGCCTTTTAAGACCTACTGATGACTGAGACACTCTGACTAGCTCCTTCTGAACTCTGACACTTTTGGCTCAACTCACTCTCTGTTCAGGGCTTTTTCTGCCAAGCTCTGCTGTGTCCTGTTGTCTCTCCCTGACCTTTCACTTCTCCATCCTGCCTCTGTATCTCACTCCAGCTTCAGCTTCTGTAACTCCTCTGTAACAGACACTTCAATTTATTCCTCAGCCTGCTTCCCAACTGACTGATTCTTCTGTTCGGTCCTGTTAACTAACTAACTCTAACTCCTATGTAACTCTCTTTAACTAAGATTTAAGCCACTTTTTTTCATGAGAGTTGGGCATGTCCTTACTCTGATAAGTCTTCCTCCAATTAGTGACTTTGTCTGCCATTTACTCTTACTCGGTCAGACAGCACTTTCTGTTTCACACTGACTCCTTTAGAGTTCTGAGGCTGTTTCTACTGTTTTCTTGTTTGTTTGTTGTTGTTGTTGTTTTAAGGAGTAAAGGTATGGACTGCCACTGCTTTCTGAATACTGGGATTAAAGGTGTTTGCTACCACTGATTTCTGAATACTGAGATTGAATGTGTTTACTAACATGGCTTTCTGAATGCTGAATTAAAGGTGTGTCTACATTCCATCCAGAACACATAGGCCTCTAAATGTAGTCCCTGGAATATATAGTTTAGCTTTCACACAGGGACATTGCTCTATAGTTAAGTTTATGGGATTGATAATTATTTCTATTGTAATAGTCAAAACTGTGCTAGAGCTATTTTCAACACATTTTATGTCTTAAACAGAAAGAAGGACTATGTAAAGTTACATTTAATCCTTTAATATGGTAGAATGACCACTCTAGGGTAGAAAGAATGCAGCACACAGTTTTAATCCCAATTTAGAATGCAGGGGTGGTGCTCAGCACTTTAATCCCAGCATTTGAGAGACAGTGGCAGAGTTTAGAGGGAAAAGCAGAGAGTAGAGGCTGAGTTCAGAGTTCAGAGAAGGAAGCAAGGTAGAAGCAGAGTGTGGAAGCAGAACTTAAACAGAAACGAGGTGGAAGCTGACAAGGAGCAGACAACAGGCAGAGCTTAGTGAGAAGCAGAGATTTCAGTCAGCTAGTTTCAGTGAAGTTAGCTCACAATTCAGTTCAGAAGAAGCTAAGATGAACAGAGCCAGTCCAGAATAAGCAGAGAGTACGCAGAATCAGAAGCAGACAGTTTATGATTCACAGTTTGGAGTTCACAATACAGCTCAGAGTTAAAAGAAGTACCTCAGAAGAGAGCTAATCAGAGTAAACCCAGTCATTAGTAAATTTCAGAGGCTGAAACATTCTAGGTTTGAAGACTAGATTGCATGGAAACAGAAGCCTTCTAGGTCTAGGCTTATGATTAGATTGAATAGATGCAGAATCCCTAGGTCCCTGGATTGGATTAGCAAAGAATAAACTGTCCTCTGTCATGTGCCTATGAAAATAATTAAATAAATCAATGGATATAGCTACATCTACAATAATGTTATGTGTAAACGTGGTTTGTTTGCCCTTTTTAGATAAGGTAAAATTCTCTTCTAAGTTGTTGAATTTCCACAAGAAAAAAAATATTGAAATTTGGCTATTATTCTGAATGTATTGAAGTGATTATGAGATTTTTGGTTTTCATTCTATTGAAGCTATATGTCATATTTTTTCATTTATATATATTTAATAATAGATATCAGTGATAAATGTATTTGGACATGTCATCGTAATATTATTTTTTAAAAAATCATCCCTGTCCCAGATGTTAGATATCTAGTAGTAAGTAAAAGAGATATCATCTTGACTCCATGGAGTTTCATCATAGCAGTAAGCATGGAACAATTTTTTAAGCTATATAGTCATTCCCTGTATTAAAACCATGACAAGAGCAGTAGAAGACAAAGGGAAGGCAGTGCTTATAACTAGAAATTGTTAAGGATTCTTGTCTGTGTATTCATCATACTTTCCTTATCTGGTATTGGTCTAAAATTAATACTAACCAAAGAAGATGAATTTGGAAGACTCTCTTTAATTGTTTTGGAACCATTTGAACAAGGATTAATACTCTTAAAATATTTGATAGAATTTACCTTCAATATTCTATATGACATGAATTTTCTTTGTTGGAAGGTTCTTATTATTTATTCAATTACCTGTAGGTTAATGCTCTACTAATATTTTATATTTCTCTATGATTTGACCTTGATAGGTTATTTTTCTAGAATTTTTTGAGGTAGAATTTGTTCATACAGTCTCTTATCTCTTGTATATCTTTGATGTCACTATGTCTCTTATTTATTTGAGTTTTCTACTTAGTGTAACTAAGTTTGCCCCTTTTTTCAACTTTAAAAGCAATAATACCATCTTAGATATGGTGGTACAAACCTACAATCCAGTATGCAGGAAGTGGAGGCAAGAAAATTAGGCATTTGAGACCAGCCTGGGTTACATAATAAAATTCTTTCTCAAAGCAAAGGAAAAAGTTAACATAAAATACCATTTTAACTTAATTGACTGTATATTGTCTTTTAAATCTCCATTTTTTGCTTCTGCTCAAACTTTGACTTTTTTTCTTCCTTCAGTCCAGTTTTTTGTCTAGCTCTATGAAGTATAATATTATTCATTTATGATCTTTCTTCTTAGAAATATAAACATTTTAAACTTAAAGGCTATTCCATTTCTTCTTTTTGTTTATATTATATTTTTTATTTCAATTTTGATTTCTTTTTGGACCTATTGATGTTCAGGAGCATGTTGCTATTTTTTACATATTTTTGCATTTTCCAGCATCATTCTGTTATTGATCACTAGTTTTATAGTATTACAATAAAAAGAGATACCTGGAATAATTTAGATCATCTTAAATTTAAGGAAACGAGCTTTGAGAATGTTTTGTATGTATCTACAAATGTGTCTGCTGCTATGCTGCTGCTGCACAGAATTTCTGCATGTTTGTTAGGTCTATAATGTTACTCAAATAAGTTGTTTCTATAATGACTTTCTGTTAAGATGATTTATTTATTGTTTAATGTGGGCTGCTTAATTTTCCTACTACTATTGTACTGTAGTCTCTGTGTTCCTTTTTCTTTGTTTACATTTGCTTTATATGTTTTTATGCTATAGTGTTGAGTGCATATGCATTTACCATTGTTATGTCATTTTGGTGCATTGTTCTCTTTATTTTTTCATATAAGACCTTCTTTTTGACTTGTGACAGATCTTCACTGAAATGCTCTATTATCTGATATGAGAATAGTTGTACCTATTCTCACTTGTTTTCCTTTTACATGGAATATCTTTTGAATCTTTAGAATTTGTGCATTCTTCTTGCTAAAGTTAGTCTCTTGCAGATGGCATCTTGTTGAATTATTTTATTATTATTTGTTGTTGTTATTATTATTATTAATTTTAGAAAGAATCTTTTATAGCCAGTACTGGTTACAAACTGCCTGTGTAGTTGAGGATGGCCCTGAATTTTTGATTCTCCTCTTTTTACCTCCCAAATACTAGAACTACAGGTAGGTATGTGCCACAATACTCAAACAAATACTTAAAAATTTAATCAACTACTCTCTGTCTTTTGTTTGGGGCAATTAATACTTTTATGTTTAAATAATTACTTATATAGATTTTGTTAATTATTATCAGTTTCATGCTATGTTTGTTCCTTCCACTATTACTGCTTTCTTTCATGGTTTGTTTAAATTTTGCAGTGGTGTGCTTTGATTCGTTTTTTATCTTTTAGTAACTACTAGAATCATGGTAATTTGGATCCCAGAGGGCTTACAAAGAGCATCTTATAACATTCTATATTTTGTTGGTGTTCTTTTCTCATAAGGAATAATATGAAGAAATGTTTCTTGGAATTCTTGCCTCCATCTTTTTCAGTACCTGAAGGGGTTATTTGTAAAGGAAGCTTTCAAGATGATGTTCACTCCACTACATCTACCCTTAAAGCCCATATACTCTTACCCTAGCCCAGTTCTTCTCAGCCTTCCTTACTGTGTCACCTTTTAATGAAGTTCTTCATATTGTAGTCTCCTCTAGCCACAAAATTATTTTCATTGCTACTTTATAACTATAATTTTGTTAGTTATGAATCATAATGTAAATATCTGATGTGTAGATGATCTCAGGCTACCTCTGTGAAAGGGACATTCGATTCCAAAAGGGGTGAAGAACCACAGGTTGAGAACTGCTTCTCTAGCCTGCTATCAGTCTATAGTCTTTAAAAAAATAAAACTTAATTGAATCTTCTTGTTATGCCATATGACATTCAATAGGGTGTTCTTTGGCTGAGTTGACAGTCTCCTGAGATTTTAGTTATTAGTTTGACTTTTAACAGTGGTTTGTTTGTTCAGTCACTAAGGTATCGCCAATATTTTCTTACAATAAGTATAGGAATAATATTTCTTGATTTTGTTAATTACTGTTCCATTGATCTCCATAACCATTTCATATATCTTCATTCCCACCAAAGATATATGAAAGAAATGTTCCCCCAATATAACTGCTGTGTAACATTATAAAAATTACTAATTTTTCCAAATATTAATGAAATTTTAGCCAAGCATGATTTAATGCATAGTTCCTAAATTATTGATTTTTTGATCATTGTTTTTACCTTTATTATGCACTAGATTTTTTTCTATGACTTGTGTATTCTTATTCTTTTTTCCATTTTCAAGATTTTGTTTCTTGATTTGTGTGTGGGTGTTATGATGTTGTTTATTCTAGATCTTTAACAATTCTTCCATATACATATGAATATTTCCCAGAAAATATCTAATGAAATATAAATTTGAAAAGAATTGATTTATTATAAAAAACATTCTTGCTCTTTAACAGTTATAGATATTACAAATATCTTCTATCTTATATAATAAACTATAAAAAATGGTTTACGTTAATAGCTTCAATTAATCAAATTTTGTCTTAGAGTTTGTTTCCTAATATGTTTTTTCTTACCTGTAGACTATATATAGGATAATACTTCTTTATTGTTTATATCATTTCAAACTTATTACCAATCTTTGAATTGGTATATATTAAAATGCACGAATTAATCTTAATTTTGAAGACTTAAGGGGAAGAATATATTAAGAATATAGTGCAGTATAACAAAAATAATGTGAGAAGGATGTTTTAATATCACAATCCCTGTCCCAACTCTAGCACTAGATGTGATATTGTAAACAAGTTTGCTCATTGAACTTGATAGTATTTTATTATTCATAATCAATAGAAGTTATCAGACCTGACTTAGGCTGTTATAAGGAGTAAATGAGATAATTATTTTGAAAGTATTTTGAAAAACATTTCAGTTTAGAATTCATGATATGTTCAGTCTGTGTTTGGGGGCACATTTCAGTGGAAAGATTGATTTTCAGAATAGTTTCAAGTGTCCTAATAAATATTCTTAAAAAATAAATTCTATGCCCCTGTAAGGAAGGTAAAATTCAAGTCAATTAATTATTGTGATTATTATTAGATAATGTATATATTTTTAATGCATATTGAATTTCTTTAAAAGTCATATAATAGTGTGTTTACTGCTCTACTTGGTGGCATGAACCTGGGAGAGTGAGGCCTAAAAGTGAGGTTGACTAAAGTCTTGTATGATAGCCAACTTTATTCAAATCATCAGGTAATTTATACTCTGAGAGTTAAGAAGAATCACATGAGTAAGATGTTCAATCACAAAGACAAGCCTCATATGGAAAAGAAAGTGTTTTTCCATAAAGTCATATGAATAACAACTACTAAATTACACTCACTCCTACCCACTACACCTGGGAGAAGCATGAAAACACAATCCAAAAACAATTCTGTGTTTTGAAAAAACTGAAGTCACAAGACTCTTGCCTTGTTTTCTTGGAGATTTCTCACAGGGACTCAGAGTTTTCACATAACTCTGTTTTTGACTGTATTCTAACAATACTATATTTTTCTGCTACTTATTGTCAGCACCATTTCTTCCATATACATATGAATATTTCCCAGAAAATATCTAATGAAATATAAATTTGAAAAGAATTGATTTATTATAAAAAAAAGTTTCATTTTTTGATTGTGTTGTTTTATATTCTAGTTCTGTTACTTGTAGGAGACAGAGAAAGGTCTTAACCTCTGAGTTTCACATTCTTCTCTTTGAAAACAGGACACAAACTTTCAATGAATATGATTACAGGATTATATATTAAAAATAAGTACAGGACACAACAGAAATTTATTAAATAATAGTTTATTTTGGTACTATGGATGTTATCAATATTGTTATTATCAGTGTAGGCATTAAAATCTGATAATATAGCTATATTAATCATATCTCTGAGTTTTCTCCCTATACATAAAAAAATGATGTATAAGTTGTTACTGTTTCCTTGTATCAAGTATACCTAGAACCGCTGCTAACCTCGTAACTGAAATCTCATCTGTGCTTCTTTCCTATATTTCCTGCATCATTATTTCAGCCACCACTGAGATGAAAATGGGTCATCTGGAGCTCTTTCACAGAAACTTTCCTGTAAATGTAATGCAAATGGTTCCATAAAGTGGGTAAATAACTACATCCCATAGTGCTTTGCCTAGTGGAATTCCTTTTGTGGTTGTTATTGTTTAGTGGAGCTTTATTATGCTTTGTGATAATGACAGTTCACTTGTCCCCCTTTTCAATTCTTATCATGACCTGTATCCTCCCTTTCAATGTGCTTGTCTTTACATTACTCATTGTTTTATATACTTCAGTTAACCTCTTGTAGATTCAGAATTCACCCTAAAAATAAACAAACAAAAATATCTCATTTAATTTTATTCAATACATAGAGGAGATATTCTTTCTGGGTATTTTCTGGATAAATCTATAAAGCAATAGCTATCGGTGCCCAAGCAGTAACACAAAGTCCGTTCTGAATAGTTAAATAACTTTCAATGTATTGAGCAGTGAAGGGTGCTTTTCGTAAGACAGGATACTTACTGTGACGTCTTGAGCCTTAAAGATTTAGAGTCAACTAAATCTGACTTTTAATAGTCCAGTGGAGAGAGTGAGCTGTGATGGCCATGTCTTTGGTCTTATCACCTGGCAAATACTCAGATTGCCAGTAGCCATTTCAGTTGGTATGTGATGATGAGACAAGCCTGTAACAGTCTTTGTCATTTCAATTTTTCACACAATTTCTTTCTGTAACAGTCTTTACCAACCCTACCCCCTCCCATCTCAATATGTGTATATTCACTATGTGAGTGAGAACTTCTCGCAGCAGCCAGCTGCCACAGGCCACTCAGCTGTAAGAAAGCACAGCTTCACAACTTTCAAACAAAATGAAAATGAAAGAAATCACAAAGGAGTGTTGGCTATGATTATGCCTGGAGATTCCATGCCAACTATGCCTGGTTGCTATGGTTCATCAAGAAAGCCTGAGGTAGAGAGGCAATTTGCCTCCATGTTTGCAGCCACTCTCACAGAAACACAATCCATCACAAGGACATCTCCTGAAGCTTGCTGTGGAAAGGCTGATTACCACAGAAAAAGCAAGGCCAACTCAGTCTGCCTATCCTTTGACATTTATGCCAAGACATAAGGTTGCTATGGTGATAAGCAGCTGAAATTTGCAACAGAGGTTAGGCATTCACCTATTTGGAGTGTGCTGATTCATTTGTAATCCTCCTATGAACTCCAAGGCAATATCCTGTCTTTTCAGAGATGCAGTGGGAAGAATGACTCACAACTTAAATCCAAAGAATGTTTCTCTAATGGGGACCAAGAGTGGGACAAAAGATAAAAGAACTTAGCATACATTATATCCTATGTAAACAAAATCACTGTAGACAGTATATGCTGTTCTGAAAGCTGTACAATATTTCTAACTGTTGTTTGGAAAAAAAACCAAAAAACTAAAGTCAAGCATGTTTTACATGAAAGTAGACTTGCCTGGAAAGTGACCTGTCTGTTTGGGCTATTGAGTCTGCTTTCTTTTTCTGTCTTTCTGTCTCTGTCTCTGTCTCTGTCTGTCTCTGTCTCTCTGTCTCTCTTTTTCTTTCTCTCTCTCCTTTTTTTCTTTCTATTTTGATAGAGTCAGGTTATGGAGGGAGGATATACACTGAAGACAAAGAAATCCTGAGCCCAGCACTACAACATGCTGAGCTAGCTTCTTCCAAGTCCTAAGCTACCACTAGGTGGGTGGTACATTAAGCATTCCCATTTTCAGGCCTCCAGGCTCTGCTGACATAGTTATTTAATAAGTTCTACCCTGGGAGCCTGAAAATGGGAATGCCTGATATACTGCAGACCAGTACCTTTTGGGCCTCAGGAGAATCTATCTATTATTTCTCTCCATATGAGTGACAAATTAAAACAAAGAGTTCTTTTGAATTCATTTCAGTACCAATCCTAACCCCTGAGATGTGCAGGGATGATATTCACATTCAAACTACTGCATAATCAACAGTTCCCCTCTATTACTTGTGAGCCCGAGCTGGCTTTTCCTGCAGTTGGCTCAGCATCCTAATCTGTACAATGTGACCCTTTGCCTTTGTAGCTCCTGTTGTTCAGTAAGGGAAATAAAGTTACCCATCACCTCACCGTAGGAACTTTTGTTCCATGTGGAGAACCACCTTTGCTTTAAGTACCTTCTAATATTTTAGTTCAGTGGGAGGGAGAAAGAATTAGTGATCATTTTTATGACATTACAAATTCGCTAACAGCTTAGTAGATGTTAGAAGAAAAATAGTATGATTACTTGTTCATATAGAAAAACATGAAGGAGTTAAGGATTTCAGGTTGGATAAATTAAATCTGCTTCATTAGAAGTTAAATGTGAGCTTCTGGATGTCTAGAAAGGTAAATCACCCTGTTTACAGTGGACTTTTGCTAGCAGAATTGATAAACCTTTGAAGATGGCTGATGCCACTTTGAATCTGAATTACTGGAAAGAGCACAGCCCTAGAATAAACATCATAATTTTTACCTGGTTTTATTGATTGATAACTATGTGATCTTTGTTCTATCACTTCTATTCTTGGATTTCATCCTCATCAATGAAATAAAATACGCTAAGAAACACTTCATGGGTCACTTTCTATTGTGATATTTAACAGTTCTATATCCTAGGAAATTTCTGTCCTGGTTATTATTAGCACTCATCCTTAAGCATTCCCAGGGCTCTGTCATCAGCAATTTTCCTGGAACTTTGTGGTTGACTACATCTCTGTAACTAGCTCTTGCAAATTAAAATTTCTGTAAGAATTTCTTCAAGTAGGTGGGGCCAGAGCACCTATTTACCAGTATGATACCCTTTACAACTAATTTTCCCTGTTTCACAACTATCAAAAAATTCAAAATGAAGGCTCCTCTATCAACTTGAGCTTCTGAAGCATTTTCATGACTAGCATATTCAATGTATTATTGTATTAAAGTACTAAACCTGAAAAAGTTATTGCTATCACAGCATAAGTTATCTTTGATGGCATACCAGCCTTTCTTGTTAAGACTACTGCTAACCTTATAGATTCTCATTCTACAACTAAAGGTGTTAAATAAATACATTGTTTTAATATCTTTCTGAAGGTAAGTGTCATTTTGGTCACAGTTACTGATATATAGCATAGAAATAAAGAAATTAAAGGAAGTAAAATTATTTAAAATTTTTTCTGAGGTCTAATAAGACTATAGAGACCATAAATTTGAGAGAATTCAGGGGTGGGGGTGCATGCGAAAGTTTGGACGGAAGAAAATGAATGGCACAACAGTGCAGTTATATTTTAATTTCAAAAAATAAAAATATTGAAAACCAAAAAAGAAGCAAGAAAAATAAACAAAGAAACAAAATAAAGATTAGTGATTGTATAAAATAGTACATACTCAAGAAAACACTAAATGTTAACATATTTGAAAATTATATGGTTTAATATTTGAGTCTCATTTATTATATTTGACATTTTGGTCAAAACAGGTAAATATGAAAAGCTATATGCAATTAATGACTGCTGAGAGGAGACTCAAGCATCCCCAGAGATAAAATTCTTAACTGATTATCTAATACCAGTGGTCAGCTCTAAATGCATGTGTCTATGAGGAAATTTAAATGGACTCACCAGGTTTTATTTACATATTTATTACAATACAGATAATACATGAGAGTAGGAGGGCTTGGAGGTGGAGGAAGAAGAACAGTATGGGGAATAAAATACAGTTAAATGGGAATGAAGATAATCAAGGTATATTTTATGCATGTATAAAATACCACAATGAAATACAGCATCATATACAATTAGTAAATGCTAATACAAATGGAATAAATAAATGAAAAGTTTAAAATTGGGGAATTATATAGAAAAGGAAAATTTCACAGGGATCCACAGCTAGACAAAGAACTAAAGGCAAATAGAGCATGTGTGAAAGACAGAGAATAACTTTGTCCCAGGAATGACTTCCTTAGTTGGTTATTCAATACCAAATGGTCAGTCTTAAAAACATATGCATATGAACAACACTAGATGGACTTCTCAGGTTAAAAAAAATATAAATATAATGTATATATACATATATGTATGTGTGTGTGTGTGTGTGTACATACAAAAGAGGTCATAAATTTAAGAGGGAGGGAGGTGGGTGTATGAAGGGTGGAGCAGTTGAAGGAAAGAAAGGAAAAAGGAGAAATTATGTAATAATACTATTTTACTTTAAAATTTTTATCATTTTAAAATATGACATAAAAAGAAGTGGTTTAGAGAAGGGCAATGGGGGAAAAAGTATAATGTATATAAATATACATGAAAATGTCACAAAGAAACCCATCCCTTTGATAACTAAATAAATATTTAAGGAAGATGCATAGGTAGTCATGCATTCTACCTTGAATCATTAAAAAATAGTCAAAAACTATTTTTAAAAGGGTAACCAAACAATGATTAGTACCAGATGATACTAGATAACTAGCTTGATTTTTCCCGCCTGTGCATTGAATAACCTCTCATTTTTCATGTGTTGCTTGAATATAGCTTTTCTTAATCTCCTTTAATGCTCACATCATCACTCTCCATTAACAAGTTGTTTGTACAGCAAATGCACTATCTGAGTATAAGAATATAATTCTAGCCAGGACCTTAGTGTAGAAACATGAAAATATAATCTTGATGAAGACAAACTATCTCTGTTTTAGTTTTTAAAATTGTGTCAGACTTGCATAGACTTTAAGAGTCTTTCAATTATAAAACTCTATGGTTTTATGATAATTCTTGGCCTGTTGTAATAGTAGAAATCAATTCTCTGAACCAATTAAGAAATGGAAAATGAATCCCCGAGTATTTACTTATCTACAGTCTCTTGAGGATATCTGCATTAGTTATTTTTCTTGTGGCTATGACCACGTACCAAACAAGAGTCAACTTAGGGGACAAAGGGTTTATTGTGGCTGACAATTACAGGGGTTAATATCAGTTGAACAGGGAGAGAGCATTGCTGAAGGAGCTCCAGTCAGCTGGTCACATTGTGTCCATAGTCAACAGCAGATGGATATGAACGCTGATTCTCGACTTGTGTATATATTTGTGTACTGTGTGTGGTTTGCACGAATATGAAGGCTGTCAGTTATCATATTTATGTGGATGCTGAGGATCTCAACTTTGGTCCTCATGATTTGCTCCTTGAGCCATCACCCAGTCCCCTCACTCCTTTTTACTTAGTCCAGGACTCTAGCCCATGAGATGGCGCTACAAAAATTCTGGGTGGATATTTATTGTTCTACTAATCTTTTATTGACACCCTTATAGACCACTGGAAGGTTGTTTTTATGGTGATATTAAATCTTATGATGTTGACAATGAAGATTAACCATCATAGCTTCCAAATAACTCTTCCAAGTAGTCTATACAGGCAAGATTTTCACAATTATCTTCCAAATGACAGAAAACCCCAAGTTTATTATTTTCACTTCATCATGACATTCTGAACCGTTTATCTCTACTATATATTAATGAACAATCAGAGCATAGCACTTACCAAATACATTCACAAAATAGAACTCTAAACAGGAAAGAATTGAAATAACCTAAGTGACATTGATTCATATGTTGAACCGTTCTTTTTGCCCGTATGATGTTCTAAAAATGTACAACTTCCTAATATTTTTAATAATTGATCACCTCTAATAAAATTTGTGTTTGAACAGGAAAGTAGGCTTTTGTTTATATCGCTCTGTGTTTCTTTAAAATCTTATCATGATCTCACCCTTTATGCTTCAGTTGATACCTGCTTAATTTTGAAAGCTCATATTGCCACCTTGTGGATAAATGATGCTAGCAGTTCAATATGTGAGAGTAATCTGAGAAATATAATAAATTTTGTTTCTTCTTTGCTTATAAAATTTAAAATAAACTCTTTTTGTTTCCTGAACTAAAAATAAGAACAGAATAAGTATATCAATATGAAAGCAAACCATCATCGGAGATTAAATAGTACAAACAAGAACTCACAACTGCAGAGAGGAAACGGGGATCCTTCTTAGTTACTTTTCCTGTTGCTACTGTAATATATCCAAGGAAAATAAACATAGAAGCCTGAGTGGCTTGACGAGTAAAGGTATCTACTGCCTAGGCTTATCACCCTAGTTTGTTCCCCAGAGCCCAGGTAGTGGAAGGAGAAAACCAATTCCCCCATATTGACCCATAACTTCCAAATGCATGCTATGGCACATGTAGGCGTGCACACACACACACACACACACACACACGTAAATAAGTAAAATGTTATCTTTTTAATCTTTTTATCTTAAGGAATATTTTATTCTGGCTCAAAAATCAAAGTTAGAGCAATACTATAATGGAGAAATCATAGAAGCAGGAGTTTGTGGCAACTGGCTACATTGCATTCCTAGACAGGATGGAGAGAGAGATGAATGTATGGCTCAGCTCTCTTCTCTTCTCTTTATATACAGTGCAAGGATTCCAGCCCAAGGAATTAAGCCACTTATAGTGGGCTGGTTTTCCTACTTCAATTTACTTAATCAAAACAATCACTAAGAGGTCTTTCCTTTCTCCCAGGTTCTCATCAAGTTGACAACACAGGAGGAAGCACACAGAAATTTCCGTGAATTGGCTGCAGGAAAGGACTAAATGGCCATTGTACTACTGCCCACTACTGAAGCTGCTTTTGTTCTGATTATTCTCTGTGTGAACAAAGCATTGTTCCATCCAGCATTTACTCTATTTTCTTTCACAATTCCCATAACAAGCTGCAGTGGCTAGTTCTCATAAAAAGTGTCACTTCTTTACTTGCTTGTCAGAACCAGCATGAGCAAACGTAGAACACAGCATAAGATAATGACAGCTCATAGTCCTACGATATTTCCAGCTAGGAGTAGTGAATTAACTTTGGTTCTAGCCTTCTTTCAGTTGTACAGGTACGAATGGCAAGTAGCATCACCTATCATGGAATTCTAAGGGATATCAACAACATTAAAGGTTGTAAGCTCACCTGCTATGCAGAAAGTTCTCCTCATTCTTGTCACTTTTAGCCTTCACTAGAGTCCTGTTTTTATTCAAGACAAAACCACAAATGACACTGCTGAAAACAAAACTTCTGAAATAAATTCCTCCTATGTAAATAAAATGTAAAAACTAAAGGCAAGACACATATGTTAGGTCAAGTAACCAAATAACAAACGTGGCTATCAGTCAAGACTTCTACGAGGGACCATCAGCCTAAGATTGCTAGTACTATAAAATGTGAAAGGCAGAATTAAAACACTTACAGAGCTCTTGAATACTGATGTCTACATGAGAAATTGTCTATATCTTCGTGAGGGTAAGACTAAATTAATGGCTTAGAATATTTTGGAATAAATATTATAATCCATGATAGGGAGTAGTTATGTATTTTTATATGAACTGTCAGAGCCATTTGAGATACCTATAACCACTACTCACAATGCTTAGTGTATTATGAACATCTTCTGGCTACATATGGTACAGAATCTTCACAGCAATAGAATATATTCACTCTTGCCTCTCACCTTAATTACTCAAGCCCCAAAAGATTACTCAACAAAACAGTGATTCATATTAGGTAAGAAAAAGAAGAGTGGATTGCTAGGTCAGAAATTTCTGTAGACAGAAATATTAAAACTACTATGTCACAGTTTAACAGGCCAGATATGGCCAAGTAAAATACTAACTAGTAGGAAATAGATACTGACAATAGACTATCACAAGTTGAATGTCAAGCTGTCATCCTTGGTCCCTGAGGTGACAGATGTTGTCACCGAAGTAATGGAAACTCATATCAGAAATGTATATGTTTGTATTAATTTGGCTGATGCTTTTTTCTGGCTTACTGAAAAAGACATGACTTTACTCTGGTACTAACCGTGTTATCAACTCTGACAATATCCAAGGGCATGTTGTACCATACATTTCCTGAAAGTCACTGCAACTAATAATCAGGGCTGAATTCATGACAATGTAAGACAATGGTTCCTGATCCAAGCAGCTACCACCAATAAGAAAGAGGCTCAAGAGCTGGCAGGTATTTTTGAATGTTGGAGGCAGCACGACTAAAAAGGTATTCTCTTGTATACTTTAATCAAGATGACCTAAAAGACAATCAACTTTGAGTGGAGCTCTTTGCAGCAACAGGTCACAGGAATTGTCTAACATGCTGTGCCCAAGATGTTGCCTTTAGCTCAATGAAATTATAAGATCCACAACCCCTATAGAACTAACTGAAAAGATCTATGGAAACAGAAAACTGCCTCTGAGGTGCAGTGAGCACACAAATTATCAGAAGTAGCCAGCAGATAGCAGCCCTGTGAGTGTCAAATGTGCAGCCTATTGTGAAAGAGGTCTTAGAGACACAGTCATTATTCCACTGCATGCCTTGCTTATATGAATTCAAAAGTCATTTAGAAGCCACATTAGAAGAATGAAGTCAACAAAGATATTCTTTTTTGCAAGGAAGAGACCCTTACCAGAGCAGTAAGCCTGTTGAAAGATCTAGATGATTGGGCTAATGGCTTTTCAATGAAGCATTGTGGTAAGCGGTCCCTCTGGATACGCTAGCTTGAAATACAAGGCACCCCACTTTTTAAAAGCCCCGTTTCTCTCTGGCCTTAATGGACAGAACTCAGACTAAAGTCAGATAGCCCGAAGCTGCCCAGTTCTGGGAAACTGCCTGTCTAACTAACCCATCCTTATTGCTTCCTCATTCCATGTTTCCACCCTTATAGATTACACAGGAAGCCCCTAGAGAAAATCTCACAGCTCCACGCACTTCCTTATCGCTCACTCTGGGATATCCTAACACTACCTAGGAATACAGGATAGACCAGACCAGTCCGAATGCCAGATAAGGTTACCATAGCAACCTGCTTAGGCATTTCCCGCTCTTCTCTCCACTTCGAAAATTGCATAAACACTGGTACTGTGTGTTCAATAAATTGAAGGCTTGACTGGACAAATCGTCTGCCTTTCACTCCTTGAGTCCCTGTCCCATACCCCATTCCCATGCCCTCTCCTAGGGTCTTGGTTGAAGATCCCGCTGGTCGGGACAAAGCATAGGAGATCACAGACCAGATTCCACAGAAACGATGACCTCCTCAGTGAAATTCTCATTGAAAGCAGTATGCTAGACCTTTAATTAATTATCACAGTAGTTAAAGAATTGGTCCTGTAGCAGAAGGTCAAGACCATAATCATTCATCATTGAAAATAATTAGAATTTATTCAAATACAGGAAAGATACCAGGGAAAGAATAAGAAATTACTACAAAACAGTTCCTTCCTTCCTTCCTTCTTTCCTTTCTTCCTTCCTTCCTTTCTGTCTTTCTCTCTCTTCCTTCCTTCCTTTCTGTCTTTCTCTCTCTTCCTTCCTTCCTTCCTTCCTTCCTTCCTTCCTTCCTTCCTTCCTTCCTTCCTTCGTTTCTTGCTTACTTGCTTGAGACAGGATCTCACTATGTACTTTAGGTTGTTCTGAAAATCCTGGCAAAACATCAATTACTTTAAAAATAAACTTAAAAGATTTTATAGTACAAAGGTAGAAACTGGCATAGAGAATGCTTTAGCTAAAATCTAACTGGCAGATGAACAAGCTACAAAGAAACAGGAAGAGAGGGAGTTAGAAGTTATGGAACAAGTTGAGTGAATTCGGTTCAGTATCAATCCTGAGCAAAAGTATGTGGCAACAAATCTGAGGGGGAAGAATGGTGAGATCATCTCAATGTGGACAGCAGAGACAAACCTTGAAGAAATGGTAGGAAATAAATATAATAGAGAAGCAGAATATCCACTTCTGAGGACTAAAAGAATAGGCAGGAAAGAAGTGATAACATGGAGAAGAAGTATGTACATGGTTTACAGAAAAATCTCAAATCTCTAGTTTCTCTGCATTATGCAGCTCTTTCCCACCAAGTGATTGTGGTAAGTAGGACTTGAGATAAGATGATATGGCAAAATAAATTCTGCAAATATAATCAAAGGGCTAATCAATTGAAATAATTTAAAAGACCCTTATCATCTACTTAGGTATTGCTTTCAATGAGCTTGGGTTCTCCTAATACTAAAAGAGATAAGAAGAATGCATTCTACACAGGTATGCTTTGTGCTACTGGCTTTCTAGACTAAAGAAGAGACATGAGATGAAAAAGGGGTAATTTGAAAATAATTCTTGACCAATGACCAAGAAGGCTACTGGGACCTACCTAACATTCATCTGGTTATCTTACTGACTATCTGAAACTGTAGAAGCTTGTTTCTGCTTTCACAGACTAGCTCTGCCATTCTCAGTTATAATAATGTAGATATCGAGCCAAAACCTCCCACTGGTCCCAAGTAGTTGTACTATGCCAGAATCCCAGCATTCTGGAGGCTGAGGCAAGATGATTAAAAATTTGAGGCCAGTCTATAAAGCAGAACCCTGTCTCAGATAAACAAAAGCCTCAAATTTAAATGTATAGATTTCTCAGGTAATAAATGGATGTTATTTTAAACTAAGTGTGTCATCATTCATAACATAGTAATGAGAAACTAGTACAAATTTGGTATTGGAAAGTGCTTTATGCTTAATCTTGAGAAATGCTTTATAATTGGGTAGTGAACAAAGACTGGGAAATTTTGAAGAGCAAAACAGAGAAAAGTCTTGCTTTAGAAGAAGACTAATTCATCTTGAAGAAAATGTTAGTAGAAATCTCTCAGCTATGGCTCAGACTAAAATAATACACATTTTATTGGAAACAGGAAGGAGAAAAATCCTAGAAAATAAAGCAAAGCTCCAGCAGTTGTGTGTAAAATAGAATTTCCAATCAATGAACTTGAATATTTTGCTGACATTTGCAAACAACTTACTAAAAGGGCATTTTTTGACTTCTTGTTAGTTATAGTAAAACGTATTTAGAATTAAGAATAAATTGAGTGAAAAATTGTTAAACAAACAAAAATGAAGATAAAGTTTTGACTCTTTAGAAGATTCTCAGCCTGCATAAAAATGTAAAAAAATACTAAGGTAGTTTGCATTAAAACTGTGGTGTAGGTAAAAAAGCAGTCAATATGGCTTTATAGACTCTTGTTAAAATCTCACAAAGAGGAAAAGGTCAGGATAGCCGATCAGAACAAGTGTCCTTTCAAAAGATTAATGACCTCACAAGTGTTCTCAAATGAAGGGCCTTCTAGGTAGCAAAGGGCATGGCTCCTCAGCCATTCAGCTATAGCTGCTATGTTTATAGTTACATTTGTAGTAATCTGGTACATAGCAGTAAAAAACATAGAGTGTATTTTTAATTGACAAATGTATTTTAATATAAGAACAGGATCATTGGAGCATATAACAGAATTAATAATGGTCCATACTGTTGTAATTTTACTTTTTAAAATAATTGCTATTGATATACAATTAATGTACTAGAAAGCTGCACTTTGAAAAGCTATAATTCAATTCCAATGCTGGAATAAGATATCACCATACCATCAGGAAGGCACCTAAGGCTCCCAAAACAATACAGGCTTTTGCTACTGCTGTTCTTTGCCCACCCAAAACTAGACAGTAAGCTCCATTATTAGGTACTTGTCATATTTCTGTGATAAAACACCATGCATGTTTAAATAAAAGAGTTTTGTGGTCTTTTTAAAAAAATCCCTTTGAATCAAATCAGTGACATTCATATGTGCATGGGTGTGAGGCCAACCACTAGAACATGGAACCTCTCAGTGGCCACATCCTCAAAGAAAAATTACCCCTTCTAACCCAACAGCCATCAGATGTCAACAGCTCCCCAGTTAGGAATCAAGCCTCATGATCTCTGCCATGATTTATGCTGAAAATTTGACCGGTCTTATCTTGTGCAAGTACTGTGCAGGTAACTAAACCTGCTGTCAGTTCAGGACTGCAGTGATCATATCATGTACAGAAGAAAGCACATAATGGATTTTTTTAGGTAGAGGATATAGGGCACTGGAAAGAGAAAATTATCAAAATATATTGAATACATGTATGGAATTCTCAAAGAAAAATAAAAATATAATTTCAGATAGAAATAAATAAGTGCAAAAATATTTCAATTTGGATCATCAATTGCTTTAACAAAAAAAAGATCATAGTAAAAGTTAAAAAAACAAAAATAAACACACGAAGGAAGGGTTTATTTTGATTCTAGGATATAACAGTCTGTTATAGCAGGGAAGGTGTGACATCAGGACCATGAGACAACTGATCACATTGCATCCAAAGCCAGTTAACTTGTTATTGTTTTGTCATCTTGGCATAAGCTTGAGATCTGGGAAGAAGTAACCTCAAATGAGAAAATGATACACCCTATTTTTCTATAGGCACAATTGTGGAATATTTTCTTAATTAGTGATTCATGTGAGAGGGCCCAGCCCATTGTGTGTGGTGCCACCCCTGGGAAGGTAGTCTTGAGTGGCACAAGAATGCAAGTTTAACAAGCAATGAAAAGCAAACCAGTAAGCAACATTCTCCATTGTCTCTGATCTCTGTTTCAGTTGCTACCTCCAGGTTGTGTTTCTGCTTTGGCTTCTCAGGATAATGGACTCTATCCTTTAAAATATAGTAAACTTCTTTTCCTTGGTTTTCATTGTATTCGTCATAACATTCGTCATAACATTGTAAGACTGTCAGAAAGCAGACATTTTTTTTTTTGGGGGGGGGATGTTGGTGCTCATCTTTCTTCTTTTATATTTGGTCCAGGACCTGAACTCATGGAATGGTATCACCCATACTAAGGGATGGGTTTTTCCACTTCAACTTAATCTAGACAATCCCTCAATAACATACCTAGAGATTTATTCCCGTTGTAAATTTAAATCTAATCAAGTTGACAACTAAGTTCAGCCATAACAGCTTCTGTTGCTGAAGACACTATACTCTTTGATTTCAGAATGTAGAGAAATCAAAATATTTCAAGCTAGAAGTTCCCTTCTTGCTGGATTCACAGTTTTAGGATGTGCAACAAAGGCTGCTGGAGTAGAATGCTCATTAACATTTGTACACAACTGTGAACATTGTGAGTTACAAAAAGATGAACTGCCAGACAAGATATGCACACTTGTACAATAGTGGCTTGACAGTTATTGGAGTAATTAACTACTTTCTAATTTGATTCATGGTCTGTATAAAGGATAAATTTATATTATGTACTTCAAATCTTGTCCCAAAAAAAATACATGACTTGGGAAATAATAGACTCTATCAGGGATCATACGAGTGTTCTTTTGCTAGATGGACATGTCGTTGAATTGTCATTTAAATATTTATGTTTATTCTCATAGATTAATGATTCTGAAAGTTTTGATCAGACACTTTTCTTTTTAGAATGTGTAGCAGTAGCTCCAGAGGGTCATAACTGGTCAAAGTGGTTAGAATAAGTGACTATTGAATACTAAGTTCTAAATAGGTCTTCTATATCACCCCTTCCAAGTCTCAGAGAACTTCATAGAAGGTGGAGCTGAAAGAATATAAGAGTATTAGGATATGTCATCATATTCTTGAACTCTCATCAGCTGTGATGAGATGATCTGTACAAGAGCAACTTATCAATCATGGAAGAAGGAAACCCCAAGCCTCCCTGAAGATATGTAGGCTGTTAACATTGGTTAAGTGCTGTCTAAGTTATTTTTCTATTACTGTGAAAAAAACACTAAGACCAAGGAAACTTATAGAAGAAAGAGTTCATTGGACCTTATAGTTTCAAAGGGTGAGTTCATTGCCATATGGAAGACAACATTGCAGAAGGTAGGCAGGCATGATGCTGGAGCAGGAGCTGAGAACTTAAGTTTGATCCACTAGTCAGAGGTAGAAAGAGAGAAAGAGAATGTTAACTGTGAATGCCCCAAGCTTTTGAAACCCCAGTCAACCCTGAGGGGCACACTTCTTTTAACAAGGCCATACCTACTAATCCTTCTTAAGCAATTCCATTAACATGGCATCAAGCATTCATGCATAGGAGCCTATGGCAGGCATTCTTATTCAAACCATTACAGGAAACAAGACATTTTATTTAGTGATGTAAGTAACTGCCATTAAGTTCCACAGACTCTTATACATAACACCTTATCTGTGTTCCCTTAAGTAACCTTGTTTAAATTCATTGGCTCACTATTCATATTCTCAAAAGTACATAATTTGTTGAGTAAGGGAGGGAAGTCAGCAGAAGTGGGAGTGGCTTAAAGGAAGATAATAGGAGAGGTGAACATGGTGAAAATGCAATTTATAAATATATGAAAGTGTCATAAGGAAAACTTTTATGTATAATTAATACACATTTACAAAAATAAAAATATCAATGGAGCATATTATATATTATGAACAAGTTCTAGTTTAAGAAAAAGAATTATAGTAGACCTGAAAGTTCCTTGTTTGTTATTTATATATCTTTAGTAAGTCGGCTAATATTATGAAGTATAACAAGCATTTGGAATTACAGCATAAAATGATTTTTATTTAAGGAGAGGAAGGACATGTATCATTTATAGTGTATGGTACAAATCTATAACTTAACACACACACACACAGACATTATATTTTGCCATACTTGTAATGAACTCATGACCTCAGACATACAAGAAAAATGTTCTACATATATTAGCAAATACCTTGCAAATTTCTCATGACAGCATTTCAGAATATTAACCCATGCACTAATAATGTATAATGTCATTTCTGAACACTCTTGTAACTAAGTGTATTAGTTGTTTTTCTATTACTGTGATTAAAATACCATGAGCAGTGCAACTTATATAAAGATCAGTTCATTTGTACTTATAGTACCTGAGAGATAAGTATCTATCATGGCTGGGAGCCATGACAGCAGGCAGGCATAGAAGCCAGAACAGAATCTGAGAGGTTTCAATAGCAGTTATGAAACATAGAGAATGAACTAGAAATGGGGCAAGGCTATATAATCACAAAAATATCTTGCCAGTCTCATACTTCCTACAATAAGCTGTAACTCCTAAACCTCACCAAATAGCACCACTTCCTAGAAACCAAGTGTTCAAATACCCAAGCCTATAAAGGACATTCTCATTCAAATCACAACAGTATGAAACTGATAAAATTCTTTTTCATCATGGATTACACAAATCATTTGATCAAATATAACATTTAGATGATCACAGCTATTGATATTCTATTAGATATTCTCTCCGATAGATAATTTGTATCTATTAATTTGTATTGATGCAATGTGATACAATCATTCATTATTAAAATTTGATAGATATTATATCTAGCTCTTATTATATCACAGATAATGTTTCAAGTGCTTAAAAATAATTCATTCATTGCTTGTAATAACCTTTCAAATTAGCTGTCGATAATTCTTTTTTGTGGATAAGTAAACTGAGACAAAAGAGTTTACATATTTCTCAGAGTCATATTACTACTATGTGAAGAAAATTGAATTCTAACTCAACAGTTCATGACGTTAAAAACTATTTTAGCCAGGCAACGGTGGTGAAATTCCAGCACTCAGGAGGCAGAGGCAGGTGGATCTCTAAGTTCAGGGCTAGCCTGGTATATAGCATGAGTTCCCAGACAGCCAGGGCTACACCAAGAAACCCTGTCTCAAAAAATCAAAAGAACAAACAACAGCAGCAACAACAAACACTATTTTAAAGGTGTTAGATAAAAAGCTCAAGGCCTCATACAGATTAATGAGGTACTTAGCCTTTACAGTATGTACTTAGGCTCCATGAGTATTTCCCCATCACATATCTTCATACGAACATATTTCTTCACCCCTTTTTTATGGGAAAACAGATGAAGCAGTGTCTCATATAGGCCAAGATAGCAAAGATCTTGCTATATAGCCAAAAATGTTCTCTAGCTTCTGATCTTGTTTCCACTTCCCAAGTACTGGGATTATGCACATGTGTCACCGCATCTCAAAACTCTCAATAAACAAGTAGCCAAACCCAGTAGACAACAAGAAACAGTAGACAGCAAGAAATAATAAAGGCTGAGAAATAAATTAGGGAAACAAATATTAAAAGAATAATACACAAAATCAATTGATCTAAAAGTTGATTCTTTAAAAAGCCAATAAGATTGACAAGCCCTTTGCCAATCTAACAGAAAATGGGAGAAGACACAAATTAACAAAATTAGATATCAAAGGAGTGACATTACAGCAAACTCCAGTAATATACAGGATGTCACTAAAAATTTATGAAAACTTATACCCTGAAACCCAGGACCAGAGATATTTTTTCTTGAATTCTATTGAACTTTCATGGAAGATCTTACTTTCCTAACTTTTCCCATGAAATAGATAGTGACACAACACTATCTAATTCCACCTATGAAGCCATTACTAGTCTGATACCCAAACCTGATAAAAATAAAACACAAAAGAAAATTCTAACCTCGTTTCTTAAACCATGTATACATAACATTTGACAGATATAATGCCATTGATTAGTAATAGAATGAAGTCTGTTTTTGTGAATAAATATGTTATTAGTGGGAGCTGGCAAGTGTTCTTTAAGAAGCTCACATTCATGCTCTGGAAAGTGTCTTTTTCCTAAGTGCCTTTCTTTATCTTGGATCTTGTGCTTAAAGTCTATATTTAAAAAGTCTTTGTTAAACTTCAAATTTCACTTCATACTGCTTAGTCCTTTTTTTCTGTAACAAAGACAAAAATCTGAATTTGGCTTGAGACAAAGTCTCTAAAATTCTAGGAGAAATTCTCAAACTTCTGAGTGACGACGTGGAGCTATGCATCCTGCTTCTGTCTGTCCAACTACAAATATGTTGGTGCTTAACTGGGATCCAGTGCATCGGTGAGTTTCTTCCATTACTATTTAGGTGTCAAGCTCTACTCCTTGACTTGAATGTTGGCTCTAAAGAAAGCAATACTTTAGAAAAATTCATATCCAATTCCTGGGTCTGGTGGTGGAACAGTATTTTGCTACCTAAAAGAAACTAACCTTTCTTGGTATTCTGAGGAAACTGCTCCATAAAGCACCATATTCTGGATCCAAAATACTTTAGCAATGACTACATTTATATTCTTTCTTAATTCTAAAATCCAAAACTCTTTCTTTGTTTTTCACATTTTTGTCTAAAGGTGGTTAATGCTGTTTCATTTCAACTACTTTCTGTATTCTAACAGCCTCAGTTAAGAAGAAATCTGCTAGCCTCTTCTTCTCAATGCTATATCACAGCTTCTAACATTTTCCATTTTTCTTCATAAGACTCTGATCTTCTGTGTTTCATTTGGAATTCTCACTTGATAATGTCTCGAGGCAGAGGCTTCTATTAATTTTAAAGTCAAAATACATTATTATTTTTCTTCATGTAGTCTCATTTTATGAAAGCGTAAAAGCCAATCTGATGTATCTATGTGCTTAATCATTATACTGAACAATGTGAGGATGTTTCATATAGGTTGGATAATGTGTCCAGGGACTGAGAGAGAAATATAGTGACCTATGGAATGTTCCATGCACAATTTATGGCTGATGCTGAATGGGCTAGTGTTGTGTGATTCAAGAAGGGAACGATCCTAGGTTTACACTGGATGGGTAGATTTCTCAAATCATAGAAGAGGACTCAAAGTTGAGTATCCCAGGTAGAGGACACTATACAGACATATCACATCTGTCTCAGAAAAGAGACCTTGGTTTGAATAACAGAGGTCATTACTTTTTTCTTTGAGATACGTGAGCAAAAATGATAGATACAATTTAGACTCAATAAAAATTAGAAAGTAAAAAAAAAATTCTGACCTGAAATGACCTTTAGAAAGGTGGATCAACAATAAAGATATTATTCCCTCTGGTATTTTTTTAAAGCAAATAAAAACGATATTACCTTAGATATATATGAGAAGCTTCATTCTTTAATATTTTGTGTCATTGGGCCTTTATTAGTCTTCAAAAAAACAGAAATGTAAGACACTTTTTTCTTTGACTGGGTACATGTCTGTTTACAGTAACTCTTTTCATGTAATTGTCTGTATGTGTCAATTTAGGTAATAAGAACTGAGTAGAAAAAAATCTATGGCTTTTCTATCTATCTATCTAGCTAGCTAGCTATCTTTATGTGTATGTGTCTGTCTGTCTGTCTCTCTCTCTCTCTGAGTGTGTGTGTGTGTGTGTGTGTGTGTGTGTATACTATTTTTTAAATATACTTAATTTAAAAGTGTATAAAAATAGAAACATTTCAAGTATATATTAAAAGGTCTGATAAATGCAAACCGCCTCATGAACTTACTGCTTAACTTCTTGAAACCTATTACAGTTGTGATTTGGGTCTATAAAATATGTCTCATAAAACTGCAAATGCTTTAAACACAGCAGCAGGAGATATATTATCCTCTAAAACAAGTATTTTAAGAGGAACAATTGTCATCTAATTGCTTTGCTAAAAGTATAGTTTATTTATCTAAAATGTCTTTCATAGAGCTAGTGAGATAGTTTGCTTGATAAAGTGCTCATTATAGAAACAGGAAGACCTGAGTTCAGATCCCCATCCCTACATAAAGCTAAGCATGATGGCATTTCTCCTTAACATTGCCTCAGGGACAACAAAAACTGGAGGATTACTGGAGCTTGCAGGATAGTCAGATGAGATAATCAGTAAGCTCAAGTCAATGAGAGACCCTGTCTCAAAATGTAAGGTGGAGAGTAATGGAGGAAGACACCCAGTATAAGACCATAGCTACCACGAGTGCATGTGCACACACATATACACACACCAAAAATAGATAAAGAAGCATTTGTTATAGTCACAAGATAAAAGTTTCATTAAGCTGCCAATGCTTAGTATTTCTATTTAGAATTTCAATAAGCAATTTCTTCAAAAACAGATTCTAAAAAGAATTTTAAAATTTCATCTCATTTACATAATAATCTCATAAAAACATGAGAAGTCATAAAAATATTTCATGTTGATGAATTGTCACTTACATTAACATCTTTCATTAGATTAATTTCTTTGTCTATTAGAAATATTCTGAGTATAAAAATAATTAATGTTTGTGTTTTTAAAAATATAATACATATACAATTCTAAAAATCTGTAAAATATCTTTGTTAAATTTTGTTTTCATTTTTGAATTTTAGGAGACACAATACAACAAATACTAACGTACAGAGTCTAGGTAAGTTTGTATACAATTTTAAGGGCCGTTTTAAAGCCAAGCTTACTACCTGCTTATGACCCTGTCAATAACTGGGTTAGGCTTAATTTGAATCTTCATGGTGTTGTGCATTGTTCTAAAATAAAAGTCTTTGAAAGTACAGATTTGTATTTAAAGATAACTTAATGCTATGGAAGAAATAATCAACAATCTAGCAAAAACTGACAAGTGATAAACCTAAACAAAATCTATACTATTATTGGCTTTTGAAAAAGCAACTCATCATTATTAATGACTAAGTTCCTGTAAATATTTTCTACATGGACTCATATTTTTATATTGTTTTCATAGTAATATTGGCTTACAAATGAGTGCTAAGATAAATTATCATTGTTAAATTTGTCCAATTTCCTTTTGATTCAGAGTATGGGGAGAAATTTAAAGGAAAATAAAAGCTAAAATTTTATCATGCATTTTCTTTGCCTTCCAATCTATGATGGTTAATCACTGTCATCAATTTGACTGGGTCTAGAATCAAATATGAGATACAACTTTAGGTGGATCTGTGAGGCCATATGCAAGAAGAGTTTACTGAGGAGAGAAGACTCTACCCCAGAGCAGACAGAGTTTTCTGGTCATAATCAATTTAGAAGGACTTTGAATGGAAATGCAGGCATGTTTGCTTAACTACCTTGTTTCCTTGCTGGTTCCTGTATCTACCCCGTTGCTGCCATTGCTGTTGCCATCTTTCGCTCAATCAGATGCTAACTTCATCAGCTTTCCAGTATGAATTGAAGAACACAAACATTCAGGAATCTTTCAGGATTTCAAGACCAGACTGAAACTGCTGAGATACCCAGGTTTTCATCTTCTCCACCATATAAATGGCTATTGTTGGACTTCCTAGCTAGTGTTATGTAAACCAAATCAAATAAATCTTAGTAACATATATTCATTCTCATTTATATGCCTCTCAAGGACCCTCACTAATACTAGGCCAAACTGAGAAGACAATTCTTTTAAATAAAAGCTATTCCTAAGTGTCTGAAAGTAATAAAATCTTAAATGTCTAACAAACTTTGGCTTGTTAATTGATTTGAAGAAAAAAGCATCTCCAGGACTGCTAGCACTTTTTTAAAAAATTGTGTTTAAGCCACAGATCCATTGTCATATATATATATGAAGTATTAAAGTTGCACACCATGAACTCACAGTGGCTATGATTGCATGAACAAGTCCCTCAAAAGACAAAGCTAGCCAAAATCCCAGTATGGATGTTAGAGTGACTCCTGAAGTCCTACTCCTACATGGAAGTAATTCAGGATAGCTAGGGGAGGGAGGGTCAGTTCTCTTCGGGGATATAACAGCTGAGAGGCTACTCAGGCTCCAGTACATGCTCCTACACACATATACATACAGGCCTCACTAGATAGAATAAGTTGATTTAAAATATAAATGAAAAAGGCCTCATAAAGTTTGGAGGGAAAGTGGTGGGAAGAATGAGTGAGGAATTGGAGGATAGATTTGATCAAAACACATTTGCATGTCTAGAATTCTCAATTAAAATTAATTTTTAAAGTATGTTTTCTAAATTTTCTAAAGAAAAAATATGATAAATGAATAAATAAATAAATAGCTATGAAGTTTATAGATACAAAATATAACTTTAGTAAAGACGGTTTATGAGAAAATAAATGCTTTTAGATGAGAGAGGATGTTATGTCTATTTTATTATAAGGTAAAAGTTTATTCCAAAATAGAAATGTCTTAGTTACTGTTCTATTGTTTTGAAGAGACATCATGGCCAAGGCAACTTATAAAAAGAAGAATTTAATTAATCAGGGAATTCTTTACAGTCTCAGACTATTAGTTCATGATCATGATGACAGGGAGCATAGTGGAAGTAAGGCAGGCAGGCAGGGAAAGCACTGCAGCAGTAGCTGAGAGTTAATGTCTGCTTGCAAATTGCAGGCAAAGTGAAAATGAGACTGAGCCTGGGTTTGGGGTTTGAAACCTCAACATTCACCCCCAGTGACATACTTCCTTCAACAAGACCATACTTCCTAATCCTTCCTAAACAGTGCATCAACTAGGAACAAAATACTCAAATATGTGATTCTATCAGGGCCATTCAAACAACCATATAAAATAAAAAGACATTAGGGGAAAAAAAAGGAAGGTTAGATTCTGTCACAAGGTTTATGAGAGTTGAAATTTAAATGTAGTATAGATTTATTTAAAAATTTTTTCTTTCTTAACCTTCTTCTAAGTGTTATATAGCATGTAAATATCAAGCCACAATGAATCACTCAATACTAAAGTAACTGATCATCTGGATGCTCAATAACTATATTTCCATGAAGATGAAGTCATGAAGATAAAATGGTTAAGCAGAACAGTCCATATTTTTTATTTACTCACATATCTTCATTGTCTAGGTTCCAGGGGATCAAGGAATCAAGGAATAATTTTTATAAAGGGAAATTACTTTTGTATTGTAGGTGGTATCTCTGCAAATGTTCTACTGATATTTCATAGATCATATTCAGGGTTTAATGAGGATTTTCTCTTCCAGGTCACTTTAAAAAACTATTCTTCATACTATAAACTAAGACACTCTGTATCAGGTCAGTCATGTTGAAACATGGATAGGTAAGGTCTACATTCCTGTTTAACATGAAAAATAAAAATAAAAATAAACTTATTGTTGAAACTAACAAAGATGTCCATCTTGATCAAACTTTAAATTTGTCTTAACATTTTTTTCCAACTGGGCCTTAAAATTAGGCTTTTAAGTCTAGTTTTCAGAAAATTATTATACTATACTGATTAACAAGTACCTCCCTATTCAATATCTGGTAATTCTTGATCAAACACTTGATAATTAAATTCTTGGATTTTCTTTAGCAAAAGTGGTTTTAGGTTAGTTTATCAAGAATGCTATGCACTTGTAATTTAATAAAGCTCTCAGTAATAAAATTTCATCCACTCATCCCTTCATTGTTTTTATGTTACACATCCTTGGATAACTTAGCTGTATTTAGAGTTCAGTTCAGTCTGTCTTCCTCTCATTGTGATATTCTTGGTTTCTATCTCAGCACTTCATTATTTTAACAAGTATTAGAACAATTTTTCTTTAAGGTAAGTTGAATCTGGGAACTGATATTGACGTTACTTCTTTTAAAGTTATGGAAGTAACAACACAGACAATTTCAGTAGTTTTTTCTTCTATGTACCACAGATAATTAGGCTAGCAGACAAGCATATGTGGAGAAGCATTAATGATAATCTTCATGGAGATAGGACAAAGTAGTATCTGAGTTTCTTTTATTTACCCAAAATTGAATCAAGCATGATTTAATAAATAAGCTTTTTTATAGCATCTATATTATTGATCTATTAAGAATGAAATCTCATATGGTCTACAGAGAAGCAGAATTTTTAGAAAAGACAGTTGTGTTCACTTCTAGGTTTTCTTAATAATGTCTAAGCTTTAAAAATACAGACTTATTTTTTAAGGATACTATTACAAAGTTTTTTTTAATAGTAAAACTAGCTGGGTATCTTGGCATATACCACTAGTCCCAGAACTTGGGAGGCAGAGATAGATAGATCACTGGGAGCTCCGGGCCATTCTCATCTACATAGTCACTTGAAAAATAAAATTAGCTTAAATTTAAACAAAAATAAAATAAAATATTGCTGATATAAAATTTTAAACTGGTGTCATATCACCTTTTGCCAACTATGTATTCAAATTTTACTGTACTTCTAGGAACTTCTATGCCATGGGGACACAACTGTGGACAAAACATAAAGTCCATATTATCTTAGAATATCGACTTCAGTGAAAGATTCAGGCCTTGGTCAAATAATCAGTCAATCAAGTTTTTAATTCCAGTGCTGATAATTGCTAGAAAAGACTTCTATGCAGTGTGGAGTATAACACAGTAGGAGAAAATTGCTTTTGCCTTCTTTACTTAATCTTCCAACTTATTTAATGATTCATCCATTCCACATGATATTCTAAACTATTTATTTACTCGTTCATTTATTTATTTTTGAGACAAGGTCTTATTATGTATCCCAGACTGATCTAGAACTCATCTTGTAGCCCAAGATGGCTTCAAACTCTTAGTACTCCTATCCCAGCCTCCCTGGAGCTTGAAAAACTGTCCTGTGCCACTGTTCCAAATTTGCACACCTATAATGTAGCTTCTTGCCTCAGTCCACATGAAAACACTTGAAAGAAAAAAGAATGTACATGTTGTCCCCAGAAGGTCACAATCTCAGGTCTAGATTCAGAAGAAAAAGGAGAAGGTATACACTGGAGAGAAAGAGTTACCAAGATTGGGATACTTTTGTAAACTATTATGTCTTAAAGGCACCATTGCCCCCTCCTACCTTCTCCAAAGACAGAGGTATTTGTGACAGAATAGCCCTTTGATTTTTCCCACTATGCCTTGTATACATAGACGTTTTTCCCAGTAATTTTTGCATCCTAATTTTATGGTGAGGAGTAATGATCTGGAAGTATAGAGGAAAAAAACAATAGACTGTCTCCTAGGACTAGCTGTCAAAGCAGGATCCTCTTAGTAAGAGAATTCATAAATTTCTTTAGTCTATTTTGACGTCTAGAAAATATGCTTTCCATGGTGCTAGAAATTTAGGCTTGGCCCTAAATTTTACCCATTAAATACATAATATTTCAAGTCAAAACTAAACCTTATTGCTCCTCACATTATTTTTATGATCAAATTAAAGTATAAAAAATCATTCTCTTGCAAGTTTGAGGCATTTCCATGAGCTGCCACATATTTCTTATGACATAGATCAATTTCACTTTTTCCACTGGCTTAATAAGAAACTATGGCCTCTTTTTTCTAATATCTTATTTTCAATCATGTTTCAAACAAACTCACAAATTTCTGTTAAGTTTTAAAAGATTATTTGCATACAACTATAAAATGGTTTTATGATTCCTATTGCTTTTAATTTCGATGAATTTGTCTTGATATATGTTTGTGTCTATTAAAATTTACAACAAACAAGCTAGGCATGTTGATGCATTCCTTTAATCCCAGCACTTAGGAGGCAGAGGCAAGCAGATCTCTGATTTTGAGGCCAACTTGGTCTATAGAGTGAATTCCAGGACAGCCAGAGCTACACAGAGAAACCCAGTCTTAAAAAACAAAGCAAAGCAAAACAAAACAAACAAAAAACCATACACACAAAAAAAAATTGTAGCAGCCATGGTGGACAACAGCTATATATTTTAAATATTTCCTTTTAGAATATTATTTGGCCATAGACAAAGTAGCTTGTAATTATTAAAGGTTTGGTGTGTGCACAAATAGAACAATATAATATAAACCAATTTCTTTCCTTATTGACAGATAAATGAAATGAGATAAGCTTTGTCACTTCTTTTCCTCAACTTTTTCTTGATTATTTCTCTACATTCTCTTAATTTATGAAATAATTTTTCCTGAAAAGTTTTATATCACGTTGACATGAGCTAGAGTCATCTCAAAGGAAGGAAACTCAATTGAGAAAATTGTTCCATAGGGTCAAGCTGTAGACGGAGCCTTTATGTCATTTTCTTAATTAGTGATTGATGTGGAAAGGCCCAGACCATTGTGGGTGGTTCCATCCCTGGATTGATGGTTTTAGGTTCTATAAGAAAGCAGGCTGAGCAAAGCCATGGGAGCAAGCCAGTAAGCGGCATTCTACCATGGCCTCTGCTTCACCTCCTGCCTCCAAGTTTCTGCTCTGTTTGAGTACCTGTCCTAGTTTCTGTCAATGACAGATTACAATATGGAAGTATAAGCCAAATAAATTATTTCCTCCTCAAATTGCTTTGGTCATGGTGTTTCATGGTAGCAACTGTAATCCTAAGATAAGATGATAGTTTCTTTGATATAAAAGTGATGCATGAGTACTGGAAATTATCTTAACAGGTGTGCATAATGAGTTCTTGTGAGAGCCTTTTATACCTTACATCATTTAAATTTATTTTATTAATTCTTTGAGGATTTCTTACATTGTAGTTTGATAATATTAATGTCCCTCACAACTTCTCTCACATATACCTCCTATTCCATACCCACCTACCTTTGTATCCTTTTCTTGTAAAACTCTTAAACCCATTAAGTCCAATTTGTCCTGTGCATATATACTTTTAAATATGTGGTCGCCTACTAGAGCATGGTTGATTTACCAGAGACTGCACTCCTAGAGAAAACTGACTGTTCTAATCCTGGAAACAAACAATTACAAATAGCTACTCAGCTAGGGGTTGAATTTCATGCCCACCTCCTACCTCTATTTTGGGATTTTTGTCTGGTTAGAGCTTGTGCAGGTCTTGTTCATGCTGTCACAACTGACATGAGTTCATTTGTGCAACTGCCCTGGAAAACACTCCTTCATTGTGTTTTAATGAAAACATTATAGGCATTTAAACAAATACTGAAATTGTTTTTCTTTCTGTTCTTAGCTGTCTAAATGATTTAAATCAAAAGCTGTAGGAGAATAGGCCTGTGTGAAAGCTATGAAGGGATAACAACCAGGGGTCTATATGAAGGGATCAAATCCAAGGGAGTATATGAAGGGATCACATCCAGATGTCTATATGAAAGGCCTGTGGGTCTGGATGGAACGTAGAAAAGATGTTAAGGATGTTTGTACACACTTTTAATCCCAGTATTCAGGAGCAGTTGTGACACATGCCTTTAATCTGCGAAAGAGGAGCAAATAAAAGCAAGACAGGAAGCAGAACTTAAAAGGAGTCAGTGTCAGACAGGAAGTGACATCTAAGATGAGTTGAGAATGAAGGACAGGCAAAGTGATGAATCAGAGGTAGAGTTAGCAGAATTAGAGTGAGGACATGCCCAACTCTCGTGATAGAAATCCAGGCTCTCAGCACAGGGAGAAAGGCTAAGACATGGAGGTAGTATGAAGCAAGCATTCTGAAGCAGTCTGAGGAGTTTGAGGCAGAGACACAGAGGCAGTTCAGCAATTTGGCAGAAGTCAATATTAAATGGGACAAATGAGTCAGTTTGTAGCTGAGTAGAGCAGTTCAGTCAGAGAAGTTGCAAGAGTCAGCCACAGTCCAAAGAGCTCAGTTAGAAACAGTCAGATGACTCAGAAAGTCAGTTTGGACATGGAGCTTGGAGAAGAGCTTGAGACAGAACAGCAAGTGAGTTGATCAGAACAGCTCTGAATTCAGAAGGATCTAGTCAGAGTGGCTCAGTCATCAGTAAGTCACAGAGGCTTAAAAGTTCTAGACTGTATGAAGACTAAGGCTGAAGTCTTCTAGTTCTCACCTTAAATGTTTTAGAATGTACAAAGGCCAAATTGCTTTAGGACCCCAGGACTAGGACTGGGGATTGAAATTAGCCAAAAAATAAACAGCCTTTGAACATGAGTAATGTCTACAAAAAGTCATATCTTATCCATTTTATCATTTGGCACAGAAGAGACTTGATATATACATTAAATTGAGTTGAAAGCTAGAACTCCTTTGTCAGCCATCACAGACAATACTTTTTACTAGCTTAAAATTATCTCTAGTCCAGAGCTCCTTCAATCATTGAGACAATTTCCATACTCTTTACCCAGGGAATTATTAAGGCTGGTTTGATACAGGATCACCAAAAATAGCATAAAAATTCTACACACACCAACAAATGTACCACTGATACTACAATGCAAATATGCTTCAAATATGTAGTAAAAAATTTGGAAAGGAGACAGAAATGTGAGCTTGAAATTCAGTTTAGAGAGACATGTGTGAATAGTGATTTCCTAATTATTAAACTGAAACTGAGAACAGTTTTGTATAGAATAACTATGTCAAATGTTAAGCAATGACTGGTAGAGAGATGACAGTCAATACTTTATAGTTTCCTTCTCCAGGATCAGATTTTCAGTTATACTTCTTGTAATAGATTTCTTCATTTGTTAATTTGTTCCTTCATTCTTCATTTCTTTGTTCCTTCCTCCTTTCCTGTCTGTCTGTCAGTCATCCTTATACCTTTTCTCCCTCACTGCACTGTTTAATCTTCTGTAATCACATTGCTGTTGTTGCCTGTTGTGTTACAGATTTTGAAAAGACCAACTGCACTCTACATTGATTTCAGTGTTACATTATTTTTGCCATTCATGTAAAATCAACAATTGGTCTCAGTGACTTACTAAGAATTGGGAATACTTAAAATCTAGAAAGGTATGCTCAGATCTACTGATAATCATTTATGTTCAAAAGGAAAGGCTACTAGAAGCCATTGAGAAAATAAGTAGTTATAAGATATTGTTGACTATACCCATTTTAGAGTAAAATTTACACTGAGTCATCATGGTAGATTTTATTATTTACATTATTACTTAATTATTTTAATATTTTATTTTTATTATTTATTTATTTTATTATTTACACTATTATTCTTTCTTCCTATAAAAATTATGTATCCCTACTTACTGTTATTTGGATTCTGAACTTGAAGGAATTGATCTGGAACTGATGTAGAAGCCTCCTTCCCAAGAACTAGCTCTCATAGTATCAAAAGAAACTATGCAGACTATCAAGAGACAAAAATCAATCAATAGTCCTACTGACCTGTAAAGCCTACAAATGACAACAAAAACAGCTGAGTAAGATACACAGAGTGGCTCAATAGTGGCAATTTTAGCTTGGGGGTAAGAAACATCTGCCTAATTGGACATAAGGCCCACTGTATACAAGGAAATTCATGCCTGCTACTATAAATATAGTTAGCTTCCAGTGGTTGGAGCAGTCATAGATTCTAGAGAAAAAGCTACTCCTGACACTTTTCTTAAACTAGTGTAATTTCTAAGTACATTCTAAAAATTTATCTTTATATACATAAGTAAATATAGGTCTTAACCCTCATCAATGAAGCTTCTCTTTGCAATGGGCAGAGACCATTATAGAAATCCACAACTGGTCAAAATGCAGAAAACAATTGGGTGTCCATCTCCAATTTAAATACACCTGCACCTAAATTATGAGGAACATAACAAAAGAGGGAGTGGAAAGATTGTAAGTGCCAAAAGACCAGGATGTCTGCTGTAAGATAGTGCCTTCAAGACTTGTCAGGAAAGGAAATATTACCCATGAGCTCTCAACACTATGGTTGCTTAAATGAGACCTGCCCAAAGACAGCAGTCAACACGTCAATGTAGATGAAGAAAATTTCACAAGCTCCCACCCCTAGATAAACAGATATGGTCAATCAATGACTGTTGATAGAAGGAGAATCAGCATTTTACAGGAACATGTCCCCCGATATGTTATCAAATCCCTACTATAGTACAATTAGCCCAAAACACATGTATGTAAGAGCAACACTAAGCAGGAACAGTAAAATATGTGTTTGTGTGTGTGTGCACTTGTGCGTATGCATGTGCATGTGCCTGTGCCTGTGCATGTGTGTGTGTGCATGTGCGTGTGTGTGTGTGTGCGTGTGTGTGTTTAACAGCAACAAATAAAGAAGAGGTCATGAACTACCAAGGATCTGGAAAAGGACATGAGAGGAGTTGGAGAGGGAGTATAGAAATGATATAAAAATAGTATATTAAAGAGACACTTGAGTACTTTATAAGAAAGGAAAAGGGTAAAACTGGAGAAAGGTACATGCTCCTAATATCAAGGACAGAGAAGATAAAGTTAATAAATGTTTTGAGTAACAAAACTCAATTAAAATAGCTATTACTTAGCCTCGATCAAAGACCAAATCTAGGACAGACATAATCACAAAGGTTACATGAGTTATTAAAAACATTTAGCAGATTTAAGTGATTCTTGGAACAACCTCTCAGTTAAATAAATAAACTTTGGTGGAACACACTGAAGTGATAGCATCATAGAAGCTTAATAAGCTCAAATTACCCATAAGTGTAGTAAAGGGACATATTTTGAAAACAATTTTAAGGGAAGCTATTGGTACATTAAACTCACTAGAGTAAAACAAAACCTGCTTCTATGCCCTTTTCAGATGTGGCTAAGGTCTTTGCTGGCAAAAATAAGCAATTTCTGTGGTGTAGAACAAGGAGCAAAAAAAGATTGTCTGTAAATCTCCTCCCAGGAAGAAGAAATGAAGCACACAAAAGAAAAATTCCTTTCTAGAGTTTTTGGTCAATGAAATCGTATTTTTTTTTTGTATGTGGCATTGGTATTATGTGTTGCTATTTTGCCTGCATGCATATCTATGTATTTATATGCATGCCTGGTGCCTATGGAGACAGGAATAAGGTGTTGAATCTCCTAGAAGTGGGGTGATAGATGATTGTGTGTTGTCACTTGGGTGCTGGAAATTGAACTTGGGTCCTCTGGATAGGCAGCTAGTGCTGTTAACTACTGAACCATCTCTCTACCCACTAGATTATAGAATTCTTACTGACCAATGAGTAATTAAATGGTTTCCTATGTTCAGAATGGATCTTTGTTCTATCTGTGTATGTTTAAGGTTTAGGAGAATGAAAAGTGTCTTTAATTCAATTTCCTGTGATAATGAATAGCTCCATGTGGACTTGATATTCCATATTCCATGATATTTAATTTTGAGTTTTGTGATATTATTTAGTAATTTTTTAAAATATTTTCTTAGAAAAAAAGTATTTGTTTAACATGCAAGAAGAAGGAAAGTGGGTGTTTGTGACCCACATGGTGAAATGTGAACCACTATACATTTTCTTCTTGTCTATTCACTCTTTATTTTAAATATAAGTATTTGTACATTCTTCCTTGTCTGAAGACAAGGTCTGTCTGATTCACAGTGTCTCTTACTACCCCGCTTCTCAGCTCAAAGTTGTTGGGCTAGGTAATAAGTTACCTTACCCAATTTATTTGACTTCTGAATAGAAATTGTATCACCTGAAAGATTCTTGCCCTTTTCTTTTCATCTAAAAAAAACACAATGTTTCTCAGAAATTGTGATAGAGGCTGCTATTTTTGTCTGGATGAAGGAGATACAAAGGGGAGTGACAACTGACCAATAGTTTAATAAAATATGAAAGATAAATATTTGTTTTAAGACATTGACTTATGGAGATATTTATTTAACAGATAGGATGATTTCTTCTAAAGCTTCAATGAATATAGAAATACACTCAGATATAGACCAAAATGTATTGGAATGATGGATGAACAAATATATTAAAGAATGAATAAATAAATGAGTAATATCGAAGGGAACAAATTTCTTCTTGTTCAATGAGCAGTAACTGTCATTGGTGAAAAAGAATCATACTAGCTGAATTTTACTATATAGGAGCATCAAAAATTAGGAATATGAAGTGAATTATCTGCAAGAGAAATTATAGAAGAAATTGCATTTATAATGGCACAAACGAAAATACTTAGATGTGAGCTTCATTGAGGATGCAGAATTCTTGTACACCAAAAGCTATAAGATTTTAATACAAGAAATAAATAGAAAACACAAGCAAATGAGAAAGCCCCGTGTTCATGGATTAGAATACTAAATATCATTAAAATATTCTTACTCCACAAATCAAGTTACAGATTCAATGCCAACCTTACGAAAATCACAATAGTTTTTCTTACAAAAATATCAGGCAGCTAGTTATGAATGAGTAGGTATGGGACTGGGAATACTACTCGGTAGTGTTGCTAAATGGGATCTCAGCTGTGTCTCAAGATGCTATGTCCAGGGTCTTTGTGCCTCAAACAAAGAGTTGAGCAAGATAATTGTTACTGGGAAATCAGAATTCCCTGTTTATAAGATTTTGTCTTGTTTATAAGACAGTTGAAATACAGATGCAGAAGGAAACTTGAGGACAATTTTACTAGAGTTACAGTTTGAAAACCACGAGACACACAATCTGTATATCCTGCAGTGGCTGGGAAGAGGGCGATGAGAAAACAAAAAAAGCAATGCTCTCTGAGGTAGGATAAGCAATGGAGATTTTTATGCAGCTGTAGAAGATGGGGAGGGGAGATACTCAGGGAAAATAATGAGAAAACTTAAGAGTATTCAAGCAAACATGATTAGCATTTTGGCCAGTATGTTAAGAAGAAGTAGGGGGAATGGAGGAGCTGGAGAAAAGGTTCAGAGATAAAGAGCATTTGTTGTGTTTTTAAGGTTCCAGTTTTGGTTCCCAGAACTCATTTGGTATATTTCTAAGAGGAACAAAATTTAAAGAAGTTTTGCATTAAATATACATAATGTTTTGGGTAGCATGGACATTATAACAATATTAATCTTCTCTAGTGAAGACCAGATATCTTTCCATTATTTTTGTCTTCTGCAATTTCTTATATCAGTGTTCAATACTTTGTAGTTTTTCAGGATACAGAATACATATCTCCTTATTCTTAAATAATTTATGTTTTTGTGTTGTCATAAAGAGATCAATATTCTTGATCTCTTTTTCATGTAGGTCATAACTTCTTAACAGAAATGAAACTAGTTTTGTGGGTTCTTTTTTTTGTATCTTATCATTTTACCAAATTCATTTTCTTAGTTCCAGTTTCAATTATAGGAACTTTGTGGCTTTAGAGCGCTCTTAATCACTAAGCTCTTAATCACAGTCACTGTGGTGTTTGGTTTTAAGCCTTAATACTCAACTCTCCTCATAATTGTCTTTTTTCTCATTGAATTAGTCTTTTTTCCCTCCCTCTTTTCTTATCTTTCACTCACTGTTACAGTTTCCTCTTTGTTTTTTCATCATTTTAATTAATTGATTGGTTGACTTTGCTGTTCTGAGATTGAGTCTGTATATGCAGCCCAGTGTGGATTCAAACTGATGATCTGCCTATGTTAGCCCACTAGTACTGGAATTACAAGTGTCTACAACCATGGCATATCACTGTTTCTACTAACTTTTAAATTTCCACTTTGTATAATCTAAAATTATCAGGTAATGATAAGATAGTCACAAAGTCACATAGTCACATAGTAAGAGGACTTCTCTTCTTACTAAGATTATGGATCCTCTACCCAACCTACTAGAAAATGAAACTGGTGGACTTAAACTACATTATCGACTTATAGGATAGAAATTATGCCTGCTGCCTAATTTCATGAATATGCAATTAGTGGGCAAGACGGAATGGAGAATCTAGCATATGCAGAGAAGGAAGTTTTGTGCAGGAATGGGATATTTAATGGGCATTTAGCCTTAGGTGTGTACCCATGTTTCTTTGTTCACAGATCCCAGAAGTGAAGAATTGGCCAGTGCATCAAAGGGAATGAGAAAGGAGCTGGCATAATCTCTGGGATTATATTGAGAATGGAAAGAAAGGTAAAAGTCATCCCCTATTGGACATAAAATGTGTGGACAACAAATAACAGTAGAAGAGGGAATAAATCACAATGCAAATTTTTCTATGATAAAATACAGTGTACTTCATGGAATATCAAATAAAGACAGCTTCTTTTACCACTTACTCATTGATGACTATATAGTTCATGAGGACAAAGTGTAAGATACTTCTTAGAAAATATACCATTTGAGCACTACTACTGCACAATTTTCTTCAAATATGATCAAATGAAAAGAAGAATACTTCTACATTAAAAATGAAACTGAGAAAGGCATAGGAGTGAATGGATTTAATTACATCACTTGGAAGGCAGAAATAGGAAGATCTCTATGAATTCCAGGCCAACCTGGTCTGCATAGTGAGTTCCAGGCCAGCCTAGTCTCCATAGTGGGTCCCAGGTCATCCTGGTCTACATACTGAGCTCCAGATCAACCAGGGCCACATAGTGAGATCTGGCTAAAAATAAATCTATGCCTTTTAAATGATATGCCCAAACACTGAGCCACTTCATAAGGTTTAAAGAAAGTTTTTCATGACTATTTTCCTCACTCATGACTTTAATACCATTACTAGACTAATGGTGGTTGGGTGCAGAAAAATAGCCACACTGTTTCATTCTTCATACAGAATTCAGCAATTTAACCAATTTTTATCTTCTTTGAACATTATTCTTTTGGACTGCTTGTTGCAATGATATTTTTATTTGTTTGTTTTGCTTGTATTTTATATTAGGGCTTGTTGAACTTTTTTCCATTTGTGAGATCTTTTGTTTTGTTTTATTGTTTGTTTGTTATTGTTTTTAAGACAGGGTTTCTCTATTATAATCCTGGCTGTCCTGGAACTCACTTTATAGACCAGCCTAGCTTCAAACTAACAGAGGTCTGCCTAGTTCTGCCTCCCAAGTGTTGGGATTAAAGGCATGCATAACTACTGCCAGGCTGGGGTCTTTATACCAAAGTCATTTGTACACAATGCTATGTTAGTCTTGTTTGCCAATTTGGTTGTATCTGGAATCAACTAAGCAACACATCTCTTGGTAGACAGTGAGGATATGTCATAGAAGAGTTCATTAAAGAAAGAACAATGCTCTTCAGAGTGGGTCACATCCTAAAACAATAGCCCAAATATGAACAGGACCAAGGGAAAAGCCATGTTTGTTTGCTTGCCTCCCATCAATTATGTGAAAACTCTGCTTTCTCAGCCTTTCAACATGTATTAAATACCATTAGCTCTCTAGGAATCTCCTAGGCCTATTGTACAAGTAGCAGTGCTAAGGCATCCAGCCTCTTGCACTGAGTAGCTACCTGAATCTTAGCCTCTCCAATGTACTGACAGCCACTTCCAGACTACCAAGCAAATAAATTGCCTTTTTAGTGTATGTTTATTCTATTGATTCTGTGCCTCTAGAGAGTCATGGCTAATAAAATACAAAATATGTATGCAATTCAATTTACTGAAAATAAATCACAAGCAAATTTATTTTAAAACAATTCTTTCTCACACACAAAATTTTACCATTTATTAAAGTAAGTTTGCATCTTAATAGGATGATATGTTTGTTTACTTTATATCAAAATCTTGTTTCTCACCTATGTTCTTATAAAAAATCCTAATGAAACTCATTGAATAACCAAATAACAACAGCAAAAGACTTGGAAGTAGAAAGAGAGGTTAGTTAGTAGGAGAAAAGGAATGAGAGGTAGTAGTGGAGGAGTACGAACTACTAATGAGTTCATATGATCAGAATATTTTTCATAATAACAAAATATCATAATAAAATTATTACATTATTATATTATATTATTATATGCCAATACAAAACTTTAAAGAGAAATAGGGAGTTAATGAATATTAACTTTAGGGCAACAAATAATTTTGGACTTTGTATATACAAACCTAAGAGAGTATAAACATCTACTTTTCATTCTTACCCTCAAAATAGACAATTATGGGTTTCAAGTTTTAGATAAGTAACTAATGAAATGTGCTATTATTGGACAAAGCCAGAAAAGGAAGTAATTTGTGTAAAAGCATAAAAGAATAAGTTTTCATAAAAGCAAACAAAATTAATGAAGAGGCTAAAGAAAAAAGTAACTCATTGGGTTAAATTGTGGGTAGAGAAAATGACTAGCTCCTTTTGTCAATTTGCCACTGCTCCTCTTTACATAATTATGCATGCTCTTTTCCCAACTACTAATGCTCAGGCATTGTATAACTACTCTCTATTAAAGCCACAAATCCTTTTAGTATGTTTATTTGAACAAAAGTTGGGGTATAGGGTAGAGGCTTTTGTTATTATGTGCAAGATCAGGAAGAATAAAAAACTACTACTACTTACCAATATTCTATTTTATGCTACCATTGAACCATTGAATTTTAGAATAATCCAAAATAATTATCTCATCTTTCAGACAAGGAATTAGTGTCCAAGATAACATAGCCCACCCTCAAACATGGAAGAACAGATTTTAACATTTGAGAAAGAAACCTAGCCAAATTTTATAGCCTGATTTAAAGATACATGTATTCTATTGACTCTGTTTGTTTCCTATGTTTCAGAAGACAAAGAGATAAGAGTACATTATATATATATATATATATATATATATATATATATATATATATATATATATAATTCATATATATAATATATACATATGTTTTATATATATACATATATATATATGCTTTCTGTTTTTTCATTTTCATTCATTCTTTCTTTTTTTCTGCTTCTTTCTCCAAGTTTAATGTACAAATTTTAGGGGTAGTATTTCTCCTTCTCTTCCCAATACACAGACTGATAATGATTTTATAGTCTGAGAATATTTTCCATAGAAAATCCAGAATATTTTCAACTTTAATTCCCACATGATATGTAATAGATACTGCCCTCAATTTTAGAAACCCTAAGGACTTAAGAATACTTATTGATTATGTATATTCAAATTGTATCTTTTTATGTCTCCAAGCTTCTTTTTTTCTGAATGTTATTTTCTTTAACTTGAAAAAATCTCTTAATAGACTTTTTAGCCTTTTAACCTGGAAGCATATATCTTTGCTTGTAGTGATTTTCAGTCATTTGCTAAAAAAGTATTTTAGTCAAATAGGTTTGGAAAATGCTGCAATACATAGTCTTTCTTGAAGATTCACAGTATACATTAGCATATGAAAAACCTAAATTTTTCACAGATATATTTACTGCTGTACATGCTACTTAGTATAAGCTTCAGAATAATTCTATTAGAAGGATACTTCTGTATTCTCAATTTATAGTAGAGAACACTGAGGCAAAAGGAGATTAACACATTCATTCAAGGTCATATTTCTAGTGATCACTGAATCTAGGAAAAGAGCAACGAATTGCTAGAATATAAAAGTTATTCTGTGAATAACTATAAATAATCCATCAATAAACCATTCCAATGCAATAATATATATATATATACTTGTATAAATAATAAGGTTTAAAACATTAAAGATCTTTCTATATGCTATGCTTTCACAGTGATGAACTCATTTTATTTATCATAACAATTAATTCACAAGATAACACTGTTATGGAGTTTATTTTTGGTTATGTATAAAATAATTGATTTATGCACTGTTGAGTGAGGGGACTCCATAGGTCTTAGTGTTTTGTATTGTTTGGACATGTTGGATTTATGTGGGGGATGTTTGATTGGTCATGAACTGCATCTGCTATCAGTAGAACACCTGAAGATTTCTGGATTAATAAAAACACCTGAGCTTATATGCTCAAGTTTCCACTGTCCAGTATGGCACTGGCCAGGATAGAGGTCTTGCAGGGCTCTCACATATGAATATACCTCCATGTCTTCCTTGGTAAGCTTCTGCTGCAGTGTACTACTACTACCTAACACTGTAAGGTAGATGGGGAGTATAATAAATCAGTTGCAAAACTAGACATTTACAGAAGTTAAACAACTTTCCAAAGTGTTCACAATTAATATTTGGTAGACTTGATGTTTAAAGTCTGAAGGCAGATTAAATCATTTGAGACTAGTGCATTATTAAATAGGATTTACTTGCATTCAAAACACAGTGCTACCGAAATGTAATATTTGCTCATCTTGGAATGGAACTGCAGAAGTATGCATGATTACTGCATAATTTTGCATACTGCATACTGCAAAACATATTTTCGCATACTGCAAAACAATTGAGAATTGAAACACTTCTTTATATCCATTAAATGTCAACCAAAGAACAAAGATCAGAAGCTTGTTTATGCATAAATAACTGGTAAAATCAAATTGTGATTATGTTAGGTAGGTACCCATTCAGGCAGCAGCAGATGTGTAGACCATTGAGGATAGAGTTGACCCTCAACTTTGAACTCCACTTTTTGTCTCCCTGAATATAGTAGTTAGCCACTTTGTGGGGTCAACAAGGAAAACAGAGGCATATTCATATGTGGAAGCCCTGCCAGACCTCAGCAGAGGGAACTGCCATTCTAAAGGCCATGTGCCATACTGGACAGTGGAACCCTGAGAGTCTGATATCAGGTGCTTTTCATTGATCCAGAACTCTTCAGGTTTTCTACTGATAGCAGATGCAGATCATGACCAATCAAACATCCCACATATAAATTCAACACCTGCAGACAATACAAAATGCCAAGGCTTAGGTAGCCCCTCTTCCAACAGTGCACAAAATTATTCTATACACCATTAAAAATAAACTTCTGCAACAATTCCCCTTTTCTGTGTAAGCCAAGAAAAAATTGCTTTATCTCTAGAACACAATTTAACACAACACCAGCAAAACTATTTACTGAAGGTTGCTAATGCCCAGGACCAAATGAAACCAAACATCTTTCAAGCTTTTCACAATGTCTTTGGACAGCAGAAAAACATGATCAATGTCCAGTTATCTGAAATTCACTCACAATCTTCTGGGCTCCTCCAAAGGGCTTGGATCAGTCTATGCCCTCTGCAGCATATAGTTTGTCCTCCAGTCTCTAGCTGCTCTTACTCTACTGCTGTTGTACTTGGTGGTCATCCCATGGTACTGCATCTTCAGAAAGCTGAGGTCTTCTGCTGAAACTGGGTTGTACTTTCATCAATAGCCTCTCCTGGACTCTCCTCATGGTTCCAAGCTTCAACTTATCTGCATGACCTCTTCAGTTTGGCCCTTCAACAGCTACTGAGGCTGCACCCTCACCAATGGCCTCTCCTGGTCTCTCACAGTGCCAAATCTCAGTTGCTCTCCATGACCCCTTCATGCCTTCAAAACAAGCACCACTTGGATGACTCTTACAATTCCAGATTTGCCACCAGCAGGAGATACAACCTTGCCCAGTTCTGGAAGACAGCTTCTGTTTGCTAACCCTGAGGAAATACTTTCCATATTTTAAGACAGAGTCTGATTTGCAGGATAAACAACTTGTAACCTTGTCTGCAGGAAGGTTTCCCTCATGGAATGGAGTTCTCATCACCATAGCAGATGTGACTTGTCAGGACCATCTCACCTCACCAGTATCTGTACACATTTGCAGAAAACAAAACAAAATAAACAAAGCAAAATGGACTCTGTAAGGTTTGGATTTTTTTAATTTGTTGTCCCTATGTTGGATGTAGCTGGCTTGATGTCATGTCCCATGTTACAGCCACCGTTTGAAATACTACAATGCTGTGGCTGCTCACCAAAGATGACAAGGAGGCATGATCATTCATACAAACTCTGCCAGACATCAGTAGAGGGAATCACCATCATAGCAAGCACCATACTTGACTGTTGAACTCTGAAAGTCTGAGCTCAGGTATTTTTACTGATCCAGAAATTATCTGGTGTTCTACTGATAGCATATGCAGATCATTAACAGTCAACATCTTCCACATAAATCCAACACCTGCAGACAATACAAAACACCAAGACCTAGGTGGCCACTCACACAACAGTACACAAAATTATTTTGTACACAAGTAAAAATAAACTTCTATAACCCATGAATGTTACATTAATTTTATTTTTTTCTTCTCTAGTATAATACATCCAGAACCCCAAACTCTTCTCCCTTCACTTCTCCCAGCTCCTCTCCTGTCCCACCTCTCATAGATCTACCTAACCTAACTTCCCAACCTGGCTTCTGCTCAGGAAAGAGCAATCCTCCCAGGGTTATCACCGGGACCAGGCATAATAAGATGGAACTATATCTGGCACAAGCCCCTACCTCAAGCCAGGAAAAGGCAGCCCAGCAGGAGGGAAAGGGTCCAAGGGGCAGGTAAAAAGGTCAGAGACACTCTCCCACACTCCATCTTGTAGGACTCTTACAAGAATACCAAGCAACACAACCATAGTTTATATTTAGGGAACCATGGAGGCTCTGTGTATCTGCCACTTTAGTCTCTGTGAGCCTCTAAGAGTCCTGGTCTTTTGACTCCCTGGAGCTTGTTCTCCTGGTATCCTCACCCTTCTTGTCCCCCATTATCTCTCCTCTGCCTCTTTGTGGGGGATTCCCTGAGTTCTGCCTCATGTTTGGTCCTGGGCCTCCGTATCTGCTCCCTTCAGTTGCCAGAGAAAGCCTCTCTGATGTATACTGGGTTAGGCCCATTGAGTAGAGCAGGATATCATTAAGCATCATCTATTGGCCATCCAGCCTCTTGTTTCTGGCTATCCCTGAAAGTTACACTAATTTTAAAAGAAGTAAATTATCAGTTTTCAATACTAGAATTTGAAATTCCATGTGAAAGAAAGGCGGGAGCATCACAAGACTCCTTTTTATAATTTAGATTAGCATACGAAAGGGAAGAGATAGCAAGGTTTTATTTTTTTTTTTTACTTTGTTGGAGTCCATTAAGGGAAGAGGATTGCCTCATGGTAAGAGGCTATTTTATAGATTTATTCTTTTTATTTTTCTTCACTTCCTCTAAATGCATCTTTGTATGAATTTTGGTCTAATGAATTCTATCTTTGGGCAAGAGTAGGGATATGGCATTTCAATCTGCCAAAACATTATAAAATTGTAAAAACTATAATTATCTTGTCCCTTAAGACTTACTCTAAATGAGCATATCAAAACACAGACACACACACATACCTCCCCTCAAAAATCTGTAACTCCAAAACTATGATATATTTGAAGATGTGTTAAAAAATAGATGGGAGGAATAAATATTCCCTTAGAGATCAATGTCCCTCCCTCAAATTAGCTACTTGCTGCTAAGCATTCACACTTTTCTGAATTGAGTTTTAAAAAAGTACCGTATCTTTTCCTGATAATAGAGATCATACCAAGAGCTAGAAATGAGCCTTCATGAAACACTGTGTGGGTGACTATCTCTTTACATATGCATGCTTGTTGACCCCAAGGATACTCATCTACTAAGATGCAGCATTGGCTTACACAAGTTCTAAAAAATCATAGTGATGATTAAGAGAAATGACCTTTCTCAGTGATGTTCAATTCCTTTCTTTCTCTCCCTTTCTTTCTTTCTTTCTTTCTTTCTTTCTTTCTTTCTTTCTTTCTCTCTTTCTTTCTTTCTTTCTTTCTTTCTTTCTTTCATTTTTTCTTTCTTTTCCTTTTCCCTTTTTAGGTCTTACTTAGCACTGGCTAGCTTCAGGTTCAGTATGTAGCCAAGCATGACCTTGAATTCTTTATTTGCCTGCATTCCCATCTCAAGGGATGGGATGAAACAAGTATGAATACAGGCAGAAAGAGAGAGCAAGAGAGACAGATAAAGAGAGAGAGAGATTAAAGGAAGAGAAAAAGCAAGCAAGAAAGACAGAAAGGAAGGAAAGAAGAAAGAAAGGAAGAAAAAAAAAGAAGAAAGAAAGAAAACCTCCATTTAATATAAGTACTCACTATCCCATAAACCTCTCTGTTTTCCCAGAACTCCTTGTTGCCAACAAGCCAATCCAGTGCCTGGGTTCTGACCAGTCAGAGAGCTTCCCTGCTCCCTTTTAAAAAATCTAGCCAGAAGCTCCTCTGGATCATTTTCTCCTACTCTGACTTCTAGGGTACATGAGAGATGACCCCAATGCATTGAATAATAAAAGCCTCATGTTTTTTTACATTGATATGGTGTCTCTCAGTTCCTTGGGGTTGCCTCTCGCCCTGAGACTCCAGGTGGGCACTACCCACACTGGTCCTTTTCAGAGGTAGGGAGGAAGAAATAAAGTCCATTCGTCTATTCCTTTTAAGGTCCTAAGGATTAACCAAGGTTTGAGGCTTGATTCTATATTCTAATAATGTTTATGCTAGGGAGCCAATGAGTTTGCTGGGCTTCCTTAAAGAGCATAAGTGAGTCCTTACAGAGTGTGAGCACTCCTCCCTTAACTGGCCACATCTGCAAAGCCTTACCCAGCTGAAGGGAGGACTTCCCCATAACCACATAGACAGAGACTCTGATATGTACTCTTCCCTGGCCTATATACATACTATAGTGTAGGAGAAAACCAAACCTGCCACTGGACAGAACAAGGCTGGAGATCCATGTGGACATACACAGCGATGGACCTGCCTGGGCATACCCAAAGCTGTCTCCCAGACACGGCCAGGGAGCAGCAGCTGCAGTCTGGCAGCCAATGGTATGCTGGGCCGGGTGGAGGGTATAATAGGCTTCCCCTCTGGAATAAACTGAGTCTGCCTTTTGCCACTCTCCTACTCCCAGAGCCTGTGTGTTTTGGCTCCACGCCAACTCTACCCCATCGCCTGAAGGGTCCTGTGGATGGGTACAAGCAACATTATAGTCCTGTCTCCAGGCCATGTTCAGAGGTGACAGTTCATAGGGAGCAGTTGGATACTTAGACAGGATGGAGGGGGTATAAACCATCGTTAAAGTCCATATGGGATAATCTTTTGCAGGGAGCAGAGCTGAATGCAGAAAGATGGCAGTCACTTGGTTTGGAGGACAGTCTCTCAGGACACTTTTCACCCATTCCTGTGACTTTTACATTATTTCTAACCATCTCCTCCACAATGGTTTCTGGACCTAGGAGGGGTTGACATAGATGTGTGACTATATTTCTTTAGTTACAGTGAGGTGACACATCTTCATACCTTTCAACTGATCCCTACATCTCTAAAACATGGCAGTTTGGGGGCATCAGTAGTGTCCCTTTAACTATAAAAACACAAAATGGGAGAAATCAAAAATGTTCTCTGCAACCTGACTGCAATAATAAGTTATGAGCATAAACAGAAATACATGGAAAGCAGCTTGGACTGCAGATCATATTCTTCCAAAAACATTATCATAACGGCTTCTCCACTGGGGTCTCTAACTTCTCCTATTACAGGGGTTGCCATGGCATGCCATACTAGATATAGGTTATATACACTTTGAAACAGAACTTGAATCAAATTGGAAAGCTGTTGGATGTAGATATGCTAATCAGGGTACTATATCACATGTAAGAATATCTTGCTTAGCATGTTCAATTTGGCAGCACTTCATTAATCAGAACAGTTAGCAAAAATTCCCTGCATAGTGTATTTAAGCACTATGAACACCATCGTATGTGTGTGTGGGGGGGGGCAGGGTCCATCTTATTCTCACCTTGATTTTTCCTTCATCCATGTCCACAGCATGCATTATCTTCAGCAATAGGGTTTTATCATCTAGTTCTATCATGTAACCACCATTAGCAGCAATAGCCTCTTTAGTTTGTGGGGTTCTCTGGGGCCTCCCTGGCTGAAATCTCATAGTGGAATAATCCACCCCTGGCACTGAGATTCTCATACAACAATCATAAGCTTCTTGGAGCACCAACTTCCATTCACAAAAGGTCCCTTCAGTACTCCAGGTCATTAATTGTTGCTTTAGTAAGCCATTCTTTCTTTCAGTTAACCATATCATAGGAGGGGTAGAGGAGGCAGAAGTGCCATTACACCTGACAGGCCTCATCCCATGTTTGCACATCCATGCTCAGGAAATTAGTGCCACTGTTACTATCAATTCTATGTAGGCAGCTATACCCAACAATGGGTTGAGTAATGCCCTTGATGGTAGACTCCCTTGTTACTTTTTTGCAGGGTGAGATCTTTATAAGGTCTGTGGCAGTGAGTGTCTAAGCAAGTAATAATATACTTGTACATTTTCCTGACTTGTGAGGGCTCTACATTATCTATCTGCTAATACCTCCTGGGACAGGTCAACTTATGCAGAATTCCTCAGTCGTGTATATCTATTCACCAAGGCTGTAAATGTAACAAGTCTCACAGGACTGGACAGCATGCTGCATGCCAGAGTACTTTAATAAAATGCCAGCAACTTTGACTGTTTTCCATTCATGCTTGCTCCTAATATTTACTTTTGGGTTCCTTGAGGCAGATGTCCTCACCTTGGTGATAGCATCAATATCATGATTCCCCAGGGAAATCAAAAGATAATGGACTGCTACAAGATAAACTGCCAGGATCTCAACCTCCTGTTAAACCTTGCTGTCTACTTATTTTTACATCTGTTGGTCCTTCAATGGCAATCACATTACTTGACAGTTTTCCCTCTCTTATTGTGTCATCCTTAAGTTCAGGCCTTGGAATTGTACTGCCCGAGTGTCAGTACAAATGGTCAGAATAAATCAGCGCAGCCTACTGGTTACTTCCTTCTCTTTATAGTCACACAGTGTCCCTGACCATTTGTTTGCAAATACTACAATGGCCCTTTCCTGTTTGGAATCCCTGCTACTACTATCCATGTAACAGGCATCAGCAGTCACTGAGAATATCCCTTCTAACACTTTGTCAGGTTGGACAGGAGGCTGTAAGCCTGGAGCAGAAGCCACAATACCCTAAGAAAACTCAATTAATCAATCCAAAGACACAGGATATATGCTTGTCTCTGATTGGGTGTAGGAGGGCAATACCAAGGCTATGAGGTTCAACATTGCCACCAATGTTCCATGCATGTTTTTCGCTTCTTGCTGAATTAGTTTCTTTCTTATTTCTTCTTTAAAGACAGTCTAGTCTGGGCCTTTGAGCTGGGAATCAAGCAGTGCTTCCCCTTCCCCAATTCCCATAGCAGGACCTGCCCACCCTTCAACTGTTTTCCAGTCCCTAATATTTGTAGGCACCTCACCTGAGGTTAAACAGGTGTCCCTAAATTTAGGTTCACATGAGCTAATCCATCAGTGACTAATCCCCTCAGATTGCTTTAGATTATGAAGCTTTTGTCTCAAAAATGTATGGATGATTACATTGTTCAGCTTTTCTGTTTCTTCAGCATTCAGACTGATTCCATCTGTCCCCATGTTCCACAGCCTCACAAGTCTGATGATGAGGGGCTACTTCTTTGCTTATTTGAAAGCTGTCCCTAGTTCCAGTAGCTCTGATGCTCAATATTCTGATTATCATAGTCTCCTGCACTAGCCCACTCCTAAGGCCTCCATCATTGTGCTGGATCATAGTTTTTCACTTTCTCTATATTAAATGTATGCCCCAAGGGACATTTGCAGTCACTTGTAGATCACTCTCTTCCTCTTTGCTACCTAATTCCTGACAGCAGTTCCAGGAGGGGCTTTCTATTGCTATTCTTATCTGTATCCTCTTCACCTTGTGACCCATAGCTATAAGAAAGTCAGGCCAATTCCTCCATTTCTCCATCTCTTTTATCCTACTTAAGTCAGATGCTAATGTTGATGTCATAAACCTTATATCCCTTTCTCCTGCTGCATTTCCCCCACATAGACCCTCATTCTCCCTCTGGTCCACTTTTCTTAGCATAAGATATATCTTATTTCCCATAGCACTGACCAGACTGTCTCTGCAGCTGCTCCTTGACACTACTACCAGTGATGTGCTACTCCCAAGGCTTATAATGTCTGCTAAAGACCATTGGCAGTTTACAAAATAGGGTTACCCCACCCATCAAGTAAGCATGCCACTCCATAACACCTAGAAGAAGACTGATATGCTGGTTTTCCCGAATGACCACTCGTTCTCTGTGGTGGTGCCTTAGGTAGATATCTCATTACTCTTTGCATTGTCAACACCCTGGAAACTATCCCCGGAAGCCAATAGGGACAAATAACTATGTCAAATTTTCCTTTTCCAACACTCTCACACACAAACAAACCACTTCACTTCACCTGTTTGTCTCTTTTGCCATATCAGGCACAATGCCATTGTTCTTCAAAAACGCATCCTCATGACTATAGCCAAATGTTGCTAAAATTCCTTCCCATGGAAAGAAGTAAGCAACATCTATCTACCTCTTCTCTCAATGACAAACTGTACTCAGGATTCCAGCAAAGTTCACTTTATGTAATCAACATTTTTATTGTGCTTCCTTACAAAACATAGGTAAAGGGTGTGGCTATTCCTCACTAAATTGGCCACATTCTGTATCAAGGAGGGGTGAGGGCTTCCCCATAATCATATAGTTGGAGACACTGCTGTAGTCTTTCCTTGCCTATATAAATGCTATAGCCCTACCACAAGGCTACGTTTAGAGTTGACAGCATAGGAAGCAATTGTATACAATGGGGTAGTTGGGGCTCATAAACTATCAACATGTCCAGATGGACTGAGCTTTTGTAAGTAAGCATAGCTGAATGACCCAAGGTGACAGTTGCATTGCTTGAGGGATAATCATTCAACAATGAAAAAAATATATAAATATAATCTGCTAAATCCACTTAGTGATGTTCTACATATGTGCTTTTAGGACTGACCATTCTGTATTGTAAACCATTTAGGGGGTTAATACGTGGGGATGACTGATTCTCATTCTATCAACAGTCATTAAATTTCATGTAACTCTTCATCTATGGGTAGGGCCACATGAGACTTACTCCATTGACATTGGCATGTCAACTGGTGGCATCATTGGTTAGTTCTTGTTTTGGTAGCCATTATTGTTCAGGGTTTAGCTTCCCTGTTCTGTATAGAAGAAATAATCTTGCAACAGACTTCCTGATCTCCTGGTAGACATAGGATATATCTCATCTTTAGGCATATCTTGCTGTGCTGGTAATTGGTATGGCTCATGAAAGCTATTTGTCAGGGAGGTGGCTTTCAGGTCAGATCCAATTCAATTTCTCTGAGTCCTATAACCAAAGTGTGTGGTGTTTTCAGCAGTTAGAACTTATCTTCAACTTCTGGGAGGAAACCAGCATCAGTAATATCATATATTGAGAGTCTAGATATGACAGAGATGCTACACCCATGAAATCTCAACAATATGTCTGCCTATACAAGACCTAAAAAGTAACAAAACCTGTTGACATGCCAATATGAGGGGAGAAAATATCATAGCCTTGCTCTAAGATGAAGGGCTACAATTAATAATTCCTAAAAGAAGGAGAATAGTCTTTTCCAAGGATTAGTTCCGTTTTTGGTTATCTAATACCAAGTAGTCAATCCTAAGAACATAAATAAATAAATAAATAAATAAATAAATATATATATATATATATATATATATATATAATATTTTCAAAAATAGCACCATCAATCACAGAAAACAAGTATTGATTAATCATGGATTTCTTCAAAGCCCAAGCATGTCTAAAAACAATTTCTTCACATCTAATGATTAGGTACATATCTAAAAACAATTTCTATATATCTAATGACTAAGCCATGTGTACAGGCTTACTAGTTTCCTGCTACACCCCCAAATGGCATTTTATCAGAGACAAAAATCACTATATTATTGAGCTACTTATACTGCAACATTCACCATATCATTATTAATATCCAAAATACAGAGTAAACAAAAATGCCTAGCCACAGACATATAAGTGTAAAAATATGGTACAATGTTGCACTATTTAACAATGTGGTACAATCTGAGAAATGAATCATCATTATGTATTTTGTAGTGTTCATATAAAAGCTAAAATGATTAAATGCTACACTGTAGAACTAGCAACATAGACAAACATATTGATGCAGAACATGGATAAAATACATAGAATAAGCTAGACACTTTAAGAAATCCATTATGTGGCTTTTATGTGTAGTAATTTCTAAAAGGAAATCAACTAAATAGCAAAATTGAGTATTCCTGATAGGAATGGGTTGGGGGTGTTGGTCATAGGATATGCCATATTTATAGAGAACTAAAGGATAGAACAGAAACTAAAATTTAACAAGTTGTATTATTTTTAGGAGTTTTAATGTAGATTTAATTTGCTCTTGACACAAAAATGTATGTGAGATGATAAATCTAATTAAACATTTCAATATAGCAACCTTAGTGTTTTCTGTATATATCTCACACAATCATATTGTAAGTTTCAAATATACACAGTAAAATTAACACTTCATAGTAAAAGTTACAATGTACTTTGATAGTAAAAATGAAGTACTTTTCACCAGACTCATAAAGATATTTTCCTTCCATGGTTTAATCTGTCATTTTCTTGGCTATGATCATAGGTTATGTCCTTCTGATAACATATTTAGCCAGAGGAAGAAAATATATTTCTAGAGATGATTAGATTAAGAAAAGTATTGGGGATGAACCTTTATATTCTCTCTATTCAGAAATCCAATTGTTAAACACTGCTTGGCATTCAATTTAATTTTTTGGTATTCCTTTCACAGGTAGTAACTGGGGGGGGTGAAATGTACATTTTCAAGTTCACTTCATGAAAGAGTTTGCACTAGAGGTTCCTTTGTGTTTGGAAAAATAAAAACAGAACATCAAAAGACTTTATTTTAGTTCTTACTGACCAGTATATATGCCAGATATAGTAAAACAATTTTAAAAGCTAATAATTCAGGCATGCCGTAAAGGTTTGTAGAGCAGAAATTGGTGCTAAGTATTGAATATTATTTTATCTTGACTTCTAATACAAAGCTGGTGATATGCTACTGATGTGTTTGTCCTTAGAATGACACAGAAATGCAAATTAATATAGTTATTCTATCTTAACATATATTAATAGTAGCACTTAAAGTATAGATATGTATAATAACTCTTTAACAGGGAAGACAGTGAGATATTATTCATGGAGTGAAAGGTTATTAAATAATGGCAAGTGATCCTCATTTATTTTTTAAAAACTATAGCCATAAACAGAGCTACTTGGTTATTTGCTTAACTGTTAATGTGAAAAAAAGGTAATGGGAAGTTCAGTACTTAAATTACTTTCTAGGTCCAACTCATATTGGCATCGACTGGCAAAAATACACATTGCCCTAGATTGCTCCAGCTGATTCAATGGAGCTAGGCTTAGATCCAACAGAAACTATAATCCATCACTTGAAGCTGCAGCCAATGCAATCTGGAAACATGTTCACAGCACATTTTGGTACCCAAATGTGTCACCACACTAAATGTACAGCAAAGCCTTAGATAGACACTTATTGTCAAATGGTTTCAAATATATGTGGTAAAGCCAGTACTCTTTCTTTCTTGCATTTGCATTGTATTTATTTAGAAAATTTCTTTCAAAAGTATTAAATTTTTATTTCTAGTTTTGCATGTGGATGTGTCTGTGGATGAGTATGTGTATGTATTAGAGTTATTGTTTCTGTTATGAAACAACATGAGCAAGAACAAGTTGGCAAGAATTTAGGGCTTATTTAACTTACACTTTCACATCACTGTTGATTATTGGAGGAAGTCAGGACAGGAACTGAAACAGGGCAGGAACCCGGAGGCAGGAGCTGATGCAGATGTTATGGAGTGTTGCTGATTAGCTTGCTTCCCATGGCTTGCCAAGCCTTTCTTATAGAACCCAGGAAGATTGAGTTTTCTGAAAATTGAAGAACTATTGCTTGCTAGTATTTAATTATGAATGGACATAGTATCTAATTTGATTCCTATAGAAAAGTAATTTCTTGTGTTGATGTAAATACGTACTTCAAGATAAAGTGACAAGCTAGCTGTTATAGATGTAAGGTGATTAATCATCCTACAAAGACATTTTTCATTATTATTGTGAGCCAAGTTAAATTGTTGTTTTTTTGTTTGTTTGTTTTTTCTGCTAGCACATAAAAATGCTGACTTCTTTGCATTGTTCAAATACAGAGAATTACTGGCAAGCTGCCTTCTGTGACTACCTAATGCACCATAGCTGTGGACACAAGTAAATCAGTAAGATGAGACACTACCTACTTTCATATGTTGTCTTTTAAAAATAAAATTTACTCATGTAAAAATGATGCATATATAACTGTGTATTTTCTTTTATAAATTCTTAAATTTGAATATAAGAACATGGCCATTGCATCATTGCCCAAATCCTGGTAATGAGCATATGTGTCATCTCATAATGCCCCTATTTTAACTATAGGCATCTAGATTTGTTGTTCTTACTATTTTGTTTTGTTTTGGGGTTTTTTTTTTTGTTTTGTTTTTCAAGACAGGGTTTTTCTTTTGTAACTCTGGATTTCCTGGAACTCACTCTCTAGACCAGGGTGGCCTCAGACTCACAGAGAACCACCTGCCTCTGCCTCCCAAGTGCTGGGGTTAAAGACATGAGCCACCACTACCCATCTGGTCTCACCTGATCCCATGTGATAATTCATAAATTCAGGTTCATTAAAATATTATGTAAAATTAACTTTCGACTATGTGTATATTTATATATGATGTCTATATGAATTTCTTATTTACACTTGAGTTTAATCTTTAGGGTAGTTCATTATACTTTTCAAATATTCCAAAATCTGAAGTCACTAATTCAAGATACTTCTTATCAAAAGTATTTTTGTAAATAACACTCAACCTGTGCTCTATGACTTAACTCATATATTTTAAAAAAACAGTTCAAATTCAGAAAACAGAGTAGAATTGTGATAATCAGAGATTGGGTTTGGGTGAAATAAATGGACAGATGTTGATCAAAGGCTAAAATCTTGTAGGGCTGGACAGGTAGCTCAGCAGTTAAAAGCATTTGCTGCTCTTCTGCAGGATCCTGGTTCAATTCCCAGTACCCACATAGTAGCTGGCTCATTGCTCTCTCTATGTTCATTTCCAGGAGAGTCAGTGCCCTCTTCTAACTTCTGCAGGCACCAGGCATTCACATGGTGCAGAAACACACACTCAGGTAAAATATGCATAAACATAAAAGAGATTAATTAGTTAACAAATATTTAAAAAGAACCTGTAGCTTTAAGTTAAATAAATTATGGAGGTATAATATGTAGCATGTTGACAATAGTCTACAACTCATTAGACATGTTATTGTGGGGACCTTTTCACAGCATTGTACAAATATCAAAATATGATGCTATACACTTTAAATATCTACAATGTTTGTTACTTAAACGAAATGAATTTGAAAAAGCCAAAATCATATGATCCAGCAATGTATTTGATCAATTCTAGGGAAATAAATTTAAATTCACATAAACTCATAAGTAAATATTTATAGTGCATCTATCTGTAATAATTCAAAATGAAAAACAATGCAAATATTTTCAAAAGATTAAAGATTAAATAAGTATTGTCTCACATATTGTGAAATATGCCTCAATAAAAGCACAAAAAGAAATATACTGTTGATATAAGGAACTTGAATGGACCTATGGTGATTTCAAAAGGCCAAAACAAACTTACACTGTGTGATTTAATTTATATATTATTTAAAAGACAAAAATAAAGAAATGGTGACTGAGTTGTATTTATCATAATGATGGGAAGGAGTAGATCTGTATGTGATAGTTACAGGATGAGGGATGGCTAATGAAACAAAATTTTTAAAAGAACAAATTTTCAGCAACACCGTATATTTGAAAAACAGTACTTTTATCAGAGAAGTTTTCCTAAACTACTTTAGTTTCCTTCCAATGAAGAAACAAGATTGATAGGCTGGATCTTTCAGTTTCTTCTTAAGATGATACATGAGAATTGAAAAGAAATTAAATTTGTATCTTATTTGACATTGAGACATTGAGACATAAGACAGGCTGGTGTGAAAATTTCTCATCTACCACATTTGTCATACACAAAGGGGGGTTCATGATAACAAGAGAAGATGATTGCAGTAGGTGAAATGAGTGGTCTCACTTCTAACAACCTTGCATCCACGCTTTTACCATGTGCTCATTGTGAGCAGAGTGATTTCTTGTCTTTATACTTTAGCACTGGCCATTTTAAAATAAAGGACAGTGGGCTTGTTTTTAGGCTATACTTCCCATAGTTTTTGTTTTCCCTATCATTCTTCCTTCTATCAACATAAGACTTTTACCAGGTAACCCACTGGGCTAAGAGGAATGAAATATACATAAAATAGAATAATTCTGGTAATCAAAAATGGTGAATAGGAAACAAGCCTTCCAAAGTAGCTACATATTGAGGAAATAATTAGTTGATCCTAGCTAAGCAAGTTAATCAACAATCTACCTGTGTAAGCATGGTTATTTTAGATAATTTTGTTTTTCTTTTCTTTGCTTTCAGCCACCTATTTTTACAAAGTAGTATCTAATTGACAAAATAAATGAGCAGGCAATACAGAGAAAAAACTTGAGAGCTTTTACATGAAATAATTTTTTTAAAGGAGTTAAAGACTGGTTTAGTTTTCTTTTGTCTCCCACATAACATAAATTCTAACAAATTCCACGACAGTCACAAGTGTAAACAAGCGTATGAATGTCTATGTTTTCCAAAAGAATCAAAATTCCTCTGAGGGAACTAGCTTGTAGAACTGGGTAAGATGAACAAAAAGGGGACCAGATAATGTGTTACACTAGCCAAAGAATTGTTCATGTTTCTTTCAGAAAGAACATAGTTGAACAGATAAATGGTATGACTCAAGATACCAGAGAACAATGAAGATAACCAAGGAAATAAAGATAAGGACTGCAGTGTCTCATTTTCTTCTATACCTCTTATGGTTTACATCTTTATTATATTAGAACAGATTTTTCAGCCAAAACACTTATGTGGAGGCATGTTATTTAAGTACACTTTTTCTCATATACTACTTATTAGAAAAGTTAAAACAAGATTTGCTGAGTGTTTATCATATATTAGACACCACTGTAATAATTTTTATATGCACAATGCTATTTAATCTCTACTGGAGATGATAGTAAGCAGATATATTTGTCCAATTATATACATGATGAAACTGAAAATAAATACAGTAAATGAGATACAAATTCTGTATCTAGAACATTTGCTCAAATGGATATACATACTTCCATTTTACAGAGGTGTCCATGGGGGGAATGAAGGCTATTTGAAAAGTAAGAAATTTCACATAAAGCAAAATAAGATTAAATTTATTCTAATATATATTGACAAGTAAATGATTTTTGAAAATAAATATAATATTAGCTATAGACAAAAGGAAATGGTTTTCATTTTCTGAGCACTTATTTGTAGTATGATTTTAAGTTGTTACTATACAAAAATTATAGTTAAATATATTGGGAGCTTTGTTCAGCCTTTGGGAAATGATTAATTCTCAAACAACATCTTTTTTTAAATTGGGTTTATTCTCTGTTAGTTATTCAATCAATTTTGACTGAATTGTGTTTCTGTTAACTAGAGATTTGACCTAAAATTTTATGCTGTTAAAAAGAATAATGAAAAATTCCTAGATAAACAAAATATTTCTTTTTAGAAAACTGAATAACACTAGTCTTCAGAATATATAAATGAGGAAGGCTTTGGTCATATTAGGAAACATAGTATAACAGCACAGAGGTTGTTTTTCTTATAGTGGCAAGGATTGAAAACATCACAGAAAGTAATAGGAATATGAAAGGCAATGAACATGAGAAAGTGCAGAGGCAATGAAAAAGATTATGAAAGAATTAACTATTAGGTTAAAAAAAAAGAAAAGAAAAACACAACTATTCAAATTTACTCAAAATCAAGTCATCTCATATGGAAATAATTGTGTGCCACTTCATTAGTATAATATTTGTTTTGCCACAAGCTATTCAGCCAAGGATGACCTTAAATTTCTCATCTCCCTGCCTCCACTTCCTGATTGCTAGAATCACAGATAAGCACCACTGTACCCAGTTTATGGTCTACTCTGGGATTATAATTACTAGGCTAGTATGAGAGATTTATACATACTAAGCTAGTACTCTACAAAGTGAGCTACATCTCCAGCCCTTAAGACAGGCCACATTAATGCACCAAATTAAAATTTATCATTATCTAAAATTCTGGCTGATGATAGTTAAGAAAGAATCTCATCTATTATTGAATAGACATAATTTCAAAGTATTATTAACACATAAACACAAGGGTGCTCATTTAAACACTGTCTAACCTAGAAAAATAATAAAAATTTAAGAGTTACAATGCCCAAAATCGACAGAAAGATAAATACATTATAATTCATACATGCAACTTGATACTCTGAAATAATTAATGAGGATAGCATGTTTATGTTTAATTAATTAAAATGTGTTCATAAGTGTCTTTCTAAGAAAAATAAATACTGAAACTGTAATTAATACTGCTTTACAATATGTGTATACATCCAAATATAGAAATCAAAGTATTTTGTAATACACACAGAAGTTTTTATATTATGATGGTGGTATTATAAAAAATGAAACACAGAAGAATGAATATTTAAATACTTGTTTACTGTTTGCAGAATATGCACTGCTCTAAAAATGTGGGAAATCAATTTATTTTGCACAAAAGAAAAACATTACAACAGGTAAAGTGAGACAATGTCTAAAGGTACAGCAAAGGAATTGGTAGTGGCTTAAGGTTATTTGTGACCTCAAGAATCTATGATCTATTCATTCATATCTTGCATGCCAAAGGCCAAAATATAAACAGTGAAATGCTTGTGAAATCTATGCAAATGAGCTTTAGCTTTTAATTGTCATTTAACAGGATCTTCAATAGTGGTTGCTGAGTTTATTTTTAGTTTCGTTTAAAATATTGTTTTCTGTACTGTTGGGTGAGGATCTGCTTAGGTCTTAGCATTTTCTATTGTCTGCAGGTGTTGGATTTATGTGGGGAAGTTGATTGCTAATGATATGCATTTGGTATCAGTAGAATACCTAGGGAGTTTTGTATCAATAAAAACATTTGAGCTCAAACAATTGGGGTTCCACTGTCGATCAAGTATGGCATTGGACAGGACAGTGGTTCCCTCTGGCAGAGTTTGCATGTATGAGAATGCCTCCTTGTCTTCCATGGTGAGCCACCACTGCAGTGTATTACTACAAATAGTAACTACTCCATTACATCAAAATTAAGTACTATTTAAAAGTTAAATTCTGAATCATATATTAATTATCAAATATAAATCAGAAGATGAAATTTTTCAGTCTTTTTCTTAGGAAATTATTTTATGGGCATAGTTTAAGCATAGAGGATTATAGACAGATGTGAACAGTAAAGGGAGATTCCAGGTGGTAATGGGAAGTAAATTAATAGCTTTATTCCATACGCTGGTGATTCTCCTTTGAGATCTATTTTTTTATCCAATTTCCACTAACATTTAAAAAATGAATGCTTGGCTCCAATGGATGTAAAATGTCAAATAATATATTTGAAAGTTTAAGATTAGTTTTTATTTTTTTCAAAGAAAGCCAAGGCTGAAATGAAGCTTAATGCAGACATTTCTGAATGCCCATTTATAATAATAAAAATAAAAAATCATGTTTTCTAAATTATGTCCAGTTCCTTACACTGATACCTATATCCTAATGGTAAATTGGGGATGGTTAAGGTTTCACCAGTGTTCTTACACTGTATATTTAATAAACAATATTCTAATTCACATAACACTGCTTTGGTAAAGAGAAAAAGAACGCCCACTCTAGGATAAAGAAATTAAATGTCTGGCAAAGCATGTTCTCTGAGTAAAATTGGCTATCTGTTTTGTTGATAAATAAATATTGCTTGAGCAGCATGTACTTAATAGCAGCACCTTTCTAAGACAACACATTCAGATGACTTACTATATTATTCAGCATAGTAATGAACCAAATGAAAGTGATCTGTAAGTGTTGAGGGGGGGATAGAAAGATTAGTGACTTTTCTTTCTTAGAAATTTAATTACTTGTCATTAACATAAAATGTAAAAACTCATTCATTTACTATTAAAGACATATTTTTTCTTATGAAAAATAAACCTAAATCTTTGATGATAATATAAGCAACACTATTATAACCACATAACTTATTAACAATAACAGGAACATTCTTTAGTTCTGTATTCTGTCCACTTATTATTAACTACTCTTCTTACAGTAATGAACACCATAATGATCACATAACCTTTCTTGAGTGCGGATAATTGTATGAATAAAGGAAAGCAAGACTTTGCACATGAAGATTTTATAATCTTGCTTGTGTTAGTTTTCTTTGTACATTTTTTTGATCCTTTTATTAGAAATAAAATGATTAATATGGCTACTTTAAAGCTCATTTTAGGATGAGTGAATCTTTGCTTAGAATATTTCTCTAATCCTTGAGATTGACATAATTAGTGAATATTTAAGATAAAATACTAGAAAGTTTCTGCATTAAGATGTATGTGACTTTTATTTAAGTAGTCTTTAAATTGTACATTATTTCCTTCTTGATTTACATATGAATAGAATGGCAATTTATTTTTTTCTTATTTGTATTATAAAATAAGTAGGTGATTCAATTATATGAGAAGTCAAAATTACACTGTCCATTACATTAAGACAGCTTTTGAGTGAGTTGGGTTTAGGAAAAGGTAATCTACTATTGAATAAAAAAAAATTCTTGAGAAAATTATGTCAGAATGAGTGTGACTTTACCACATGACAAGCAAAAATTGTATTTTATTGATGAAGACTGTTAAAATATAAGTGCCAAAGAAATATTCTAAATTTCAAACCAGTTATTACTGGGTACCCAAAGCCTTGTCTGTTTTTATCATATTACAAACACTATATAATAGGATAGAAAGGTAATTTAACAAGTGTGGATAATTAATTCATGATGAAGTATCTCACATGGACAATCAATGAACTGTACACAAACATGAAACTGATTATTAATTTTTATTATGCAAATAGTTCACCAAAGTTACTATAGCCCTACCTGTGTTTCTCATTTCAATACTGACAACTTTCCTGGAAGAAAATGCATACCAGGCATTAGATACACTCTTCAAAGAGGTTAAAACTCCAGAGGGCCCTATTAAATTCAACTTTATGTTGGAATAAGTATCTGCAATTTTGTCAGTAATTTACATTTATGGAGAACTGTAGTACTCATTTCTTTTTCATCTTTCTTTTTTTTTCTTCTTCTGCCCTTGAATGAATAAAGCTGCTTAGCCAGTATATGAAATTACATAAAATAGGACTTTTTATCATTTATTTTCATATCTTACATTAAAGTTTCAATTTGTATCTAAAATTGTGGAATACAACATCCATCTTTTTGGCTTCTAGAGATATTGCTTTTATGGTGGAAGGATGGCTTAAAGAAAATATAATTTCTATACATTTGTAAATATCTTGAAACCTGTATTATGGAAATTTTAAAGATGATAAATAGGGAAGGGAAGCCATCAGGAGCTATAAATGAAATGAAGGGGAAAAAGATTTAAGAGATTATTAGAGTTTTATAACACTAGGCTAATTAGCAAAGTTTTAGTTCTGGGATGAATTTTTGGAATTATATGGACTTTTTCCATATAATTGGCAAGACTGTCCTTAATGCCTAGTGACAAGGACAATGATAGAAATTTTTATGTAGCTGTGAAGAGAACACATTTTCAAAAGTCATCTTGATACTATTAAATTGAAGAAACTCTTTCTAATTGTAATATATATATTATATATATACATATATAATTTATTTACATATATATTTGGTTTTTTGAGACAGGGTTTCTCTGTCGTTACCCTGGTTGCTGAGAAACTCACCCTGTAGACCAGGTTGGCTTCAAACTCCCAGAGATCCATCTGCCTTTGCCTCCTGAATGTTGGGATTAAAGGTGTGCACCAACAACTCCCAGCTTGTACCCAATATTTTTGACAGAATAATTTCAGTAAAAGAGTCACAACTATTTAGAACTGAATATTGTCATCTGTGCTGGAAAAATCCTCTTGAAGGGCTTAGAGTACACTTGTGGATGGAGAATATGTTAATTGTACATTTTGCTGAACTTGATGGACTAACTCCTCATGGTTACTTCCTTCAGCATCTGAAATCCTGACAGCAGAATCAGGAAGTTGGCTGATTATATCTCAACTTCACAGAAGAAGTAAGAAGCAGGAAGTGGGAAGAGGCTAGAAACCATCAAAGAACACCCACAGACAAACTTCTTACAGCAAGGCTCTATGTAATTAATGTTCCATAATTTCTTCAAATACCACCACCAACTGGAGATCATGTGTTCAAGTTAATGAGCCTATGGAAGATATTTGTCTTTCAAAGCACAACAGAATAAAATAGGGAGAAAAGGAAAGAAGGAAGGAAGGGAGGAAGGGAGGGAGGGAGGGAGGAAATGCTCTAGTTCTAAAACAGAGAATTAGAAGGAATGCAATACAGCAAAAGGGTGCTGAGGTACGGCTCAGTGGTAGAGCCATAACCTCACAGTATCCTAGGTTTAAGCCTTAGAAATACACATAAACACACACACACAAAACACACACACACACACACACACACACACACACACACACACACACACACAACTTTACTTGCTTTACTTGGGGCAAAGGGACAAAGACTGAAACTATTAGAGGGAAAGTCACAGTCATATATATAAAGTCTAATAAAATATCACTAGACATTCTAAAACCAACAATAAAATCAAGAAAATGAGGTAGAAACACTATATGTAGAAATAATATATTCAAATATCAGATGAAAATCATTTTCAAATGGAAGACTATACCAAAACAAAATAAGAATCAAGCATAAGACAGTGTCACCAAAATTTTATTTTTGATGCATTATTTCTACAAAAAAAATTATCTCATAAAATGAGATATTTAAACAATTATAGTGAATACATGTGATATAAGAAGTAAGGAACATATGTAAGGAATATAATTAAAGGTGTTTCCACATGATGACTGCAACAAGCCCATGGAACAGAGTCATGAATGAGAAAAAAGGAAAGTAGAAGATGAAGGGCATTTCCAGGGAAAGAAAAATTGATAGCTGTTACATTTTAAAATTATATATATTGTGTGCAAATGTGTGTATCTGTGTGCACATGCCCATGCATGACTGCAGTGTACAAGTCTCAGTGTGAATGTGGAGATCAGAGGAAAACTTGAAAGAATTACTTCTCTTCTTCTACCATGGTTTCCGGCAATCAAACTCAAGGCACCAAACTTGGAAGCAACTTCTATTATCTGTGGAGCCATCTCATGGACCCTTTTCAGATTTTATTAGAAAAAAAATTTGTAAATATCATTAACTACAAGTCTAGGGGAGCAAGTAAAGACAATTATGGAAATATATAGAATAATATAAGCACTTATAAGAATTTAAAAAGACAAATAATACAATCTTATATTATTCATCCACTGTAGTAACACCACTTTAACAGATTCCTAACTTGTATCAGATTTCCACTGTGTGCTTTTTACCCTCTAGCTCAGAAATGATAGAAAGAAAGAAATCTACATTGCTCTTTCTGGCAGTCTTAAAAGAGAGAAAGAGGCAAAGAAAAAGAAATGTTCACTGCCCTCTTTGCCTATCCTTAGCTTGGATAACAGGAGTTGCAGAGAGAACTAGCATCTATCTGACAGCACTGGACTAGCATCTCAAACCATCCCACCAACTGCCTACTCTCTTCTTTATATTATAAACAAAGTTCCCAGAAGTCCAAGCAGGATGCAATCATAAAGAAGGTGGCAGAGGACAAAAAAAATTATTCAAAATGTCTGCTACAAGCCACAGTTTGCTCCTATGAAGAACATAATGGGAGAATTTCCTAGTCATTTTAGTCAAAATCACTAGGTAGAAAATTAGGAAAAATATTATTTTTAAAAAAAAATTGTTCTTGTTGACAAATGGTCTTCAAAATAATTGGACATTTTCACAACATGTATATAATTGTATATTGTAAATGTTAACCTACAATAAATTACTCATATTTGTTGCAGAAGTTTATTTCCAGTTATGTTTAAGATGGCTGCTTTGTGCACTGTTGGAAAAAGGGCTCCCTAGGCCTTGGCATTTGTATTTTATGTAGATATTGGCTTTAGGTAAAAGATGTTTGATTGTTTGTGATCTCATTTGGTATCAGTAGAACACCTGAGGAGCTTAGGTATCAATAAAGACCTCTGAGATGTGATGCTCAGGGTTCCACTGTCCAGTATGGTGCTTATCATGTTAGTGGTTCCCTCTGCTGAAGTCTGGCAGGGTTTCCACCTATGAAAAATGCTTCCTTGTCTTCTTTGGTGAACTACACAGTAGCTGTCTGTTACACATATTTCATATAGAAAATAAAGAACTTGGGATTTTAAATGTGTAATAATTCAAGTTGAGTTTTCTTTTAGCAGATGTTCTTAGGATTTGTCTTTGTAAATGCAATAAGCATTGGAATATAGGTTTGAAGATTAATTCCCACCATAATCCATTTTTCTCTCATTGCCATATAGTTTACAAAATGTTCAGAAATATACTAAAAAAGCAAAATAAATTCACATAATGTTATAATGTCATATAATTTTTAAAAACTTTTATTTATATTTTATTTCATACTATACCTTCTGGTCATATTCTTTCCCCTCTTCTGGATCCTCCTAGATCTGTCAATCTCCCCACCTAACTTGTTTTCCTTCTCTCTCAAATTAAATGAAAAGATAACAAAACAAACTAAAGAATAGAAAATCAATACAATGCACACAAAAAAAGTCAACTAAAATGTTAACAAAAAAAATGAAGTTCATTTGTGTTAGCCCACTTACTCTTTGGTGATCCTTGTCTGCTGGCAGTGGGAATACAAATTGCTATAATCATTACAGAAAACAGTATGATACTTCCCAAATAAATAAAGGTCTATACATGACCAGCAATTCTTTTTCTACATATATTCATAATGTAACTAAAATCAACACATTATAGAACTATCTATACTCCTACCTTGATTGCAGTGTGATTCATAATAACCAAAGTATGGGGGGGTAAATATTCTGTAATGATGAGTTGACTACAAAATTGTGTTACATTTATATTTATATGCTCTAAAAAGATGGAAAGTCTACCCTCTCAATACTGTAGATTAATGGGGAGAACAAGATAGTTAATGAATTTGGAGAGCAAAAACATTTCATGAGCTCACTTGTCATATTTTAAAATCTGGATACACAGAAACAAGTACAGCTGATTAGAAAAGATTGACTGCAACAAGGAGATCAAAAGATTCAAAATTTTAGTTATTTAAGATGAATGACTAGAGATCTATGATGGAGTTAATGATTAACTGCCATTGTAGTTAATATTGTATAGGGCTCGAGATAGCTTGCCTGGGTAAGATGCCATGGGTTTGAATGGAGCTCTGAGGGGGGAAAAAGTATACTGGAAATTTTCAAAACAGTAGGTTTCAGGGGAAAGAAATTACCCATGTGAGGAGATATGCATGTTAATTTTCTTTAGTATAGGCATCAATTAGTGATATATACATATAAAACATTTAATTATACACCAGCTGTGTATATACATTCAGCTTTTTCCTCTGAGATTAAATCCTTCTAGTTTAGTAATGAGCTCATTAAGACATAGGATATTTGCAGGCAGGTAAAACAACAAGATGTTTTGCAGATAGGAGAAACGTGCCATCCTGCAGGGACGCTCACTAAACTCAGAAAGTAAACAAGTCAAAGTAGTTTCAGGAAGTTCATGAAATTAACCATATACATGAGGCCCTTCCCTCCTTAAGTAAGGATTTCTGAGAGACATCTTTCTCAGGCAAGCTGAGCTGCCTAGAAGTGATTCATAGCAGTTGAGTAATATGGAAGAAGCAAAGATTAGCCAAGCTGCCTGGAAGAAACAGACACAAGTCTAGCTGCCTGGAAAAAGCCCAGACCAATTGAACTACCTGTAATCTTAGTGCACTTCAGGTTTCCAGCATTTGTGAGCTATCACCCATGATGGGATGCACTTTGGTGATACAGTTGTCTTTGACTCATTTTTGTTCCTATAAATATCCTCCTTCCATAATCCTGTAGGTAACCCTAGTAAAACTTGTGTATTTGTTTACCAAATTGACACTGGTGATATCTGTATTTTTGGCTGTTGTTGATTTCCCATCTGGGATGAGTATATATTTATTCCTATCTCTCCCAGAATAGTGTCACACAACAATACTATATAAAAATATATACACAATTAGATGATTAATATAATGCATTAGTACTATTATGGATATCAGTGCAAAAATATTTGGATCTATATTCATATATCAATTAAACAAGATGAAATTTATTCACTTTTTCTTTTTTAACAAAGTCTCCCTCTGTAGCCTAGACTTGCCTGGGATTTACTATGTAGAGAGTCTTCCTGTATTAGGCTTATGTGTTCTGGGAGTGAACAGTTAGTTATTCATGATAAGAATAGCTCCTTATCTTTATAGCAGGATATTTTGAATAAGTTTTTGTGTTGTTGTTCTGTGTAGTCTTCCTTATGATTGGATGTCAAATGGAATTCTGGGAACTTTGCTTAGAACACAAAGTAGGCAGTAGTCAATTGGCAGTTGGCAATTGGTAGGATGGTATGAAAAATGTTAGTGAGTTCAGCTAGTTCTCCCTGCAGTTCCTTTTATTCAAACTAAGGACAGTGGCAAAACGCACCAAATTTCTCTTTTGTTCTCTCTATCTTTAAAGACAACCTGCAATGGTGGAGAATAATTCTTTGTTTCTATCTTTCCTGTCTCTTTTTAGTGCTAGAAGGTAAAAAAGGCACACTAGGAATCTGTTATAAATTAGGAATTAATTACAAGTTAGGAATCTGTTACAGTAGCAGTTGGGGCAAGAAAACAGACTTTCAGTTATAAGTGGCACCCCATGTTAAGCAAAAATTTTTGCAGTACACTTTCGGTGTTTCTCAGCAACAACGACAAGGAGGCATTTTCATAGGTACAAATCCTGACAGACCTCAGCAGAGGGAACCACTATCATGACAAGCATCAATCTGGACAGTGTAACCCCAGTTATTTGATGTCTGAGGTTTTACTGATACAGAAACTCCTCAGGTCTTCCATTGATAGCATGTGTAGACTGTGAGGAATCAAACATCTTTTAAGTAAGCCAACACCTACAGACAATACAAAATGTCAAGACCTAGGCAGCCCTTCCCCCAGTAATGCACAAATCAACCATTTTAAACACAACTGGAAATAAACTTCTGCAACATATCTCATTCCATAAATAAAGTTCATGATAATTGATGTAGCAGTTCAGATTCCATGAAAAATACATTTTGCAATGTGGAGTAGCACACAGAGGTTTGCTAAACAAGGTCCTCTTAATCATCATGTGAGAAAGAAGGAAATGAAGCAGGACTGGGTAGAAGAGAAAGCAAGGCTCTGTTACATAGCCATACAAAGGCCTCAACTGACCTGATGAAAATATCTCAACTTGAAATAAAAACAAATCTTTACAATTCCTCCCGAATATATGAACAGAATACTAGAAACTTTTGTTATTTCATTTTAAATGTTAATAAATTTAATTTGAAAACACTTACATACACTTGTATCAAGTTTACATGTTATCTAACCATGGAGAAGAGAGTGAGGTAGCTTTCTACAGTTTAGGCAATCTCCCTAAAAGGACTGACAGCAAAGGTGAATTAGACAACATACCATTCACTGATAGAAATTAAACTCTCATTTCTAATGAGATATCTAGGTGGTGTCTTTGATCCTCTGCATATATCTTCCAGAAGTTTTGATCTAAACTTCTATTTTGTAACAATTTCAAAAGTCAGTTCTGAAAGTACTTAAATATGTATAGGTGTATAAGATATGAAATTGAAGCAGAGTTAGAGGGATATACAAACATGAGGAAAGTAAAAGCAGGCAAAAATAAATACATAAGTAAAACTAATTAATTTGGTCATCTGTGTGGTCTTGAGCACCTAGAAGGAAAGTATAGCCAGGTAGCAAGATGATTGGCATGTTTCTTTAATGGTTTAAGGGATTGTACTTCTTGCATATTTGGCTTAAAACCATATAAGATGCCATTTAGACAACTATTTCTCATCAACAATTTTCTTCTTGATAAGAAAAATGTTTGACAGAGCGTAGAAAATCATGGCCTTGGCTCAACTGAACATTGCAGTGACTATCTACAGCCAAGAGAGACAGCCCCACTATTGTTTTGATCGAAATGTTAAATGATTAAATTTCTTCTCCCTCTCCTTCTCTAGAAGCCATTCTGAAGGGACTTCACACTGAGACTCTTGCCACTCCAACAGCTAGAGCAGATTCTGGCTTCATCACTTTCAAGAGCAGCCTTGGACTGATTGCTACTGTGTGTGACTTTATTGGGAAAGGTCACCCTATACTGTACTATACTGAAGTAGTCTCGAGAATTCTCTTCTCTACTCCTTTAACATTCTACTTCTATAGATGGATCTGAAGATGGAGACACAGATGCACTTCCCAAGTGGATTTTCATACAATACTGCAGACCATCCCCAAAAGTCCACCAGTGCCCTTTCTCTTGAACCAACAGCCCCTAGACTCTGCCCCCTCAACCAATATCCTCATTGCCCTATGCCTGGATAGCAGTTCTAGTCAGTCTCTGAAAGGGGGGAGTGAATCAGAGTTAGAGGGTCATAGGTAGACAAGGAAAATGAAAGCAGGCTTCCTTAAATAATTGCTTCTTGTTCCTAGAAAACATTTCACAGAGAAACAGCAGGAAGACATGAGTGTGGATATCTAAGCTGGACCAATAGTGAGAAGGAGAGGACCAAGGGGCCCTATAAAATGTCTAAGCCAGAGTCCAGTTAACTGATTTTTAACAGATGTCCAGTCTTCGGCTTCTCCTATCCTGAATGTATAAAGCTGTTATCTTCCCTTTCTCCATGGCATAATGAAATACCACATAAGGCAAGTAACAATATGTATTATCAAAAAGACAATGGGGGCTCTGAGATGACTGATTCTCAGAACCTATCTGCAGCACACAACTATCTGAAGCTCCAGTTCTGGTAAATCAAATCCCTTTTCTGTTCTCTCTGGGTACCAAGTATGGATGAATATACAGATTTACATGCACACAATAGATCAATACTCAGAAAATATTTGTTTTTTTTTAATTTGAAAAGATACATAGTAAGGCAAAGGTCTGTGGTTCAATTGTAGAACAATTTCCTAAGACCATTGGTTCCCTAGTTAACACTGAAAGAAAGGCAAAGTGTTTTTAAGAATGTGGAGGAAAGGGAGCCTTTGTGTACTGCCAGTGGGAATATAAGTTAGTACAAGCATTATGTAAAACAGTATAAAGATTTCTCAAAAAAACAAAGAACAGAAGTACAGTGTGTTCATTATAGCTAAGAATTGGAAGGTAATCACAACATAGATGAAATTTAAATCATTATAGTAGACTAAATCAGCTAAGCAGAGGAAGAAATGCACCATACAATCTCACTAATATGTAAACTAGAAAGTAAATTGATCTCACCGAAGTTGAGAATTGAATGAATGTTACAAGAACCTGGTGATAGTATGGGGTTAAAGATAGGAAAAAGAATAAAAGGATAAGTACAATTAGATAAAATAAGAAGTTCAGGTATGTTATTATATAGCAGGATGACTACAGATAATGAAAAGGTATTGTATATATATTTTAAGTTAGGAAAATTATTTTGAATATTTTTACCGTAAAGTAATGATACACCATAGAGAAAATAAGAAATAATTTAATTTGACATAAACATAACACAATTAATAAATGAATCAAAACAACACATGATACCCTTAAAATACACACAATTTAAATATTTTTATTTAAGTTATGTGCATTATGCTAATTTTAATTTATAAATAAAACATTTATATTTATTTTGTGAAAATGTTTTAAATAGTATTTAAATAGTAGAATGGCTAATTCAAGCCAATTACCATATATTGCCTCACATATTATTAACATTGAGAGTAAGAACATCTAACATGTTAATGTCTTGGCAATTTTTAAACTACAATGCATTATTACTAACTATAGGCACCATGTGGTATGTATGTGTGTGCATCTATATATATCTATATATGTGTGTGTGTGTGTGTGTCCCATAGTTCCTCACCAGAATAAATTCTGTATTTTATGTATAAATACACAAATATATTTTTGTTATATATAATATATAATGAATATATTTAGTGTATTTCCATTTATAAATAATATAAACAGTATATATACATCTCACATATAAATTACATATGCAGGTACATTTGTATATGATTTGAGATCAAGATTCCAGAAAATAGTAATTTATATGAATAAAAGTTTTTGACAAATAGTTGCTAGTTTTCCTGTGCATTTCTTTTTTTTGGTCTTTTCATTTCTTGATTTTCATGTCTGTAATTATTTTACACCATGCAGGTTATAATAACTGTAAAGAAGACATGGCAAACAGAAAAGCCTACTCCAACAAGGTACAAATTGTATATACAGCATGGAACTTGGTGAATATAAAACTGAGCATCTCTTGCCCTTTTCTCATTTTTATTCCTGTAGCACTCATTATGTATTTATCAAATTGTAGCTGCTTGTCTTCTTGCAATGCATGCCCTTATGGTAAAGTGACAGTACTTTACTTTTAAAAGTAAATGCCCCATCAACTACAATTTATATGTGACTTTTCAATTGTATGTGTTTCTTCTCACATGCAAAACTGTTCTCTCAAATGCTGAAACCATGATGAATAAGTTAATTTAAACAGTCATGCACGAATTCTCACTTGTTCTTCCTTTAGTTTAATCATCTGTGTATTGGCACATAAAATAAATGCATTATTAGAAATAGATGGAAGAGATTCAGTAGCAAATTGAAAATATAAATTAGTTAAGATATTAAATCAAAACCACAAATAATTTAATAAAAAAATTTTAAAATGTATTTTAATTATATTTCTATAGGGGTGGGGCTTGTGCACATGAGTACAGGAGGCCAGAAGCTTCAGATTCCCTGGAGCTGGAGTTACAGGTGATTGAAAGCTGCCGGACATGGGTGCTGGAAATAGAACTTTTGTCCTTTGTGATAGATATACTCTCTTAAACATTGATCCATCTTTCTTTCCTTTTATAAACTTTAAAATTAATTGAAATAATAATTTACAAAAATTATAATGACACTATTATCATATTTCACTTCCCAAAAGAATAAATGCATAAACTGAGACAAAAAAAATGAAATATATTGTGTATTGTAATACTGAATCTTTTCCTATTTTAACTGAAATGTACTAAGGTCATATGATTTATCTACATCATAATTGAAATAGTTTAAAAATATAGATGGAAAATATTACATTAAAGGTTATTCCTGTTGTATTTCACATCATTCTATAAGTTTATTAAAACAAATAAATAGATTGATAGTAGCATGTAAAATGTTAAATGATATATTCAATTTAGTTATAGAAACAATTTAATAAATTACTTTGCATAAAACTTTTAGTGGAATGTGAGTGACATGGACAGTGGATAAAGAGTTTGCTGTGCAAAATGTGAAGGCCTGAGTTTGGATCTGCAGCACTCACATTAAAAGCTGAGCATGTTTCTGTAACTCCAGCTTTAGTGATGCAGGGGGCTTGATCACCACCCAATATAGCCAAAAGACCTAGTGTTAAATATAATGTGAAATTCTAGCTCACAGAATAAAGTGAGCTGATTGAGGAACACAAACTTTTTAGGTCCAAAGTGGGCCTCCAAAATGTCAGTGCTGATGACAATGTCCTAAACAGAAGGGCTCTGAATGGTAAACAGAAGCAGATAAAGTCCATCACAGTGATACTTCCCATCCCATGGGAGCTGTGGCAGTCCCAGGGAGAATCCCCACTAGAATTACCAGATTGGTACTCGGAATCAGTCCCCTGACAGGGAAACTTAAGATAAAATGGTTATTTGTGGCCTAGTCAGCCTCCAAAAGGCCTCCCAAAAGGGGAGGTCCTGGACAACATGGTAGGAGTCATAGGCTATAGGACAGGCAAGATAGGGATACAATAGGGCAAATGAGTGAGTGGGTTTGATAGTGCTTTTATTAAGAAGGCATTGCATGATAGGTTTTAAGCCTTGTCTATGATGTAAAGAGATACATTACTGAGTGTGATAGGTTTAGAAAGTAAAGTTGCAGAGGATCTTAATCAGGAGATGATGGGAAGCAACTGAAGAACAGGTATCTCATACTTGTGGGTCAACAAGACAGTCTGGAAGAGAATATAGTGAAACATTAGTGTCACCATGTATGGTGGGCACAGAGGCTCTTCAGAGGCTTGAAGAAAAGGGAAAGTTTTGGAAGGAGTTGGATGAAAAGAAATAGAATAGTGTAATTTATCCATAATTTTCCTGGCCAATAATAGGGTTGGGCAACTAAGCATAATGAGAACAGAGGAGAGGACCTGTAGCTTTCAGCTGGTGGGGCTAACCAAAATCCATCACAGAAATCAGAGAAGGGTAAGTTTTACTGGAGTTAGCAGGAAGTATGGACAAAGTAGCTCTGAATCTATTACCCGCTACCATTCCTTTACACTTAAATTCACATATCCTCTTTTCCTTCAACTGGGAGGATACTGACACTATAACAACATATCAACCTACTTGGACTGTCTCCCAGCTGCCTAATTCAAAATATAGATGACCATCTTCTATGATCTACTTTGAAGAGCCTTGCTTTCACTCTCACAGCAACATACTACTCACCTTCTTAATATTCGAGGAAACAAAGAATACACAGTCTGACCTTCAAAAGTTCAAGTTTCTGTTTTTCAAGTCAATTATCTAGGCTTTCTGTTATCCTATAACAACTACAAACTTACCCTTGATCACAGCCAGAACTTGTGGTCTCTTACACCTCCAACCACGTAATAAGAGATTCTCTCCTTCCTTGGTTTTACAGGGTACCTCAGAACCTGGATTCCCAACTTTGTTCTTCTTGTGTACCCCATCTATTAAGCAGCTAAGGGAACCCTAACTGAGACTATAGATCCTACTAAATCTGTCATATCTGTTTTCTCTCATCTCCAAAAGGCACTCCTACAGGCCACATCCTGGCTATCACAGACCTTGACCCACCTTTTATCCCGTATACTACTGAAAAATGGAGAATGACACTCACATTTGGAAACAAATCAGAGGACCCAACTTTGCCTGTTGTGGAGACCTCTAAACTCACCTTTTTTTTTTCTCCATTCTCCAACCACACTGGCTCAAGGATCTCCTATCACAGAAGGGCCTCTATACATTGCCTCTTTCCACGTTTCAATTTTTCAAACCACCTTCCTAGAAAATCCTAATATCTCACTTGATTTCTGTCTTCCTCTGAAATCTGCTACACTCCCTCCAAACACCATTACCCTCACCCATTCCTGCCCAGAATCACTTGAAACCTTTACCAAGAAAACCCCACAACTTTCTATTTCCCCTCTGTCATGTCCTGACTATACTTTGCTCATATACGGAAGCTAAACTTTCAGCTCCGGAGAATCCCACATGGAGGGCTATGCCACAATGTTCTCTGACCAGTTATAGTTTTCCCCTTTTGTCATCAGGTACTACTTCTCAGAAGACAGACTTCATAGCTTCACTAGAGCCCTTACCTTAGCATGAGACAAAACCATCAATGTATATGCAGATTCTAAATGTACATTCCATATCCTACACTATGATACTATCATTTGGTAGGAGAGGGGCTTCCTCACCATCAAGGCTGCATCCACTCCTAATGAGCCTCTAATCATAAAGCTGCTAGAAGCTTCTTATCTTATCAAGTAGGCAGAAGTTATTCACTGTCAAAGTCACCAGGCCTCTCCTACTAAAGATACATCCTTGGGGGATGTTTTTACTAACAAGACTTCTAAGGAGGCCAGTCAATACCTCTTCCTTCCTTTTTCTCTTCTCCTCTTGCCATACAAGTCTAACTCATACCTATTCTGAATCCCAACAATAAATAGGCCCTCCAGGCTTTGGGAGTCATTATGGCTCCCCAGCACTTGCTCCTTGTACAAGACAGGTACTATCTGCTATCATTCATGCAAAGCCTTTCCTGATAGCTATTCACAAGTCCCTTCACTTTGGGTCTTGACCTTTCTATTGCTTCTTCCAACATCTCTTCTTCTACCCCAGCCTTTCTTACCTTATTAAGGAAATCTAGGGATGCTCAACCTGTACTCAAACCTCCCCACAGGTGGCCTTGTGACCCCCTTTTTCCTTCAATCTACACCAATTTCAGGGTAATTTTTATGGTCAAGGATGGCAAATAGATTTCAGACACATGCTTCCCTCTGTGTGTGTGTGTGTGTGTGTGTGTCTGTGTGTGTGTGTGTGTGTCCTCTTACTATGGTATATATTTTCTCAGAATAGGTAAACCTTTCCTTACTACAGCTGAGACTGCAGACATGGTCTGTTCCCACTCAAGAATGATATTTTATCCAGATTTATATTTCCTACATCCATACAAATGGATAATGATGCAAAATTCACTCCCAAAGTTACTCAGATGGTTTCAATTCAAAGACCTTAAGAGTACAATGGTACCTTCACAATCCCTACCACCCTCAGTCCCCAGGAAAAGTAGAAAGGGCTGATGGACTTATAAAGACTCATTTATCAAAATTGTCTTCTGAACTTCATCTTCTTTGGACTCAACCCCTATCTCTTGTCCTAACTTGCATTCAGGCCATACCCCAACTCCCCTCTCCTTACTCAGCCCATTTGAGTGAATGTATTGTCTTTTTCTTCTAGGAAATCTTCCTCCTCTGGAATCAGCCTCACTCTGTGACTACTTACCTTCTCTCTAGCTCAGAAGACACTCTCTGATCATGTCTCCCCTCAGACCTCCACTGATCCTATCACCCAAACAATTTTAGCAGAAGACTGGGTTTATCAAAAAGCCTCTCACCCACAGACTCTCATCCCAAGCTGGACATGTCCACATTTGGTCACCAATGATGACTAAGTTTCAAGAAGTCCTGATTTGGATCCATCTGTCACAGTTCAAACAGGCTTCAGATCCCTTGTCTGACAAGGATTCCTCTCAGTCAATGAGACCACAAAAACATAAGTTTTCTTGCTTGCCTTCCATCCTGAAGACACATGATATGGGCTCTTTCTTCCCCTTCTGCTTGGTCCCTTTTAGTCTTCCCAACCTCCCGGCAACAGCACTGACAATCCCTTCTCAGGAAGGTGTCCAAATTGGAGGTGTTAAGTACCATTACTCTGATCCAGGATGGGGCATATGGCCCCAACAACTCTACCATGGGCCTGCAAGAGGTAAGGTTACCTTCACTATCCGAGATCCCTGGGATGAAAAATGTGCCCACAGTGTTGTGGGACAGATCTACATTCATATGGTAAGGTTTAGCCCAACTCACAGAAGGGGGAGTGATATTTTTTAAGTCACTCAAGGAAATGTCAACTACCCCTGGAGATGGTATAGTTGAGGTCATTAGACCTTCTAAATCTACCCTGCAGTCCAAGATGCATGATATTTCCCTTAAGACTATTCCAAATAGTCTTTATTCCAAATGGCTCTAAGTCCTCTCCACACCTATGACAGTTAACAATGTGTCCCTTAACAAAACTCTTGTTTCATTTGTGCTCCCCTGAAACAATCCTTTGTGGCAGCTATCCCTCTTATATATATAACCCTAAACTCCATTCTCTGTAACCTACCAAACCATTTCCTTTTCCTCATTATCACTGGCACCACTATAATCATGAGAGAAAATAGGCACTAACTACCTCTCCAAAAGCTGTTCCCAGTCCTTCTCTCTATCAGTCTGTACTAATATCTTATTTTTGGGTATCTTACTAGCCATGGAGAGAACCCTGTTCTGGTGCCACTCCAAGCTCTACTTGTGTAAAGACATATCTACTCAAGGTTCCTGTTTCCTCATTCTTTTATTTCACCAGCCTTACTGAGCCTGCAAAACTGAAGGGCCCTTGACTTGCTGACAAGAAAAAAGAGAGGCACATAGGTCATCCTCAGTGAAGAATGTTGCTACTATGTCAATCAGCCCAGCCATGGGGAAGAAAGGATTACAAACTTACATGAAATGGCTTACAAACTACAGCCTCCAGTAGTTGACTCCAATGTGGGACTCTCTGTATGTCCTTGCTAGAGCCTTGGTTTCTATACCTTCTTAGCCTACTTTTCTATTTCTTTCTCATAATAATGACTGGTCCTTCTCTCTTTAGGTTCCTTCAGGAAAGAATTGGTAAAATATCCCAACAGTCAGTAAACCAGAAGCTTTTTACAGAATTTTTTCAGTTCTCCTACCATCACCTACCTGCTTGAACCACTGTTTTAGACCAGCGTTCCATAACTCCCTCTTTTTGAGCCCACAGTCAGTAGTAATAGAGAAAGGACTAACAATTGTCCCTAATAATCTACAGCAGTTGGAATGTTAAGTCCAAAGTATGCTTCCAAAATGGTAGTACTGTTGAAATGCACTAAATGGAAAGACTCTTGGTTAAATAGAATTGCTATCAATTAAATAGAAGCATAAGTTCAGAATTCCTCAGAAATCTTATAAGGTGGTCTTTCGTTTACCTGGAACCTCTTTCAATCCACTTCCAAATATCAACTACCTCAGGCAAAAGCAACTAGTTCCTGGTCAATCAAAACAACATGTATGAACAAAAAAAAACCTCTTCCTTGTTGACTAACACATAAAATCTGTTTGCTTTTCCACGTTTTTGCTTCTATCTGCCACTGTAGAGGTCGCCTCGGCTGGTTGATCCCCAGTAATCCGTTCTTCCATGGAGTGGTCTAGTATGGTGGTTTCTTTGTGCCCTCTCTTAACAATATTGAGGCCATCCGCTGAACTCTACACACATCCACATCTACATATGAACATCTTTCTCTTTCTCTAACTCTCTCTCTCTCTCTCTCTCTCTCTCTCTCACACACACACACACACACACACACACTCAAATAAATACTGTAATGGAAAGGAGTTGTATAAGGACCCTTAACACTAAAATCAATTAATGATAACAGAGAACAAGAGAAGCAGAGCAACTCCATCTACAGATTAAAAGTATGTGACCAGACTCTCTAGCAAGACTAACTGATAAAGATCTTTCTCTCCAGATCCAACTGGTAAAGGCTAGAGGAAGTAAATACTTTTTCAAATTGAACAGCTATACGGGGCTCTGAGGAACTTAAAAAATCTTAGAAACATTATGTCAGCAGAGTAACAAAATAAATCTTAATGTCTGACTCCAAGGAAATGGAGATCTCTAAATTGGCTAATAAATAATTTAAAATCGTCCTCTTAATGAAGGTCTATGAGGCACAGGAGAACAGAAAGAGAAATAACCATTATCAGAAAAATGATAAATGAACAAAATGAGAATTTCAACTCAGAAGCAAGGAGTAGAAATGCTAAATTTGTGAATTCAAGAATTCAATGGATAGATTCAATAGAAGACTAAATGAAAGTAAGGAAACATAAATGAAAAGGTAATTTGCAGTAACCCATAGTTACCATAAAAAATAAAAAGCAGACAAGAATGCTTATGGGGCATTTCATACAATGACACTACTACACAAATAAATATATGCATTTCATGGTCTTCGGAAGGAACAGAGCAGGAGAAACTGACAGAAAGTGAGGAAAGTGTAACAAGTGGGCTTTGAGAGGCTTGACAATTAGGATTTCCATGTGAGATTTCTTTCAAATATTTCTTGATTTATTCATACAAGCATTTATTATAATAGGGTGTTATTATAGTGGTTATGGTGCTCTTATGTAAATACACATGACACTGAGTGGGAATGGTTGGTAAGGCAGCAAGATTCCACTGGGGAATCCTCTATGGTTAGGATGTTTGGGGAGTAGGCTACATTTGCCATCAAGTTCTTTAACTGTGGCATGCACAAAGGATTGCACTGGTGGAGGTTCCAAATAGTCCTCAGAAGCCTCAGCCAGTGCCTAGAAATGCTAGGCAGGTATGTGTGTGCTCAATAACAGTGATGGAAACTCAATATTGTCACCGAGGCCAGAGCCACACACACAGGCGAATCTCAAAGTTCCCATAATTATCAACATAGAGGCTTTTGTTGCCCTGTCTCAGAAGCACAGCAATAAGAGAGAAGGGGTCCTTTCTAAAATTCCAATATTTGTATATCATTTCACTGGGTGGTAACTTTGCACTATTGTGGCTCATAATGTAGGGCTGGTTCACTAACATATCATTGCTATCTTGGGGTTAGTTCATTAGTATATTAAAGCTTATCTTGGGTGTGGCTCTTATTATCAGAGTTTGACTTGGGGCTTAGCTCCTTATTGAGCTGCCTTGTTGCTGGCTTCTATCTTGCAGGCACTACATTATTCTAAGTCACACAAAATGATTTTCATGTTGCATAAAATGGTTTAACTTATGTTCCTAACAGAAAGATATTGAAAGAAATGATGACAGAAACTTCCTGAATATAAATAAACCAATATCTATTGTCATGGTAATGAGATGATCACAGATGGGTTAAGTAAGAAGTATTCTCCAATGTCAATATGATTAGACTAGCAGAAATCAAAGATAAAGAGATAATTATGAAAGTAGTAACAAAAAGTGATTCATCATACAAGAGGATCACTATAAGAACATCAACATTTTTTTATCAGAAACATTGTAGAGTAGAATGATAGATTTAAGGCATGATAGGTGGAAGTACCAATCACACCTGGTTAAGGCCAGCTCAGTTCTGCATTTCAACACTTATGAAATAGCTATCCATGTCACTGTCAGTTCTTGATGGACATCCATATATAACAATTGCAAGAGACTGCTGATGAGGGCTTCATCTGTTGCTCACTTGCATAGGAATGCTTGTATAGTGTTTTGGGGGATCCTATTGAGGCATGGTCATTTAGGGATACCACCAAGTTTATTCTGTGGGATGGACAAAGAGCAGTGCATCCTAGAAAGAAGATTCCATTACTCAGGAAAAAAAAGGGAAGTGACGGTTGGGAAATAAGTTGCTACTGACAGACTGAAAGCTAGAGATCTGGTAGTGGGGGCTAGCAGACACTGGGGAGTTAAAATAAAAGATATCTGAAGTTCCAAACAGAACAGTTACATATTTGAGGAGGAGGAACGCTACCCCTGCTACCTCTGCTCATAGTGAAAGTAGAAGTCTTGAGTGACAGGCCACAGAACAACTAATAGAGATCCTGAGGGCAGCTGACAGAGTAGGAACAAACAGCAGCCACAGAGGAAAAAAAAGAAAAGAAAAGAAGAAATACAAACTTTTTTGGAACAGACAAATATCTCTCATCAAGGGATGGAAGGGATTCCAGAGGTGGGAGTCAAGGAGGCTCTGGTAGGAGTTTCTAAAGACTTCTGGGTACTCTGCCCACTTTGGATGCTCTCTCCTCCCTGACTGGTTCAGCCCCAGGTATCTGCCCTTGGGTATGCTCCTTTCTGTGCCAGCCACCTTGTAATAGTTTCAATTCAGTCATGGGGGAGGGAGGGGAGGCAACTGTTAAACAGTTTTGTAACAGTTACTATGAGGGGGCAAGGGACAATTCCTGGATCTTTTTTTTTCTTAAAAGAGCAGACTTTCTTAAATGAATCAGTTACAGTTTTTGTATCTCAAAGTTTCCCTGACCATCTTTCAATAGGCCTATGGCATTGTCCATGAAGGTGAAAGCATATTTACAACATTCACTGACAGGCTTAGGCCCTATAAAGTTCACCTGCCAGTCTCACACAGGATAGGCTGATTTATATACACCCCATCAAAACATTTATTTGTTTAGATGATAATTAGGAACAGGCCTCACATGTTTGGACAGCATGCAAAATATTATAATATTTCAAAGGAATGTCAGCTGCCTTAGCTATTTTCCAACCTATGTTGGCTTGCTTGTGGCCAGAATTTATATCAACTCAGTGGGTAGCCTTCTAGGGTACCTGGAAAGAAATGGCCCATAGTTATCTAAGGACATCTGTTCCTTGATTCCTAGGAAGGCTTGATGAACTGAGTGTGGGCTGCCACATGGAAAACTACCAGCAGTTTTGAAAGTAGCAGACCCAACACATGCCAGTCCTCTTTTTCCCACTGGGCCATCCAAAAGGCGAGGCTTCTGAAATTATCCCAACTCTGAATATAGATCCTCATAGGTCAAGTCTCATGAGGTATTATTACTTTATTTCTCCTAACTCAGTCTGTTGGCTATTATTTCCCTCTCCCTCTTCCAACAACATGGTGCAGGTATTCATTTGTATCACTAGAGCTACCCATTCCTTTGTTTGGTGCCTCTACTCATACCATCTGTGTACAAGGATGGGTGGTGTGACTTCTAGTACTTTATCAGGCTTTGTTACTGGTTCACTTACTAGGAGATGCTCAGTGGCTTTAGAAGACACCTTGTCCAAGTATAACCTGCATGGATGGCATTGATAATGGGGCTCACAATCACCACACCACATTGGTGGAGATATGCATGCTACCTTTGTAGAGTTTGGTCCTGTGTTACACCAGAAAGATATTTATCCAGAAGGCTTTCTTGTTAGCCCTTTATTGGGTAAGATAATTTTACAGTTACTAAGATGGAGCCATTTACAGATTCCTTTGGTTGCAAAGGGTTATGTCTGGCTAAAAGTTGATGTTATCGTGCTATGTACTGAGCTTCTAACTCTATGAGACCAAAATCCCATTGTAACCATTTACACAGTCTCATGTTGCTTTTACCATATCCCACAGCTATAATCTTCTTAATATTTTTATGATGTCCAACAGGAAGGGATACTGGCATAAAAGGTCACACAAGACTGTGTGTATGTATGTCTTTAGCCTGTTTTACAAGAATCTCAGCCTATTCAAAAGCCTCTTGAGTGTTTCTGTTCCAATCCCAAGTGGTACCCATCTTATCAATTTATACAAAGGCCATGCCACTTGAGCCGAATGCAGGTGAAAATCAGCATTATCCCAAGATCCTTCAAAATATCTGCAATTCTTTGATATTTACAAGCATCAGCTGTTGCAGAGTTTTTCTTTTTTGTTTGTTTGTTTCAGTAACAATGCTGGAATCATACACACCTGGATCATAGTACTCCTGAGAATTTGACAGATGTGTCTGGCCCTTGTGCCTTGTTTAGTTTGATTTCCCATTCTAGTTCTTTAAATGTACCTGTAATTTTTTTTTTTAGATTTTTTTTTGTAATTTTGGAAAACAGAGGCTAACTATGTAATGAAACCTTTTCAAAGAGGCTTGACAGGATAATAAAGTAGATTCTTAGGCCACCATACCATGGCAAACAATAGGAGTATAAATATAACCTTGAGGGGATATCCTGAAGGTACATTGTTGACCATTCCAACTGAATGCCAATTGGCCTTGGAATTCAGCAGCTAAAGGGATACTAAAAAACACATCAGCAAAATATAGCACAGCATGGAACTTGCATCACTTGTTCAGTCCAAAGAGAAGTATTGGGAACGGTGGGATGAATTGAATCTAGCTCACTATATATAATCTTCAGTCATTCTCCAAGATTCATCTAGCTTCTTCACAGGCCATATTGGATTGTTGAAAGGGTTTTGGGGTGGGAAGAAAGTTTCTACCATTTTAAGCTCATTAGTGGTTTCTATAATTTTACCATATCTCTTAGGCCATCTATTACACACTCAGGTGAAAATCTCCAACATATCCACAACAACATAACCACCCTAAGAATGCTATCTTATAGTTGAGAAATGTGTACCCTATGATTTCAGAAAAGATAAAAATTCTCATGCCTAGGATAAATTTACCTTGGTTTTTTTGTTTTTCCTGAAATGTCTTATCCTTATATTCCTCCACTGCTACTCATTTTATGTGATGTTTTGAGGATGGTCATGAATTAAACTACACTCAGTTACAGAATCCAACAAAGTCCTAATGTTTGCCACCTTTCATAAGAAGATTAGTAAATCTATAATTAGACATGGGGCCTCCAGTTGTTATATATGGTCCTTATTCACAGACAACCTTGGCTATCCTGTCAAAGAACTGGCTAAAGTCGCTCCCTACTACCTCTGTGCCAGGGAATGCATGGTGGGTTCCCTTGTAACTCCCAGTCTTTTGTTCCCTTAACCCCTTTGGTAAATTTCTAGTTAGACTTTAAAAACTCAAAAGAACAGCATTTAAAAGCTTTATATTATCATTTCTTCACTGAGAACTCCAGTTCAGTATATTTGTTCCAAACTTCTTACAAGTAAACTTGACATAACACATTGTTACTTCTTTTCCTCATCTCTTTTTGGGTGTGTTAACACTTTACAAACCTGATTTTTATGCTTGTGTACATAATTCTAGTCTATAAAACTTCCCCCTAACTCATAAGATTATGTCCTCCCATGGATTCAGCAAAGCTACTTAAACCCCATCCCAGTTGGTCCCTTAGTCCACACTGAATTAATCTCTTAACTTCCCTGTGAGGTAGTACTACTATCTTATCTGGTGAATTTGGCACCAAATAATTCCTCTTTCATTCCAAATTTCCCAATAACAACTGTTCTTCCTCTATTGTCTTGCAGTCACCTGATATTCATGGGAACCTTAGCTGATGATAACCAAGTATCCTTAATGGCTTTTATGAACCAGTCTCTGATTTCCCTGATATTGCCTCATTTTATTCAGTATTTGTCATAAGGAGAAATGGATAGTTATAATGCTTATTTTCTCTGCTTCTGAGATTCACCCCACCTACCCCCAAATCACAAGCCAGACTGTAAAAGATTCCCTCATGCTTATAGCTTGTGTTTAAAAATATTTGCCAATTCAGGTATCTCAAGTACTGAGTGTTTTCTATTACCATGGTTTCTTGTAACAGACCACTGTTAATATCCCCCATCTGGATGTTGAATTACTCATTTTTTTTTCTTGCTTATTAATGGTCTGATCTTAGGACTATGTTTTACTATTTTTAGCATGTATTCTTCCTTCCTGTATGATTATTTCCATGAGTTCAGATTTTTGGATCCAAGGAGGGGCTTATTACCACAATTATAACCTTTAATTTCTTTTCTTTTTGCCCACCAACCTCCATAAGAAATGACAATTTCCTCTTTTATCTAATCCACTTGTTAATTCAGAGAATAACATGGAAGAGGCTATCTATATCTCATTTTCTTGTTGCAATTCTTCTCTTACATCAGTTAGTTCCTGCCAAATACCTTCTCAGCCTCAGTTGTACATCTTATTACATATAACAGTGGCCACGCAAATTCTTCCGCAGCCTCCTGATACTCTCATCCCTTATGTTTTACTTTTAATGGCTATAAAACTTGCTTTAAGCCTTCAAAAATCTCAGAGCTTGTCCATACTTACATGGTGGACCCACTCATCAATCAGTTATGCCGTTACATAGCACATACATAAAGATTGCCATCACTGAATTGAGTCCATGTATACACTCCATCTCCAAATAGTTAGTTATATGTATCCCAACCCAGAGGAAGATCCATGTAACCACTGTCATAGGTTTTCTCCCATCTTTCTGCCTCCCTCTGATTCATTCTATTTATCCCCCCTCTTGCCCTCTGTTTCCTTCCTCTTTCTTCCTCTGTCATTTTTCTATTGTTTCTCTCCCTCTGTTATCCCTTTTATCATTTTCTCTTCCTCATTCTTTCCTTCTGCTCTTTCTCTCTCCCTCACACTATCCATCTTCATCTTTCTCTCTTCCTCTCTTCCTCCCCACTCCTCCCTGTCTTCAACTTCTCTCCTTCTCTCTCCCCACCTCTCTCCATTCTCTGACTCTTTCCTCTCTTTCTCATCTGCTTCTATTCCTTCTCCTTTTATCCCTATCTCTCTCATCTTTCTTTATCTTTTGCTACCTCTCTAACCCTCTCTGTCTCTTTCTCATTCTCTCTCCAACTTGTTCTCTACCCACCTCTAGGTCTCTTTCTCACTTACTCTCTTTTCTCTTCACATTTCTTTCCTCTTTCTCTGTCTCTCTCCCCTCTCCCCTCTCTTTTTGCTCTCGCTCTGTCCATCCCTCCTCCCTCATTTATCTCTCCATCTCTTACTCTGACACACTATCTTCCTCTATCCTTCCCTCTATTTGTCAATAATTCTTTACTTCTCTTCATCTTACTTCTCTTTGTTGCTCTTCATTTCTCTCTGCCTCCCACTCTCCCTTTATCTTACCCTTCTTTCCAACTCTCTCCCACCCCCACTCTTTCCATCCTATTCTCTCTCTCCCCATCTGTCCCCTTTTTGTCCCTCTTTATCTCCATCTCTCTCCCTTTCTTTCCCTACATCTCTTTCATCATCTCCATTCCTCTTTTTCCTCTACTCTACCTCTCCCCTCTCTTCATCTTTGTTTCCCCCCTAACTCCCTCTCCATTCCCTTCTCTATAACTCTGCCACCATCTGTTACTGCTTCTCCCCTTCTCTTTATTCCTCTCACCCTCACTCTCACCCTTCTTCTCTCCCTATCAAGAGAGACAGAGAGTTATAAGTATGGAGGGAAGAAAGAGGTAGAAGATAAAGAGAAAGAAAATAAGAGAGAAGGTGACACAGATGGACAGAGACAGGGAGAGGGAGAGAGAGGAGGATACAGGGAGGGAGATAAAAGAGATGGGGAGAGAAAGAGATGATGAAAGACAGAGATAAAAGAGAAATGGAAAAATATGATAGAGAGAGAGACTGGGAGAAAGAATTGTGAGAATGAGGAGAGACAATGGGAGAAAGAGGGGAGACATGGAGAGAGAGACAGAAAGAGATGGAGATGGTGAGAGAAATGGAGTGAGGGAAGAGTAAAGAGAGAGTGGGATATAGGAGAGAGGTGAGATATAAAGAGGAACAGAGTGAGTAGGTGAAATCAGAAGATGGGAAATATAGGGGGAGAGAGAGATAGAGAGGTGAGAGACACCTCTTTTCCCTGTTCTCTTTCTCACTCTGTCCTTTCTCCCCTCTCAATATCACTGACTAACTCTTCCCCATTCTCTCCATTCTGTCTCCCTCTTTCTCTGTCTCTCTCTATCCATTCATCCATCTTTCCCTTCATTCCCTTCTCTACAACTCTTTCTCCCCTCCCTGTTCATATTTTACTCTCCTCTTTCTCCCTCATCATAAATCTCTCATCCTCTATAAATCCCTGTATCTTCTTTGCTTGTACTTGCTATCCCCACCTCTTGCTCACTTGTTTTCTCTTTCTCCATCTCTCACTCTATTTCTTTTTCTCCCCATCTTTTTCTCTATGCCTGTCTCAGTCACTCACTCTACCCCTCTTTATTTCTTTCCATCTATCCCTCCTTCTGTTTCTCTTCCTACCTCAGTTTCTCCTTTATCCTTTCTTTCCATCTCTCCCTCTCATTTTCCTCCTCCATCTGTCTGTATCTCAACCTCTCACTTCTTATCTCTCTCTCCCTCACTATCTCTTTCTTACTCTATTTCTCCTCCTTACCCTTTCTCTCCTCCTCTCCCTCTATTTCTCTCTTCCTCCCATTATCTCCTCTCTTCCTTCCTTTTTCTTCCACCCATCTTTCCTTTCATGCTCTTTTTTTCTCTTTTCTCTTTCTCCTCCTCTCCTTACCAGCTACATCTCTACCCATCTCCCCCCCTCTCCCTATGGAAAGAGAGAAAGATAGACAGAGTTATAGATAGGGAGTGGAGAGAAAAGGAGGGAGAATGTAAGAGAGCAATAAATGGAAACAAAGAGGGTTGAAGAGACAAGGAATAGAGAGGGTCAATGAGACAGGGAGAGAGGAGTAGAGAATGAAATAAAGTGAGAGAATGACAGAGAGTTAGAGAGAAGAGAGAGAGAGTGGGAGAAAGGAAATGAGAGGGAGTGAGAGAGAGGGTGAGAGATATGGCTAAATGAAGAGAAAAGAGAGTGAGACAGCAAAAGTGAGAGGAATTAATAAGAGGAAGAGAAACCAAAAAAAGAGGACAGAGAAAGGGAGAGATAGAGAGGGGAGTAGGGAAGAGTAGCAAGGGAGAGAGAGAGGGAGTAAAGAGAGAGAGGTGAATGAGAGAAGAGGTAAGAGAAAAAGAGGGAAGGAAGATGTGACTGATAAAGACACAGAGATGAATAAAGAGATAGAGAGATGGAGGGAAGGAGAGAGATGGAAACATAGATGGAGAGAGAGAGGAAGAGGAGAAGCAGAGAAAGTCAGAATGGAAATGAAAGGGGTAGAGAATGTATTACTCTTCTCTATGGCTCTCCTATTCTTGTTTCACTTTTCTCTCTCTTCCACTCTCTCACAGTCTCTCATGCTGTCTACCTCTCCCTGTCTCTATGCCTCTCTTCTTTTCTTTCAGTCACTCTCTCTTCTTCACCCTCCATTTTTTGTCTTCATCTCTCTCTTTCTATCTTTATATCTATATCTATATCTATATCTATATATATATATATATATATATATATATATATATATATATATATATCTTTCCCATTTCCCTTTTCTCTTTTCTCCAACACTTCCTCTTGCTCTCCTTCTCTTTAACCCATCTCTCCCACTATCTGTCCCTCTGTTCCAATTTCTGCCTCATTCTCCTTTCTCCCTCACTCTATAATTCCCCCATACTCTCTCATTATCTCTTCCTCTTTCCCTCTCAGGATGCATTCTATATCCATCTCTCTCTCACCGTATGTTACTCTCTAACACCCTCTTCCTCTCTGTTGCTTTTTAACTTGTTCTCTCTCACACTCTATCACTTTGAGTCTGCTGTAGATGGACTGATGATAGGGTCCTAGTGCAGCCCTAATCCCCAAAGTAGAGGGAAGCACACACACCAGAGGAAACAGGTTTCTGCACCAGATAGAAGGGTTGTTTGTTTGTTTTGCTGGAACAGATGGACAAGTGGAGATCTTTTGTGATGGAAAAATGGTCTGGCTTTCTGGTGCCTGAGGACCACACAGCACCAAAGGGAGAAACCTCTCTGTAGACATGGTACAGTCCTGAAGGGAGAATATCCCAACAGGAATAATGTGCTCAGCCCAGTAGGGCTGAGGTTGCAACTTTGAAAGGAAATATCCCTGGCTGAGCTGTTCTTCTTTCTGTTGTATCTCTGAAGGGAAATATCCCTGGTTGAGATTTTCCTCTTGCTTCTGGCCCAGCTGAAGTATTCTTATGCTTCTCCTTCTCCTTGGCTGCCTCCACTTGGGAGGAAGGCAGCAGCTGAAGCTGTACCCCCTCCCTGCTCTTCTTCAGAGTCCTAAAGGCTGCTTTTTAATGAGTCTCTGAGGGGCCGGAGCCTCCCAAGGTGGCCTGTGATTGTTGGGATTTTTTCAAGTCCATAGAGGGATGAAGGACCAAGTTTAGGGCTATTTCTGTTAGTTGGGGCCACTTCTGTGCTGCTCTGCCAGGTTGGGGGACCCTGCAGTTGTCTGGGAGTGGGGTCCCTGAGAGTCCCAAGGAGGAGCTCTCTTATGGGCAGGTCTCAAGTCCCAGAGCTCCCCAGACTTGCAGAGCCATACTCTTTCAAGGGGAAATATGCTGGCTATCCAGTGGTCCTTGGCACAATTTAGGGTTCCAGGTGGGAACAAGGGATGGTGGCCAGGTTCCTTGGGTCCCCAGCAGAGTGACAAGGGAGGTAAGCATTAGCCCTGAGCAGCAGTTGACAGCAGGAGGGGTTAGGCTTTCTGGGAAAGTCAGATTTGCTCCCTGGCAGAAACACAGATAACTGTGAGGTTCCATCTTTGACTGGGGACAGGCAGCCAGCAGCACAGTCCTCAGTTAGGTCCTTTTGCTGTAGACTGGGAGCAGGGGGGGCAGAAACCCCCCAGAGGGAGCCCTGGGCTGTGGGCTATGTCTGTGGTCAGGGGTAGGGGGCAGAGCTCTCCAGTGCTGCAGAGCCCTGTTGTGGACTCTGCTTGTTGCAAAGCCCCAGTATTCACTCTCCCACATTCCCCTTTCTCTCACTTTCTTTCTTTCTCTCTCTCCCCATCTTTCCCTTTCTCTGTCCTTCTCCCTCTCCCAGTCTCTCTTTCTATCTCCTTTTCTCTATCTATTTCCCCCTTTTCTTGCTCCTCCCTTCTCTTCCTCTATCTTTCCTATCCCCATTTCTCTCCCTCAATGGAGGGAGAGATATAGCTAGGGAGGGGAAAGAGATAGAATAAGAGAAGGAACCAAAGAGAGGCAAATGAAGTAAGACAGAGAGAGGAGGAAAGTGTGTGAGAGTAGGAGAGGAAGAAACAGTGTGAGAGAAAGCAAGAGAGAGGGAGAATGAGGGAAAGGGAAGGAGAGAGAGCTAGAGAGAAAGGGGAAATTAGAGGGATAGAGACTGATAGAGATAGAGGGATAGAGGGAGAGAGATAGATGGAGGAGGAGAGAAAGAAAGTGAGAGGGAGAGAGTACAGAGAGAATGACAGAGATGGGAGGAAAGAAATGGAGAGAAAGGGCAGAAAGAGTACAAAATACAGAGGGAAAGATAGAGAAGTGAAGATAGAAGGAGAGAATGGAGAGAGTGGGAAACAAAGAGGGGAGAAGGGAGCGAGACTGATGCAGAGGGAAGAAAGATATTAATAGAAACAGAGTGAAAGAGATGAGATGAGAGATAAGGCAAGAGACAAGTTAGAGAGGTATAGGGATGGAGAGAGTGATGAATAAAGAGAGGAAAAAAGAGGACAGAGAAAGGGGAATAGAGAAGAAGAGAAAGAGAGAGAGGAGGAGAAGGGAGAGAGGAGAGAGAGAGGGAAAGATACAAAAACAGAGAAGGAAGGGGAGGGAAGTAGAAGAGAGGGAGAGCAAGAGACAGAGAGGGAGGGAGAGAAAGGAATGAAGTCATAGAGGACTAGGATCTGATGACACAAGAAAGGCCTAAGAACTGTGAAGAAATGCACTAGTGTGACCAGGAGTACAGAGCTAGGAGGGACACTTGAGTAGCTCTGTGTCCTTCTTGGCTGTCTTGGCCCAGATAGCAAACATTCTTCTACATTACAGTTGACTGTAAGACAGCATTGCTGGTTAGTATATACCCTAGCTTTCTTTGTTGTATATTCTGTTTAATGTGGTTAAATAGACATATAAAATTTAATGATGACAATTATGTACACAGATACATGATAATAAAGTACGTGCACAGTGCTATTCTCCAACTGCAATGGTATCCCATGTAATGTCACGTCCCTTTGCTGCTGCCCACTATCATTATCAACCACCATTCTGCTTTATGTTTCTCTAGAATTGAACTTCCCAGGAATCTCTCTAGTGGAATTATACTATAGTACTTGATCTGTGGCTGACTTATTTCACTTACTTTAATACCCTCAAGGTTCTTCTATGATGTCTACTATGTGAGAATGTATCACCCTCCCAAGATTATACATAGGAAACATATTCTACCTTTTGTAAAGGTACAGTCCCTTATGTAGCATGTTCTTATAATTTCTGTGTGGCCTGTCCCTGCAAAAGGTTCTAGTGTTAAATGTTTCACCCCTAAAATGGTGATATACGTTATTGAAAGTTCAGAATACTTGAGTTGGGCCATAGCTGAAGGAAGCACATACCAGAGGCAGTGCCTGTAGAGATTTAAACTCACACCTAATCTCTTTCTTTGTTCTTGATGACTGTCCATTATGAGGTAAGTACCCCTTCTCACCTTCACCTTCTCCTACCATGATGTTCTCCCTCACCACAAAGTTGGAATTAAGAAATCCAAGAGCTATGGACTTAAAACTCTGAAACAGAAATGAACTGAATGATTCTCTTTTAGAATTCTTCTCTGAGGCAATAGAAAACTAACCAACAGAATTTTTTTCAGTTATGGTAGTTTAATTTGATGTTTTTGTTTTTTTTATATTATGATGATGTGAAAGAAAGGAAATGGTAAATAGAATCCAAACTTTGAACTCTGAATTTTGAGGTTGGACTTTTCCCCTAGGCTTGCAAAAATCAGTGGTCTTATAGTGCCTGGATGTGGCAGCACTCTCTATGATTCTGTGTATCTCTCTGTCTTTGTTTAACTCTTTTGTGCATCTCTTCCTCTGTGTTTCTGTATCTTTGTCTCTGAGTTTTTAGTGGAAATAATTCACATAAATAAATAAATAAATAAATGGTAAAGAAATTTTACACTAAGTCCTGCTGTCTCTTTCAAGATCCCTTTCCATTTACAGAACCTGACTTGATGAAGGGTTCTGAGTGGTAGACATGCTTTCATATGGACACATTCATTGCTTTGTAATATAGACACTTTGTAGTCTATCTTTTTCTCATTGTCAGCCCATATGCACATAACACCTTTATGTTTTGTGTGTGTGTGTGTGTGTGTGTGTGTGTGTGTGTGTGTTCTCAGCTTCTACCTTTATAATAGATTTGGATCAGCCCCATGGCTATTACCTCTGTCACACTCTTGTATCTAGAGGATTCTTTTCTCTATACCCAGGCTACTCTTGGGTGTCTTCATAATGTGGGACAGACAGACCACTTTCCAAAAAAGAGTTTGGATTCTTCTTTTGTCTGTGATATCATATTGAGGTCATACCATGTTTTGAGCATCCCTCTCGTGTCTTCTGGTTTCCTTCACATGCAGGGACAGTCCATTCTACTGGTCTTTTATGATCTTCCTTGACTGCCTTATGCGTCTTACCTGACTGTGCACACAGTCTCTAGAACTTCATTCCTTCGAAATTTTAATTGACAGCTGTTTTGTTTAATCTGTTGATTTGAATTGAGTGCAGTGTGAGTTTTCTAATGGGAGAAGCAGGGAGAATACTAAATCCTGTTTGGGCTACAATGAGAGATTTTGAGACTACCCTGATGTATCTGAAATAAAACAAATAACCAACTCCAGAAACAAAGAAAATACTTTCCTAGAATACACACAGGTTTCATAACCAGCTTGAGTATCTTAGCAAGAACTTGTCTCAAACCAAGTTGTCCATTTTTGAAGATATAGACAGTTCCATGGTATACAGCTTGTCTAGTATGTATCATTCTTTAGCTTCAACCTACAATACCAGAAAACAATTTATCAGATTATCCAACTAAAGAGAATGGTGGTTATTAATATACTTTCTACTAGGGTTGCTCTGGGCACTGGACATGATTTCAGAAATCAGCCTTCAGAGTCCTTCACCGTGTGTTCCTATCCGTGATACTCCTATTAGAAACTGCAGGCCTCCTCATTGTTCTGCATAGACTGAACTTAATTTCTTCTCCTGTTCTACTCTTCATTCACTTGAACCCACACATGCAATTTTCAGTCTTCTAAGATTAGAATATGCATTCTGAACATGCAATTCAAGGTAGGTCTCAGGCATCATCCTCTTTCCAGTGAAGCTCTGTTTCAAACACACACACACACACACACACACACTGCTAGACTTTTAGCCTAAAATAAAAATAAAAGTAAAAACCACGATTAAACTGAGAATTCAAATGTATTATAAAAGTTATACTAGAATATGTACTTAAATTTTCTATTTATTGAAGATTTGCCTCCTGGTAAAGATTTCCCTAGGTTCCTAAATGGTCAACTGTTATGTAGTTAGATGTGTGGTAAATATTCCAGTAAATGGGTTTGCTTTAAGATAATGTATACCAGTAAACTGTATGTGCCAGAGTCAATTCATTTTTGGTTATTTTGTGAAGCTCTTAGCAAATATTATCAAAGGACCCTTCTATGGACTTCCTCAGACCACATTCCCAGTAACAGACCTCAATGAGAAAGGCCTATATATTTTTTCAAACATGAGACTTTCATTCCGGTTTTGGAAAGCACTGTTTAACATCCAAGAAGGCCACCCTTATACTGTCATGCATTTGTTTTCAGTTGTCATATACTAGATGCCAGCATGGTCATGTTCACCAAGGCTGCCAATCACCAAATAAGAGGTTTCACCTTGGCCAGCATCGCATGGATACTGTGCAGCACCTCCATGGGTCTTCTGCAATGGTGAGTTTGGTATTTGGAAGAACCAATGCTTTCCTACTCAAGCATGGCTTTTGTAGGTATGTGGAGGGCCTGTATCTGCCACCACATTGATAGCTCCAGCCACCTGAGAGTCTGCCATCACTATACAGACCTTGACACCCTTGTTCCTTTGGACATCCAGGTAGCTCCACATCTGCTCCTAGCTGCCAGCATTATCGGTCTGGTCAGGACAGCTTGCGCTGTCTTTGCGCTACAGCAAACAAACATGGAGAAGCCACAGAAGAATGACAATTACAATCCATTTGTAGTTTCTGAGGGTCTCAACGCGATTGCTAGGTGCTTTATTTTTCTTGCTGTTATGTGTCATTACTTCTCTGTCACTAACAAGGAAAGGGTAGTTTTTCTGCCTTCTTTCCAAATGCCACTTTTCCCATATGTTCAAAGAGAGGGAAGTGCCATGGGAGTGGCAAGCATAGCCACTATACTGTTTTTATTAAGTTCTATAATTTTTATTTCTTACAGTCCTTCCTCTGAAAGCCAAATGCTTCTCGATGTTTGAAAATAAATTCACAGCATGCATAGTCTTGAAAATCCAAAATTCTTGCAGCCACGGTGCACACACAAGAGGGGGTGGAGTGTGTAATAGAAGGTATTTTTGAGCTCTCGACCTAGATTTTCCAAGGACTTCAAACCTTGCCCAAGGTAGCCTACGATAAAAAATGGGAAAATAGTACCTTCTAGCATTCTTCCTTATTTGGGTCATTACTTCATTGGTTTGATTATTGGTTTTAGTTGTTGATGTCATTGTTTATTGTTGTTGTTATTGTTATAATTATTATCATTTAATCTTGCCCACTTGCCAATTTGTCTTATGGAATCTAAGTTTTAACTATGTTGGTCAAGGTAAATAATCAATAAACATAGTTGTATTAGAGTTCTCTAGAGTCTAGAGTAACAGAACTTACATAACAATTCTCTGTCTCTCTGTCTCTGTCTCTGTCTCTGTCTCTGTCTCTTTCTCTTTCACTCTCTCTCTCTCTCTCTCTCTCTCTCTCTCTCTATATATATATATATATATATATATATATATATATATATACACACACACACACACACACACACACACACACTCTAGGATGCATCAACCTCCCTGGGAAGGGAAAATAGAACAGATGAACAGATTTTGTTGGTGGAATGAGGATGGTGGGAATGGGAACAGGAGGGAATCAGCTGAAGAGAGGAGGGGAGAAAAAGAAAGTATGGGGAGAATCAATGGAAATTTCAGAGATGTGGAAACCTAGTGCCATAAAACCTTCCTGCAGTTTACAAGGATGACCATAAGGCCCTCTAGGGATGAAGGATATGGAGACTGAATCAGCCATCTTAAGTAACCAAACAAGGCTACCAGTGGTTGGACCTGTTCACCAGTCAAGCAACAAAATCTGCAACCTACACTACTTTCTTCTTCCAAGGTGTACTAAGGCAATGGTGGTGCATGAGAGCCCAGGCACACACTGCATGGTTACAGAGATCTTAGAACACACATGCAGAGTCTATATGAGCAGAGCTGATAAAGTACATACAAGAGGGTTAAATGAGTAAAATACACAGAGAGACATAATATTAAGTTACAGACAGACATAGAAAATAGTGTTTAAAGCAAAAGAGAAAAACACAGAAATAACAAATAATAACGGAAAAATATCCAAGAGAAAAGGGATCCACAGTAAGAAAAAAATAATAAAGGAAATGTATGAAAAAGTTCCAAGGAAGAAACCTTGGAATCTTCTGAAAGAAGAGAAGGTATGATATAAGGGAAGTGTGCACAGATACAAATTAAAAATAATAAAAGTTTCCTAGAGAAAGGATAGCCACAGTAACAAATAAATAATAAAGGAAAGACTCCTACAGAAAGGAAAAGTATACATAGGTACAGATTAAGAAATGAACCTTGTTGGGGTCTATTGAAAAGTACTAGCTCAGGATTAAAGCTAGAGCACTTGATAAGAAACCAGATCTCAGTGGGAAGCATTAGAGGTAAAGCCAAAAGATGTGGTAGCTACAGAATAGAGTCGGAGGTGTTAAATAGCTTAATTAATGTTTAAATAAATACTTTGGACACAATTTTTATGATGAAAACAAAGGATTTGACTGGCAGCAGTACAATCTGTCAGATTGAAATGTCTCCAGGCTCTGGAGGCAAAAGCCAGGGTGTAGGAAATGGAGCACCCCCCCCCAAAAAAAAACTGCTTTACTGCAAACTTACACTGTTTCTGGTTACATTGTGCCTGAATGCTTACGAAGACCTCAGCTTTGTTCTGGCTAGCAGTGGTGATACAAGGGGAATGGGTATGGTCCACACAATCTGTGGTTACATCTCCAGAGCTGCCTGGCCCAGGTGGGTACATAGCAACAGGGCCCAAGTATGCCCAAAAGTTTCAGCCAAAGGTTCTTCCCACCAGCTCAGGCCCACCACTTTTACTAAAACGATTTGTTCAGCTTGTAAATTCACTTGGATTTTGTTCATAGCTTGATGTTGATATTTAGGTGGGTACTTAAATCTTTATAAAAAAAACTTCTAAGAAAAAAAATTTCCAGCCACTATGGCATGGACTACATTCCCCACAAAGCGTTGTGACATACTCAAAATCCCTGCAGGTACCTGGACACTCTGCAGGCACCAGGACATCCTACAGGTACCATGGCCTCCTGCGGGCACCTAGACATCCCACAGCTACCTGGTTCTCCCCAGGCACCCCTTATTACACTTATAATCATCCATCCTGCAACCTTGGCCTTTGTGTTTGGAGCCTATGAGTAGCAGCACAGTTCATGCTCTCCCCTACCCTATCAAGCAAAGTAATATGCTTAGCAGCCACCACTACAGGACTGGCAGATTTGGCTTGGCAAAGCCATGAAGCATCTCCCATTCCATGAAAAGGTGAGGGCTATGGGTATCTTGAGTGGGGTCAGCAGCGTAGCTGCTAGAGCCTTGGTCAACTCTGCTTGCTGCCCTGCCATCATCTTGAATTGAATTATTCTTTTAAAATTACATCCTTGGAATTGTTACTGTCCTACAAATTATTCTATAGTTTCATTGCACATAATTTGCTCAGTCTGTCTCTTAGCTTATTATAATTGACAACACTTCTGCATACACATACATTTGTGTGATGTACCCATCTGCCTCTTACCCTTGTAATTTTAATGATTTTGGTTTGAAAGTGGGTCAGTTGTCCTAACTAACACTGGTTGAGCCCTTTGAACAAAAGCACTTCCTGGGTGCTACCATGTACTTTGTATTGAATATTATATAGGGGTCTTACAGTACTTACAACTTAATAATACAAGGTTTTACCCAATTATTGGTAGGTAGATACTAGAGGAGAAAGCCTAATCCCTCTTTAAACATACAAATCAAACTTGCATCTATGCCTCATGTTTTCCCCAACTAATATTTTCATTTCCAGGGGGTCCCTATTTGTATTGATGACACATTAGCATCACATAAGGTCACTTTCTGATGCATATTCAATTAGGTGAAATAATTTTGGAGAGTTTGACTTTACCTACTATGGCTCTTTATTTACTCCATGATCCCTTGCACACAAGGAAGGTGGAGTAACTACTTCACTTTCCCTTCTGTTTTCAAGAATTAATAAAAAAGTTTTCAATGTATTGTTTGGGTTTTATTTTTACCCCTTTTTTGAATATTGACTCAATTCTTAATGTTTCAGGTGTGAATTTTCCCCCACTTTTTAATTATGGAAGTGATCAAGATCCTAAGTTATATTTATACAGAACAGTGGTTGTCCACAGCTTTGGTAAGGACATGTGTTTCATTCCAAGAATTTAAAAAACAAACAAGGGCTGATAGTTGACCCAATGGCTAAAGGCACCGCTGTTCTTGCCAAGGACATGGGGTTCAATTCCTAGCACTCACATGGTAGCTCACATGTCTTTGTGACTCCAGTCAAAGGCATCTGACACCATATTCTGACCTCCAGGGGCATCAGGCATGTGTGTGGCACAGACATTCATACACATAAAATAAAATCTAAAAATAGAAAAATTAAACAAATGAATTACAACTATAGACTCAGTAACAATCAATACATGGCTAGGCATGATGCATCTGTACACTGTCTACTTGTCTCAGCTCAAGTCTCCAATTAGCTAGTGATAAATCCCTAGTGTGTATGCACAGTTCAGTAAACCTTATTATGTAATGGATTTACTCCACACAAAGGCAAAGGAGGCCTAGTCCTTGGCAGCTGCTTTCCCAGCTATGATGTTGCTCACCTCCTCTAGCTTCACATTGGCAAAGATGAGTTTCCATGCCTTTTTCTTGAGTTTCTGTTCATCCATGGAGACCTCTATTAGTTTAATAGAATACTACTTATACTGTGTGATGCTGCACAATGCCAGAGATATATTCACCAACCAAAGTTAATGTCTTCATTGAAGTATACCTCAGCCTCATCATATTCTTGGTCTCCCATGGCCCTTATTATGAGGCTTGAACCTTAGGACAGCTCAGAGCCAATGTTGCTTTTGAAGAGGTTACAATATACATTTTGAAAAGGGAAATAGAGTCCTACTCCTCAACCACAATGCCACTATCATACCAAAGAAGCTAAGTAGTTATTCCTTTCCCTTCTCTCTCCTCCTTTCTTCCTTTCCTTCCACTTTCTTCTTCCTTCCCTTTCTTCCTCCAGTTTCTTTCTTTTGGTTTTGTTTGTTTGGAGACAGAATCTCTATGACACAAAAGATGGCTTTCAAATTGTGAATTTAGGGTAAGTCAAATATGAAGCAAATTTAGATTCATTAACAGAACAAAAAAAGGCTACTTCAAGAAAAAGATAAGTATGGGCTTCAAATGGGAAAGCCAAATTAAGATTTTATACAATGGGTATGTGTCTTATTTACCGTTCTATTTCTGTGAAGAGTCACCATGACCAAAGGCAACTCTATAAAAGCAAGCATATAATTGGGCTTGCTTTCAGATTCAGAAGTATAGTTCATAATAATCATGATAGGAAGCATGGCAGCATGCAGGCTTGTAGTCATATCATAATGGAAAAATGCATTCAGTCCAATTTCAAAAGTTCCCATAGTCTATCATAGTCCAAACAATGTTTAAAAATCCAAAGTTCAAAGTCTCTTCAGCGACTCATGGCAATATCTTAACTGTAGAATCAGAATAAAAAATCAGATCACATACTTTCAACATACAATAGCACAGAATATACATTGCCATTCTAGAAGGGAGGATAAGGAGCATAGTGAAAAACTATTGGACAAGAGCAAGGCCAAAAACCATCAGGGAAAATGCCAAATTCTTGATTTCCATGTCTGACATCAAAGAGCCCTTCAGATCTCCAACTCTTTTCAGCTTTGTTGATTGCAACACACTTCTCTCTCTTAGGCTAGTTCCATACCCTGCTTACCTTGCCAAATATTCCACAATGCTGGCATCTCCAACATCTCAGTGTCTCCAACACAATCCAGACTTCACCTTCACAGCTTCAAGCAATAGCTTCTCTGAGCTTCTATGCAGGGACACCCCTGTCACATGCCTGGCCACAGCAGCATTCCTTGGCCACAGAGGGTGATTCAATAACCCCATTCTTTTATTTTTTGACTCTAAAGCTAGAACCACATATCCAAAACTTCCAAATTCTTCTGATTTCTGGGGATGGAACTTGGCCCCTCATTCTAATACATTTTCATGAACTTTCTGATTCTTATGATTTCTTTCACTGCTAAAGCTTTTAAAATAACTTTTCACAAGTTGAAAGCTTAAGTAGCACTAAGATCAACACTTCCTTTATTCCACTTAACATCAGGCTTTTATTTAAACTTTTTAAATCCTTACACACATGAATTAGAACTATTACAGTTCCTGGTGCTCCTTTTCTCTTGAAATTGAACAATTTGTAATTTCCCTTGTTTAGCTTGTTCCTTTTCATTATAGATCTGTGTACAAAATAGTTAATACTAGGCTGTCTTACTAATATTCTTCTCTTCTCTGAAATCTCTTGAGCAGGTCATTATAATCTACATTGCTCTGAGCACCAGTGTCTTCCATGCTCCTACTCTGTGGACCATTAAACCATACTTCAAAGCATTCAACTGTTTTCTTTATCCAAAATCCCAAAGTTCACATTCTGCCAACAAGTAGCATTGTCAGGACTGTCACAGCAATACCTCACTCCCTGCTACTAACTTCTGTCTTACTTATTGTTCTATTGCTGTGAAGAGACAACATGACCAAGGCAACTCTTATAAAGAAGGAATTTAATTGAGGCTTTCTTATAGTTTCAGAGGTTTAGTCTGTAATCATAATGGTGGGGAGCATGGCAACACTCAGGCAAACAGGCAAACATGGTGCTTGAGAAGTAGCTGAGATTTCTATGACCAGATCCACAGACATCAGAAGACAGAGAGACTGAGCCTGGCTTGTTCATCTGAAACCTCAAAGCTTATCCCAGTGACATATTTTATCCAACAAGGTCACGCCTCTTAATCCTAAAGTTGCCCCACTCCCTGGTGACATAAGCATTCCAATATGTTAACCTATAGTGGCCATTCTTATTCAAACCACCTCAGTATGTATGGGTTTTAGTAGTTCTCAAGTTATATCTCATATCTAAAAGTTGCTAATAAACTGTTCATCACTGGGGAATGGAGAGATGATGGTTCTGAGGTTAAGTAAGAGGTGACATTTGATTCCTAGCACATACATAGTAACTTATAATCAAATGCAGCTCCAGTTCCAGGGAAGCTGATGCTTCCTTCTTATCTCCACAGCCATTAGCTGTGCACAGTATGTATACATACACGCAGGTGAAACACTCATATGCATAACATAAACTAAGAGTGTACTATGTAACAAAGTTAAAATTTAAGGTATTTGTCTCAATAAAGAACACTTTATGTTAGACATTGAGGGGCATCATTGGGTCTAGGATAGAAGTCTACTAATACCATAAGGTTACACATCAATTTAGCTCTAAGTAACCACACCGTAACTACAGTCCTTTTCTCTGGATATGTATCATCTAGACAGATGATACCCTTATCTGGAGAGATGATACCTTATGCAAAGCACACACTGTCTAAGTGGAGTAATTTGTTCCTATCAGTGTCATTAAAAGCTTGATGTTTCCATCATTCTCAGCAATAAAAGAAGAGTAGATCTCAGGAGCAGAGTCTTGACATTCCCTCAGCTTTTTCTCTCTATATTGTCACAATTCTATCAACTTCTCCCCACTGGATTTGTTTCCTTAGTCAATCTCTTAAAACTTCCTTGGAGCTGAACATGAATGCAGGCTCTCCTATTCCCAGGATCAGAATGCAAAGCCAGTCTTATCTACAAAAGACATACGAAGATCTATGGAGCTGGAGGCTAAGAGGATCATCATTATCAAAGGAAATTCTGGAAGAAAAGATGACATGACTTGGGACATGAAACAACATAGATAATACAACATAGAGTAGACAGTTATGACTAAGATTAGCACAAAAACAATAGCATGGCTTATGACATGTCTGATAATCATAATAATAAATCATTAAAACTTGAGACTGAATGTGACAGAGGTTTAATTTGAGTATGCAAAACTCTGAGGACTAATAAAGCTTTATTCCAATTTTTAGGTATATATTTCCAGCACACTAATAGTTCTTGTGTTGCCAGGATATTAAGATATATTACATTTTGTAAAGTACCTATCTTCATCATCTTAATTTTGAATTTAGTTGCAAGGTTCCAGAACTATGAAATGACACTGATGGTTACATACTGATACTATAGTAAAGTAAAGAAGAATAATTATAAGAAGAAATTCAATAGTGGAATAAACTAGAAGGGGGAACTAGAAGTGTAGTCACATGCATTGAGAAAGTTTTATATCAACAATGTTCAGAAGAAAAAAAATAGGAGGACTTGTGAGATGACTCAGCAGGTAAGCATATTTAATTCCAAGACATAAAACTTCAGTTTGATTCTCAGACCCCACATGGTACATGAAAGAACACACTCCAAAAATTTATCCTCTCAGTTACAAAGGCACACTGTGGCATGCATTCCTAACTACTCCATACACAAATATATAAAAGTTAATAAGACTTTTAAAAAACATAAAAGGAAATAATCCAAAATACAAAACAAAATTACAATTCCCAATCTTTTTGGGGGCAATAGAATCTTTTTCAAAAATTCACTAGTCAGTCTTTGCTGAGTGGTCCATTTTGTTGTGGTAGTGGTGGTGATTGTTGTTGGTTTTTGTACAAAATGAGCTTGCATTTAATTTGGGTACATAAGTATATTAAAACCACATCTACAGTCTTAGAGCATTATTTAAGCTGTTACAGTTTATAAGTATTCTAGCCATCTTAGTTACAAAGCCTAACTGATACCATTAGGGAAGAATTTGTAAACTGTTAGGTTGTATCTATCGATCATGTAAATACTAATTGTCTAGGACCTACCTAACAATATTAACTCCTTTGACTTTATGCATTCCAATCAAAACTAGTTGCTACCAGGTTTGTTTAGAAAGGGATCCTAGGTTATTGATAAAGGCAAGGACAAGGCTCCAATATTACAGAGAAAATTAGTGTTCGTTAACTGTCATGCCAAGAGTTACCTGAGGTACCCTGATGTTTATCTGAAATTGTTAAAGTAGGGCCTTTATCGGGAAACTTTGGGCAATATATTTAAGGCAAACTGTCATTGGACCTAAAGGCCCATCCTTATTTTAGAAGGTGAACAGCATCCCTCTTATGATTTCTGTCTTTGTAGAGGGGGCAAGGATTAGATTTAAAGTTCTTTTTGGTAAATTGGTTTCTCATGTCTTTGGTAAGCACGGCTCCTTCTGAATCTTCTCTTTGCCTGGGTTTCTTTGAGGGAGCAAGTACCAATCTGTCTATAGATATATATTTTCCCAGTGGTAAATATATCAACTTGGTGTGTCCTTTTGTTTATAATAATTTCTGCTGGTCTTTTGGGCTATATTGTATCTGTTGATAACCCCAGAAGTCAACTTTGAAAATAATGATCACCTGACAGATGGTCACATAGTTTCAGCAGGGTAATTCACTCTCCTTCCCATCATTCAAACTACAAATTATCTTAGAAAACATCTGAAAGACCTAAGGTGACAGACTCAGTCATCTATATTAATCTCTAAAAATTATATTTTTGTATATTGGACACTCAGAATAAGTGGAAAGACTGGAGAGTAAGATTTCCTTTTTCATTTGACATTCCCATTCTTCATTTTTAAGTGAAATTTTGGAATGAATGACTATTATTTTAGTTTTGACACTTAATCATCTCATTTAATGCTACATAGGAAATGTCTAGAGAAATTACTAATATGTAAATAATATAAGTCCCTCACTTATTGACAATTTAAATCTTAGTAAAATGCCTAAGTAGAAACATCACTATTATAATGTGACCTCAGTTTATTTGGTATTGGATTTTGATGATTTTTCTAAGTGAATGAAAAAGAAAAATTATTTGCTTGAATATATCATATTTTAGATGCTTTCCTTAGGGAAATGATAATTGGAAATTTTAACTTGTACTCCAGTCCCACTACAGTCATAACTGGGATAAGATAACTACTGATATGTTATCTAATTAATAACCTAGATGACCAAAAAGTGCTATTAAAGGAAATATGGTTTTAAATGTGAAACATAATGATGTTGTTTCATTTTGTCTTTTTATGTAAATACCTCAATACCTCAAATGGATTTTTAGAGCAACTAATTATTTCACCAAATAAAACAACAGAATCCCAATAAAAGAGTTTATAATATCACAGATTTAGGGCAAGGCCCAACTGTTACATTTTTCTCTCTTTGGACCAATTTTTTTAAATTAAATCCCTGCATGTGATAACAGAAACATTTATATTCTACCCTGAAATTTTATTCTTCTTGATTTGTCAACACAATACAAAACTCTCACTTCAAAGGGAATAAGAAATAGTTTATTTTGGTGCCAATTATGAATAACAGAGATTTAAGTTATCCCAATTCCATGTTCCAATAAGGAAACAGTTTCATAAAGCTTTTCTAGTAAAAACAGAACAAAATTGGGAACAAATTAAAGTGACTTTTGATTACATTCATGAGACCATTATGCAGGCAGTTGCAGCAGAGTCATAAATCATACCTGTAGGCCTCAGATACTGTCTAAAGACTCTAAGCCTTTTGGTTGGTAGAAACTATGGTTTGGTTAATATATTCCAAGAGGTTATTTTAATCTGTTAGTCATAGAATGTTAGATTTTACATGTAAGTGGACAAGGAAATCCTTATAAAATCAATTTATATAAGTTTATATTTCATAGCTTAATAAAACACTTTACTTTGTAGCTCTATGAAAAATTAGCATTTCAAAAAATTTGAGACTGAAAGATAACGATGTTAAGAGATTTTATGATTTTCAGTGCCTGAGTTTATAAGGCAATATGTGTTTATGAAACATTTTAATGCATTGCCAAAACCCAAAACATTTATAAATCCTCACATATGTAATTTAACTGGGAGTGTCAAAAATATGAAAAATCTTAGCACACAGTAAAGCTGAATAATAAAAAACTGAAATAGCCATAGTTTGTTATATATATTTAGGCACAAACAATACATGAAAGCAATAATCAAAGACACACATAACACAATTACATGGAATCTATGTGCACTCAGTTTTCCAAAAAAGGGTAGAAAAGTTTTATCCCTAACTCTTTAAGATATTAGAAAAGGTCAGTAATCTAAAAAATAAAAAAGTGATGTTTTCATGTAAACAGAAGCTAATATATTTTCTTCCCTAAAAATGTTTTGTTTATTTTATTTTCTGAAATTATACTTACATAATTTCTTCTCTCTTTCTTCTCTTCAAACCATCCCATTTGCCCTTATTTCTTCTCTTTTAAATTCATAGCCTCTTTTTCATTAATTGTCACATACGTAAATGTAATACATATATATTCCTAAATACATAATTACAAGCTATTCAGTTTGTATAATGTTACTTGTATGTATATTTTCAGGGCTAACATAATATTTTCTTTTTTTCCAGAACTAAGTAGAAGAAGGGGAAATTACTTTACTGATGAAAATGTTTGTCTTGGTGTTATTTCAGGCCAAAATTTTCAGTATTTTTCACTTTTAATTTATAGTTAAGCTAAATTAAATTTCCCAGGCTTGGTTTTGTATTGGGGGAAAAAAAAGGAAACAAAAGTAAAAAAAATATAAATATAGTTTTTGGATCAGGTCCATTGTCAATTTGGAATATAGTTCCCTTCCTAAATCAGAGGATGCTGTCTCTTCTCTTGGTTTAGGCAGCACATGCCTGGCCCATTCAGTCTATTACCCAGCAAAGTGGGGACATATGCAGTTTAAATTAATGTACATTGACCTTAAAAGTTATAGAAGTCAACTTCTTCTTCAGAATACCATAAGGGAAAGAAGCTGGCAGTGTTCCCCTTCCTGAGTAATTAGCTTTATAGAAAGCCAAGGGAAGACAGGTAGGGAATCAGAGAAAGGGAGAGAGAGAGATGATTTCCCTTTTTCCTTTCACATTAGCTTGTTTATTTTCACAGTGGCACAAGTTAAGACTTCAGATTTCACAACTCTCCGTGTCTCACATTTTAAAAGAGAAGCCTTCAATAATCAAACATAATTAAAACATTTTTAATTGAATTATTATAAATTATGTTACTGATAGAATGTGCCAGTCAATCAAAATTCCAAACTGATGAATGTTTAAAATAAGAACACAATGAAAGCAGTGCTAAGAGGAAAATTCATAGCACTAAGTGACTACATTAAAAAATTAAAGAGATCCCACAATAGCAACTTAAAAGCACCCCTGAAAGGTCTAGAACAAAAAGAAGCAAGCACACCCAAGAGGAGTAGACAGCAAAAATAATCAAACTGAGGGCTGAAATCAATAAAAATAGAAACAAATAATCAATGAAACAAAGAGTTAGTTCTTTAACAAAATCAACAGTATAGACAAACCCTTATCCAAATTAACTGGAAGAAGGAGACATAATATCCAAACTAACAAAATAAGAAATGAAAAGTGAGACATAACACTGAAGAAAACCAAAGAATCATTTTAAGACATACTTTAAAAACCTGTACTCTACAAAATTGGAAAATCTTAAAAGAAATGAATAATTTTCTTAATAGGTACCACTTCACAAAGTTAAATGAAGATCAGATAAACAATTTAAATAGAGTTAAAACCCTTAGTGAAATAGAAGCAGTTACTAAAATTGCCCAACAATAACAACAAAAGCTCAGGACCAGATGATTTTAGCACAGAATTTTACCTGACTTTCAAAGAATAATTAATGCCAACATTCATCAAGTTACTACACATACTAGAAACAGAAGGAATATTGCCAAATTCATTTTATGAAGCCACACTTACCCTGATAAACCAAACCTCATAAAGTCTCAAAAGGAAAAGATAACTCCTGCAGACCAATTTCCCTTATGAACATAGATGGGAAAATACTCAATAAAATACTTCCATGCAGAATCCAAAAACTCACCAAAAAACTCATTCCCCATGATCAAGTAGGCTTCATCTTAGAGATGCAGGGATGATTCAACATATGAAAAACAGTCAATGTAATCCATCATATAAACAACCTGAAAGAAAAAGAAAACATGATCATCTCATTAGATGCTGAAAAAAAGCCTTGGACAAAAGCCAACACCCCCTAATTATAAAACTCATAAAAAGAATAGGAATAAAAAGGACAAACCTAAATATAATAAAGGTAATTTACAGCAAGCCTATAGCTAATATCAAATTAAATGAAGAGAAAATCAAACAATTTCAATTAAATTGGCAACAATACAAGGCTGTACTCTCTGTATAATTCTATTAAATATGTACTTAAAGTACTAGCTTGAGCAATAAACAACTGAAGGATACCAAGCATATACAAATTAGAAAGCAAGAAGTCAATGTATCAGTATGTGAAGAGGATATGAGTGCATATACATAAGTGACCCTTAAAATTCTACTAGGGAAATCCTACAGCTGATAAACACTTTCATCAAAGTGGCTGAATAAAAGATTAGCACAAAAACAAAACAAAACAAAACAAAAATCAGTAGCCCTCCTATATAAAATAAAAGAAAATACCAACAAAAAACAAGCAAACTAACAAACAGAATATCTAAAACAATCCTGAACAATAAAAGAACTGCTAGAGAGATCACCATCCATGTTTTCAATTTGTACTACAGAGATATAATAATAAAAACCATATGATATTGGCATAAAAACAGACACATTGATCAATGGTATGGAATCAAAGTTTGAGATGTAACTCCATACACATATGGACACCTGATTTTTGATAAATAATCCAAAAATACACACTGGAAGAAAAAAAGCATCTTCAATAAATGGTAATGGTTTAACTGGCTGTCTGCATGTAGAAGAATGCAAATAGATCCATATTCATCACCCTGGACAAAACTTACCTGTAAGTGGATCAAAGGCCTCACCAAAGTAACAGACACGCCAAAATTGATAAAAGTGAAATTGGGAAATAGTCTTGAACATATTGGAACAGGAGATGAATTTCTGAACAGACCCCAATAGCACAGACAATAAGGTCAACAATTAAAAGAGACGATGAAACTGCAAGGTTCCGTAAGACAACGGATACTGTTAATAAGACAAAACAGTAGCCTACAGAATGGGAAAATATTTTGCCAAAATGACATCCAATAGAGGACTAATGCCCAAAATACATAAAGAACTCAAGAAACTAGACATCAACAAAACAAATAATCCAATAAAAATTGGGGTACAGATTTAAACAGAGAATTCTCAGGAAAGGAAAGTCAAATAGCTGTGAAACAAAGAAATGTGCAACATCCTTAGCCACCAAGGGAAATGTAAACAAAATGCCTTTGTGATTCTATCTTACACTTGTCAGAATGGCTAAGATCAATAACACAAGCAATGGCTCATGCTGAAAAGGTTGTAGAGCAAGGGGAACATTACTGGTGGGAGTGCAAACCTGTATAGCCACCATGGAAATTAATATGGTAATTCCTCAGGAAATTGGAAATTGACCTATCTCAAGACTCAGCTATACCACTCTCGAGCATATACCCAAAAGACACTCCATCCTACCATATGTTTACATGCTTAACTATGTCCATTGCTGCTCTTTCCATAATATCAAGAAACTGGAAACAACATATAAGTCCCTCAAATGAAGAACAGATAAAGAAAATGTTGTACATTTTCACAATGGAGTGTAACTCAGCTGTTTACAAAAGAAAGATGACTCCACGAAATTTTCAGGCAAATGCAAAACCATCCTGAGATTAACTGAGTGAGGTAACCCAGACCCAGAAAGACAAACATGGTATGTATTCACTTATAAATGGGTATTAGCTGTTAAGTAAAGAACAATAATGGTACAGTTCACAGATTCGGAGATGCCAGGTAATAAGGTAGGCTATGAGGGTTGGGGTATGCATATATCTCCCTGGGAAGAGAAAATCAGATTTATTTTGAGGATGAATTAGAGGTAAGGGTGATGGGAATAAGAGGGATCAGGTATAAGGGAGAGGGATGGAAGGAAAAACTGTGGAGAGAGATGACTGGAATTGGGGAGCATTTGGGGCTAGATATGGAAACCTACTGTACTTGAAACTTTCTGAAACCTCTGCGGATAGCCCTAGTGACATCTAATAATAGAGGATATGGAGTGTGAACTTTTATATATCAATATATCTATATCTATCTATGTCTATATCTATATCTATCTATCTATGTATCTATCTATCTCTTTCTCTCTCTTTCTCATATATATATACATATATATATATATATATATATATATATATATATATAATCTTTTTATATATCTTTTATAGTCAGGAAAGGCTACCAATGGTGGGACTGGAACACTAACCCACCCACCAAAACCTTCAAACCACAATCTTTCCTGCCTACAAGATGTGTTTGGACATTGAGCAGTGGAGGTGCAAAACAAGTGAGAGTGGTCAACCAATGTCTGCTTTAACTTGAGGCCCAAGCCATATGACAATGCACACGCTGACACAGCCTAGATGGCCAGGAACTGGGACTGGATAGCCCATTGACCTCAAGGAGAGCCAACCATGACTGGGAAAAAATAATATAATAAAATATTACTAATTATATTATGCTATACTCATATATTGGTGTCTTGTTCAATTGCCATCAGAGAGATTTCCATCAGTATCAGATGGGAGCGAATTAAGAGATGACATACCCAGCTATTATTCAGAGTCTAAATTGGAGGCAAAACATACAGAAGAGAGGGAGGAAATATTGTAGGAGTCAGATGGGATGGAGGACACCAGGAGACCAAGGCCAACTAAGTCGCCTAAGCAGGGCTCATATGGGCTCACAGGGACTAAAGTGGAAAGCATGGGTCTTCATCATTTCCTCTGCATATATGTTATGGCTCTTAGCTTGAAGCTTTTGTGTGACTCCTAACAGTGAGTGTGAGTATGTCTTTGACTCTTCTGCTTGCTCTTGGGACTCTTTTTCTCCTATTGAGTTGTCTTCTACAGCCTTGATATGAGGACTTTCCCCTTGTTTAAATGTATCTTGTTTTGTTGTGTCTGGTTGTTGTCTCTTGGAGGCCTACTTTCGGAAGGGAAACAGAAGGGAATGGAACTGGGGTAGAGGGCAGGTAGAGAGGAGCAGGGAGGAGTGGAGGGAAGGGAAACTGCAGTTGGGATGTATTATATGAAAGAAGATTCTGTTTTCAATAAAATAATGAAATGCTAGGTATGTAATTGTTATAGTTTACTTTCTCCTTTTCTTTATATATGTTTTATAGTCATGATTCTCATTTGTTTAAAGGACTAATAAATTCTTGATTTCAATGTGGCTAAGCATAACAAAGAATTTTTTATAAAAATTAATTCTATGAAATAGCTGAAATTATGGTGAGGTGAGCTTCAACTGCCCTGAAAACAGTAAATGAGCCTCTTACTTGTGTGTGACTACAAAGCATGTCCTTTATATGATTATCTGTATGTCAAAAACAAAAAATTAAGCAAATGGTTATTAAAATAATGTTAACAGATATACTGACCAATACACATTTTTTTCATTTCACTTACATCTATTTAGATTTTTTTATTAGCTTAGTATATGGGCCCATTAGCAAATTTATTAGATTGAACTGCACAATAGGATTTATAAATAGAGTATTTCTAAGATTATAGGTTTTGAAAAGATTATAGGTTTTGAAAAATAAATAAGTACTTATTCCTGTATGGTGATTTGGGTAATGATTTTCTCCTGTGTCTTGGTATGCTCTATTTTATATAAGAGACTGCCTTAAGTTATGTAGGAGATCAGATCTCATAAGGATATACTCCTGAAAGGTCATGTACTATAATATATGACCTAGGAACAGAGTATGGATAAGCTTAGGGGATTTTTATTTTGGTGACAGTGGCACTAAATAAATATTAATTTGGTCTCTGACCAAAAACACAGAAGTGAAGGAATGTATGGTAATATGAAAGCTATGCTTAGTAGGGTAGATTAGAAAAACAACAAACAGAAAAATTCACCAGTAATGCTTCAAGATTGATCTCAGTACAAATCTGCAAAAATGTTACCAGTGATAGAACTGAGACACCAGTTCTGCAAGGTCATCATTAACAGTCTGGAGAGTTCTCCTAAGCTTTAGGGACCATGATTGAGGCTAAATGGTGATTTATGAATTCAACTATGAAAGACATTTTAAAAAGAGCTCGTATGAAAAAGACAATTTAATGTAGGCTTAAGCATGAGTGTTCAAGGGAAATGAGCTATGGAAAATATATAGAGAGACAATAAGAATTGGGAGACAACTAGAGCGTGATTGAGAGACCTAATATAGTGGAAACTCACAAGAATCTATGAGGGAGACTCTATCAAGGATCCCTAGTAATCAGGGATAGGGAGCCTAAAGAGGATATTGCTTGTGTCCAGAAAAGGCTTCCAGTGGTGAGACTGTGACATTAAGTCAGCCACAAAATCTCCAATTTATGGCCTATCTGCCATGCTCTGTCCTTTTTGACAATGGAAAGGCAGAACTTCATGCCAAAGAAGGAAAACTACAGGACAGGACAGGAAGTAGAGACTGTGTAACCCTGAATCGATTTCTAATGATGTCATGCTGTGCTCATAGATTGGTACCTATCCCACTCCTCAGCAGAGAGGAGCATATGAAGAGGCCCAAGGCCAAACACTGTGCAGAGATGAGGGATCCCCATGGAAGAGAGAGAGGAGGAATGGCAGAAATTAGTGGAGCTGTGGACACCAGAAGAACAAGCCCCACAGTTTCAACTGACTAGCACCCTAGGGGTACACAGAGACTGAAGCCATAGATATGGAACTTGCAAGAGCCCCTAAATGTATCTCCTGGCTGTCTAGATTGGTGTCCTTGAAAAACTCCTACAGGCTAGGGTAGGGGTGTTTCTGAAAAATTTTCCAGCCCCTGAGACCCTTTTTCTCTTGCTTGGCTGCATGACCCACGCTTGATGTGTGTATTGGTGCCTGGCTTTGTTCCATCCTGCTATGCCATGCCCTGATTGTGCTGTAACTAGAGGGTGACAGTTCTTTTCTAGGAAGAAGGGGGGATGTTTGTGGGTGGTGATGGGGGTAGATCTCAGGGAGATGAAGAAAGCTGGAAGGTGGAAGGCTGGAGAAGGGGGCTGGGATGTATTCTATAAGTTGTATGAGAGAAGAAAAATTTTTTAAGAAAAGAAAAATGATAAAAAATTTAAAAATTAAAGAAAGAAAAAAGAAAATCAAAAGAAAATATACTAAAATGTAAATATGATCAATTGTATTACACTTCTGGGGTGACTCCAAGATCAATGGCAATAGCCTGTATGTTTTGGGAGTCTGTAATTAAAATAGAACCCATTCCTGCCAAAAGAAGTATATTTTCCCAAGAGAAAGTGGCCTTTACAGACAGGAATTTTTAATATAGCATGAAATCAATTTCTCTTCTCTGTCTCTCTGTCTCTCTCTTCTCTCTTTTAGCTTTTATCTTAAAACATGCAGCAGTCTCTCTCTCTCTCTCTCTCTCTCTCTCTCTCTCTCTCTCTCTCTCTCTGAGATTTTATTTAAAACAGGCCACAGTCTTTTCCTTACTTATACAATTTTGCTATTAGGAGATAAAGAATGATGAGGCACAGTGAGAAAAGGAGATGAGAGTATTAGAGTTCATCTCAAAATTTATTTTTAGTTCTTTTTTTTTAGTAAAAGAACTAAATTTTCAGTCAATTTCTTATTTACTTTTAATATTTTCTTTGAACTCACATATAGTTTTCTGAGGTTTTATTTCTGAATTTCACTAATTTTATTATTTCTTTTATAAATCATTTTATAGTCTAATTAAAACAGGCTGTACATTTGTTATCTTAAAAATCATTACTAAGGACATTTAATTAAGCACACAGAATAAAACAACTAAAAGGTATCCCCATGGGGACTCCTATGTTTAGCTACACTTTTCTATTTTTCACAATTATAAGTTGAATTGCACGCTAATCAGACCCAAAACTGGATGGACAGTGAAATATGTGTTTTCTCCAACTAGTTCCCTGTTCCTTAGATTAGATATGGAAGAAGAATATAGAGAAAAAAGAAATAGTTAGGGGGGGGTGCTGCTAGTAAGTTTAACAAACAAATGATTAGAATCACAAATACCTTCAAATAAACAAAACCAACTGTCAACCAAAATGCTTTCAAAGCAAATAAAATACACACCTGAAACCAAATCCTTTTAAAGCAAACTCAAAACATAAAGGTACCTACCAAACAAAATCGGTAAATAACCATTTAAGATTAAATAAATGAACTGTTGATCAAATCAAGGCAGATCCACGAAAGCCTTGGAAAGAACTCATTTCATTTCACCTGTGGAGAAAATAACAGATGACTTGGACTTAATGGGTCCCTGCAGGTACCTTGCTTCCATCCAGATGACTGCTTCTGTGAAAAGTGGATTATTCTTGGAATATCCACATTGTTACACCACATCTTTTACTTCCTATTGCTATCATAAAGCATCATGACCAAGATAAACTTGGGTAGGAAAGGTTTCAAGGGAAGTCGATGTGTGAGCTCAAGCTAGAAACCAAGTGGCAAGAAATGAAGCAGTGAAGATAAATGCAGCCTACTGGATAATGGCTTTATCAGCCTGCTTACTTATAGAATCCAGAACCACCTCTGCCCAAGGATGGCCCTGCCCATAGTGTACTGGATCCTCCTACCTCAATCACTACTCGAGAAGATGCAACAAAGTCTTCCTTGTTTGTATTATGTTGACAAAATCTAACCAGTATAACTGCCATGCCAAAACACAGCTTTCATCTCAAAAGAGTTAAGAGATAGGTTTCTCTCTAGAGAAAAATATATGTGGCCCTGTCCTTGAGATACAGATTTGGGTTACCTCAAATTCCATATCCCAATGTGGAAGCAGTTTCATGAAGGTTTTGTAGTATAGAACAAAAAAAAATCATAAATCAACTGGTTTTCAATTATATTCTTGTGAACATTAAGCTGGCAGTTACAGCAAAGTTATAAATCTCAACTATAGGCCTCAGACAATATCTGATGTCTTTTAGTTGATTGAAACTATAATTTTGATACTACATCCCAAGAGATCTTAATTTGTTAGTCATAGGATAATAGATCTGACACAGAGGATGATGTAGAATTCAGGGGGCTACAATAGCCCAAGACTAACTATAATTAGACTCTGGACCTGCAACATTCTAAACTCTCCTCAATCATTGCAGTTCTAATCAGTTAAACAGACTTTCAGAAGGTTTGAAAGTTCCATTTCTTATTGTAAACTTTTGTTCATATACCATTAGTTTTCATATAGATAGTGATGATGAGAACAGTAGATAAAAATTGGCTAAGAAGATGATAATGGAATCTAAGAGTGAAGAGTTATTTCATTTTCTTGCCTTTAAAAAACCATAAATGTCTTTGGGCCTGTAGGAATCCTGGGAGCTTCTTCTTTCTCAGAGGCCAGAGATGCCAGAAGCAGATAAAGCCAAAGTATCCCCCTGCCTGGTCTCTGCCAGCAGGGGGATACAGTTTTTCCTTATCTTTCCCTGTAAGAGTGTTCCGTTCCTGGAATGCATCTGTGAGGATGTAACTAAAACTGAGAGGCACCTGGATACTTGGAGAGAAACCTTGACTGACTGTTCTATTTCTCATTCTCACCTCCACCCAATCTAGCATTTTTAACTCTAAGACAGTGACCTCCAATGTTGTCCCATTCTCCAAGATTTCATGTTATATAGGATCTCTGACTTTTTGCTTTCTCTTAAACTCCATATAAAACACATTCTCTGTGGTCTGCCTGTGAATTTCATTTAATGAATTTGAAAGACCAGAACCCAAAGACCACTTATTAAATGGAAGTATTATATGGCACCCTAACTCCTGATCTAAATGCTTACTAGTTGAGAAATGACCCATTGCTCTCAAAGAAACAACAATATTTTCCTGTCATCAAAGGCCCTAGATGCTTGCATTATTTGCTAAAACAAAGTCTCAAATATGATTTGATTCTGTATTAAGGGAGAACTTGGAGTGAGTATTTTTAATATAATTCTGTATTTCTAGTGGATATATTTAACTCAGGGCTACCTATTTTTGGAATGCTGCTTTATTTCATAGCTTCATGGACAGGGGACTTGTTAGGGAGATTTCACACCTTGGAGCTACTTTCCCCACAGAAAATGCCAAGAGGAAAACTACTCAGAGAAGTCCATCTTAGGTTGAAAGGGATGACATAAATTTCACTATCAGGAAAGTGATAAAAAGAAGTTGTTCTTGGAAGAATAACTTACTATAGTTTAGCCCAGGGAATAGCCTCATAATCTTTGTCACAACTAGAATCTTTGTTATTCCTAAGCTTTTCTTGATGAAGGAAAGTAAACAACTTTACCATGTGTTTACAGTACTGGTGCCTCTCATAGCACTTACTTGAAAATAATTGTAATTCAGCTTCAAACATTGTCAGAATTCAAGTTGTGTTATTTTTTACCACGGAAATATAGGGAGCTCTATATGTTACTGGGAAACTGGAATTATTTTTAGAGTTTTTAATATCATTAATAAAATAATTTAAAAACAGATACTAGAGGAAGCTTAAGAACAGCTTTATTAAAATTTGAAAGAAAATCAACAGTGTAAGCAAGATGTAAATCTTGGTAGCTATTCAGAGGAAGAAGACATCCAAATGAAAAAGACAAAATTATATATTTTAAGTTAGAATCTGAGAAAGCAGGTAGGTTCAGTAATGGAGTTTCCTTAAATATTAAAACAAAATAGGTCCTTCCTTGCCTCACAGCTATTCTGAGACCTTCTATGCACAAATTGATCCTATGATTCTTATATATGTTCCTTTTCATGTATAATTTACATGTAATTTTACATATAATTTAATATTTTTTAGTTTTTCCAGAATGTGAAAAAAACACCAATATCTAAAGATGTTACTGTTTGAACGTGAAATGATCTCTGAAGATTAATGTTTCAAATAGTCATTTCTCATGTGTTGGCACTATTCTGGCAGACTGTGTAACCATTAATGGATGGAAATTAGCTGGTGGGATTAGGGCATCAGTGGTGAGCTTTTGAAGATTCATAGCTGATCCTATTAACAAGCTCAATTCTTTCTTTATCCAGTAGGAATGTAAAAAGTCTCCTGACAGGCTCTATGGACTGAAATGTTTTACCATGCCTTCCAAATCTAATGGACTGAAGCCATCTGATATGATAAGCCCAAATAAGTCTTTCCACTCCAGTTATTTCTGTCCTGTATTGTGGTTATTGCAGGAAAATATAGGATATTAAAATACTTGATGTGCTTATTTGCCATCTATATATATTCTTTGAGGAAATGTGTGTTCAAATTATTTGCCTTCTTTTAAGTAAATTATTGAACTCTATTATTCAATTGTTAAGTATTCTTTCTATAGTTATATAGCTCCTCCCTCAAGTATATGATTTGCAACTATTTTTCTCATTCTGTGATTTGTCTTTACATTTTCTTAATGTCATCCTTGATGTACAGAGTGCTCATTTTTTTAAAATCCTAATTATCTTCAGTTTCTTGTATTGTTTACTATATGGTCTGTTATTTGTGTGAAAATTTAGGGAGTAAACATATAGTTTTTCAGCATGAAGTGGGAAGTTAGTATTTGGTTTTTCATAGACACCCTTTATCAGGTAGAAAAATTTCATTTTGTTATTATTTGAGTATTTAGATCAAGAAAGGATGTCAGCTTTTGTCAAATGATTTATCTTCACCTGGTAAGAAGATTTTGTACATTTTGTATGCATTCCATTTATAAGATACAATGAAACATTCCATTTTTGCATGCTAAGTCAGCCTTAATTTAGCCCCTGGTTATTGTAATTTGGTGGACCCTGAGAAAATTTTGTCCTGTGGATAAGCAGGGCAATTCTTAGCTTACTATGACTGCACACAATGGAGAGCTTTTTACCTTACAAATGAGGACTCTGGACATCCAGACTTGTCTTTCACAGTTCTCTGAAAGTCTATAATACAGAAGCATGCAGATAAGTAATACTAACAATGTTCCCAGTCTTTTTGAGGTATTGCCACTCTTGACTGAAAGATACGAGCAGAAAATCCTATCTTTTTGACTCAGTGCTTTCAAGATTGGGATTTTCATTACATTGATCTGTGAATTAACAATGAATGGCCATGACTTAACTACCACTGAATATTTTTACTGTCTCTTAAGTAAATACTTTTATATTTTCTGCATTAGCTTAGAATAGTTTCTGAAGAATTTAAATGTTGAAACAGACATTTATTTTGTACATTTCTTCGTGTTGTATTCTAGCAATCCCTTCTTATGTCAGCTTCTCTGTCAGGTTCAAAAGTTACAAAATAAGAATGTTGCAGTATACAGTGCACAGGCAGAATTTATTGAAGTGAAAATGCTGCATACATATACACAGCAGTATACAAAAAGGCAGCTTCCCATAAGAGAAAAGGGAAGTCCAGAGTTGGAGCACCATTTGTACCTTAGGGAGACTAGCTGTTTATATATATATATTTGTAGGATGTGGAAAAGGGTTAGGTCTCTTTACATCCTCTTGAATTTTATGGGACAGGATATATTATTTAGATTGAGTCACTTTAAACAACATCAGGGACTTAGTTGGATAAGACAAGGATGGGAATTTCTGAAATTCTCAATGGAGATAAAACAGGTTGCTGCTGGGAGTTAGCCTTACAAAAGAGGATTTCTTTTGGAAAAGAACTTGGAAGTAGGCTATTTCAGATCAAAGTGAAGAGTTGGGGTTCAGCTTAAGTTGATCCAGGATGCCTTTCCCTATCTTTCTACTTATTTAAGAATTAAGTATTAGAGAATGTCTTCTCTCATCCTCTGTTCTCAGAGGTCTCCCCAATTACTGATAGAGAATGGAATAATGACCACCCTGGGTTCTTAATGCTAACTAATGTCATAGGAGGAAGCATCAGTCAGGACTTCACTGGAGGAACATAAGACTGTGCCTTATCCTTGGGTTGAATATTGTCAGGTAGGAGGATTGTACAACATACTTCAGTAGAAGGACATTCTTTGAGAGTTGGCTTTGACATCAGAACACTTGGAGACAGGGGGTGTGCAAACAGTCTTTGGTGATGGCTTTTTCTTTTTGCTGCTGCCAACAGTTCCAACACACACAATAGGTTACTTCTGAGAGAAGCAATACAGAATCAGAAATGTAATCATGAAAATTCTACCTGACTGGATTGGAGAGTCAGAGTTTTTGGAGAAAAGTAAAGTCATAAACCAACTAAAAATCCTTCACAAACTTGTTAAATCGTTAGTATCTTTTGATATAGATTGCCTTCCCTGGTACACTATTTCCTCTAGCTGTGAATTAGTTCCTCTTTATTTGTCATTAGTTAAAGGAGGCTTTCCTTTTCTATCTAGAAACTAGTAGCAGGGCAAATAGTTTCAGAGACTATAAACTCATGGGGGACTGAAAGATTTTGGGTTATTTTGAGAGTTTCCACTATGTACTGATTAAGGTAAGTTTAGTTCACCTGCATAAACTATGAGTTTAAGTAAACTTTTCTGCATTGTTTCAGCATTCAAGTGATGGAGTTGTTAACAGTTGGTGAGTTTAGATTGCTTCTGGATCTGGATCTATATCTGGATATATATATATATATATATATATATACACAGAGAGAGAGAGAGAGAGAGAGAGAGAGAGAGATATCTATAGATATATCTGGATAGATATATATAGATATATCTATATCTATATGCTTATATATCTATAAGCATGTATAAGGCTAATCTATTAGGTTTCACCAAATGCCCTTTTCAAGGAAGTAAAAGTACCATGTCTAGACAGCATATCAGATTTAGATTTGGTCCATTCATATAGGCCCTTGTTTTGTGTTGTAATGGCCTCCCATTCCTTCTTTTCAGCCTAGCCTTTCAGACTCATGTGACGTTCTATGTTTAATTTATTTTCTTTAGAGTGCTTCTACATATTATGGACCTATTCTATTTCTCTAGAAATTCCTACTTGTTCCAATATAAATCCTAATCATGTTCCAATATCCCCAGCCTCTTACCCAAAGGATGTCTCAATGTTGTGAATACTGTTTGGGTCTGAACTCACTGGGAACATTTTGAGAGAGCCAACATGAAAATTGTTCTCTTTAGTACAAGGTGGCAGAAAAGCAATTGTAGTAGATAGGTATCTCAGAATTAAGACATAGGGTTGTGGAGATCACCCCAGATAGGCTGTGGTCTTAGTTTGACATTATGATTCCCGGATTTTTTTATATCTTACAGATAGAGGGGTTGGGTTGGTATATGAGACAACCAGGTTATCTCATAGACTTATTTTTATTAGGAATTTGTATGAGTAATCCACTGTTGCATGGAAGACTAATCAGAGAGTATGTTCCTTTAAATGTTTTCGGTATGCCTTATTTCATCCTTAAGAGCATTTTCAGGATCTGACATGACTATAATGGTTACACAGAAAGTCATAGACATGTATATGGAATATGATGGTATATGTGGATCTGCAGCCAACGTTAGGCCAATTTGTGTGAACTTAGAGAACTTTTTATTCTGGAGCCCATAGGAAAGCACCGCTATAAAGTTATCAGATTGGTGTAAGTTTAAAGATTATAGAGGTTGTTTTAGTATGATTTAAAACTCATCAACAGTAAAGGGTAGTTTATAAATTTTTGATTTCTCCTTGTCCATCCTCATCAATAGGCTCACATTCATGCAGAATATTGAAAGTAAATGTACTGTCTGGGCCAGCAAGGATAAATCATATGTAGATACTAAGATTAAAGTATACTGGCGTTTGTCAAGGTGGACATGGACTAATGTTTAAGGTGTGGCCCTGGGTTTCCAGAAGAATCAGTAATAATAACATTAGATTTTATTGTACGGCAGACATCTTGTGAATAGGAATATAGTTTCAGATCCCTCTAGCATAATAGTCTAATATTTAACCAGTCAGCCATAAGTTACTTTTGAATTGACAATCCTCCAATGTAGTGGGATATGTAGACTATCACAAGCTACACTAACATAAATATTTTGGCCTTTGGAATAAAAAGTTCTACAGCAGTTACCACCTGGCCACAAAAAGACCATTTTTTGGCCACCAGGTCTAATTCTTTGCTCAGTTATCCCACTGGTTGGTGAGATGGTTCTATGAGCTGAGCATTCAGAAGGTTGTCCTCTATAATGTATAGTCAATTTTTTTGTTGAGTAGGTAAGCCTAATGCAGGACCTCAGGTTAAGGATCTTTGAATTTTTGTGACGCCTCCTGAGATTCTAAGGTCCATTCAATATGATTGAGGACATTGAAGAGTCTGCTATGAGTGCTTAATCTTTTCTGAATATGCAAGAATGTAATTCTATAGTACCCTGTAGCTTCCAAAGGAAGTTCTTAGTTGTTTGAGGGTCTAAGAAAGTTAGAATGAGTTGGATCACAGCCCAAGTCCTGGTCGTTTCTGATAAGATCAGACTTAAGTAAGAGAACTTGGTTTGACATAGTTGTGCTTTACCCTTGAAACTTTATAGACTCTATCACCCAGAAAATAGACAACACTCTGTTCCTCAAGAGATACTCTCCTCAGATAGGCTATATAAGAAGTCATCCACATATTGGAATAAAGTAGCTTTTTGCTATGTGAAGTCCATTAGATCCCAGGCCATAGCTAAGGTAAATAACAGAGGCTTTTCCCAGAAACGCTGGCAAAGAACTGTGCATGTAACTTGTTTGTTTTTCTAATACAATCTTTGAAAGTTAAATAGAGGCTGGCTTGTAGGATGAAGTGAAATTCAGAACATATCTAGCACTATCTTACACTGAGTAATAGGTGGTGTTCAGTGAGATTTGAATCTAAAGGGTATACGTGTTAGTGACCTTCAAATGTGGAGGAACCACTTCCATACTGATTAGTTGGAGGTCTTATACTAACCTCCATTTACTAAGGCCCCCTTTTACTCATTATATAAGTGTGTTATAGAGGTGATAGAATTCAAATAGTAGTCTTTTTAATTTTAAGTTGCTAATGATCAACCCCTCCTTGGTTTCAGGTTTATGGGGATGTTGTTTTTAGTAAGGAAAGTGGGAAAGATCCTTAAGGTGAATTACTGCAGGAGTGGCATTTGCAGTCCTTCCAACAGTGGCTCTCTTAGTCTGCAATAAGAGGAGATTATTACCTTCCATTAGGGATAGATAGTGAGTTATTCTGTCCCAGAGGAAGCAACAATTGTATTTTGAGGTGAGATAGAAGGTATCTTCCGCATAAGAATACAGAAGACTCAGCCAGTATGAGAAAAGAGTGTCAAATGGAGATCATCCCAGAATGGACCAAGTGGTCTGGTGAAACAGCAGACCATGGAATTGCCCAATATGTGAAGGATAATAGTTGAATTTGAGCATCAGGGGCAGGAGAGAAGTATAGAACTGAAAATTGGGCTTCAGTGTCTATGAGGGAATTAGTCTTCTTGTCATCTACAGTCCATATGGCCGGGGATACTTTAGATAGCTATGCTCCAGTAATTCCTTACAGCTAGGGCAGAGTCTTGGTGGGGGGCCATGTCTTCATCTAAATTAGAAGTATCCCCTTGAGCCTGAGTGATCTTTCAGAGGGAAGGCCATTTGGGTACTTGTCCTCACAGCAGCTATCAGTTCCTATGACGTTTATCCTTCCTTCTCTCCTTCTCTAGCTCTTAATTGTAATAAACCAATTTGGCAGTTTGAATTAAATCATCGAAGACTTTTGTTTTCTCCAACCATGGATTTTTATGGATGTCTGGAGTCAACTATGTGAATATTTCATCTCTCAGGAGGATCTCCTATTTCTGTGACCCTGTATTAGCTACGTTTCTATTTCCATGATAAAACATCCTGACCAAGACAACTTACATAATTGATTTTGGGCTTATGGTTACAGAAGAATAAGAGTCCAACACCATCATGCCAGGGAAATGTGGAAGCAAATACAGGCATGGTGACTGAGAAAGCTTAGAGCTCACACAATGAACCACAAGCAGGAAGCAAGGAATGATATATGGTTTTTAAACCTTAAATGCTTGTCCTTGCTGACATAATTCCTCCAGTAAGGCTCTACTGTCTAAAATCTACCTAAACAGTGCTTTCAAATGGGGACAAAATTGAGCCTATGGGAACCATTTATCTGCACCACCACTTTGTATCTATGGTGTAAAGTTTCTCATAGTTTTACTGAAGTCTATTTAGAAAAATGATGGGGGATTTTTTATCCTCTTGATAGATATGAGTTGAAGTTATTTAACTCTTTCCTCCCATTATGCATTTGGGGAGTGAATTGCCTTTTTCTCAGTAGGTATACTCTATGAGTAATGTTTTTCTTTCACTCGGGTAGTAGAAAAACCATTAACAACTCTAAAAGCCTTTTCTAGAATCCTCAAGCATTCTGGATGTGCATGTGTTTCACAGATTTTTTGTTGTTGTTTGTTTTCTAAGAATAGCATTACATATTTCCAGTCTAATTCATAGTTAGTTTAATTGTTGGAAAGATTGTACATATTGATCAGATTTTCAAAATATTTCCCAAGACCTTTTTAATTTATTTAGGTTCAGTTAAAGAAAAGGAAACATGGACAAGATCTTTTCTTGCTTTAATAACTCTGAAGAAATAATAACTCTGATCTCCAGGGATAGCGAATCACAGAGGAATTTAACAATATGTTTGGTCATTTGTGAGGTTTCTGTGGTTCTCTGGAAAATTCCTCTGGAATGGAACATATTGGTGCCCATGTCTAAGAGTCTAGTCTAAGGTCTTTTCCTAATTTAGGGTGATCCTGGATATTAGAAAAATAAAAGAGTTGAACATGGGATATCTCAGACCATTTTCCTTCCTTTCTGAAGAATAGGTCTAACTAGAATAGGACTTTATAAGTTAAAGTCCCTTCTGGGGGAACTTCTCTACTCTCTAAGAGGTATTTGGGTTAGGCATGGGTGGAAAAGAAAGTTAAAGCCTTCTTAGCGAGAGGATGTGGATCTAATTTCTTCCAGTTAGTTATGAGGCAAGACAATAGGAATGAGGAGATAACTTTAAAATTGTGTTTCTCATCTAAAGGTGAAAAACAGAATAGAAGATCAATGGAGGGTTGCCCAATCCTCAGCAGCTTTTTCCCCACTCTTATCCTGGAGTGGTGGCACCATTTCTGTGAGGTACTAGCAATATGGTTTAATTATGTTTCTCCAGGGACTAACTTTGTGCGGGACTTAACCGTTCTTACCCATGACTATAGACCTGGATCTTAATAATTTTGCTAATATCCCAAATATGTATGCGATATTACATATCCCATACATTAAAGATTAATAAATCCTGCTATTCTTTTTCTATATAGGGACAGACAAGAGTCAGAACAGTTAAAAGTTCTAGGAAAGACTTTCATTTTCCTTTTTTCCAAAATTTTTTTTGAGAATTCTGACTATGGTATTTGGTGAAAGTTAGAATAATATCTCTGTATGGGCAGTAAGGATCATGTTGTCGTTTTACTTCACAGATAAATTTTAAAAGAAAGTAGCCAAGATGGCAGATAATACATTCCCTGTTTGCAATATTTTGAGGTCTCAAATAAGATGAAGGAGAGTCAGGAGACTGCAGTGAAAGGGAAGGAAGATTTGTGGTGCCATGTGGGAAGAGAAAAATTCTGCTCCTCTGGTTCACAATAGGGATGTGGAAGGGTAATAGTGTTCTCTGAAATCTGAATTAACATTGGTCTCATAGATGTCTCTAAAGGAGACCATTTCTGTTGAGGATTATATATCCTTCTTTTCCCTGTTTATAGCATTATTTTGACCTAGAATATTTCTCATGAGGCACCCATTAGTCCTAGTTACATTTTGGGGTTGTGAAAGCTTGCCTCTTTGGGGTATACAGAAAGCATTTTTTGAACAAAATTTAAAAAGAAGCTATTGACCTTGAAATTCTCCCATACCAATTGTACCAGGAGGGGGTTCTCCCCTGCTTCCAGGATACACACACACAAGGTAATGCATATTTATTGATATAATTGTATCTGTGTATGAGAGGGAGTGAAGGAGATGGAGAAAGAGGGGAAGAGAAAGTAAAAAACGTTGGTTTTATTGCTAAGTGTCCATATAATAGATACATTAGTGCTTTAGGCATTTCTAAGATCAAACACTTGCTTTTAGTTCCCATGACAATTTGATAGAATCAATTCTTCAACTGAGGATCTCTCTTCCCAAGTGTGTCAAGTTGATTAAAAGTTGGGCTGTCACATACCTTGGGGGAGATATCTTTGTCCATTCAGTAAGACAAAAATACTTATGCAAAATTGAGATAAAATACCTTTTTTGTTTCTGTTCTAAGAATGTGAGAATTCTTTGAAATTGTAGTTTGGGGGCAGTTTTTAAAAAGTTATGTCTATTTTTCATTGTTATTAAGATGAAAATGCTTTCTTTTTATTATTACCAAACAAATTTTCAGTCAATATATTTTGATCATATTTCCTGTCCCCAAACTCCTCTCAGATCTTTCCTACCACCATACTCTCCAAACTTTTGTTACTTCTCTCTCTTTTTTAAAAAAAGAAAAACAAAAGCTTCTGATTGGTTTAGTGTTGCAAAAGAGTGTGGAAAGGATAGTTGTGATAGGTAGACATCCACATAAAAATTGAAATCAGCCAATACAATGAAATAGTTAAAGACAGCATTTACTAAATAAAAGTATAATTTCAAAATCTTGTGAAATATTTCTTTAAGGACTATTTGAAAGCTTAAAGCACATAGCAATGATAACAGTTTTAAGCACACAGTAAAAGATAAGCTTATCTTTCTGGTTATTATTAGAATGTCAAAATTGGCATGTCTCCCTTTGACATACAGATGCATTAGATGGAACTTCATCCTTCTTTAAAATTGGCTGTAGCATCATCGGTGGTGACAAGAATGAAGAAAGCAATTACTTGAATAGCCTATTGATGTTGGAATAAGTTTTTAAAGTGGTAGCAAAGAAATGTCTTTCTGTGCAAAGCTCTTGAGTAAATTAAACCATTGATTTAGTTAGTTTATACTGTTGTAAACCTCATGGTATATATTTCCATGCCTTAGAAGTTTAAGATTTTTATTTCAAAAGTCTCAAAGTAGTTTTATTTAAAATTGCAGAATGCATATTAAGAGGTTTTAGGTTCCAATAAATTTGAAGTGACAGGTGTTTTTAGGCTATACGGAAATAATACAAGCTTAAGAAGTTTATGTATATTTAACTACTATATACAGAATAAACAATATATCTAGACAGTATAAAATATTTAATGACCACTTTCAACAAAATCAGGAAACAGTAATTCATCGTAACAAAAATAACACTGAACTATGTGGACTATTTGCAGTGTAGTCTCAAATTCTATTTTATATTATTGTTTAGTCAGTGATGTAATTCCTCTGAAGCTAATTTCATTATATGTAAAATGAAGTAATAGGATATACAGGGGTTATTCTATATCAATATTTTTTTTCTTTAGGACATCTCTTACTCATTCCATTCTCATCATTTTAAAAAATTATTCTGGCATCTTTCACAAAACAATGATCAGTGCTACCATAAGTACAGTTTGCAAAAATTCCAACCATGATAGTCTGAGTTCAAAGACATTTTTGCCTCTTCCCCAAAAGTTGGGTCAGTAAATAAACATATTTGTTGCAAAGTCTTTGACCTGATTTATGGTGAGTACCCACATTGTGGAAGGAGTGAGTCAGTGTCTGAAAACCACCCTTTGAACTTTACATATCTACTATGGCATATTCAACACCCCAACAATATCTAAAATAAGGAAAGAAATATAAAATAAAATTAATACAATGTTCATAAAATTAATACAATGTTCATAAATAAAACATCAATATTGTAATTCTACTCATACTATTATTCTAAGGGTGTGAAGAATGTGATTAATGATATTTCTTTTTAATATTTTATTTAATTTTATGTGTATTGCCTGCATGTATGCCTGTGGATAGCTTACATGCCTGGTGCATGCATCAGAACACCCAGAACTGGAGTTCAGATGAGTTAAAGCAACCAAGAGGGTACTGAGAATCAAATGCCTACTCTGGAAGAACAGCCATTGGCCATTGCTCTTAACTACTGCAATCTTTCCAGATCAAGAATGATATTTCATTAGGACATCATGTCTTTTCTAGAATTCCTCAAGCTGGAAACTATAGATAAAATCTTTAATGGAATATAATATCAATCCTCTAAGAATATGCTTTTTATATCTTAAATTGTTTGACTAATATAAAATTATAACTGTCATTAATAGACAAATATTATTAGCTGTATTCCATTCCATTTTTCATGCAGGTCACTGAATAAACAGTTTCATCTTATTCTGTGATTTGATAGATTTAAAGCTAATATAAGATATAAAAAGTAATTATTTTCACAATGACAGAAATTGGGAAGGCAACTTCCATTATAAAGTGTTTAACAGTGAAGTATTTATTTATTTTAGCTGAGAGATAATTGATAAGCCCTTATCTTGTTTATTCTTATTTTTCAAAAAAAGGGTTATCTGTGTATGTAAGTCTTTTTTTTTCCTTTTTTTTCTTTCTTTGTATGTGTGTGCCTTGTGAATGTGTATGTGCACATTTGTCAGGAGGACATAAAAAGGTGTTGGTATCATTCTCTCTCATTCTTTCCACATTCCATTGAGACATGCATGGTTCTGAGTGGGTGTCTCCTTGAAGTCACACCTCCCAATTTTTGTGTATATTGGAAGCCAGAAAAATCCAACAATACCTTTGCTTCTATCCTCCTTGGATCTGGAGTTATAGGCATACAGAGAATGACCAGCTTGTTATATAAGTGCTGTAATTCAAACTCCAGTTCTCATGATTGAATAGACAAGCAAGTGTGCTTAACTGTTAAGCCATCTCTTCAGGTACACTCCTGTGAACATATACTGATCACAAAAATTTCTCTAGTTTAAGTGCTTTATGATAGTTACAAAGTTAAACAAGATAGTACATAAACATCTATTAATAATTAGGGGTTTGATTGAGGTAACCTTTGGATAATGGACCATTTTTCCCTTTGTTGAGTTCTACCAGAGCAGAATACATATGAAATTTTACCTTAAACATTCTATGGAATCAGAAAACAAACAGAACAGGAATGTCGAAGGAAACTAGTTTTGAGATTACTTATTAATTCACAAAAGTATTTATTTTGTTTTTCTCCAAAATATTTATTGTGTGTCTCTTATTATAAGAACATAAGTTCTACAATGGCAGGGACACTGTTGGTGCTTGCTTTTGTAATTTTTTCACTGCTGAATTCAGTTAATAGAATCATGCATTCAACAAACATTACATAGATTTTTAAACAAAAATCAAACAAAATTTTCAATTTCCTTCTGACTTTTTCATCAAAATAATGTCATTTGAGAATAAAGTGTGCTAATTGCACTTTCCTTAAATATCAACTTTGAATATCTGTCAATGGTGAAGGAAGTAGATGTGCTCTCTAACTAGACCAAATACATTTCAAATCCACATCTTTTTTTTATTTAAACAGATTCAATTTGGGTAATTTTTATATTTTTATTCTTATCTAAGTGAAAATTCTGGGAATTGCTTGAAGAATCATAATATAATGAAAAACACTAGATTAGGGGTGGACACAGGACAATGGAGGGCTGATTAATCTTCCATAGTCAACTCTCTGCTGGGTGATCTCCTATTCTTTAAGTGTATCCCTTCTGTAGCTGAAAGCTCCTGTTCTCCTGGCCTCTTGATCTCTTGTCCCACATTAGAGTGCCACTTGTTGCTGAATTTTGAAGACTTCTCTCTTGCCCCAAATACTACAGTGACAAATTCCTAACTTGTTACTGATTCCTAGCTTGTAACAGATTCCCACTGTGAATTTTAACCCTCTAGTTATAAAAAGAGACAAGAAATATAGAATTGTTCACCACTCTTGCAGGTGGACTTTAAAGATAGAAAGAGGGAAAGAAAGAGAAATTCACCGCCTGTCCTTATCTTTCTGAAACTTGGAGAACAGGCGCATATAGGGAATTGAACTATTCCTCTCTTTCTCCCTCTCCTTCTCCCTCTCCTCCTCTCCCTCTCCGTCTCCCTATTTCCGTCTCCCTCTCTCTCTCTCTCTCTCTCTCTCTGTTTTTGTTTCAAGACAAGGTTTCTCTGTTGTAACTCTAGCTGTCCTTGAACTCACTTTGTAGATCAGGCTGGTCTCAAACTCATAGAGATATGCCTGCCTCTGCCTCTTGAGTGCTGGGATTAAAGGCATGTACCACAATCACCTTGTGAACTATCATCTGCTAAACCATTCCACCAACTGTCAACTGCCAACAGGTCACTGCCTCCTTTGTATCCTAGGCTGTTCCCAGAAGTTGAAGCAGCATCCAATCATAAGAAAGGCTTCACAGGACAGAAAACTTCTTGAAGAAGCATCCTGATATACCCCTCCCCTATTCTCTAAGTCATAAGTTCTGTGATATTGATTACTTTTTCACTAAGGCCTTCTGTTAGGACATTTCTTTGCATATTTGGTCTTCAAGGGTTTATCCTTAGCAGTCATATATGGTGCCTTATTAACAGAAAGCACAAGAGAATTTTTTTTTTAATTTCTAGTAGTAGATGACACTACCTTTATGATTCTGGCTTTCAAAAGTGTACTGTTACTTGGGAGACTGAATAGAGTTTGGGTTGTTTACTTCCTCTGAAGACTGGCATGAAGTTAAGTTTACTTGATAAGCCATTAACACATACGAATACATTTTCTATCAAAATGCTATTGGGATTTTAATATTTCAAGGAACTCTGATGTTTATTGACATTATTAAAGGTAACAGTCTCTTTCAAATTTTTGTCCACTGACTCCTTTGTATAGAGACAGCCTATTCCCTTGAATGCCTGGAAATTTAGCTTTAAAGTGTTTTCCTTTGGTTTCTGTTTGCTATAAGCGTTCTCTTCTTCCAAAAAGGAGGCCACAATCTCCTCAGGACTAATGCACTTTTTGCTATTGCACAGGTCATAGGAAGCCTTGAGACTCAGATTTACAGTGATTGGCATTTTGTGGGCTATCACCATGGTTATATTTTCCTGGAACCTTCTTATGACTGCTAGCCAACTGCTCCAAATCAGCCAAGGTAAGATTCACACTGTGACAATTTTTCATCAAGGCTTCATTTTCTTCATCTTCCTCAGACTGTTCAGTCACTAGTGCTAGAATCAGGTGAAAATTTAGGATTCAGAAACTTTACTCCATGTCTCAGGGCTGATTCTTTGTTGCTTTTAGCTTTTTATACTTTAATACAATCATTAGAAGGCTCTTTCTTGTCATAGTCATGTTTTTCACTTCAGTGATGAGGGTATTTATGAGATCTTTGTGGTTCAAATCTAATCTTTATCAGTTTTGATGGTACTCACAACTTTTCATTTCCACTGGAAATATAGGCATATTCTCTGTCCCAGTGTAACACATTTCATGATTTACATTCAGATGTTAATACCTCTTTATAATATATGGGTTGATTTAACTGTGCAATTCTTTCTATTGAACAATTGTTCAATGTCTGTTAATCCTGTCTCATTAACATTCAGAAATTTATAGTTAGTAGTGAACTATGTAGTTTATCTCTGGGGGTCTTTGTTATTCCTTTTTGCCTTTCAATCATTTCCTTTAATGTCTGATTAAAGTTTTCTATAACTGCTTGTCTGTAGGAGTGTGTGGTATACCAGTAATATATTTTATGCCATCATATGCAATTTTCTTTCATTTTACTGCAGACATATGCAGAGGCATTATCAGACTTAATTTGTAAAGGTATACCCATTTACTTAAGTAAGAATCAGTCTTTTGATACTCAAGGCAAAAGCCCATTGAAATCCTGAATAAGTATCAATAGTATGGTATAAAAAATATAGTTTCCCAAGTTCTGCAACATGGAAAACATCCTTCTGCCAGATTTCCCCTCTTTTAGTACCCGTAGGTTTATTTCCAGCAGGAAATGGGGCTTGATTATACACATTGGGCAATTTCTTTATAATTTCCTTGGCTTGTCACCAAGTAATGGAGAAGTTCCTTTTTAAACATTTGCTGTTTACATGGTGCTTTTCATGAAATTTTGAGACTTCTAACACATTTCTTATCAATAACTGATCAATCTTATCATTATCTTGTGCTAATGGGCCAGGCAACCCTGTGTGAGTTCTAACATGAGTAATTTCTGTCTCAAACTGCTTGTTACAGTTGCATAAATAACAATATTAATTTTGAACTATTAGTAATAAATTCAGCAGTTTCTATATGAAAAAACAACCCTTTCTGCATACTGAAAATCAGTGATGATATTAAGAGATTCTGGAAATTCTAACAACATCTTAAGAGTAGCATACAACTATAATTTTTGAACTAAAACATATGGGATTTGATTGAGTTTATTTTTTTCTGACTTGTAGCCTGCCATTCTTTATTTATTTTCATCAGTATAAAATGTAGGCACTACAGACAGAGTTGTTGTTTTTTCTTTAACTACACAAGGGAATATCCAGTCAGTTCTTTTGATAAACCGAATTCACTTGCTTTTAGAATATGTTATTAATCTCTCCCAAATACTGGCTATAAGTTCTTTGCCAATCTTCATTGATTATCCATAATGATGTAATCTCATTTTTACTGTTAGGCACCACTGTTTCTAATAGATCTTTCCTGATAACTGACAAAATGGTCCACATATGCATCTTGTAGTATCTTTCCTACCAGAATTAACACTTGCTCTGCTGCAGAGATTAAATGTCTTGAACTATCTAGGTTGGATTCTCCTTGTAACATTTAAAACAAATTGCTTAGCTCTTGTGTAGTTAATCTAATTGTGGGTCTTATCCAATTGATGACTACCAATAATTTTTGAAAATCATTAAAGGTTCACAACTGATCTCTACTTTTTGTTGTTGAATATTTTGTTGACATATTCTATAACCTAGATAGTTAATAGAATCTCTTTGTATTTTTCAGAAACAATTTATAATCCTTAATTGGTAAGATTCTTCTCATTTCATCAAACATTTTTCCTAAAGTATCTGTGTCAAAATCATTCTACAAAATATCATACATATAATGGTAAATAATATATTGGGGAAATTGTTTTCAAATTAATCCTAATGACTTTTGTACGCAATATTGACATAAAGTTGGAGTATAACATTCCCTGGGGAAGGACATTCCACTGATACATTTTTGTAGGTTGAGCATTGTTGTAGGTGGGTATTGTAAAAGCAAATTTTCCTTGTCCTACTCTTACAAAGGAATAGTTAGATGCATTAGGTAATAATGAAGGCAAAGGAATTCCAGGCTGTAATGCACCCATAGGATGAATCACAGTGTTCACAGTTAACATTCTCCATTTACAGATTTTTTCTTTATAACAAATATAGATGAGTTCCATGAATGAGCTGGTAGACTCTTTTATATGCTGAATTTTTAATTGCTCCTCTACCAGCTCTTCAAGTATCTGTAATTTTTCTTTGGTTAAGGGCTACTTCTATACCCATACAGGCTTCTTAGTTACTATTTTAAGAGTAGGGTAGTTAGTATAGTTTTGGCAGTGGCCCCTTTTATTAACATTGAGTTTTTGAAAATTCAATGTCTGTGTGTATGGCTTTTGTACAACTTGTACAGACTGTGCATCACCTTTATTTATCTTCCCTTTGAGAATTTATTTTATGTACCTTTTCTGGGATAGAAGAGATAGTGATATTAGTTTCCCATTATTGCAATAAATCTCTTCCCTAAAGTTTTTTAGCTATGTCAGCCACATAAGGACTTGATTTTCCTTTTTCCCCTTGTAGTCCCAAACATGTAATCCATTTCACATTATGCTTTACATGGATAATTTCCCAATCCCTATAAATTATGTGGATACTTCCTGAAGGAGATATTTGAATTCCATGACTCTTGGGAAATTATTGTTACATCTGCACCTGTGTCTACTAATCTTTTTATTTCAAAGCCATTTGTTTGTATTTTTAATTTTGGCATTTGATGACAGACTGCCGGAACACTTATTTCCCAGTGATTCCTAACTTGCCTGCTCTTTCTGCAGGGGCAGCTTTTCTTTTAATATAGGGAAACAGTAACAGCTGTGAAATCCTATTCCTATGTTAAATTGCAGATATCTTGTTACATAGGCCATGGTTTTAATTTTTCCTTTGAAATATCCATCCATAATTCCAGGATGCACAATGAATGACTTTAATGTCAAACTGTTCCTACCTAGGATTATTCCTACTCTCCCTGTGGGAAGAGTACCATAAACTTCAGTACCAATTTTATATCATTGAATGGATGGGGATAGTGCCAGCTGTCTGTCTATGGCTATGCCTAGTGCAGCACGGCCTTCAGTATCTTGCATCAGATTCCCAACATCGAGTTTGGGTTTTTCAGTCTGCATTCCACTTAGCTTAGTCTGTTTCTTTTAAACTACAAGGCCTCCTATCTCAGCCTTCCATGTCAGGCTGGTATTCTCAACATTAATTGCTGAGAATTGTATTGCATACTTGTAAGAAAAACTATCAAGTATTTTCCTAAGTTTGGATAAGCTTGTGATAATTGTGGTTTTTGCTTTCATTATTTTGAAAACTGTGAGAGTCCCTGCAATGTAAAAATTAAGGCTTATGTCATTTGGAATTTTGTTTTTGGTTTTGCTTTTGCTTTTTTTTGCTTTTTTGTTTGTTTGTTTGTTTGTTTTGCTTTATCTGCATCCTGTTTAACACAACCTTCCTTATTTACATAAAAGTTTACCATCAGTAAATTCATTCACCTGGCTGCATGTATGAAAGATTGAAAAACTGTCAAGCAATATTAATTATCCCACAATTAGCTAATTCTTCTATACTTTTGTTTCTTTTTTATTTTAATTTCACTTAACGTGTTACTGTCTTTTGTTTCTTCATGATACTTTAACATTTGTGCCATTTTTCACTTTTGATTATTTCAAAAGAGTGGCTCCAAGGATTATCTCTAGGACTAGGCTATTAAAGCAAACACAAAAATAAGATTTACTGACAGAAGCACATTAATTAAATAATACAGACATTGTAATCATTGGACAATTTTGAAAGTAGTTTCTTGAGTGTAGCCATAAATACCAGATATAGGCATTGATTCAAGGCACAGGACAGTTTATCCTTTTGTTAATTCAATAACAGTTCTTAGCCTGGAGCTCTGGAACTTTTCAGCCTCCACACAATCTGGTCTTCAGTCTAGATTTGGAAGTCTTTAGCCTTCATGCAATCTAAAATGCTTAAGCCTCCTTTACAGACTGGTTCAAACTGACCTTCTCAGCCAGCTGATTGTTTCTGTCTCTTTGTACTATGACAAACTCTGACTGTTTCTCTGACTGCCTCAGACTGAACTGCTCTGCTTCAAACTAACTCACTCTTCCCTTCTGATACTGATTTCTTCTACTGAGGTGTCTCTGTAGCTCTTTCTGACTTCTGTCAAGTTGCTTCTGTGTCTGTGTCTGTCCCTAAGTTCTCATTGCTCTATACTTCCTCAATCAGTCTCTTTGCTTCTCTGCCTAATCTTCAGTCATATTGCTTCATTTTCTCTGTGCCTTATCCTCAGATATGCCTCATACTGCCTTCTCTAACTGACTGTTGTAACTGACTGCTTCATACGTCCTCTGTAATTGCCTCTTCTGTAACTGACACTGCTGTAACTGACTTTTCTGTAATGTCCCCTCTGATCTGTCACTTTGCATCTCCTTCACTGTGACTCATCTCAGAGATCACTTCCTATGTGACACTGACTCCTGAGTTCTGCTTCTTGTGCCTGCTTCCACACTCTGTTTCTGTCCAAGAGATTAAAGGAGTGCACCACCACTGCCTTCTGAATACTGGGATTAAAGGTGTGTAACATTTTTTTTTCTACCCTAGAGCAGCCATGCTGCAGATTAATGGATTAAGTATTCCTTTACACTTGATTGGTCATTTTTTTAAATAATGAATCTCTTCAATTTATGTAGTGATTTGTGAACTTGCTATGTATTTGAGGATGACCTTGAACTTGGGATTCTCCATCTTCCAATTCCTAAGTGCTTAGATCAGAGGCATGTACCACTATGCTGACTTTTATACAATGCTAGGGATGTGAGTCAGGGATTCATACATACTAAGCAAGCACTCTATAAACTGAGTTACATTCCCAATCAGCTCCCATATAGAATTCTTAACATACATGCTCACAATTATAGAAAACAATAAAATGTCTATCAGGTAACAATATATATATATATATATATATATATATATATATATATATATATATATATATATGAATCATTTATATTTAAATACAAAATATATATGCCTGTATGTGTTCAAATAAAAATCGTAACTATTAGAATATAATTTTTCTTTAAAAACATATTTATTTATTTATTCATTTGTGTGGTTGCACATATACTATGGCACATGTGTGGGGTCAGAGGACAATTTTCAGGAGTTAGTATCCTCCTTCTACAATGTGGGTCTCATCAATTGAACTCAGGCTTGATGACAAAGCACTTTTACTTGATGAGCTATCTTGACACCTCTGAAATATCATTTTAAACATATTTATACTTTAAGAAAATTTGGGTCAGATTTTCTTATGAGGAACAGATAAAAGCTTAGTATATAACATAGAAGTTTTAATTTTGCTTTAAATTTCAAAGTGCAGGAAGAAGTTGTTACTTATATAATCTTTGCAAAGGGAAAATGTTTAGATTTTATGCTATTAACTGAGGCATAAATATTTGTAGCTTATGTATGAGATCTTATGTGTATATAGATTTTGTTGGAAGAGAATGGAAGAGAATGGAAGAGAAAATACGAAAACTGAGGTAGAAGAGATACCATAATTTTGAAGTTTTGGTTTGGGAGCTTAGTTCCTGAATTAAAAAAAAAATCATAATTTCCATACTTTTCATTCAGGCATATGTGTATAACAATCAGTTTCTCTCTCAGGACTGTATTTCCTTATAGCTGAACATATGGCCTCTTATAACTCTTCACACTAAAATGTGAGTTAACTCATTTTTAGTTGATATTAGCTCAACATGTAGCAAAAAACCTTAGGTGACAGAAAAGTTAGTATTCTTATGAATATTATGAAGATATTTATATATCCTTGATTTTTTTTCTATTTTCCCTTAACAGAGCATTCAACTACGGTGAAAGTTTGGCATTCTTTTATGTGAAGAATCTGTGCCTTTATCACAAATAGTCCATATTTTAGTGTACATAAAAGAGTCTTTGGATCTTTGACAGAAAATTTGATGTATTTCTTCATTTGAATGTTTAGCTGCAAAGAATGATTCATATTTCATCTGCTATAAAATTATAGATGAACTCCTCATTGAAATATTCTGACAACCATATCAGCAATAGGTTTTTTTTTTTTTTTTTTGCACTTGGGAGACATGAAGATTGGATTTCTCATGTTGATATCATTATTTGTTTAATTAGTTTCACTATGTAGACCTGGCTGTACTGTTACTTACTATGTAGATCAGGTTGTCTTCAAATTGCCAGGGATCTGCCTGTCCCTACCACTGGAGTAGTGGGTTTAATACATGTTTTAATGTAATTGACCCTTAAACAACAACAACAAGAAATGTACTGACTAAAACACAGACACAATTTCTTTAATATTAAATGCTGAGCAAAAGACTTTTGAAGAGACTATGACAGGAAAAAATGATGACTATAATATACTTCAAAAAAAATTGTACAAGCACACACATACACTAATAAATATGTAAATGCTACCTGCTGAATGCTACCTGCTGAGATCTTTCCGTATTCCTTGTATGTCTGCTGGCCATTTAGTATAGGATAGTCAAATAGAAACTTTATCCTTGGGGAAGACTGATATATATGATTTGATTGTTTGTTTGTTACCTGAAAATATTTGTACCTTATTTTTGTTTTTTTAATGCACTGTAGTAATTTTTATATTTTGTGAGAAGTATGTGTCCATTTGCATTTACTGTATTATAACTGTCTGTTTTTGTTCTTCATTTGAGCATCTTCCTTGAATTAATATTTGTTTTTCTGTTCCTTTTTGTTACTATAATTATATCTTTCATTTTCATATATAAATATTTTGTGGCTTGATTTTAGCTACATAACTGGATATGTGACGTTTTTATAATTGTATTTTTAAAACCTAGTATATTATCAAGAGCAATGAATATGATTAAGATCCAATTGGAGAATCTATTTTTGCATATTTATAATTCCAACTCTCTTGTTTGTGATATTGTCATACATTTTGATCTTATGAAGACTATAAACTCTGTAAATATTAATTTTCTCTAATCTCCTTTATAGACATTAAAACAAAATATTGTATTTGTGGACCTCTGCTATTCTTTTGTAAGCACAAATTACTCTCTAATATTTCTCTAATGTCCATTTTCTTTTACAGGAAGAGATGTAATTAGCATTTCTTTCAAGGTATCAGGTAAAAATGATTTTAGATTCTTTTTCTCCTAAAATTGCCTTTATTTCACTATTCTTTCTTACGTGTACAATTCAGTGCTTTTAGTGTATTCTCAGAACTGTATAGCTATTAAATTTCTACTTTCAGAACACTTTTATAAACTACTCCTTAAGACTTTCATATCCAAATATTAGTCACTCTTTCTTGTAGAAAGTTCTTTAACTCTTTTTTACTACAGGATTTTCTCACTTGTGATATTTAAAGTATGTAGATGAATTCATATGGCATATGATCTTTGTGTCTGGATTATTTCATTACATATAATGTCTCTTAAATTTCTTAGTTTAGTGCATGTACCACTACTTCATTTTGATGGCAAATAATATTTTGTGTTTATACCTCTTTTGTATACTCATTTATTAACTGAAGTATATTTGGGTAGTTGCTGCATTTTGGCTATCATGAATACAATTATTGTGGACATTCTAGTATAATTGTTTGTGGAAGAATGTGTTTTCAATTTTCTGGATTACATAGGACTGAATTTCTAAGTCATGTGATAAATACGTTTTGAAGTTTTTGAGAAATTTTTACTGTGTTTTCTAAAATAAGTGTACAATTTTAATTCCTATTATATTTTCCAATATTTGAGACTTCCTAGTTTTTCATTATACTATAGAACTAATTTTCAGTTTTGCTTCATTAATGCTTCATAAGATTGAACATTTCTCATATGCTCTATGACTGCTTCAAGATCTCTGTGATGGCTCAGCAGATGAAGGTACTTAGTGAACAAGCCTGATGACCTTAGTTCAATGTATGGGCTCTACATGACAGAAAAAGAGAACTGACTCCTACAAGTTTTCCTCTACTCTCCATAAATATACAATAATATAAACACATGTAATTTTTTAAATGAATACTTTACATATTCATTGTAGAAATGGCTATCCAAATTCTTTTTCAAACATTAAACTTTCAGACTTTGTGTCTTTTCCTTATGAAACTTTTAAAAATTCATTAGAATTGGGTATTTTATTAAATGGGAGATGTGAAAATGTTTTCTCCTATTTCATGTCTTCAGTTTCTTCCAGGTGCTGTAACTTCAATAAATACTATGTGTATGTTGAGTACATAACTATATCTATGCTTTCGTTTCACAGTTTTATATTTTATCTATTTTATTTAAAATTTAAAAAAAATAAATTTTGTATAGGCTTGTGGGCCAAAGTCCAAATTCATTAGTTTACATGTGGACATTCAGTTTTGCTCAAACTATTGATTGAAATGCAAATTTTATACACTCAGTCATATGGAAACCTCTATATTTTAAGACCTTTAGCTTTGTAAATTTTAGTTAGTCTACAATAGCAATGATCTGAGAAAAATACCCTTCTGTTTCAAGCAGGAGACTGAGACAAGAGACCATTTTAAAACTATATATAGGCTGATCTTTTATGCTGACTAAAGTTCATTTTCCCCAACGACCCACTTTACCAGAGTCCTATTTTACATACAAGAAGAACAGCTTGACAACTAGGCCCTCTCTGGTGTTCTTCTATTATATAAAAGAAAAAAAAAGTTGTAAAAAATTTGTAGATAACTACCCACTTAACAAATCTGAGATTTTATACTAAGGTTACAGACAACTTTACCCCCACAGTATCTTACCACCTGATCTATTGGAAAACACACCTCCAGCAAAATATCACTGGATCACATTGACAGTGTTACAAAAAACAAAAACAAACAAACAAACAAAAAAAGAAAACCTGATCACATACAAGGGAGCGTCTAGAGAAATGCAAGTCATGAATTCTAGATGATGTGGAAATACTTATTTTTCATATATTGACAAATATTAAGCAGAGGATTGTGCGTGCATGAATGTATGTTCCATTGTACACATATGGATGCTGGAGAACAACTTAGGAGAGCATGTTCTCTGACAATGTGGATCAATGGATATGAACTCAGATTGTCAGAATTGGTTGCAAATTCCTTTAGCCATTGAGTCATCTCACTGGTGACTCAGTTATTTTCATTTATGAGCATGAAAATCTTTTTTACATCTAATCATATCTGTAATTTTTAATATGTTGTAATTTTTAAGTCTATCAATCTTATCGCTTTTTCATTAAATATACTCTTAAGCATTTTATTACTGATGAAGTAACTGTAAGTTGAACTACTTTAATTAATTAATTTTTGGTTTTTTTGAGATAGGGTTTTTCTGTTGTAGCTATAGGTGTCTTAGAACTCACTCTGTATACCAGGTTGGACTTAAACTTACAGAATTCTGCCTGCCTCTGCCTCGTAATTGTCAATATCTACAATTCTAATAATGTACAAGAACACAGTTGATTTTGTGGATACATTTTGTGTTCTATAAACTTAATCTTTTATTAGCTTTCATAAATTTTTCATTTCATAGTATTATCTATACAGAAGATAATATCACTTGAAAAGAGATTTTATGTCTTGTATACTTTGAATGCATTTTATTTTTGAAGTATCTTTGCCAAGATGTAAAATATGACATTGAATACAATTTTCATGGTGACATTTTTATTCAATTCCTATGATTAGGGGAAATGTATGTAATATTACAACATTAAATATGTACTCTCTGAGGATTTTATAGAGGCTTTTTAACAAATTGACAATATTTCTCTTTGTATTCCTAATTCCTTTTACTTTCTCTTTAAAAAACACAAACTACAGCTGCATATTGGCTCCTCTCTGTCTATATAGTTGATGTTTAATTTCTTTATTCTAAAAATATTATTTGTTTAATTGATTAGTTTTCTTAATTGAACTTTACCTTTAAAAGGTACTTTCTCTAATGATAGCTATGAATGTACAGGTTAACAATTTTAAAAATAATTTCTTTTGAGATTTTTGATGGAGGCTTTGAACTCATCTTCTGGATTACATACTCTATAACAAGAAGTTTGTTGTAACTCTGTAATTTTTTTCCTCTACATATAACTTATTTGAACTCTCTAACAAGCCATGGCTTTCAAGATCAGCATAATCTAGCCATGCAGATTACCTCAATTCGTATTGTTATAAAATTGTATATTGTGAATAGTTTACAAAATATTATATTTCCAATTTTTTTCTACCTCATTCCTTTTTTTAATTTACTGACCCCCTTTGTTTCCCTCATTTCCACATCCATACTCACTTAAACCTCTCTCTCCTCAGTATGCCTTCTACTTTTATATCACCTATATTCCTAAACTATTGAAGCTCTGAAAACAAAGCTTTTAATCATTGCTTCACTTAGTCACAATAATTAAAGAAAATGAGTTACTGTGTCAAAATTACACATTTTAAAGAAAAGTCCTGAAGCCTAAGAAAACATAATGTGATATTTTCTGTTCTGACCCTATCCAGGCTATGGGTACGGAGTGACTAAAAATGGCTTTACCTACACTGTGAAACAGGCTATGCTATCTATCGGTAAGTATACTAAACAATTCTCAAACAGTAATAACTTTTCTCCTTCCATTCTTTTCAGCTAGGGATTATATATTTTACAAGAGATAGAATTGCCAGCCTTATGTCTGTTCCTGCCACTCTGATGATTAGCATTGTGATGTTCAATATCTCAAGGGAGCAAGCTTTAGTAGTGGTTTAGTAATTTCCCATCAACAAAATAGAAATATTAAACTGTTGTCCTTTGAGCAGTGAGAAAAATGACAGTAAATGTCAAAGATAAGTACGTCAATTGGCAATGGCATTGCTTTTAGTTTTAATATGAGGAATAAATCTGCCAAATAGAGAAACACCCACAGTGTACAATAAGTGAATTTTTGACAGAACAAATTGTTTTTCTTTCAACCAATGATGCTGTATTATCTAAAAGGAAAGCAACATGGTTGCTCCAGAAAAGGATTGCAATGACTTAGTGCTTCCTGCAATCAAGTATAGTCTGTCTAAAAATCTCAAGAGCTTTAGGCTAAAACACAATAGACAGTCATTACTTTTGATTTGCTGCTGGGCCAAGGTGGCTGCTACATGGAGTTTTTTAAATTTTCATTTACAAGTATATCTTTGATGCATGTTTAATATTATCAACAAATCACCATAGATCATTTCAGGTTAATATCCTTTCATAAACTTCTACACATTTTAGTATATTTTACCAAAATGTTCAAAGATGTAGTCCTAGTGGTCTAGAAGAGTTTCTTGCAAATAGTAGGCATTTAGAACTGGGAACTGAAAGGGTATTGAAGTTCATCTTTTAAAAAGATTTAATATACCATTGGACAAGACACTATTACTTCATTGAAAATTTGTTCCTCTTCTGTAATACTTTCTATGAGATATTGTTTTAGAACGTTCACTGAGGATTGTAAGAAATATAGAATATTACTATCAAGTTGATTTGATTCATTTTCCAATTCAAAAAAAGGAAATTTATGGAACAACTTGACCAATCTGATCTAAGATGTTCGTGTATATTAAAGCTAATTTAGATGTCATTATTCAAATGATTTAAATTTTCATTAGGAAATAATTTTAGACTTTAAAAAGTTTTAAAAATAGTAGATGCTTCTTTGATATTGGTATAAATCTCTTTCTAATGTTGACATCTTACATAATCAAAACACACTAATACAAACAAGTATATAGGAATATTTAATCTTTTAATACAGCAGCATGGCTGCTCTATGGTAGAAACAATGTTAGTACACAACATTGATACTAGTATTCGGTTGGCAGTCCTAGCACATGCTTTTAATCCCCAAGAGGAGGAAGCAGAGACAGGAAGATGAGCTAGGAAGGAGTCATAGTCAGACAAAATGTCATCTCTAAGATGAGTCATAATGAAGGGCAAGCAAAGTGACCAATCAGAGGAAGAGTTAGCAGAGTGAGTGAGAGTAAAGACATGTCCAATTCTCATGATAGAAAAGCAGGCTCTCAGCTCAGGGAGTCAGGACCAGACACAGAGAGTCAGAGGATAAGACAGAGAAGTATCAGTCAGTATAGGGCAATGAGAACTCACAGAGACACAAATCAGTCTGAGGCAGGGACACAAAGGAAATGTGGCAGAAGTCAGTATCAGACTAGAAGAGAGTCAGTTTGAAGCCAAGCAGATCAGTTCAATCTAAGGAAGTCAGAGAATCAGCCAGAGTCAGAAGAATTTGTTCAGAAAAATTAAGCTGGCTCAAAATATTAGTTTGAATCAGTCAGCTTGGAGAAGAGTTTACACCAGAATAGTGAGTGGAACAAAAAGAGTCTGAGTTCAGAAGGAGCTAGTAGGGGTGGCTCAGTCAGCAGTAAGTCTCAGAGTTTGATTAGATTGTACAGAGGTTTTAACATTCTAGATCATACTGAGGCTTAAGTCTTCTAGTTCTAGGCTTAAGAGTAGATTGTATAGAGGCCAAAAAGCCTCAGGGCTCCAGAACCTTTGATCATTGAATGATCAAAAGAATGAAAGCCTTTTTGCCCTCCATCTATGTCTAAAATAAAAGAAAATTTACTTAGCCCAATACTAATACAATAGTTTTAAGACCTGAGTGAGTTTTGTCAATTTTATTATTAATTTCTCTTATTTCATTCTGGATCCAATTTAGATTCTTGTATCTCATTAAGTTTTTTAATACTCTGTCTCCTCCAATTAGTCTCATCATCATTTTTATTTTGTGTCTTGTAGAAATTGATTCTTATGAAGGGTATTGTTTAATTATTTCATAAAATACTTTTCTATACATGTATATGAGTTTACCTTTTTTTCCAATGATTGCATTGTAACTTTTACAGTTTTGGTAAGAATGTCACAATTATTTTCCCACTCACATCCCATTTAATGAAACTTTTCTTATGAAATTCTATCTGCATCTTTCCATGTAAATCAGAATTTTTATTTATCCATCCCTATATGTTACTCTCTTGGATTTGACTTGAGACTAGTTACTTATTCTGTGATCTCAGAACGTAGATAGCCTCAAGTAAACTTTATTGTTCCTTAGAAAGTTAAACCCTTCCTTGTAATATTGGCATCAATAGTTTTACACTTGTTTTAATTTTAGCTATGTAACCATTTGAAAACAACATGCCTGTATGTTTTCCCCTGTAGTTTATGTTCTACTCTACATAACTCCTGTGTCCCTATATTTTAATATTTAGGATTAATTGAATCTATATTCTTTTGACACCATTTTACAACTCAAAGAACCACTGCTATCTCAATTCATTCTGGCTTTGTTGTTATTGTTGTTGTTCTACCTGTGCTTACAACAAACCTTTCCATAGACTTACTGTAGCTAATTATATGCTAGAATTTCATGCTGTTTTTCATTTAACATACAGTTAATTTTAATCTCTTCCTGTGATACTGAATGTTTGTTCTGTGAGGCCGGAGACCCCCGACCCTGGCTTTCTCTACTCAATACAATAATTATTGAGTACTTTCCAGAACTCCCTGTTCCAAGAACTAGCCCACCCCAGAAACCATAAAACAATTATTGTCAGGCTTAATTCAAGAGCACTGTGACCCAGCCCAAATTCCTAAAATGAGCGGCAGCTATAGCCGCTGCCTAATAGCCTTGGGCAAGGGACTTTACCCTAAGTGTACATTTCCTGGTGCCCGTGACCTTGCTATAATCAATTTAAAGTTTAACTGGCCCCTATCTACCATTTGCTCCTTGGGGCCGCTTCTATCCGGCTTGTTAGAACGGTCCCAGTGCACTGGAATAAATCCTCTTGCTATTTGCATCGATATCCCGTCTGTGAGTCTCTGTGGGGATGTGGCGTTCCGGTTTGGACCCTGGGGGTCCCAGTTTGGATCCCTGAAGTCCAACATTTTGGTTCCCTGACCGGGAATTGACGCATCCCCCCAGACCCCGCAAGTCGGGTATCGGAGGTAAGCTCGAGCATCTGTTGTTTGTCTGTCTGTCTGTTCGCCTGTCTGCCTGTCTGTTTGGAACAAGTAACTGGTCAGAGCTGTAACTGTGTCTGTAACGGTCTGTGGTGTGCATGGTCCGTAAGGATCCCGCCGCACGGCTTAAGCTTACCGGGATGGTATAAGCCAGGACCGACCCTGGAGGACGCTCCAGTGGGGTTGGAGGGGACACCGTAAGGTTTCCTCTCCGTCTGAGCTGGGGGAAGTTGGCCCCATGGCATCTGGCCGGAATCTCTGCCATTTGGTTTGGCAGGTCCGGCATCTGTCCGATATTGGAGCTCTGTTTCTCTTTGTGTCTGATTTTTGTGTTAATTGTGACTGACTTATTTGCCTATCTGTATTAGGTCTTGTTGTCTGTCTGTTTGTGAGAAGCGCCACGAGAGGGTCTGGAATCTGGAGGCTGTGGGGCCCTGCAGGACACTCCAGAGTCTGGTAACCGGGAGAAGTCCGAGAGGACTTCCCCCCATCTGTACGGGGAGAGGTCCGGGAGGACTTCCCCCTATTTGTTCGGAGAGTCCGGTTCAGGCTGTGGGGCCCTGGAGGACACTCCAGTGTCTGGTAATGGGGAGAAGTCCTGGAGGACTTCCCCCAATCTGTACGGGGAGAGGTCCAGGAGGACTTCCCCCCATCTGTTCGGAGAGGGGTCCGTGAGGATCCTTCTCCATCGGGAGGAGGGAGAGGAGCCTCTCCTCCGTCTGGAGATGCCTGTTAGAGTCCGGTCTCAACCTTCTGTGACTTCCGTAGAGGAGCTGTGGAAGTCCCCTCCTGGGCGTGTCTGCAAAATCTGTTTCTTGTAGTTTCACTGGTTCTTTCTGACTTGTTGACAATGGGACAGTCGACTTCAACCCCCCTCTCTCTGACGCTTGACCATTGTTCTGAGGTTACACCATAGCTGTAGGAGGGCTGCTGATGAGCTACCCTCCTGTCTGGGGTCGTGATAACCTGTGTCGGGAAGCTTGGGTTGTGAGAGGACCCATCTGGGGTCATAGGACCCACCTGGAGGTCCTGACCTGCTTGGAATCTGGAGGCTGTGGAGGCCTTTCCGCTGACAGACTCTCTGAGAGCTCTGGGCGGACAGTGGTGCCAGGTGCTTACTTGACTCTGGAAACACCGGACGGTGCACTGCTGTTTCTGTATGATTCTGTGTGTGTGTGTGTGTGTGTGTGTGTGTGTGTGTGTGTGTGTATGGCTAGACTCGGACTGACTTTGTTTTTGGATGTGGGACAAACTCCATCTGGACCTCTCGACATAATTATGTCTCATTTTAAGGGAGTCAAGGACAGAGCTGACTTATCAGTCAGTTGATGTACACCTGAAAACCTCTGAGAAATTGTGCGGCGCCATTGTCTTATCTGATTCATGTTTGTCTCAGTTTCATGGTTATATGTTTTGTGTTTGTCTGTTTTCCTGTGTAACACGCGAGATCTAACGTGGGCCAAGCAACTCCTAAGGCCAGCTGCAAGGAAGGGGGGTCTGCGTTGAGCAGACCTCTGGGGCCCACCCCAGCCAGAGCTGCCAGTTTCAACTCAGCAGCCTTGGTTTGGGGCTCTCGGCCACAGGAGGGAAAGAGTTAATGAGGCAAAGCAACCAAAAAGAGGCAGGAGGGGGTGCAGCTCACCCACTCCTGAGATAACAGCCAAACTTTCTTGTGTAAAAATCACTCAAATGGTATTTTAAAATATGTATGTGGTTTGGGTAAAGAAAACTAATGGTTTTAAAGATTCAGGTGTCCTGTAATGACTGCCACTGAGGTAGAGCTTGCTAGAAACTAGAGGACAGGCTGCTGTTTGGGGAGAGACTTCTTGGAGCAGTTTCTGCTGCTGGCCAGAGTTCCGGAATGGTTTATGCACACTGTCCCTGTCGTCTCTGTGGCCATTTGCGCGCATGGCTACGGAGATAGATGTTTTTAAAAGGACGCTGGGCTGAACTGTTTCGGATCTCTGCTTATGCAGACAAACTATAAAAAAAAAAAGCATTAGGTCATATCAAGGGAAGTTCTGAGGTCTCTTTGTTTTCTATCTGAGTGTGTGTGGATGACGATGTTTTTTCTAGTGTAAGTTTAAAAAGAGAGCATTAAATTAAAGCTGAGTAACGTATGTGTGACTGCATTTTGGATGTGACTCCATTTAGGATGTGGACGCTACCATTCTTTTCCAGGATCAAAGAGGAGATGGAGGTAGCCACATGTTGCCATTCAAGGAGACAACAAATATCAGATATTTAAATTAAATTAGATTTTATTTTGTATGATTTTTTCTCTTCTATGCTGAAAATAGGATCTTTAAGAACAATGTTTAATAAGGGATCAAAGCTATGCCTCTGTGTATTCAGATACAGGAATGTACCTTGTGCTGACGGCCAAATTTTTAGGGTGAGAGTTATGGGATTAAAACAAAGTAAATCAAGGCAATTGAGGTTTGAGTAAACAACCTGGCAGTCTTTAGAGATCGAGAAGTCATGTGATGGTTTTTTCTATACTAAAAATAAGAGAGAAATTTTTAAGATAGCTGAATTGCCACTACACCAGAGCTGATTCACACAGGCCTGGAAGGCAGACTGCCGAGGAGGGTGTGACAAAAGGAATGTACATTACAATAGAGGAACTTTATTTGTGGTGCTGCAGGTACACAGTTGGAAGGTCTATTCGGGTGCAAAGATGTATATTTTACCTGCTTGTCTTTGCTAGCTTTGTTAAGCCTCAGCTATTTTGAAAATTAAAAAGTGATCTGAAATGTATAGATTAATTCTGGCTATAAAGTTCTGATAAGCTGATCCTACTACAGGCAGGAGTTCAAGATGTTAAATGTCATCTGATGTATTAATTCTGTCTTGGTGATCACCAGTGTCAATGTATAAAAATAATGTATATTTTGTGTTCATTTGAATATCACTGTCTTAAATGTTAGCTTGCCAGATCTGGGGCAAGTTTACTTAGAAATGAGTCTTGCTGCAAACTTAGAGGAGAGACCTGGAGCAGCTTGTGTTACGTGCCAAAATGCTAAAATAATTTCTGTCACTAACAAACAATTTGTAAAAAGGCAACAAGTCATCTCTGAAAAAGTCCTAAGGTTCCTCTGTTGTTCCAGACCTGATTAAGATTTCTCTGTCTGTATGTAAGATTATACTTGTATTTGAGAAAAAACTGGTCCTGAGCTGGGGCCAGGAGGGAGGGGACCACACAGGCGGAGAAAGATGACAACCCGGTGTGGAAGATAAGTGGGCGTGGATGAGATGTTAGACAGAGGTGAATTTCACAGGGTGTGTGGAATCTCCCCATTTCCTAAGACAGTAGAAGAAACAACTGGCTTGACATTTGGGAGGAAAGGTCTTAGGAGACCCAGAAACTTTGTCCCAGGGAAGCAAGAAAGAACAGCTCAGTTAATTCAAGTCCCAAGGTCATCCAATGTGCTGCGCTTTGCGGTGGGCTCCCTGGCAGGGAGATAAGAGGGTTTCTGGGGGTTGAGAAAAGTGAGAGGCAAGTAGGCCTGGGGAAAATACCTTGTTCCCTCCTTCCTGCTGCTGCCCCTAAAACTAAAAGACAGGAATTTAACCCAAGCTTGGCTTCCTGGAGAGTTCTGTGACTGTCTTAAGTCTACATGAGATGACAAGATGACATACTTGGTGTGTAAAAACACACACAGGGGTAGAGATCCAATACAGAGCAGATACTCTGCGCTCCTTTGGAGAGCCTGAGAGAAAAGGCAAAGGGTCAGGAGGATAGACTAACAAAAAGGTTAACTCATCACAGTGGTCCCTACATAACTGAGGCCTCAATACCAACCTTTTTAAAATGTGTTTTAAAGATGTGTTTTTTGGTATAGATTGAAAAAGAAAATATTAAGTTAAGATAGATTTTATATAGTATTTTTGTATGCTAAAATAAGGTTTATAAAAATAAGATTTTAAAAAGTGTTTAATAAGATATCAAAGACTGTATCTCTGTGTATTCTTATACAAGAATACATCTTTTGCTGACAGTCATCGTTTCAGTTTAAGAGTGAAGTGTTTAAAACAAAACAAAAATAACTGAAGTTTGTTTATAAAAATCCTGCAGTTTTAAAATTAAGAAGTTATATGATATCTGAGCTTTAGTGTAACAGTTGGCTTAGGCCTAAAAGCTGAAAAGAAAAATATGTGCATTACATTATGGGATATTATAAACACAAAGTTGAAAGGTTTTAAACCACTTTAAGAAAATGTTAGGTTTTTACAAAAGTTAAAAGTTAAAGCTAGATGTTTTCAAAAACAGCTTTTAAGATATTTAAATTCACAAGGCTATGAGACAGTTTAAGTTATAAGGATGTTTACAATGACCTAAATAGTACAGCAAAGCAGAAAAAATTATTGACAAAGTTTTGTTAACATAGAGATACTTAACATAGATAGCCCTCACCCCTCAGAGATCTGCTGATTATGACTTTTAAATGGAGTTTTAAGTAGAGACCCCAGATCCTAACAGTGACCCCAGCACCTCCAGAGAAGACAGGGACAGAGCAACCTCACCTGGCCACTGGGCAAAACTGCCCAATGCCTCACCTGCCATAGACCTGCCTACAAATAAGACACTAGAGAGTAGATCATCCTGCTTTGGGTGGACAGAGCGGGGTTCGATCCCTCTGAGTTTTATCCACAGAAAGATACCTACTGGTCTGGCAACTGAAGACTGGCCTGGCAACGGAAGACTGTCATTGCCTTGAGGCCTCTGTTCCCCATAAAGTCACAGAGAACACGGAGAGTCCAGGGTCATCTGTCTAGGTATGGGTAAGTCTCTGTCATTTTAATTGAGTTATACTTTTTGCTATAATTTAGTATTCCCAGATCTCTGGTGTTGATGGCTAACTGTAATTCTGTTAGTTTAACAGCAATAGACAACCAGTTTCTCTCTCTGAGGCTACTAGAGTCCCTGTCTGAATATGACAAACAGGATTGTCTCGCTAACAGGCCCCCTGTTAAAAGATAAATAGGTTTTTGATGTAACTTTTACTATCCCTTTATTTAAAAAATTTGCCTAAAAGTGATTGCTCTCAGTAATAACAACTCTGTATTTGGTAAAAAGAAAGTTTAAAAGAATGTTATGAGGTTTAAAATATAAAGGTCTAAGAAAGTGATTTAAGTTTTGAGTGTCCTAGGTAAGTTGTGAAGGTCTGAAAAAGTGATTTTAAGTGAGAAGGTGGTTTGAGATAAAAAAAAAAAAAAAAAAAAAGGTTCAGAGTTATAACATTAAAATCCTGGATACATGTTCTGGTGAGCTGGTATAATTGTTTTTATCTGGATTAGAGGCTTGCTTGGCTCTCCCATTTTCTTCTAGATATATGAAATCATACTTTGTTGCTAAAGGAAGTCAAAAACCATTCTCTACATTTTAAAATGACAGATTTTGTCTTAGTAGTGTATAACCTGGTTTTAGTTACTTAAACTTTTTATGATACTGTACTCTGTAAATATTAATTAACCAAATTAATTAATTAACCAAAAAATAGATTCTGTGTTGTGTAAATTATGGACCACTTTAAGGTCCCTCAAAACATATGTTTTTAAGTGCCTAAATAGGCTTAAGTCTGAGGTGATTTCTCATTGGCTGTTTAACAAACACTTGTTAGCTGTTCTTTCTACAGTGTGAACTACAATGATAAAAAGTTCCAAATGTAAGCTTCTGTAAACTTTAACTTCTGCCTCTAGTTTTTATCGCCTCAATAGATCACTACTTGGCTAGCAGACACCATCCAGGAATCAAACTGCTTCAACTACTGTGAGTCCTGGACCTGACCTGCTGAGAGCTGATGACCAGTCCAGCTGATGTGACCACTCCAGTCCACTCCGCTGGATCAGCGAACCAGATGTACCCCACTGCCTAGCCCCCCACCCCAAGCTTTTGACTAATACCAGCCTGTTTGGGGCCCCTGATGACGTCCCCTCTCAGCAGGAAGCAGTCTAAGAGATTACAACGTCCCATTTCCACAGGCTGGAACTTTTAGTCAAAAGAAAACTCTCTAAGACTGGGGACATGGCATGTATAGTGCCTATTGGCACACCAGAACATTACCTGTTGAGGTCAGATAAACTCAGGTTCATTAAACTGACAATATGATAAAATACCCACTTAAAGCAAAAAAGGGAGCCCTTAACAGTTCTCACACTGTCACTCCTATTAGGGGTGGGGGCAACAGGAGTTGCCACAGAAACCGCCTCCCTACTTCTACAGGGACAACAGTACCAGAGTCTGCGAGCTGCCATTACAGGAGAGGTTTTAGATTTACTTTTTCTCCAACAAGGAGGACTTTGCTCAGCTTTCTGGTTTAAATTCTGGTTCAATTCATCCTCATGGGTGACAACGTTAATATCTACACTACTGGCACCCTTGGTAATGTTATTGTTGGCTCTAAACTTTGGGTCCTACATTTTAAGTAAATTAATAGCTTTTATTAGGAAAAGAATAAGTGCAGTACAGATTATGGTTCTCAGACAACCGTACCGGTTTCTTAATTCTCCAGGGAGTGACTATAAACTAACCAATGCTAGTGATCAGGAGCTAAAACAGCTGTTCCATGATTGGAACAGTCACAAGAAAAAGGGGGGGAAATGTGAGGCCAGAGACCCCCGACCCTGGCTTTCTCTACTCAATACAATAATTATTGAGTACTTTCCAGAACTCCCTGTTCCAAGAACTAGCCCACCCCAGAAACCATAAAACAATTATTGTCAGGCTTAATTCAAGAGCACTGTGACCCAGCCCAAATTCCTAAAATGAGCGGCAGCTACAGCCGCCTAATAGCCTTGGGCAAGGGACTTTACCCTAAGTGTACATTTCCTGGTGCCCGTGACCTTGCTATAATCAATTTAAAGGTTAACTGGCCCCTACCTACCATTTGCTCCTTGGGGCCGCTTCTATCCTGCTTGTTAGAACGGTCCCAGTGCACTGGAATAAATCCTCTTGCTATTTGCATCGATATCCCGTCTGTGAGTCTCTGTGGGGATGTGGCGTTCCGGTTTGGACCCTGGGGGTCCCAGTTTGGATCCCTGAAGTCCAACAGTTCTTTGCATGAATTATTTTGTCTTTTTTTTAATTTAATTTATTTCTTCTTCTCTCATTTTTTAAAAGTTTCTTGTTAATATTTACCAATTGTTAATTGTTATAAAACTATTTATTAAAGTGTTGTTGATATATTAATCACAAGCCATAACCAATCTCAGGATCCAATACACAATACTTGAGTGGCTTAGGCAGAGACTCACTCCCTTGCCTATGCTGCTCTCCCCTTCTTTCTTCTTTGCTCTCCTCCTTACTCCTTCTTGCTTTGCTACCCCTCCCTGTTGTTTTCCTTCCTGTCTCCACAGAGACAAACAATAAACAGAACACCAGAACCCAATACTTCTCAAAGTCTGCCAGCAGACTTGTGGCCTATCCCCGTGGGGGTCCAAGCTGTGGATGAGTCAGAATCTTCTCTGATCACTTGGCTGCAGACATTGATGGTGATGGGAAACCTTAATCTGCTTAAACTAAGGGCCTGTTTGTAAGGAGATCTGGGTGGCTACTTAGCACAGAGGTGTAAACAGGTAGGAAGAGGATCCTTTACATGCTGCAAAGCATCAGAAAGCACCCCTCCCTTTTAACAGCACACAGGAATATTATACATATCTATAAAATAACCCAAAACAGTTCCTTTCTTGTTCTTGATGATTATAATGACATTTGTTGTCTTTAGTATCAGTAAGTGCTCACTGTGAGAGAAAGAAAAGGAGAAGGAGGCAGGATGAAAAAGGAAAGAGAGAGGAAAGAGGAAGAGACTATTTCTTTACACTAGCAAAGTGTAAACTACTAATCACTTAAATTTAAGTTCATGTTTCTTATATAACATGTTTGTGTTATGTGGAGAAGAAATAACATAAATGTGTTAAAACTTGTCTAAACCATTATAGTGTCTCATGTGCACTGAGAATATTTACAGATGCTGAGATACATTTTCTGTATAAATTTAGACACTGAATGTTGTTAATCCACGAAGAAAATAAAATTCATATTGTATGCGAAAACTTATTTATTCTGCTACAATTCTGTTGCAAAATGAAAATAATCGTGCCAATTCTCTCCAGTGTTATAGTCTTGGCTTTCATTCGGTGTTTATTTTTTATCTAAAATTGCTGACAATAAATTTGAATGTCATCAGCTTGACTAACTAGAAATGTCAAGGATTTCCCAGCTTTGAGAAGGGAACACATTTGTTATTGAGTAAAGGCATTATTAAAAATGCAACTCAGTGTACTAATTCAATGGAAACTAAATAATTAGTTGTTATCATTACATGGAATTAAGTGACAGACCATTGAGTAGCTATTTCCCCTTTTCATTGATGACACTGTCCTTTGTTAAGTGAAAATCTTGAGTTTGAATTAGCTGTACCTGACCCATTTATTCTCTTTTTTTTTTTAACTACAAGGTATACATACACAGTTTTCCCGTGGGATTTCAATCTTGGTATAAGTAAGTGTGTGCTGTGTGCGTGTGTGTGTGTGTGTGTGTGTGTGTGCGCTATCTATGGCCATCTTGTCACCAGGTTGAGAGTGTCAGAATCCAATCAGACTTCAAATTTATGAAGGAAAAGGCAGAGCTCCAAATACATTCTTTGAATCCAATCGCTGGTTCTTTTTTAAAATTTATTATTTTTAATTGCACATATTAGTGTGTATATGTGTGTATGTGCATGTCCTACAGAGACGTCAAAATTCCAGTGCACAACAGGAGAAAGTACACAAAAGTATGTCTGTGAAGTGTTCAACCTAAATGATATATTTGTATTTCATCCACACCTTCTTCAAGACTAAGAAAATATCATGGAAAAGGAAGCAGAAACATATAATGGCCAAAGGATAAGGAGGACTGGGGTCAAAAAGTACCCTTTAGATATGAGAGAAACACTACACTTATGATCTTATAACATCTGTGTTTATTTGCAAAAGACCAGCACGAGATCAAGCCAGTCAACACTCTAGAATAGAAGGGAGAGGGCTTGGGAACTCCCATCCCTAACTGAGGAGCAACTGATAAATGTTGTTCAATAGAGTTAGTTTGTGTTTAAGGATATGGCCCTTGATAGGTTGTCCATGGTACAGTGAATGGCTCCACATCCAGGATATATAGGGAGCACAAATTTGACTCAGTAGATTCTAGAAAGAAAGAAGGATATGTAGAAGGGAATGGGGAGGTGATGAGAGGGAGGAAGACGAGGAAGGAAGGGGAGAGGAAGAGAGGTGCAGGGAGATGGAGAGATTGAGGAAGGAGAGGGAGACTGGAAAGGCAGGCCATGAAGGTGATAGGGGGACATGGAAGGGATATGAAAGGAGCTGGATGGGGAAAGAGGATGAATATAAAGGGAATACTTTTATGAAATTCTCATTGAATAAATTTTAAAATGTTATATTAAAAAGAATAGCCAATGAGAAGCAAAGCATTGATGGTGCAAATAAAGCTTTAAATTTTATCCAAAAATTGTAAATGATAATATAGAAAAAATAAGGATATAGTAAAATACGTCTAAATAATCTGATTTTTAGCTTGTTTTTAAAAGCAGTTTTATTCACTCACTGAATAGAATAGTTATATATCACAATATATGATATGTATAAATACATACTCTTATTTTATGAAAATGAATTAATAAATTTAAACTATATTTTCAATTAGAAATAATAATTTGGAAAAACAGTTCCTTAGTGCAACCCTATGTGTTAAAGAGGAATTGTTTTCTAATGCTCCCTAAATCTCATTTAATATCCTTTTCATCTCAACATAGATAATTTGTTTTGTTCCTTCTAGTCTATAAAATCCTTATCAAAATACTATAAATAGTTAAGCTTCAATATCTTTTCTCCATGATAACAAGAACAAGTTCTCAAAGGAAAATTTTTTGTGAAGACAACAAGATAAAAAAGCAGGGAAAATATCTCCCAATAGTCACTGATGATTTATTCTCTTATACAACATTTAGTCCTCATTTTCCCTGTGTTCTGTTATAGTATCACATTTATTTAAAACTTTCTAACATTGTATGCAGTATACTGAAAAAAAAACAACTGTTTAATATTTTGTTTTGCATTTACTGACTTTAAGAAATGGGAATTTTGGGGGTGTAGAGCTGAGGTATCACAATCTCAGTAGTTGGATAAAGCTAGTTTAAATATTTATTATTGTATGTACTGCATTTGTACTACCTATGCTAACTTGAATGAGTTACTGAAATACTAAGTCTCAATTCTTCTTCCAAAAAATAGAACCAATACACTTTGGGGTTACGAAGATTAAGTGAAGATATGTTTGTAATGATTTTCAGGATTAATAGAGTTTTCTTGCTGTTCACATTTTCCCATTATTCTAAGTCTTTATATTTCTCATCAAAAAGAACTGATTTTTCTCAACAAATTTATTGAAATGTCATTCTAAGTTTTAATGTTTACCAGGTCTCCTTGGATAGGACTGTTTCTCTTTATTTTTAATTTCATCAAGAACACAGTGTATTTTAAACTAAGCCTTCTGTCTGTTTACATTCAAAATATAAATGTGATATTATTTTATATTTCTGGAATTCTTTTACATTATGATATTGAATTTGCACATTGTGAGTTTTATAGTGGGATTTATGTAATCTTTTAAATCCAGATTAACTGGAAAAATTCACAGTAATATACTAGCTTCTAAAACTGTATTCATTTGTTTTTTTCATTGCCAACATGGAACTGAACTCTCACATATTCCAAGCCCAAATGGCTTCCTTTTTAAACATTTGTAATCTACAAATGAAACTCCTAGAAATGCGCATTCATACACCTGTTAGTTAACACACACAAGAGCTTTGTCCATTACTCTTTGGCTGAGGGCCTATTTGGACACCCATGTATCATCTTCCCAAAATTATAACCTAAAACTTGGGAAATATGTACAATTAGACAGTTTAAAGCCTTTTGTACTACATAGGAAAAACTTCTAGCTTCTTGTTCCTACTTCTTCTCTAGGTATGGTTTCCTTTCCTCCATATTTTTTATCTTGTATATCATTTCTTGACAGATTTCGTAATGTCTCACATTTTATTTCATGGTACACTTGAAAAAGGGGTGAAACCCTAGATCCAAGAAAAACAATATTTTGCAAGTAGAAATAAACATGAAGAAAGAAAAAAAAGCCCTTATGCCTTGATACAGAATTTAGAATTATAGATTCCCAGGAACAGTAGCAAGATCATTCTGATAGTCAGTGAACAAAGAGGAATAAAATGATTATGTTATGTAGTGAGAGGGATTCAACTTATATATACTTTACATATATAACAATGTATATATGTAAATACCTTGTATTTGTGTATGTCATGTATATAAATATGTAAATATTTATATAAATACCACTGACAAACATTTCAAAGGCATTCACTAAACAGTCATAAATAGAATGTATAAATGCATTAATTCATTAAGAAGATAAAAAGAATAAAAAACTAAAATTGAAATTCACATAGATAAGAATGAAAACAAGAAAGAATAAAGTTAAAAGTAGGATTCGAGGTAGTAGAAACAAGTACATTTGCAAAAACAAAGCAATTACAAACTAAATGATAAATTATTCAACTAGGTTTGTGTTTTATTCTTCCTAACACAGACAAAATTAAACATAAACTGTTGGTAAAGATGCATTTGTGATGGTTGAAAAATGAATTACTGAACTAATACAGTAAAACACAAAAGAGTGTTAGGCTCACATTAAAAAAAATTGTCTAATGTAAAAATAAATTTGAAATATAGGTGGCATCTCTACATAATGATAGTAGTGTTGTTTATTATTAATACAAGTTAATGTAAATGCCAAGAAATATCTCAACATGGTAAAAAAGCAGAATTAATAAATTACAGAGAAAAGTTAACAAATGATTTAACATGATTACATATTATTTTCCTCAAATATTTTTGAATTGCCTAAATAAATATACTTGTGATGCCATCACTCAGTTGGGGTCTGGCATTATAGAATTTTGGAAAACTTATTAATAATTTCAAATACCTACAATTTTAAATGAAAACCCATATATGAAGTTGCAAATACAATAGTATTATCAATTCCTCTCAATTGAATGAAAAAAATTCATCAAAATTGGAGATAAAATACAAAATATAAACCCTAACTGGACATTACATATGCATGTCATAAGATAATATGTAGACATAGACATAATCGTTAATTTATTTAATTATTCTCATGTGTTCATGACAGTGGACATTTTATTCTTTGATTATTCAATCCCTGGTGCTAAAGGATTTCAGTCTCCATACAATCTAATCTTGTTTGTTTGTTTGTTTTTGTTTTATTTTGTTTTTCTGAGACAAGGTTTCCTGGTTGTAATTCTGGCTATCCTAGAACTCACTGTATAGCCCATGCTAGGCTTGATCTCACAGAGATTCACCTACGTCTGCATTAAAGTGTTGGGATTAAAGGCATGTGCCACCACCACCCAGCACATACAATCTAATCTTAAATCTAGACCTGGGAGGCTTCAGCTTCCATACAAACTCATCTTCAAACCTAAACCTTGAATGTTTCAACCTCCAAGACCTACTAGTAACTGAACTCACTCTGATTAGCTGTCTTCTGAACTCTGAACTGTAAATCATAACAACAACTTCTGATTTTCTCTCCTTTCTCTCTTAGTTTATTCTGGACTGGCTCTGTTCATCTTGGTTACTCCTCCTGAACTGAAGGTCTATGAGCTGACTGCCCTCAAACTGCCTGACTGAACTAACTCTCCTCTCTAATTCTTGTCTGCTTCCGTCTCTGCTTCTACTTCTTTCTCTGAACTCTGTTTCTTATCTCTGTTTCTCCTCTCTGAACTTTGCATCCTGTCTCTGCTTCCACAATCTGATTCTGTTCTCTAGCTCTTGCTGCTTCTTGTCTGCTTTGACCTCTTTCTGAGCTCTGCTTCTCTTTGAACTAACTCCAATTCTGTAAACTGAGAGCCTCCTTTTATATTCTGAGGATTGGGATTAAAAGTGTGTGTGGTATTAAAGGCATTTACTACATTGCCTTGCCTCAACTACAGAAATCCCTTTCACCTAGCATTAGCACAGAAGACAGAATTAGTCTGACTAACATTTCTTCTGCATTCCATAGAGATTACACAGGCCTCTGAATATGATCCCTTCATACAGGCGTTTGGATATGATCCCTTCCTAGGGATCACACAAGCCTTTCAATGTGATCCTTTGCTAAAGCAGCCATGCTGCTGGATTAAAGGATTAAATGTTCCTCTACAATGACTAAATTCAAGTTAAATACATAAAATCAACAGATTCACCTTAAAAATCACAATGATTACTTGTGAATACCATAAATAGAATGTTCTTATCTGTAATAAAACTTTAGAATGTATAAGATTTATTTATAAACATTATAGGAATAATATGAACAATGACTTATAAAGCACAATTTTCCCCAAAGTTCCTGGAAATGATAATTTAGTAAAATGATATATCTTTCCAAATTAACACATAAATATGACTTTTTTGTGATATTACGAGTATGACATGGAATTTTAAAAGAGTATTTAGTCAAAGATATTTAAAGCTTAATACTGAAGTCATAGTCATGAAGGTCAAGCAAGAGGAGGTCCTTACTTTGTCAGTTATTACAATTTCCTGTAATGTAGCTGTCTTTAGAATAATACAATGCAGAACAGTAATGGATAAATAAATACTCTACTGGAGGAGCTTGAGAAATGGCTTAGGAAGAGAGAACACTCATGCCTCTTGCCCAGGATCTATGGTTAGATCCCAGTACCCTCATGGTGACTCACAAGTGGAACTCCAGTTCCAGTGGATCTGATGTTCTCTTTTGGCTTCTACAGGTATTGCATGTACTTGGTGCACATATATGGTGCACATACAGGCAAAATATTCATACATATAAAATAAAAATACATAAATCTTTAAAAATTATAGAGTAGAAATAGTTGAGAATCCAGAATTTGATCCAATTCAGAACTATCTCATCTCACTATTCACAAGAATGAAATTGATCATTTTTTATTTTTTAATCTTTAGATTTGCCAACAAATTATAATTATCACTAAAATTCACACTTATTAAAATGTACAAATTGTAAGTTTCATTGCATTTATAAACTCATAAAACTACACCCATATCAAAATATAAACTTTATTAAAATCCCAGACATCTCTTACTTGCTTTCTTCTAATTGATACTTCCTCAAAATTATTTAGATTTATTCATATCATTGCAAATAGTTAAATGTAATTAATTCTCAGTGCTTCATAATCCTTTACTGAATGAATAATTCATAATCTCCTTACGTTGTTCATTCATTTTACTGTCTATTAACTTTTGGGAATTTCGGTGTATTATGAGTATTGATACTTTAATAGTTTTGCAAATATCATTGGATGAATGTAAGTGCATCCTTTCTTCAGTGTCTAGCTGAAATTGGGACTTTGTATCATAAGGTATAAGTATATTCACCTTTAGTAAATATCAGTTTTCCCTTATATTTGAAGCAATTCAATGAAGAATATGAAAAAAATGAACTAACTCATGTACAGTGTCACGTAGCAAACTCTGTCATGTTCAGTCTAGGATTTCTTTTGGCTATGCAGTCATCTCTCAAAATTTTAATTTTAACTTTCAAAATGACTAATATAATCCATCACTCATTACCTATATTGGCTTTTCAGTATATTGTTTTCTTTTCCTGTTACTTGTGTATGATTATTAAACTGCTGTTAATTTTGTAATTTTTTTCAATTCCCCACAAAATTCTGGGTGAAATAGCTTTTCCAAATATATTAATTATACTATGTTTATGTTTAGTTTATATATAGTATATATGATATGTAATATATATCATGTATTATTTATATATATCATATATATACATTATACATATATTGATGTTAATATTCCCTTTTCACTGATGTGTCAAGTGGACAACCAAGTTAAACCATTACAGTCTTCTTAGAGAAAAAAGATATTGTTTTGAATTTCACTCTTAAGTTTATAACATACTTTTTATTAATTTTTACACATAAAGTAAGATTTTATTAATTGACATGTGACTTAGATTTTTAACTATATACTTGCATATATATTATACATCATATATATTTATCACATATCTCATATATTATATATCATATATAAAATACATAATAAATATAATTTGGGGGAAGGTATTTTATAAAGATATATATATATATATATATACATATAAATATATATGTATGCATGTGTGTATGTATAAATATTCATTTGCTTACTTTTTCAAATTTTCAATGATGTAACCCAATTTCTCAATGTTTTCCTTTGTGTGTTCTATTTCATATGACTGGGTAGCTTACTCTTATTAGAGAATTTTCTTTTATTTTACTTCTGTTTTGTTGTAGTTGTAGTTATGGTATAACACTGACCAAAACCAAGTTTGGCAGGAAAGGCACTATTTGGCTAACAGTTACAATCTATCTTGAAGAGAATTCAGGGCAGGAATTCAAGGAGGAACCTGGACCATGATGGAGTGTTGCCTATTCCTCATGGCTTGCTCAGACTCTTTTCTTATACAGCCCAGGTCCATCTGCCTAGGAATTCTATTGCCCAAAGTGGATTAGAAACTATAGTATCAATTAGCAGCTAAGAAAGTGTCACACAGGCATGCCCACAGGCCAATGTGATGGCGGCAATTCCTTAGTTGATGTTCCCTCTTCTCTAATGTGTGAAGTGGACAGCCAAGTTTAATCACCTCAGCCTTCTTAGAGAAAAAGTTATTGTTTTGAATTTCACTCTTAAATTTATAACAAACTTTTAATTGATTTTTGCATATAAAGTAAGGTTTTATTAATTAACATTTGAGTTAGTATCTAACTACATATTTGCATTTATTTAAAATGATTCTTTTTTTTCTCCCTCGTCCTGGAGAACATTTTAGTGAAAGCAAATAAACTTCAGGTGTAAAATTCTAGCTTAACAGCCATTTTCATGTGGATCTTTTACACTATGTCACTGCATTTTGGTTTTCATCATTAGCATTGGAAAGTTACCTGTCAGTTGTATTATATTTCCTTTAATTATTTAATTATATTTCCTTTATATTGCCTTCTTATCATGTCTCCATTTGAGATATATTCTTGGTCTTTGTTTTTCATCAGTTTATTAACATCGATATTGATTTAGCTTCCTTTGTAATTATTCTTTTTCCTATGATTGATTTTACTGTAGCTTGGTATAGTTAATCAAATTTGGAACATTTCTGAGTTAGTTATTTCTTTTTTATTTTATTTTATATGTAGCAGTGTTTTGCTTGCATGTCTATCTGTATACCATGTACATGCTTCCTGCACAAGGAACTTATAAGAAGGCATCAGATCCCCTGGAACTGATGTTACTGATGGTTTGAGATGCTATGTAAGTGCTAGGAATAGAATCTAGGTCCTTTGGAAGAACAGCCAGTACTCATAACCACTGAGACCTCTCTACAACTAGAGCTAGTATTTCTTTAAATATCATTTTATCTCTTCTCTCTACTCTCCTTTTAAATATCAGTTACATATATGATGGCTTTTTCATTGTGTTTCATGTGTCTCTTTATTTCCTTGGGGACATAATAAGTCCTTTTAACTTCTGTAATATAATTTAAATGTTTTAAATCACTTGTTTGTCAGCTACCCATTTCTTCTGTCGTGTCATTTCATAAAATAATATATTTTTATTTTTCTGTTATATTTTTCACTCAGAATTCTCATGCTTATTTTTAATGGGAATTAAAATGTCTGGTGAAAATTTCCTTTCATTGTTGTACTTTCATTGAGTAATTAATCATAGAAGGTTTAATATCTGTTAATAAATGCCCTTGTTTATTTGCTAAAGATCACTATTTGTTTTGTCTTTTTTCCCTTTGATTTTAAACATCACATGACTTTTTTTTAGTGTACCTGGAAATATGTTACTGAAAACTCACAAAATATTATGAAAGCTTTACCTAGTTTTATCTTTAGCTATAGAAATTTAATTTTCTATTAACAATTAGTAGTAGTAGAAGATTACCATTTTCCAGGGATGTAAAAGAAGTAGGTTTCTGAATTTTAGCCCTTGTATGATTACAAATAAAAGCCTTCAATGTTATTGATTTTTCTTGGATTGGCTTAATCACAAATCTCCTTCTCCTTAGCATTATGGAACTGCTGAAAATTTTGTTCTGCATTTTATAGCCATTACAGTTTCAAACATTCTTTATAGAAATCATTTCCTTTGTACAGCCATTTTTGTGTTTTTAATTATCATAAAAGAAAATTACAAGCAGAATTTCAGAATTTCTCTGCATGACACTGTCTGTCACATTTTGGTCTATTTACCACCTCTGGAATATGCTTCCTGCAGTCAAATAAAGAGGTTCTGCTTCGGTGTCCTATGACTGTTTATTGCTCTGTATTCCTCATGATAAGAACCGACAAATTGCCTCAAGGAATATCTCAGATGAAATGAACTACTCATATAAATATGAGTCCACACCAGAAAATAAAGGGCAGATCAGAGCACTTCAGCTATTTAAATTCCTCGTTTATTTTTGTTAAAACTAGAACAAACATAGAAAACTATGGCTTCAACTGTCAGCATTATCCAGCGCCAACATATTATATCACCTTGTGAGTTACCTCCTAACCCCTTATTTTCCATCTTTTAACTGTAGTAGTTGTGTGTGTGTGTGTGTGTGTGTGTGTGTGGTGTGTTCATTTTTTTGAGGCATAGTCTTGCACAAAGTTGTGTGGAGCTCAGTACATGACTTCAAGCCCATGATTCTTTTCCTTTATCCTTATGAGTGCTCTAATCGCAGACTTGCTCCAACACATCATGCTATATTATATTTTTGTAATATAAACCTACTTTATTTTGTTACATAAGCAAATAGCACTTTTACAAATGCATTAATTATATTTTTCAAGTATGTTCCCCTTTTACTCTTTAAGACTGTATACTTTCCATTATTTCATCATTAATGTTCAATTCATTTAGGTTTTCTCATGGTAAATTCTTGTTCCTTATAGTCTCAGAATACTGCTTCCTTTAAGAGGTCCTGTGTTCTACCTGAATTTGTATGCTCTTCACTTCTCTTGCATTACTCTGTGTGTGTGTGTGTGTGTGTGTGTGTGTGTGTGTGTGTGTGTGTATGTGTGTGTGTGTGCGTTGTTTGAATAGATATCTATGGATGTCAGAAGAGGGAATCAGGTCCTCTGGAACTGTAGTTACAGATAATTTTTAGCTGCTATACAGGTGCTGGGAACCAGAGAGCAATAAGCACACTTAATAGCTGAGCCATCGCTCCATTACTCTAGTTCATTTTCTTATTTGATCTTTTCATAGATTTGTCTCTACCAGAAGTTACATCATTTATTGGGGTGTGAAATTCCTGTCTCTGGGGAAGATAATATGTAGACTTCTTAAAGGTGATGACTTTGTCAATTAAAAAAGAAATCCTATTTTACAGAAAAGTAATAGGTTAAAAATAAGACTTAAAAAAGTACCTATTGCCTGCCAATTCTGTGGTCAATAGAGGGCTCATTTTATTTATTTTTGATTGTTTGTTTTTGTTTTCTTTTTAAATTGAAAATAGATTATTGTCTCATACAATGCATCCCAACCAGAGTTTACCCTCCCTCCACTCCTCCAAGATTCCCCACACACTTCCTCTCCCCCAGATCAACCTCCACTCTTTATTCCTTCATAAGAGAGGAGGCCTCCTAGAGACAACAACCAAGCACTACAAAACAAGATACAATAAGACATGGCAAAAGACCTCATAATCTAGACTAGACAAGGCAACCCAATCAGAGGAAAAAAGCCCAAAGATCAAGCAAAAGAGTCAGAGACATAGTCACTACCATTGTTAGGAGACTCACAAAAACACCAATCAACAGTCATAACACATATGCAGAAAACCTGGTGCCATTTCAGTATCTATGAGCCCATGTGAACCCTGCTTAATTGATTCAATGGGCTGTATGCTCCTGGTGTCCTCCATCTCCTCTGACTCCTACAATCTTTCCTCCCCCTCTTCTGTGGATTCTCCCTAGCTTTGAGGAGAGGGACTGATGGAGACCTCCAATCTAGACTCTTTCTCTTCATAACATCTGGCTGTGAGTCTATGTACTCCCACCTGCTACATGAGGAAGCCTCTCTGATGATGACTCTATGAGCACTGATCTATGAGTACAGCAGAATAGGGATTTTTTATTCTAGTCGTGTTTGGTTCTAACCTAGGACTAATGACTCTGGGATATCCAGTCTCCAGTTCCTGGACATCCAGGCAGTGGTGGGTATAGAGGGACATTTAATCTTTTAATCCAGCAGGATGGTTGACCTAGCCAAGTATCATATTGAAAGGCCTGTGTGATAGTTAGGAATGGATCACATCCAAAAGCCTGTATGAAGGGATCACATTCAGAGGCCTGTGTGATCTGAATGCAATACAGAAAAATGTTAGACTAATTCTACCCTCTGTTTGTGCTAATTATAGCTAAAAGGGATTTCTGTAGTTAAGGCAACATAATACATGCCCAACTCAGAAAAAAAGTGATGTCACACACCTTTAGTACCAATTCAGAAGGAAGTGTTCAGAAGGAGCAGAGCTCAGGGAGTAGAAGCATAGTGTAGAAGAGAGGTAGAAACAGACAGTAGAGCTCAGAGAAAGAAGGAAAGAAGAAGCAGAAGAAGAGCGCTCAGAGAGAGAAGCCAGGTAAAAGCAGAGGTGGAAGCAGAAAAGAAGCAGAGTAGAAAATTAGTTCAGTCAAGCAGTTTGAATGCAGTCAGCTCACAGAGAGTTCAGTTCAGAAGAAGTAGCCAAGAACAGAGTCAGTCCCAAATAAGTTAAGAGAGAAAGCAGAGACAGTCAGAAGAAGATGTCTTACTATTTACAGTTCAGAGTTCAGAAGACATCTAGTCAGAGTAAGCTCAGTCAGTAGTAAGTCTTGGAGGCTAAAATGTCCTAGGTTTAGGTTTGAATATTAATTTGTATGGATGCTGAAGCCTTCCAGGTCTAGACTTAAGAGTAGATTGTATGGAGGCTGAAACTCTCTAGGTCTGGGGATGGAATTAGCAAAGAATAAACTGCCTTTTCATGAACCTACAGAAATAATAATAATAAAACCAATGCTCATATCTATGCCTACAGTAGGTTCTCCCCTAGTGCCTATGACATTACCCAGCCAAAGGTTCCAGCATGCCACACTTCATCAGAGGAGCTTTGGGGAATTTTTGGCTTCTGGATGGTAAAAGGTCAGTTTTCTTCAGAGATGTGGGCCCTGGTAGCTTGTACATGCTACAGTGTACTGTCCTATATCCATGTACATACTGGAAGAACTAATTGGACACCATGGAGTAAAAAGAGAGAACATGAAGTTGGGAGATAAGGTGTTGTTGGAGGAGTTAAGTCAGGAGAAGGGGTAGATATGTTTTAAATACTTATGTCCATGAAATACTCGAATAATGGGTTCCAAATATATTTTAATGTAATTGGATAATTACAAAATTGGATAATTGCAATAATTGCCATTATTGCAATAGTGGTTTCAGCCTGCCTAGCCAATTGATATTGTTCCATACAGGGTCAAGAGTTGAAGAATACTCTTGATAATAATTCAACAAAAGCCTGAACAGTATCTTCAATCACTAAAAATGCTAAAGATCAAGGAGAAATCTTCCAGGCAAGTTCTAGCCTGATTTTTCTATGACCAAAGTAAGTGATATATATAGGCATAAGATCTTTCATTTGAGTTCTGGTAGATAAATAAGAGCAATGGCAATAGCCTGTTTTGTTTGGGGGGCATGAGTGGTGCTCAGGCACCGGCAAATAACTCTTAGGAAGGTAGTTCATCCCTGGATCTGAGGTTTTAATTCAATAAACTATTTCTCCTGGGAGCAGCTTTATAGACTCGACTCACACAGTGATACTATTGTTTATTTCAGACATTTACCAAAAAAGAGGGAAAAAACTTGTGATGAAATTATACTGCTTTTGATATTGGAAAAAAAATAAAATAATTTCAATTTTGCAAGTAATAACTTTTCCTACTGCACTGTTTTGGAAGTCAATTCTTTAGTAATTTTCTCCAAAGTAGCTCATATATTTAAGGAACTCTGCTAGTCTTAATTGCTCATGAATAAGAAGAGAAATGTAATTGGTATTCCTGAAACTGTCTTTGCAAAAATCACATTATCATGGCTTAGTAAATTATGGACTTCTTTTGTCAAAATATATTTATAAAAATTTAGGTTACAATTCAATTTCAAGAAAAAAAGAAAACAATTTTCTCAAAGAAACATCTTGAGCCTTAATTGAATTCTTTATTTTTGTCATTTGTTGATGTTGAGATTTTACTAAACTATGAGATTGTTGATAAACACTAGCATAATAATTTGACTATATATTCACTATAACAGTGATGATTTTAATCATATTTGGAGATAAACTTATAATACTTTCTAATATTACTAGATAAGTGGCATGTAGTTAAGTGTTAATTGCAAGAAAGTCAATTTCTCTGGCAATATCTTTGTGGGGCAAAACAATGTTTAAGCGATAGTGAGCACACTAGCACATTTTTCCCAACACATGTAAACACTTTTTTACAATGTAAATATAGAGCGTACTTTATTTTAATTTTAGAATATATTTAAATTGCTTCTGTTGTGTTTTAGTAAACAAAAACAGACATTTATATTTTAGTAATAACAAGAAAAAAATACACTGTAATTTTCAGCGTGATGCAATTTAGAGATACCTTGAAATTCTAATCAAATATATTTCTATTATATCTCTGAAACAATGTTTAAATTTTCACCTAAGTCCATCCCTAAACTATGGCTAAAAATACTTTTTAAACTTCCACTTGCAAACTAAGAATAAAATGATTATTTGAAAAGTCATCATTCACTAATTTTTTTTTTTTAATTTGAATGAGTTAGTTCACCTACCATGTCCCTAATAACTTCAACACAAAATGATAAATTATATGTGGAAATCAGGAAAGCTCTTTTTTTTTTTTTTTAGCAATGTTGCTTTTCTAATAAACTTCCATTAAAACAGATAAAAAGATGAGTTCATTCTATAGTATTGTTACCTATATAACTTACTGACAATTGGCCAGACAATATAAAAAATGATAGAAATATCCCCTAAAGCCAAAATAGTATAGAGTAGAAAAACGGACTTGTTTGTCCAGCATCTCCTGTTCAGAAAAGAGCATTGGTAATATACTGGCAATACTGGCTGTTGCTCTCAGTAACAGCAAGCTTCTAGGGAAGAAGCTGATTTAAAGGAAATCATTCCCAATTACATGCAGTGAAGTACATTTGAGAGCAGTGCATGGGGATTTAGCTATGTGACTCATATTAATATTAATGGGCTTCACACAGCAAAATCCCTATGCAGTGTTTTGTAAAAGTACCCAAGAGAGTTTACAAAGAGCCATTATTTTGCCTTATATGCATGGTTTGACTACAAATCATCATGATTATTGAAGTAATTTGTAAAAGAGAAATATTGTTTTGGAATTCTAATATTTCATCTTTTGCTACATAAAATCGTATGCTTTCTGTCAATGGTAGTTTGAGTAGGGATTACAAAATGGTACAAGTTGATATTTTCAAAAAATAAAGAATATAGATTTGGGGTATTAGGTACTATATTTCTTTATGTTTGAGAATTACAATTTAAAGCTTACAATTTATTTCTGTATGTCAAATACAAAGTTTTCAGGCACAATAATTACCTAGGAATCACTTAATTAGATTTTCTTTTGTTTATATAGCCAGGTCAAATATTTCTAACACAAAAAATATAAATAAAAGTTTTAACAACTATACTAATGAATGTGAATATATTTGGAAACTGAAATCATAGGTCTTGCATATTCTAAGATTGTTTTTATGCAACATTTTAAAAAATAATTGGATAGTGTATGGAAAACTATTTTAGAATAGCTGTCCAAATGTACATGCAATATTGAATGAATTTTTAATGTGATCAAAAGTGCATTTTCAAATTTTTCCTCAATAATTTTACTCTGTTCCTATTTCTTTTTGCTATAACAGATTTTCACTGAAGAGAAGAAATTTATGCAGCAGAGAAATTAAAAGTTACCCAATTAATTTTTAGAGCTATCACCCAGGCAAGAAGTACTAAGCTCTTGGTTCTACAAAATAATTAAACATTCTCCCAGCACTATACTATTGCATAGTTTAGTGAAGAATTCCTGCCTCAAAACAGATCATTTATTAATTGGTACCATATTGCTAACAGTACATTGACAGAGTACCAGTGGGGAGTACAAAAGAAAACAGATGGGATGAAGCAATATTTTAAATGAATCTTTGACACCAAATATTAGTCAGCTAGTTAGACCTCAACTTGGTATAATCTAAATAAAGTTTGAGAAAGTTCCATGGACTTCTGAGTAGAATATGTATTCTATGGTGATTGTATGGAATATTATAATTTTTGAAATGTTAACTCTGTGGCAAATTAATGACATAAGGCATTCTGATTGCTGTCTCCCCTCCTGTGATCTTTTATCTCTCTTCTACTCCTATCAAAGCCATTCACCCTCCCCTCACAACACACACACACACACACACACACACACACACACACGCACGCACACACTGTTAAATTAATGTTCAGTCGCTCAATATGAGTCCAATACTGAATTTTCTCAATGATTTTTATTAATTATAAGCCATATCAGTTCTCAGGGATTCAATACCCAGGCGGCTAGGCAGAGACTTCATTCCATGTTTCTCCCTCCTGCTTCTCTTCCTGCTTCTACTCCCTGGCCCAGCCCTAGGTGCTTTTTCATTCCAAATCCTCCTTGTCTCCACCCAGCCCTCCAATATACAAATTAATGGAGCCTAATCTTCATCTGCCTTAAGGTTAAGGAATGTCCTATTCATATGGAGAACTGGGTGGCCACTCCATTGTTTACAGATAAGAAGTGAATCCGTTACTTGCTACAAGGAAGGCTTACATGAATATTATCCATAACTATAAAATATCCAACAACACATATTGTACTTTCTCTGATTCATGACTTACTTTTGGTTTTGCTGTGTTTGTTTTAATCAGGGCCATCAGTGAGACTATTGTTTTGTGTGATTAGTGACTGTCCTCTGAGACAAGAAACTGTCATCTTCTTTCTAGTATGTTAAATACAAAGCTTTTAGCCACAGTAATTACCTGGGAGTCACTTAATCAGATTTCTTTTGGTTATATAACCAGCTCAAATGTTTCAAACACAAAAATATGAATAAATGTTTTAAGGACTATACTGATAAATGTGAATATATTTTGAAAATGAAATCATAGGTCTTGAAATTGTAAGTTATTAAGCTATCCCAACTTTCAAAAGAGCATCTCAGTAGGGATATTGAGTTCCCCTCCCCCACCAGCATATCCAACTATTTCTGACCACCTCACAAATTTGCACCATGGCCTAGGGGAGGGGCTAGAATATATACATAGGTAAATAGGCCTGGGAAGACTAAAGCTTAGCCTTCATTTGTAACTACAGGCATCACATTATTGGCTGAGGCTCTAAAAGTACATCTGAGTGAAGGAGTGCCCACACACCTGTAATAACCCCTCATCTGTACTCGATAAGGACTGTAATGTATATATTGGTTTCTCAGAGTGAACTTTGTTGGAATTGTATCTTGGTTTGTTCTGGGAACCTTAGCAAAAGCATAAGTAAACATAAGTAAACTTTGTTTACTTCTCTTTCTTTGAAGGAATTTTAATAATACTTGGCAAAGTTGGCAGAATGCCATCAAACTGAGGGAGATTTGGCAAGTCAAAGGTTTTGGACCTGATATGGGGAAAGAGACAAGCACATAAGGAGAGGTATGCATTTGTGTGTGTTGAGGGGTATTGCACAGAAAATTTAGCATGATAGTTTGTTCCTATAGGGATTGTGGGGAGAGTGGCCAGGACATGGGAAATGGAAAGAGTTGTGAACTACCTAACCAAGGTGTGGCAACAGCTGTCATTTGAGAAAAATCCTAGGATGGAAGTCTTCCTCCAGGTGATATGGAGTGGCATGTCTGCTTGGTGGGTGTGATCCACCCTAGCACAGACATTACAAGCCCTTGAAGTGAAACAAAGGTGCCAAGAAGCAGCTTCAGAGGCAGACCACTACTGTGGAAAATAAGAGGTCTATTTGTGTCTGAAGGGGCACTCCAAAGGGAAACTGCAGGTTTAAGGTGAAGACTGATTCAAAAAAGGGCTATGGAGTTGGAGAGTTCAGCGTTCACCTCAAACTTAGCAGGTAAATTGGATAAATTGATTGAGTAATGGAGGCATTGTCTTGCCATTTTTATGGCCATGGGATCAAAAAAGGAAGAAGACTCAGCTTAGACAAGTAATACAATGCATCTCAAGAGACTGCAAAATTTGGAACACTTAGAAAGAGTCAGGTAATGATAAAGAAGTGGATGATGTAGAAGTGACCACGGAACCCCTTGGGTCAGATCTTCAAAAGAGAGAAAGGGAAAAAAAAATCTATGATCCAGCATGTTGATGGAGGCCTTCACAATGGGCCAGTGCAGGAGACTATTGTAATCTGAGAACATTTGGCTTCAGAAAAGTTGGAGCTAGGGAATACTTTCAATGACAGAGCCTCTAACCACTTGGGTTATGAGGCTCTGAGACATGAAGGCCCACCCTTCCTTGAAACAAAGGTTTCATAATCTAGGGCACTATTTAGGGGAAATCAGCCTCTGATATATTGGTTCTATAAGCCATTCTTGATACCTGGTTATTCCTAGCTTAAGTCCTCTGAATGCTAGTGACTGAGAATAGAAGACCAGGCCCTGCTAAAGGAATTGAGGATGTGGGAAGTGTTGTTTAATGCTCAGTTTGAATACCCAAATCAGACTGTGTTTATAGGAGAATTTAAAAAGTATTAGGCAAATCCCAAGAGCATTGGTGGCAGTGTTGAGCCCCATGGTAGGTTTGTACCTGTATAAAACAGGAGAGGTTAGGGGTGATCTAGATGATGGATACCAGCAGGTAACCTGGATTTGGAAGGCTCTAAAGAAAAAAGGAGCTAGTAAGAGGGGGAGGAACCAGGAAAAATAACTTCTCTGTGTATCCTGAACACAGATGTGGACAATGAGTGGGAGTGTATCTATATATAGAGAACCACACGGATGAAACAAACTAAGCTGATTTAACATTGAGTAACTATCCATATAGCAGTATAATATGTGCATCTTGCCTCTACAAAGAACATTCTGGACATGGATGCCCTACTAAAGAGATTCCCCTATTGGGGAATTCTAACTAAAGGTGCAAAATGTAATAGCGAATATGAGAGCGAGGAAAAGGTAGGGATCCAAGAAGGATGAATGATATCAAACAATATAGGCTGCCTAGGGGTCAGGATGAAATTAATGAAAGCATTCAGGAGCTTCAAATGGTAGAGATTATTTGCCTGGCCTAGAGTCTTCTCAACAGGTGAGTATGACCTAAAACGAAGCCAGATAGCTCCTGGAGAACAACAGTAGATTATATAAGGGAAAGTAAATAGGATAGTGCCTGTCCATCCATGAAGATGTGCCCAATATTGCTCATCTAACTGAGCCACTGGTATAGGAAATGGGTCATTCCATTCACTTGTGGATCTAGCAAATACATTTCTTCCCATATCTCTTTATGTGCTGAGTCCTAGTCTTCATTTACATTTGCATTAAATGGACAAATAATGGACCTCCAGAGTTCTTTTCCAAAGTTATCTACACAGCCCCACCTTTTGTCATTGAATGGTAGCCTGAATCTGGCCCTGTTACCCTGTTAAACCTCCATAACGGAGTTCCACCACAAAGATGACATAATGCAAATATCTGAGTGATTTGTAGATTTGGAAACCCATTTTGGAGACTTAAAAATGTACCTGAAGAAGTGGAGAATGAAAATCAATTGTGATAAAGTACAAAAGCCTACTATGAGAGTGCCTATGGATGAAAACTATTTTTAAGTATTCTTGGGGATTCTAGGCAACTAACAATTTTTTGATACTCCTCTTCTCCCAGGCCATCTATCCACTGGATAATCTGATCAAAAGAGGGGCTATGTAGGATTGGGATGAAATGTTCCAAGAGAACTTTGAATGTGCCTATAGACTTACAGAACAAATTAAAGAGCTGTGTTCCCTAATCACCCAGTGTCCCTTCCTACTGGAATATACATAAACTCATGAGAAGTATTGTTTGTCCTGTGGCAAAGATAATCTGGGCTGATGGTCTTAACTGGGTTTTGGTCCCATTCATGGAAAAGTGCAGAAGCTCATATACAACCTTAGATCAACAATTGGTGGTGGTATATAAGGCAATGCAACGTTACTATTTCCACATCCATTGCCTTGGAAGGCTTTTGACCAATTCTACTTCTGGGGGTCACACAAAAACAAACACTACAAAAGTGGAATGAATATAATAGAAAGGAGTGGTGTCTGGAAGCCTAGGCACCAGTGCTATGCAGATGGTACGGGGGCCATTGTCATCTCAATCTACTGGGACTCCTCCCTCATCTTCTGCAATTGACTCCACTGTCAAACATGAACAGATGCTAGAAGGTACACCCCCAGTTTTTTTGATGCTTGGTACATGTTTTATAGGGTTAAACCAGGAATAAAGTGGCAACAATACAGATAAACATGGACACTACGTGTCTGGTAAGAGGAGGAGGAAATAGTGGTCTGAGATACAAGTTTTATGAATAGAAATAATGTAGGAACAGGGCTTGGTGACAATCTAAACTGATAGTTGGGCATTACTCAAAGGCCTGACCTTATAGAAGCAGACCTAATAGAAGCAGAAAAACTGACAGGTATTGAGGTATCCATTGTAAGGCCAAGAAAATATGGAAAGAAATATATAGAAAGTTACAACAGGAACTTGAATTCCTGATGTTTTATAATGTGGCAGCTTATTGCCTTTTGAATCCCATGGGGAGTCAGGAAGATCATGCTCTCACCAAGGTGAGGTCCCTCTGACCTATTTCTTTCTGGAAGTGACTCATTGGATTTGTATAAAGTCTGGAAACCAAGGAGCCAAAATGTGATAGAAAATAGCCAAAGCTTCTGGCATTCCAATAAAATACTTTGACATACATCATGCTTGTATGTCAAGCTTCTTGTGAGACTTGTTTGAAATTATGGCCTCTGTAGATGGATGCTGTAATGGGAGATGTACATGAATCAACATGTCCTTTGAGGGATTGGCAGACAAATTATATATGGTCCTGCCAATCAGTAAAGGTGTCATTTGTGCATAAACTGTCCCAAGCCTCATATAGGCCCTGCAAGGGAGCAATAGGGGAAGCTACCATCAGAGGCATTGCATAACTCATTGCTGTGTATGGTTGCTCATGTAGAATTGATAATGACAGTGGTACTCATTTCACAAGCATTGATGTGCAAACCTGGACTGAGGACAATCTGGTGCAATGATACTTCCACTTCCCTTAATACTCCAGTGGGGCAGGGTTAATTGAAAGAAAAAATGGGCTGCTAAATCCACAACTAAAGACATTGAGTGCTGACATGGATGGAAGAAGATCTTCCAAGAAGTTATGCAATTGTTGAATGAGAACCCCAGAGGCAGAGACATGTTAGCCCATGATGAGATGTTGGCCAGGGAGGTCCCAGAGGCCCTTACAATGATAAACATTATTGTCCCTCTATTAATTGCATACTAGAAATATATGATAAAACCATAGAGCTGAAGACATGCTATGAACACAGGTGAGGGAGCAATCAAGCTGCTACTAAGCTGGAAACATCATCCTGTTGACTTGTACATTCACAGTGCCTGGCAGTTCAATGCTTATTACTGGAGAAATTTTTCCAAATATCCTGCTTAATAATTGGCATGTGTATTGCATTATACACATACTATGAATGATGTTCCTGCTGGTATAATAGTGGACTGACTCATGCATACACAGACAACATCTGTCCTGTTGGATTTAACACAAGCTTAAAATGAGGAACCTTTATCTGATATTGCTGGCCATGACATGGCTTAGTGGTGGGAGAAGTTATAGACTCCAATGCAGAAACCAATATGATTATGTTGTTGGAAGGATGTGGTGCATGAGCCAAGGAGCCTTCCAAGTATTTGTGTTTTCACTCATAGGTTATTACTGAAGCCAGAATTCAAGGGATATATTTCTATTTGCTGTATTTTCCTTTTGTATTTTTGTAGTCAAGGAATATTATTGAATCTCACCAACTTTAATATTCTGGAGAGAGTGGAATGAGTACAAAGGCATGGGGATGTGGTACTTTTCAAGAGCTAGAGAAATATAGTAACACATCTTTGTAAATCTCTTGAAGGCTCAATAACCATTGGTGAAGAAATGGTCAGAAAGAATGTAAAGGATGAAGGAAAAGTTAGAGAGCATACAGAGTAAGAATCTTCTCACGTAAGCAACTGCCATCTTAAGACATTCAGTTGTTCCCTTCTTAAAAAGATTGTCCCTGATGGACTTACTGATGGTACACACATACATACATATATACATACATACATGCATACATACATACACACACACACACACACACACACACCACATACATGCACATACTCGCAAAGTTGATATTTGCTTAGGAAGTCAAAAGTAAAGATGTAGATGTAGATTCACCAGATGTAGATGTTGGTTCAAAGCAAGGGCTTTTTATTCTTTGGTTCAATCACTGATTCTAGTCCTGGAGCCTTAGATCATTTCAGCCTCTGTGCAATCTATAAACCTCTGTGACATACTGCTGACTGAGCCACTCTGACTAGCTTCCTCTGCACTCTGACTCTTCTGGTTCAACTCATTCACTGTTGTGGCTCAAAGTCTTCTCCAAGCTAACTGGTTCAAACTGAACTTCTGAGCTGCCTGACTGTTTCAGATTGAGCTCTTTGATTTGGCAGATTCTGACTGATTCTGCGACTGCCTTAGGCTAAACTGCTCTGCTAGGGTTCAAACTGACTCACTCTTTCCATCTGATTCTGACTTCTGCAGAGCTCTGCTGTGTCTCTGTGTCTCTTCCTGAGCTCTCACTGTTCCACCCTGCCTTATAACTGACTAATGTAATTGACTCTGTAACTGAATCTTGACTGACACTTCTGTGACTCTTTGACTGAATGACTGTAACTGACTCTTCTCTGCAACTGACTCTTCTGTAACTGACTGACTCTGCTCTGAGCTGAAAGCCTGCCTTTTCTATTGTGAGAATTGGGCATGTTCTCACTCTGACTCAGTCTGCTAACTCTTTGATTAGTCACATTGTCTGACATTCATTTTAACTTATCTGAGACATCACTTCCTGTGTGACACTGACTCCAGAGTTCTGCTTCCAGTGTCTGCTTCTGGACGATTCTATTTTTCTTAGGGATTAAAGGTGTGGACCACCACTGTCATATGAATTCTTGGATTAAACATGTGTCTACATTCCATCCAGACCACACAGGCCTCTGAATGTAAACCTCCTGAATATAGACCCTAGCTTTCAAACGGGGCTATTCCTCTACATGTGTTATTTAGAGATATTTGTATAAAACTCAAGTTGTTAATTTAGGTTATATATATATATATATATATATATATATATATACACACACACATATTATATATTACATGTATATAATATATTGTATGCATATAATATATATTACATGTATAATATATATTACATGTATAATACACACGCACACACACACACACACACACACACGCATATATATGAAGTTGACATACCCTTAGGGAGTCAAAAGGGAAAGGGAAATCATACTGTGCCGATAGCATCAATAATAATGTATCTAAGAGAAATCTTTTATGTTTAAAAGTTTGTGAAATCTAAACTTAATATTAAGAGAATTTTTGTTTGTTTTCTGAAACATGTTTTTTTCTGTATAGCCCTAGCTGTTCTGGAACTCACTCTGTCCCCCAGGTTGGACTCAAACACAGAGATCCACCAGCTTCTCCTTCTGGAGTGCTGGGACTAAAGGTGTGTACCACCACAGCTGGCTCTAGTATGAGAAATTTAATTTTATTCTCTTCATTATTATTTTACTTTATGGCATAAGGACAGCTTAAATCTTCCTTTAATGTATCATCCAAGGTAAATTTTGTTGGCTACATATGACTCAATTATTTAGGACCTTATCCAATTTAAAGTTGTTAAAATAAATTCAGGTCTATAATTGATGAGTCACTAAAATTTTTAACATGCTGAGTATGAGAAATGGTTCCTACTGCATAATTTTATTACTGAAACTTTGCAATATGTTGTATTTATTTACTGATTATATCAATAGACTAAATTTAAAATCACCAAGATAATTTAAAAGATCTTATAAAAAAATAATGTGTAGACGTAGATTCAGGTTCAAAGATTGTTTTTTGTTTTGCCTAAATTCAATAATTGGTCCTAGTCCTGGAGCCCTGAAGCATTTTGGCCTCTGCACAATATCCTTTTAAGCCTACAACTGGAATGCTTCAGCCTCCATATAATCTAGAACATTTAAGCCTCAGTAAAATATAACCAACCTTTGAGATTTACTGCTAACTGAGCCACTCTGGCATGCTCCTTCTGAACTCAGAGCTGCACTGAACTCAACTAACTCTTCTCCAAGCTGACTGGTTAAAACTGACCTTCTGAACAGGTTTACTGTTTCTCACTGATCTCTTATGACACTGTCAGAGTCTGGTTGATTCTCTTATTGCCTCATACTGAACTCCTTTGCTCATCTTAAAATTGATTCACTTTTGCCAACTGATACTGACTTCTGCTGAGCTGCCTCTGTGTCTTTACTTCAGACTTTTCAGAGAGCTTCTGTAACTCTGTGAGCTCTCACTGATCCATATTGCCTTAGTCAGCCTCTCTGCTTCTCTGCCTTATATCCTCTGGCTGGTTCAGAGGCTTTGACTCCTCAGACTGACCTGAGAGCTTGATTTTCTATTGTGAGAGTTGGGCATGTCTTCACTCTGACTCACTCTGCCAACTCTTCCTCTGATTCATCACTTTGCCTACCCTTCACTCTGATTCATCTCAGAAGTCACTTCCTATCTGCCACTGACTCCTTTTGAGTTCTGTTTCCTATCTCCCAACTATTGGCATTAATGGTGTGTACCATTTGCTTTCTGAATACTATGATTAAAACTGTGTGTTAACATCCTTTGTACATTACATCCTGACCACACAGGCCTCTGAATGTGATCGCTTTTATATAGACCTTGGATTTGATCTCCTCTTATCACACAAGCCTCTCAATATTATCCTTTCCAGAGTAGCTATGTTGCTGCATTAAATAATTAAATATTCCTCTACAATAATGCATTTAAAACTTTTGCTAGAAATGAGGTTTATTGCCCTGTAGGCCAAATTTAGACCTTCTTGTGCTAAGAATTGTGCTAAAAAAGAGATAGGTTAGTAAGCATGCTTGATTTTAAAATTTGGCAGCTTGGATGTATGCCAAGAGTTGTATTCATCCTTGGCTGAGCAAGTCACAGTCTTGAAGCACACAAGCTGAGAACTCTAGTTTGTACAACAGGGAGAGCAAGGCTGAATCACAGCTAATTAGAATTCCTGTAGGCTTTATCAACAGGTCTGCAAAAAGTAATTAAACGATGACTTCAAAAACATGTCACTTTGATGTTTAGGAGATGATGCAAACTAGCTTAAAATTACCTGGTTCAAAAATAATCACTTAAAATATTTAAAATGACACTTGGGATGGATCTTAGACTATGTTGATTTTTCTTTTTGTAATTTTAACAGTCAAAACCAAGAATAATTTAACTTTTGAATAAAGAATAATGCATGTACCTGCTCTTTCTTTGCAATCCAAAGGAAAAAGAAAGAAAGAAAGAAAGAAAGAAAGAAAGAAAGAAAGAAAGAAAGAAAGAAAGAAAGATGAAAAGAAGAAAAAAGTATCCTGATAAACATGAGAGAAAGCACCTCCTAAGATGCCATGGAGTTAATTTTATGTTGACTATCTCTCACTGGACACTGGCATGTGTTTCTGCCCTTAATTTTGTTGACAAGAGCTAACAATTCATTTATGAGTAGTTATCAATTTGAGATAGCTTCTGGGTTAGTGATGGGAGCTGTGTACACTTCTCTCAGTGCTGGGACCCCATCTGACGCAGACACATGTAGACCCTCTGTATGCTTCCACAGTCTCAGTGAGTTCATATGTGCACTTGTCCTGCCATGTTTAGAGGGTCCTGCTTCCTTGGTGTTGTCCATCCCCTCTGGCTTACTTTTTTGCAGTTTATAAGATGATTAGTAATATTTATCAGTCAGTCTGTTTATATAGTGAAGTACATTTGTCAATTAACATATATTGAACCATCCTTGCATCTCTGGAATGAAGGCTATTTGACCATGGTGAATGATACTTTTGATGTGTATTTGAATTTAAACTAAATTTTATTTGGTTTATTTTATTTTTCTGGGAATTTTTACATCTATATTGATAAGAGAAAATGGTCCCCAACTCTCCATTGTTTGTTGGGCCTTTATATGGTTTAAGTATCAGGATAACTGTGGTCTCATAATAAAATTGCAATATTCCTTCTGTTTCTATTTTGTGGGTTATTTTGAGGAATATGTGTGTTAATTCTTCCTTGAATGTCTGGTACAATTCTACACCAAGAAAAAATCTGGCACTGAGATTTCATTTTGTGGGAGATTCTTAGTTACTGCTTTTATTTAACTAGAAGGTATAGGTCTGTTTAAATTGCGTATCAAGAAAATTATCCATTTATTTTAGATTTTCCAATTTAGTAGAGTACAGTTTTTAAAATATGTTCTTATGATTCTCTGGATTCCCTCGGCATCTGTTTTTATGCCCCTCTTCATCTCTAATTTGTTAATTTGAATATTCTCCCCAAATTTTAGTTAATTTGGTTAAGAGTTCTTCAATATTATTGGTTTTCTCAAAGAACCAACTAGTTGCTTTATTTTTTCTTTGTATTTTTTTTCTTTTTTATGGACTTCAGCCCTGAGTTTGATCATTTTTGTTGTCTATTCCTTTAGTGTGTGATTTCTTTTTGTTCTAATCTGATGCTTTTCAGGTGTGCCATTAAGTTACTAAAATGACATCTCTCCAATTTTTCATGAAGGCACTTAGTCCTACGAACTTTTCTCTTAGAACCACCTTCATTTTGTCCCATAAGCTTGAATATGTTGTGTATTCATTTTCATTCAATTCTGGAAAGCATTTAATTTCTTTCTTAAATTCTTTCTTGACCTATTTTTCATGCAATAACGAGTTGTTCAGTTTCAGTGAGTTTGTATGCTTTTTGATTTTTTTTCTGTTGTTTTTGATATTCAGCTTTAATCTGTGGTAGTCATATAGGATTTAGAGAGTTATTTCAATTTTCTTGTGTCCGTTAAGATTGCTTTGTGTGTGAATATGTGGTCAGTATTGGAGAAAGTTCCATGAGCTTCTGAGAAGGTATCTTCTTTTGTGTTTGGGTGAAATATTCTGTAAATATCTGAAGGTTCATTTGGTCTTTTATGTCTTTAATGTACAGTATTCCTGTTTAGGTTTTGTCTGTATGATGTGTTCAATGGGATAGTGGAGCATTGACATCACTCACTAGCACTATATGAAAGTCAATATGTTATTTAGACTGTAGTATTTTTTGATGAACATGGATGTACTTGTGTTTGGTGCATATATGTTCAGAATTGCAATATGTCCTTAGTAGATTTTTTTCCTTGATGAGTATGTAGTCTTCCCTATCTCTTCAGATTATTTTGACAGATATCCAAATGACTAAACTAGCTTACTTCTTGGGTGCATTTGATTGAAATATCTTTTCCATTCTTTTACCCAGAAGTGATTGCTATTTTTGATGTTATGGTGTGTTACTTATATTTTTGGTTTCTAGCATAGTCTTTAATGGCTGGCTGAACCATATCTCCAGCCCTAAGATGTCTTTCTTAAATGCAACAGGAGATCCTGTTTTCACTTCCATTCTGTTAGTCTGTGTTATATTATTTTGCGGGGGGATTGGGAGGGGGTTGAAACTCTGGATGTTGAGTTATCAAGGAACAATTTGTTGGTATCCATTATTTTGTTGTTGTGGTGGGTGCCCACCCATTTGATTTTCTTGTCTGGTATTATTTATTCTGCCTGTTTTCTTTGGTGTGGTTACCCCTTCAGGTTGAAACTTTCCTTCTACCATCCTCTGCAGTGATTGAGTTGTAAATAGATAATACTTAAATTTAGTTTTATTGTGTAATGTCCTTCTCCATTTACTGTGATTGAAAGTTTTGTTGGAGAAAGCAGGATGGGCTACCATCTGTGGTCTCTTAGAATTTGTAGATTTTGTGTCTCCATTGAAATGTCAGGTTTTATTCTAATATGTCTTTGTATGTTACTTAGTCTTTTTCTCTTGCAGTTTTTAACATTCTTTCTTTGTTTTTTATCTTTCTTTGTTTGTTTAGTGTTTTGATTATTATTTGTCATGGAGAATTTCTTTTCTAGCCCAGTCTATTTGGCATTCTTTTCCCTTTTGTTAGGTACTTCCTATTTTAGGTTAGGAAAATTTTTTTCTATGGTATTGTTGAAAACATTTTTCTGTGCTTTGACAAGGGTTTCTTCTTTTTCCTCTATTCCTTTATGTCTATTATTTGTAGATTTGGTGTTCCATAATGTTCCAGATTTCCTTGATGTTTTGTGCCTGGATTCTTTTAGAGTTAACATTTTCTTTGACTGAAGTATCCATTTCTTCTATCTTGTTATCAGTGCCTGAGAAGGAGAGGCTACAGCAGATGGTCTGGCACAGTACTGAGGGTAACACATGAATATTGGAATTGGAGGAGTGGAGGAAAAGTGACTGACCACCTGATTCCCTTGATAGCAGGTTCCAAGAAATTTAAATCTTAAAGATTATATCCTCAGATTTCCTTTCATCATTTATCAATCATTTTAGCAAAAATTAGGCAAGTCTGAATTGTCTTTAATTTCTGCTTCTATTTTAATTTTAAAACTTATTTTATGCAAGCTTTCCTTGTGTTTGTAACTCATATATATTCTGAAGTATATACATCTATATGTATGCATTAACTTTTACTACATTCTTTTTTTATTTTATATTTAAGTGTCATTATTATATTTTCTACACATCTGTTTTAAAATCACATATGAATATCTCTTTTTTAAATATATGAATCAATTTTATTTATCTTTATTTTGGTATTTTCCTTAACTATTATTTTCTTCTTTCCCCCAGATTTTTGCAGAAATTTTACATTCTTTCTATAGTAAGTTTTAATGTCAATGAATGACTGATATTCATATAAATTTATACTTGTCTTTAAAATCTCCTTCTAATCATCATTTTAGTTTTACCTGATCATTATAAGGAATTGGGAACTAGTCTAACATTCCTCTTGTTTTTAATGACATGAATTAATGAGGTTTCCCAAAGCATGTACCATATGACAAAAAACAGACTTTCAAAATCTATATTTCAAAACTCCTGAGAATTTCTTCATGTCTTCTATCCTGAATCCCACCCAACTATATGAAAGCACAATCCTGATTTCTTATGATGATTAATGGGTTTCCAATTTCAAGAATTTGACATAAATGGATTCATCTAATAACCCATGTGAAGCTAGCTTTGCTTCGGCAACATAGTATTTACAGAATTCATTCATGTTGGACTAATATTTTATTGTTAATAAAACATACTTTTTTCCTACTATTGGTAAACAAACATCATTCTCATAATTGATACATTCCTAAATGTTGTATCATTGCCAAATACTGTGGTAGGTAAGGGTTTTAACGTTGTATCAAGTTGAAAATATATTCCAAAGTGGTTCAATTATTTTATATTTTCAACTTATTTTATACTTTCAGTTGTATATGAATTTTCAGAAACTTCTATTGTATATTATATATTTTTCCATTTGTTATTCTGAGAAGTATATTTTTTATTACTGATATGATTTTCATTTTCCCGATAGTTTAAGATGTTGAATGGCTGTTCTCAGAAGGATACAAAAACCACTGGTAGCATTTCAAGTATTTTCTTCCTTTTATTATGTTGTTTATATTTTTTTATGTGGAGTGATAAAACTTTTTCTTTATATACATGCAAATTACTACCTACCAGACATATCCACATTGTATAAAACATATATCAACTTTGTGAGTTGTCTTTTCAGTTTTAGCTAGTAATCTTTGATGATGGTAATTATTTTTTTATACTTATGGTTTTTGTGTCCTATTTACAAAACTTTTGCTTACTCTAAGGAGACAAAAGTGTATTCCTATGTATTCCTCTAGAAGATGAATAATTTTAGCATTCAAGATTAGAGATATGTATTATTTTCATGCATTGTATGAAGAACTGCACAATTCACATTTCTCCTAAGCCATTACAAATATATTCCATTACAATATTTTGGAATGGCTTTCCTCTTCCTCACTAAATATATTTGATGCTTTTTAAAAATAGAAATTGAATCGAAAATAAATATACAAGTATATTCCTCCATTCATTTTTATAGTCTGCTGATTTAATATATTATCCTATATTGTACTATCTTGATTACAATTACTCAAATAATTAAAAGAAATTCAACAATAACCAAAGTAATAAAATACATTGATATAAGTTGCTAGGAACACATATATTAATATCCTCCTCAATTAAAGTATTGACCAATAAGAATAATAATCATTTAGAAGGCAATTATCATCACTAAAATTGAAAAACAAATATGTATAAAAATAATAACTGGTTACTTAACATTTGGGGGATATTTTCTAGGTAGAAAGCAGAAAACATTATAATGCTTAGATATATGTCTTTCTCTTTTTATTGTTAGGCAACACATACATTTTGATACATGACATAAATTCAGATATATAAAGAATATCTACAGAGAAAACCCATGATTAGCAAGAGGAAAAATAAATATGTGAGAATATTATAACTTAGCAAATTAACTAGATCATAGATTAATATACAAAGAGAATACACTTTTCATAAAATAGCAATAAATGCATAATGGAAAAAAATCACATTTAGAATATAAACAATAATAACATTTTAGTGGGAAATATCTAAAACTTAATTTTAAAAAAAGATGTTTTCATTTCCCAAGTAAGTAATTTTGCTATTTACCATGATACTTATTTTTCATAAAATAATGGAAATTTGCTATTTTCCATAGTAAAGTGTGTCAATGAGATATTTAGTATCCTTTGTTGTAATGAGGAGAATTTCTGCATGAATTAAGTTGTCCTGTCTTTAATATAGGCACATATACTACCAAGAAGTTACTGATATGCAAGGGTACAAGCAGCTTTGTGATTTCTATTGATCTTGGATTTTCCATGATAATCCTTAAGCCCATGTCTTAATTCAAATAATGCTAGTTTTATGAAATCAGAATATATGATAATTCTTAATGTTAGAAATATCAGTAATTTTGAAACAAAGTATTTCCCTAGAAATATACATTGGAGTAACACCACATATCTACTGTTTTACTCTGGCTTATAAACTGAATTATACTCCTTCACATTTTATATGCTAAACTACTGATTCTGAATATCTCATAATGTAAACTGATTTAAAAATCAGACCACTGACTATATAATTAGCCAATACAATGAAGAAATTTGGACTCAGAGACAGTCATAGTATACACCAATAGAAGATTTAGGATAGAGAGAAGATGTATATCTACAAGCCAAGTAGCCTGGTATATGTATTTCTGACTGAGTCCTCAGAAGGAAACAACCAACCTCATACCTTATTCTCAGACATTCAGCCTACAGAACTTGAGATATAAATTCCTATTAAAAATAGAATTACTCAATTTGTAATATGTTATTACATCAGGCTTCTAAAATATATACACTATAAATTGCATATAACTCAATATATATGTTTCATAAAATGCACAATGCTTCAAAATTCTCTGTTCATGAATACCTGCAAATGAAGTAAACCTGCAGTGATCATAGGACACAGGAGTTTCAAATTCAGTTATACGTTCAGTAAGTACACGGATTAGTCAGTCACTGACTGAAGACACAGGACTCTAGCTCATGTATTAGAGTAGGCCCACATCATTAAAGGGAAGGCACAATGATGGCTGGTAGACTTCAGCTGGTGATGCTTTATTTATTCTGAGATTCTTTTATATATCATACTCTTGGCAGTGAAAGATTGAGTTTGCTATATTCAGAAAACCTTTGTGTTAGTCACTTTTATAGCACCATGACAAAACATCCAAAACAAACATTTTAAAATAGGAAAATTTATTTTCTCTCATAGTTTCATAGATTTTAGTCCATTCTCATTTTCACTAGTTTCCCCTTTATTCTGGCACTGTGGTACGGTAGTACTGCATTATTGAAGGGCATAATGAAAACCTGGCCCCCTCATTTCAACCAAGAAATGAAAGGCAAGGAAAGCAAAACGAAGTTATGACTTTTAAGTGTTCATACTCAATGTCTTACTTCCTCCAATTAAGCCAGGACTTCTTACAGTTTTCACTGACTACCAGTGATTCATTCATCTATGTATTTATTTACCAACAGATTAATTTACTCATGATGTTACAGCCCTTATAATTCATCCATCTCTATAAACTGCTTCATCAGCAACCAAGGCAGCAATATTCTGCCACTGTCCCCTAAAGGCCCATGTCCATGTTACAAATGACCTTACTGGGTCATGATGTACCCATTAATAACACATCTCCTGTGGCCAGCATTCTCTGAATGCTGCTGCATGAATCAAGAATTCAACACAAGAGCGTTGGGTAGACAGTTCCACTTCAAATCATAGCCCTCCTCGTGTATATAGAAAGACAAAAACAAAAAAATAAATCTTGAATTTCTTATGTATTTTAGTCGTATAGATTAATTTTATGTATTGTGCTCTGTCTAGTCCTTTCAGGAGATTCTGAGCCTCTCTAGCTAAATTTAAAACTCCATAAAAACAGCCCACCTTACTCTTTATAGTTTGGCCCTTATCTACCTCTTTCAATCATGTATGGTGGTTTTTATAACATTGTAGAGAGCCTCGGGGACTGCTGGAAGGAGTTATGAAGGAAAAGCTGATAAAATGGAAGTGCAGAATCTCACCTTCGGAATCTCCTCAATTTGTACTTTCATCTATTTTATATGCTAGACTTTCACTTTCACTTAATTTTTTTTTAATAGAAAACTGTTTCTAATGCTGAAGGTTTTTGAAAACTGCTGATGTATTTTACTCCTTCATATTAATGAGAAGAAAATTTGAGTTTTAGTGAGGCAGAATTATATTAAGTGCACATACATAGTGGGAAAATTATAACTAAAAGACACATAGCCTGACTTGCAACAATTTCAAGATGGCTGATTTATCTAACAATGGTATTTAATTCTGAAATATTTGATTTAATTCTCTAGAGTAATATGACTTAAGTTACATGTGAATATGAATACATAAAATGAACTAATTATCACTTCTCTTCTTTTCACTCAACAAACAAAAAATATATGGTTATGTATGGGTCTCTGAGTTTCGAGGTGAATCTTGGTTTGGTTATATATATATATATATATATGTATATATATATATATATATATATACATATACATATACATATACATATACACATATATATTTGTGTCTTCCAAATATTTAGATGAATTAGAGTGCAAATTCTAATAATTATTTGGTTTACAACATCAGCAAAATTGCTAGCCTTTCTGATTTATTTTCCTTATCTTGGAAATGGGCACACTATCACCTAACAGCTGAACTTATTTTGGGGGGGTGGTAAAATGAAAAATCTGAAAATACCTAGCATAGTGTCTGACACAGTTGTCAATAATGAATTCTATTTTAATCCTCTTTCCATCATTTACATTTTTATTATCATGAGTTTATATATCCATGGTTTATAAACATATCCATATTAATTACACTTGAATAATAAGTAACAATAAATATGTATGGGATTCTATTAAATTTTTTTTGTTGTTAATAGCTCATATTCAGAATGTCATCAGCAAGCTGGCCTAATATGAAGTCCCGGATTCAAGTTCCTTGCACAGAAAGTTCAACCAGCAATTATCCACAGACTAGAAAAGTCATAATAGCTGGAAGCAAACACAAGTTAGCTAGCTACCTCACCTTCAGAACTGTATGAAATCTGAATAGGAAAACTATGAATAGTTTCACACTGACTGCTACATAATCACCCCCAAATCCTCCAAGTTAATGAAACAAAGCCAAATATAGAGGATTTTCCTGGGTACAATTTCTATAATGGGAAGTGAAAACCAGAGGCAGTTGTCAAGCTTTCAACAACATTTTGTGATGCTTCAATGGAAAACCACTCCAGTTTCAATCCATAGAGTTTGCTAAGGGAAATGTCAAACCAAGATCACCTGTTATCAGGAAGAAAGAAAAAAAGAAGGTAGAATTCATAGTGACCATTTTATAGAACTTAGGACTACCTCTATGGTCTTTCTAGACATTTCAAAAGACTAGAGATTATAATCTTACACAACACTCATAAATCTTCGTGCATGTGTGTCAGAAGGATTGTGAAAAGTGCAACCTACATAGACTGCCAGTCTCCCTGTCTAGTCCCTGAAACTACTCCAATTACTTCACTTAGGATGGAAATACATGAACATGACAGTGAAGCAAAGAGACTATCAGACTGGTTTGGCATGAGAAGTCTAAAGGTAGAACAACCCAGAAAAACAAAATCTACTCAAAGACAGCCTAAGCAAGGAAATTCACATCTTCGTATATTTTGGTGTTGATGTGCTAGACTGTCTTGGAGTAGAAGCTCAAACAATGGTTTTTGATCAACACAAATCCCATTCAAAGATTCTACTCAGGACAAAGAGAATCCAAAGCATAGAAGCTCAAACAATGTCTTTTGATCATCACAAATCCCATTCAATGATTCTACTCAGGATAAAGAGAATCCAAAGCCTGTGCGGTTCAGAAAAGTGTAAGAGCTCTACCAGTCTTGGCTATGTGCTGCCTATAAGTGACTTGACAAAATTTTAAGAACACGTATAACTGAATAAGATAGGAAAAATATCCTGTGCAAATGGAAATGAGCATGGATAGCTAGTAGATGGCATTATGGTGAACACTGGCAGACATTTAAGGAAATAATAATCCCCTTTAAACATTTCCAGGAAAATGACAGATGAGGAAAAAGTTCCAGCCTCTTTTGAAGAGGCTTGCATTATCCTAAGATCAAAACATAAAAAAGACATTACAACAAAGACAAAATTACAGACCAATATCTCTGATGAATATGAGGCAACTCCCACAAAATACCAGCAAATTAATTTGATCAGAACATTAAAATGATCATAAAACTATTCGATTTATCTCTTGTATAAGATGTTTCAATACATGACAATCAATAACTGGTATGTCACAGAAACTAAAGAAAAAAAGTTCCTATGTCCATCTGAGTAAAATTTTAAAAATATTTGATAAAATTAAATATCCATTCATGGTAAATACTCTTATTATATAAAGCATAAAAGCATAAAGCATAGAAGAAATTACCTCAGAATAATAAAACCCATGGGTACCATTAAATTGGTGGAATTGTGCGATGAGGAAAGGATATTGTCTTCAGTATATTATATTGGAAAATATAGATATCTACTTTCAGAAGAATGAAATTGGGTCCTTATCTCTAACAGCATATACAAAACTGAACTCAAAATGTATTAAAAACTTAAATTATAAGTCAAGAAAATCTAAAACCATAGGAAGAAAATGAAATAGAAGAACAACAGGAGGACGTTGACCTGGATGATGGCATTTTGGGATAGGAATGCAAAAGCAGAGACAATAAAACCAAAAATAAAAAAAATTGGATTACATGAATCAAATTTTAATCATTTGCAAAAAATGTGGTATGTATGAATAATAGTGTGCAGAAATATGTCTGGTGAAAGGTAGAATCTGAAATGTATATAAGTGAAAGATGATGGTCTAAATGTATATAGTATTAGTTATGTAGTGGGAATTTAAAAAGAATTACTGCACAGTGATATAGTTAATAATAATAATAATAAGTATCGTATATTTTAAAATCCCATAAAAGTAAATTTTGTATCTTCTTTATTTAATTGTATTTTTAAAATTTAATCTCACACAATGCATGCTGACCCTAGAGGCCCCTCCTTCCACTCCTTCCAGCTTCCCCCATCTACCCTCTTCCCACCATCATCCTTCCTCCCTGATTTCCCCTAAAAAAGTGCAAGCCTCCCAGGGTTACCAATCAAACAGGGCATTACAGGATAGAACAAGGCCAGGTACAAGCCCCTACATAGAAGTTGGACCAGGAAGACCAGAAGGAGAAAAAGGGTCCCAAGGGCTGGGAAAAGAGTCAGGGACTTCCCTCACTCAAACTTTTAAGAGTGCCACATGAATATCAAGCCAGGAAACCAAAAAATGTATGTAGAGGATGTAGCACAAATCCATGAAGACCGTGTATCTGCTGCTTCAGTCTCTGCGAGCCCATGTGATTCCTGGTCAGTTGACTCTGTAGGGCATGTTCTTCTGGTGTGTCCTAAAGCCCTCTGGTCCCTACAATCTCTCTTCCTCCTTTTCTGCTTAGTTCCCTGAGCTCTGCACAATGCTTGGCCATCTGCTCCCATTAGCTACTGTGTGCTCATCACAAAATGTTAAGTATTTGAGGTGATGGGGAAGCTAGTTTAATTTAATTATCATACATTGGAATCATAAATAATAATATCACTTTGCTTCCCTAAATATTTCCAAGTTATTTGTTTATAATAAAACTTTTCACATTCATGATTCACACTAATAATGAATTGCTTTTTCAGTAAACTATATTATTTTTCAACTAATAAATGAATATTCTTTTAAACATATGATGTAAATTTTAATGTATGCATTTGATAATTGATTTTATACAACAGTAGATACATTTGTGTTAAGTGAAAAACCTCTGAAGGTAAAGACAACATTTTTTACAACCTATAAAATTTAGATAATTGTTTATTGTAATGCTTATCTCTGTTTGTTTTGACTGTCCTGAAAAACTAATCTTAATGTATATGTAAGTTTGTATGTACATCTTTATATCTATACATACACACACATACACACACACACACACACACACATATAATGTTTCACACATTAACATGCTTATTTGAACAATACTCTTCACAGATGCTCTTTATTCTCTACTCTTATCTTCATTCCTTAGCAGATATGATCATATATGATTTTATAGCTAACATATAATAAGCAACTACCAAAGTCCCAATATTGTAAAAGAAATGAGCAATTCTTACCCTCTGGTGTCACCTATTGGTTAGATGGTAAAATTACAATTATTATTTTGTGTAGAATTTTCTCGAAAGTACTTGACTGTTAAATTTAACATTACTATAAGAAACTTCTTAATAATAGTATCTTATGTTGTCATTGTTTGGTTTCCTTATTATTGACTATTAAATAGGTTGCCTAAATATCAAGAGTACAGATGATGATAGCATTCACTCAAATCTTCTTCAATTGGGGGAGAAATTGTACTCAAAGTTTCAAAAAGTGAAAATTGTCAGATAAAATACAGAACTCTCTTCTCGTTTTAATTATAATGCAGTAAAATGCAATGCAAATAAAGAAATGTCTCCTTAAGTATTTAATGACAATATTATCAAATATTTTTTTGACTTTCCTATTAGTAGAGCACCATTTCAACTGCTGAAAGATTTTTATTTCAGGCAAACTATTAATAAGCCAAACTACTAATGAGAAAAGAATTACCTATTTCATGTGTTGTAATTGCTGGTTACAAATATTTCACTATATCAATAGTTTCCTAGTACTGGAACAACTCAACAGGACAAATCTGAAGAAATGTTTTTGAAGAGACTGAGTACTCATGATAGATCTGTTTATCATTCAATTTTCATACTCCTTTTCATAGAATTTCAGAGGAAAAACTACTATATATAAATTGAAAATGAAAAATTGTTCTTGCAGATGATGTATTTCAGGGAAGCCAGATAGATCACTGTTTGATATTTGGCCTGAGAATGATTATTATTAGTTATCCTAGAATAAAATCCTATTTTCCCTTTCTCTAGCATTTATAGTACAGTGCTTTATATTTCCTCATTTAGTATTTAGAATTTTTAGTTCTTTATTTGAAACCTGAAAGCATTAACACACACACACACACACACACACACACACACAAACACAAACACTGGCCCAATAGATGAATTAAGAAAGTGGTAAGCAGTGAATAAAGTGACTGCCATTGCCCCAAAATTTGTCCTATTATTTTCTTGACATACTATTTCAGAGTCTGTCTAAATGAAACCGAAAATGTAATATAGCTTTTATCTTTCAGAAAGAGTTCTTAACCACTCATGGAATTCCTTCATGTCACTCAGTCATTGCTTACTATGTTTATTATCATTGCTGGAGAGATAAAATTTTAATTAAATAATTTATCCTTTTATTTACAATTAGTTACTTGGTTAGTGTGTGTGCATGTGTGTGTGTGTGTGTGTGTGTGAGTGTGTGTGTGTGGATGGAACTCAGGTCCTGAGTTTGGGCAGCAAGCACCCTTTCCCCTGAGCCATATTGCCTGTCCTGGAATAGAAAGTAATAGATTTCTTCATGTATATTCATACATATGTGTTCATATTCATACATACATTGTTCTTATTCATTATATTCCCCCACTACCATCTTTGAGCTCCCTCCTCATCTTGAGATGATTTCTTTCCTCCTCAATTAAATCACTTTCTGCTTTCCTATTATATGTAATTGTTATCCTTTTTCCTACTTCCCCTAAGAACTCTTCCTCGTCCCTCACCATTCTCTTTGTAGATCCATCCCCTACAAACACAAATGTATGCAGAGAGAGAGAATTTTAAAAACTTGATTCTTCATATGAAAAAAGAAATCATGTTCATTTTTCTTTGTCTATCTTATTTTGCTTAATATGATTTCCAGTTTGTCTATTTTCCTGCAAATGTTGTGATTTCATTTGTCTTTATGGTTGAATAAAATAATGTTGTGTTTATACAACATATTTTACACATTTTCTTTATTCTTTCATCTGTTGATAGATATCCAGGCTAATTATATTTCCTGGACCTTGTGAATACTGCAGCAATAAGCAAATAAGTATAGATATCCAAATACAACTACATATGTTGACTTAGAGTCCTGAAGGTATATATCCCAGTCATAGAGTTGTTCCGTGTTCAGATTTTTGAGGAACTCCCATATTGGTTTCCATAATGTCTGTACAAGTTAATGTTCTCACCAGTATGGTTTCTCTTTCCCTACTTTCTCACTAATATATTTTTTTTTATTTCTCCGTCCACCCCAACCCCTCTCTTTCTTTTTCTATTTCTTTGTTTCTGTTTCCGTTGCAGCAGTCTCACACTATGTATTTCTGCCTTTTCTAGAACTCCCTAAGTAGACAAGGATGGCCTGACACTCAGACATCTGCTTGCCTCTGCCTCATGAGTGCTGAGATTAAAGGCATGCATTACAATACTTGGTCTAATTTGTTTCTTGAATTTAACTTTTCTTACTCAAGTAAGCATTTTTAAAGCAGTATTTCTCTGATACAAAGGATAATTTATGATCTTAAAAATGTTTATTGGCCATTTTGATTTGAGAACAGTTTGTTCAATATTCAATTCATTCATTGTTTAGATTATTTATTGTTTAAATTATTTCATTTTGAGGAGTTTTTCTTTTTGTAGTTCCTCACATATCCTCATTATTACACCTCTGTTTGATGTGTAGTTGGCAAAGATATTTCTCACACTCTTGTTATTGTTTTCTTTGCTGTGTAGGTATCTCAATTTCATGTAATCTTATTTGTTCATTCTCAAGATTAGTTCCTGTGCTATTATAGTCCTTTTCAGAAAGCCCTTGCCTCTGTTTATGTCTTGAACTGCTTATCTTTGTTTTTCTCTAGCTGTGTCAAAGTTTCATGTCTTATATGAAGGTGTTTGAGGCCTGGGGCCAGCCCCAGCAGTCCACATTATTCAGAGAGCAGATAGAATGTCAGCAAAGAGAGAGTAAATTCAGAGACTGAGACTGGAAGAATCTTGCAGCTCTGACTGTCTAGGAATCGGGGTGTTTCTTTATGTATACAGATTCCATGAAACAAAGAAAAACTCATGCTTCCCAATAGGATACAAATCATATCATTTTGTAAATATCAGCCATTTTAGGTGAGAATCCACATCTTGTGTAATTAAGTTTTGGTGGTTTAAAATATAACCCTGAAAGCTTTCTCATGTCTCAAAGCCATTGAAGCTGATTTGCTTTTAAGACCTGTATAAAAATCTGTTTGTGCAGGAGAATTCCTTCCGTTTCCTAGTTAAGTAACCTCACCATAACCAGGTATAAACCAATCTACTGTGTATGGTAAAAGTTGTTTTAGCCAATCTAACTTAGTTACTAAGTTCTTTTTTTCTCCATGGGTATGTCTTGTGCAAGTCTCCCCCCGCCCCATCTCATAAGCTACATATTCAGGAAACTCTGAGTGTATGTAGGGAGAAGCCTCTGATATACCATCACTTCTCTGGCTGGAGCTTATCAGCTTTTCCCAAGTTTACAAAGTTCTGATTGCCTCTTCCTGAGTTTGCTCAGGTGTAGATGTATCACATTTCTGGGCCATAGCCTCAGAAAAAAATTCCTAGCATTTTCTCTCCTAGGCATAAGGAAGATTCCGGGGTAAATTCAGATAAGGTTATTTCCCTGAAAGCAGAAGTGGCTGTAATAATTAGGACATTCCTAAGGAGACTCATAAATAATTTTCTCAGATAAAGACATAAATTAATCATAATGTAAAAATGTCACCTAACAATGCGACATGTAGAAGACCAAAACCAAGACTGTGGCACAGCATGACAGCCATTGCAGAATGTTGTTCAGCTTTGTTGGAACTGTGTCAAAAGCTATGCTGGCCTTATGACTTTCACTGTATCCATGGGTCATCGCTACACTACTGGAGATGGACTTGGGTTGGAGGAATTAGGTGCAGTGATATTGTATTGAGACATTAGCTCACTATTAGCTCCTGCTGTCCAAGCTTGGAATAGCCAATAAGGGCTGTGAATCCCCCCACCCCGCCCCCTACCCCCTCTCTTTCTGCCAGGGCCAACCTGGCAAGTCAGAAAGTATTTGAATGGATGGTGGGACTGAAGGGCCTTATGAGGAAAGGGGAAAAGAGACAAAAAAGGAAGGGGATAGACCAGGCACACACAGTATCATTGAGCTCAGATGGAATGGAGCTCAAGTTTAATTTCTGTCTCAGTCTTTATGCATTTCCTTCTTAAGGGTTACAAAGGAATTCAGCAGGTATGTAATAAGGGCATCAATTGCCTTAAGACATCCTTTTTTGCTGAAGCAGGATGCTTATCCTGGGAGATAATCTTTCTCAGGGAAGCTGAATATTTACCCAGGGAAATAGCTTCTCTAGATGGAGTTAGATGCTTATCAAGGGCAATAGCCTCACTTGACAGTGCTAAATGCTTACTTAGGGCAACAGCATCTCTTGATGGAGCTGAATGTTTAGCCAGAGAAAGAATGTTTCTTTAGGTAATCTTTGACTTCCTCGAAACTAGCCACTCCTGGCAGTCTTATTTAGTGACTCAGTTTTGCTCAGAGAATCTACCAATAAAGAAATAGGCAATATAGCCAGAGGCTCACAACAGAATCTAGGCCCAGAGTCTGGGGGTTCACCACATCTCTTCTCTTCTCTTCTCTTCTCTTCTCTTCTCTTCTCTTCTCTTCTCTTCTCTTCTCTTCTCTTCTCTTCTCTTCTCTTCTCCTCTCCTCTCCTCTCCTCTCCTCTCCTCTCCTCTTCTCTCTTCTCTCTTCTCTTCTCTTCTCTTCTCTTCTCTTCTCTTTCTCTTCTCTCTCTCTCTCTCTCTCTCTCTCTCTCTCTCTCTCTCTCTCTCTCTCTCTTTCTCTCTCTCTACTTTTTCAATTTTTCTAGGCTGGCAACAAGGGCAGTGAAGATTTCATTCCATGTTTCTACTCTTTTTTCTTTCCTGAGCTAGAGGGCAAAAAAATATGGTAGCAATCTGCTATAAAAATATTTATGTAAAGGTCTGTATGTCCTTTGAGACAGAAATGTATATTTACACACATATATAATATATACATATATATTTATATGTGTGTGTGTTTGTATGTGTGTGTGTATATATATCTATATCTATATCTCTCTCTCTATATATATATGATAAAATGTCACTTATATGACATTATGAGACAAAGAGTGTCCAGTAATATCATTTTGTTCTTTTTCTGTTGTCAGTTTACTGTTGGGCATGTAGCCTACTCTTAAGAGTTATTTCTTTCTCCAGTGAGATTCCCTTGGAGGAAATTAAATTGTCATTTGCAAGTGGTTATCGATTGCAAATTGGAGATAATTTTTTAGTTAGGGATGGATGCATGTGTCCACTTATGCTTCCATCTCTACAACCCTAATTGCTGCAGACTTGTTCATACCTATGTATGCTGTTGCAATCTCTATGAGCTCCTATATGCCTTGATCATGCTGATTTATATGGTGTTGTTGTCTTTATGTTATCCATCCCCCTGGCTCTTAGATTCATTTTGCCTTCTCTTCCAAGAGCTTTGTTCCCTGTATCCTGTGGGGGAGAGATTTGATTGAGATATCCCATTGAGGGCTGAATGTTCCAAGGTCAATCATTCTCTGCATAATGTTGGGCTATGGGTCTCTGTATTTGTTACCATTTGACACAGCAGTAAGCTTCTCTGATGATGATTGAGAAAGACACTGATCTATGAGTATAGCAGACTGCCTCTAGGAGTCATTTTATTGCTACTTTGTTTCTCCCCACTCTAGGTCTCTGGGTTATCCAGTATCAGGTTCTTGGTCACCAAGCATTATCGAACAGGGGCTCCATCTTGTGTAGTAGACCTTAAATCAAATCAGATATTAGTTGGTTATTCCCACAAATTTTATATGACTATTGCAGTAGTATATCTTCCAGGCAGGACAGCATTGTAGGTTTGTGATTGGGTCAGGGTTAACATTTCTCCTTTAGTAGAATGCAGAATACCTTCCTGTACCAAAGACACTAGCATATAGAGGTGAAGCTCTATGTCAGCACCAGCTCAATTTCTATATATTCAATGAGTTGTGTAGGTGCTGCAATTAGCAATAGGGCATTGTTGTCAGTGTGTGGAGAGCAACCTATAGCTGGGCAACAGCTATGGTTATTTGGCAGTTACCATAGGACTCTTTTGGGCAATAACTCATTTAGATATAACCCAATCCTTGGACTGGAAGCTTCATTTAGTGACAAGTGATGGTCAGTTGGGACACTGACTCCCCCTTATTTGGAAATTTCATTTCAACCACCTTCATATATGTATATATTTTAGGAATATTCTAATGAATTAAGCTTTCATATACCCCTCACATGACTCTTAATATTAACTGTCTCTCCCTGTATTCCTTTCTTGTACCACTCTTCCTTCCTCCTTTCCACATGATCATCCTGTTCTCCTGTCTCCCCACCCATTCATTAACTCTTTATTCTATTTCCCTTTTCTATGGAGGTCCATCTGCCACCCTCAGTCCTTTACTCTATACCTAACCTCTGCAGATCTATAGATTGTAGTTTGGTTATCATTAAATTAACAGCTAATATCTACATATAAGTAAATATGTAACATATTTGTATTTCTGGGTCTGGGTTACCTCACTCAGAACAATTTTTTTCTAGTACAATCCATTTACTCATGAATTTCATGATTCCATTTCTTTTTAATGTCTGAGTAAAACAAAATTGTTGTTTAAATGTACCACATTTTATTTAACCATTATTTTCTTGGGTGACATCTAGGTTGTTTCCAATTTCTGGCTGTTATGATTAGAGCAGCAGTGACTGTAGTTGAACAAGTATCTCTGTGGTAAGATGAAGCAACTTCTGAGTATATGCTCGAGAGGTATAGTTGGATATTGAGGATGACTGATTCTCAAAGATGATAGTTTTCCTTAATTATGAGTTATAAGTTATGCATAACCACATAGATTGAGGTAAAGAAGGAAGTTGAAGGGACAAATGAGTTTGTGTTCCTGAATAAAGTATTATTTAATTTTCTAACCTGTAAGAATTATAACAAGGGAGATGAAAAATAGGACAGAATAGATTTTTCAAGAGCTTATATCTCAAAGAAATAAAATAGACTAAGCTGAGGAACTCTATATTGTGTCAACTTCATAGTAGAGGCCTTTTAATATTATCTCATCAGAACATTGCTATTGATATAACAAAATTCACAGAAAAGAATCCAAGAAAATTGCCATTCTTTTCTTAAAATATACAAATGGACAAGGAATTTAACTTAATAGAAACTAAGCACTACCTTTCAAAGCAGACATAGATGCTTAGTTTAAAAGGCAATTGAAAGCTTACAAAGTAATTATGCAATTTATGAGAAAGATTAAGCACAATTGTTTTATTATATTTATAATATTAATATTATATTAATCATTAAAAGCTTTCTTAATTTAGGTTGTAAATATAGAGGGAAAATAAAAATAATGGTACTTAAACTACGGAAATATGAGAAATTAGTCTGGAGAGATCCTCAGTGATTTAAGAGTAACTTCTGCTCTTGCAGAGGACCCAGGTTTGATTAACACACCCACACAGCAGCTCACAAACATGAGTAGTTCCAGTTTACAAGGGATCTGATGTTCTGTTCTGGAACCTGCATGCACACATATGGTACAGAGAAACATGCAGGCAAAACACACATATATGCATTCATATATATATATGTATATATATTCATATATATGTAATAAAAATGAATTTTAAAATTTGGTAAAACATGATAAAAATGAAATAAATCTGTTCTTTGAAAATATTCCCTCATTCATGTTTTATTAAATATAAAGTCCAACATATTACCCTTTATATGTATAAAGCATAAATATATTTATATATGTGCTGGGCTTCTCATGTGGTACATTTATGTTGAAAAGTTCATTCTCTCTAAAAATGAAACCAAAAACTTGCTATATGAACAATTATATGTAAACATATATGTGTGTTTTGCATTTGTGAATATAACATTATCTATCTAGAAAAATCCCTTTTCTAGGTTGCAATAATTATCATCAAATTACATTCCCAAGAGAAATCGCTATATGCTCTCACAAAGAAGGCTTGCTCAAAACATCTAACAATGGCTATGTTCTTGATAGCATCAAAATATATCCAAACTGCTCCCACAGTTAAGCTGAGGTATAATTATGTAATAGAATAGTACTCAGCAGCAGTAATGAGATACTGGTTATCATAGCCTGGGAAAATCTCAGATACTCGATGAGTTGAAGAAGTCAGGGACAATGAAGTATAAACAATATAATCATATTTATATAAGCTTCTAGAATAAGCAAGATTTGTCTACAGTGTTGAGTGTCTGAGGAGGTGGCCTCTATGAAGGGGTGATTTATCTGTAAAGAGCATGAAGGAAGCTGCAATGCTGGTGTTTGATATTCTATTCTATATCTTAAACTGGGTAGTGATTGTATAGTTTGTATGTTTGTGTGTGTATGTTTTCAAACAACTGCAGGCTGTATATTTTCAAGTGATCCATTTTCTTTGTAAATCAAATTGTAAGAAAACAGAATTAAAATTAGAAATTAAGATCTGCTGAAGTGTACCAACTGTACACTTCACTACTTTGGTCTTATATTCAAATTCCAAATAGGAAAAGCTTTCAAATATAAAATGTAAATCACAAACATGCTAAAAAGAAATTGCAGAATTCATTTAAAACTTGAGAATGAAAAAAGGTCTTTGTAATACCAACTCTAAATTAAGAATCTATAAAATATTAATAAGCTTGAGTAAAACATTTGAGACAGTTTATAATCTCAAAGCTGTATAAAGAAGACTAGGCAGAGATACATAACATTGGCAACTATAGCTTCCTTTTGGAATTTGTAGTTCTTCATGTTAACTATGTTTTTCAGTGTGCTTATATATAATTTCCAAAAATTGATTGTATTACCTTAGGACCAAAATAAAAGCCTAGAAGTTAGTGTTTCTCTTCATATTGCTGTTTCCCTCATTGTAAGTTGTTTTTTCCATGACTCACTTCCTTATTTTGCACCATTGACACTGCACAGATAGCCAGGAATCAGAAATTGGATAGCTCAGTGAACTAGATTAGAACCAAGCATGACAGGCAAAAAAAGTCAATAATATGATTATTAATAAGATTCTGCTATCCTCACAGATAAATACCTAGCTCAATTGTCATCAAGGAAAGGTTTCCTCCAGCAGTTGATGGAAGCAGATACAGAGGCCCATGGCCAAGGATTGAAGGAAATCTTATCCAGAGTGTTTTAACAAGGACATTCTAGCATTTCTACTGAATGCATAATTTGCAACAGAGTAAGAGCTATCTCTTTCTGGCCCAAGTATTCATCCTATTTTTGAAATTTGGATGCATTTTTCAGCTATAATTTTTATATAGGCTACTGTATCATCAGGTATCTCTCAGGATTGCTTTACAATGAAATAATTTATCCCTAATGTCACTTCTCATAGGATATCTCTATTTAATTTATTATACTTTCCTCATTATGTAGAAAAGTCTGTGTTTAGTGAGTAGGTCCTTCCTCCTTTTTCTCTCTGTCTCTGTCTCTCTCCCTAACACTATATGCATACATATGTATATACACATTTGAAAATTAATGTCCTTGCCCAGGCAGTGATGCCTTTATGGTGCAGAAGTTTATTTTTAATTACATTTAAAATTCTTAATTTTTGCACTGTTGGGGGAAGGGCTGCCTGGGCCTTGGCATTTGTATTATCTGCAGGTGTTGGTTTTATGTAAAAGATGTTTAATTGCTCATGTTCTACATGTACTATCAATGAAACACCTGAGGAACTTCTGGTTAAGAAAAACCCCTGAGATGAGATGATTAGGGTTCCCCTGTCCAGAATGACACAGGCCATGATAGTCATTCCCTCTACTGAGGTTTGGCAGGGTTTGCACCTATGAATATACTTCCTTATCTCCTTGTCTTCCTTGCTGAGCCACAACAATAGGTGTATTATTACAAGGGGAACTTGCAATGTGGAGTCTGAAATCATATCAGCTACATCCAATAAGGAGACAAGGAAGAAGAGAAAGAAACTCCAGACTTCACAGAGTCTGGTAAAGTACGCTCAGGGCAGTTCCCAGAGGACAAAGACTAAGATATTAATAAGATACATAAAATACATTTTATATACATACACACACACACGCACACACACACACACACACACACACACACACACACACACACACACACAATTAATGAGTGAAAGTCCCTTGAAGGAAGAGGAGAGTGAGGAAGGAAATAAGCCTCTAGGAAGAGAGAAGGCTGTGAAAATTAAGTAAGGAAGAGGGCTTAAAGTGAGAGCCACAGAATAGAGGCTTTTAGAGAAAGAAATTTTTCATGATAAAAAAAAAAAGTTCAGCTGGGAGCAGGGAAAAGCAAGATTCTAACCATTTTTCCTGATCATGTAGCTAACCACAATTCAAGGAAAGAGCATGGTTATGCACAGGTTGCTCTAGCAGCTAGCCACTTGAGGTGTGGGAAATGGAAACAAGAGCATACTATTCTACAAACTGAGTTTTCTGATGACTTTTTGTGTGTGCATGAGGCCCAAGCGGGCCTTGTGTTTGAGGTCTATGAAGAAGGTTGCATGTTTCTCCATAGTAGCAGTAGAGGGGAATGCCAAACTGCCAAGATGTTTCAGCAGAGCATCTTCCCACTGGCCCAGGATCCCCTGCAAGAGTGGTGGATGCCTGGAGCCAAGATGCTGTTTATTTAAACTGAACAGATTGTTTTTTCCTGAATACCTGACTACAAGCAGTCCAGATACTGGAGTGGCAGCCCTGACAAGACACTTCTACTGTGGTAATGAGAACTCCACCCCATGAGGGAACCCTTCCTGCAGACAAGATTCACCTGTGGTGATGCTGAGAAAAAACACATGTTGAAAGAATCAGGGCTAATGGTTGCTGCATTATGATGAAATCTTTGGAACATTCTACCGAACTTTGAACTCAAACATGAACTGACCAGTGTTTTTTCTCCAAACTAGACTCTATATTAAAATCTGGAAAGTGTTTCCTCAGGGTCATTACAGAGAGAAACTGTGTTCCAGAGGTGGCCAAGGTTGTACCTTGTGTTGGTTGCCAGAGTTAGTAATGTATAAGAGATACCCACGTGATATTGGTTTTGAAGGCATGAAAGGGTAATGGAAAGCATATGAGGCTTGGCACTATGAGAGGCCATGAAAGGCCATTTGTGAAGGTACAGGCAGTAGAAGGCTTAGATTGAAGGGGTCATGCAGAGAAATTGAGGCTTGGCACCATGAAGAGAGAGGATATCTGTGAACGTTCAGCATCAGTGGCAGTTGAAGGCCCAGGATTGAAGGAGTCATTCAGAAAAGTTGAGGCTTGACACCATGAAGAGAGCCCAGAAGAGGCTGTTGGTGAAAGTTCAGCACAGTTACAGCAAGGAACCTGAGAAGTTTTGAAGACGCATGTGCCGTGGGATGACAACGAAGAACAGCAGCAGCAGTGGAGTGGAGCCAGCCAAAACCCGGAGGACAGATTGTGTGTACTGCAGAGGTCAGAAACACAGAAGTGATCCAATCCTTTTGGAGGATCCCAGAAGAAAGTCAGTGAATTCCAGATACTTGGATATTGATAATGTTCTTCTGTTGTTCAAAGACATTGTGAAAAGCTTTATAGACATTTGGTTTCATTTGGACCTATGCATCCTAGCAACTCTCCTCATGAGTATTCTTCTTGTAAATAGTTTTGCTGGTGTACTGTTAAATTGTGTTGTAGAGATAAGGCAAATTTTTGATTGTCTTATATACAAAGAAGGAAATGTTGCAGGAGTTTATTTCCAGTTATGTTTAAAATGGTTGTTTTATGTACCGCTGTGGAAGGACTGCCTAGGCCTTGGCATTTTACATTGTCTGCAGGTGTTTAGCTTTATGTAAAAGATGTTTGATTGCTCCTGGTATGCACATGCTATCAATAGAACACCTAAGGAGCTTAGGTTTCAATAAAAATCTCTGAGGTGAGATGCTCACGGTTCCACTCTCCAGTGTGGTGCTTGTCATGACAGGTGGTTCCCTCTGCTAAGGTCTGGCAGGGTTAATGCCTATGAGAATGCCTCCTTGTCTTCTTCGCCAAGTGACACAGTAGCTATCTACTACACCTTTAATCCCAGAACTTGGGAGGTAGGGACAGGCAGATCTCTAAGTTTGAAGCCAGTCTGGTCTACAGAGAAAGTTCCAGGTCACCCAGGGCTACCCAGAGAAACCCTGTCTCACAGTTTCTTTCTCATATCATCTAGAAGACTACAGATTGGTGAATCCCAAGTCATTTACAAACGATACTTGAGGGAATTCTATTCCCGGGGTGAAAAATACCATCATTAAGAATGTGAATAAGTGACTTGATTAGCCTGTTTTTCTGCTTTTTGTTTTACAGAACACAGGACCATCAGCCAAGGAGTGGCCTCGCGCTCAATGGGTTGGCACCTCACCCATTGATCACTAATTAAGAAAATACCCTACAGGATTGTCTTCTTACAGCCTGATCTTAATGGAAGCATTTTCTCAATTGAGTTCCCTCCTTTCAGATGACTATAGCTTCTGTAAAGTTGACATAAAATTAGCCAGGACAGGTTTCACCTATGAAATATATTTCACCATAGCAATATACATACTTATTTATGGACTATGGATAACAATTTGGCCATTCACTCAAAGGCTTAGGTGTAAAAAATTTGAAAACTAAACGCCAAGTCCTGTGAAATGGTATTCAGCTAAAACTCTAAAATGGGAACAAAGTAAATATATCTGCCTTCAGAGAATACATGACACAGGATGACATCATCAATGGAAGATTTTGATGATCAAGTGGATAGGATGTTCTGTTCTGTGGATGTTTGTAACAATCTTTCCCTGTTTAATCCTAACATTGTCCCATGTGCTCATGAATAACTGACAAAATGATGTAGGTGGAGGGAATGCATGAGACCAGCATCATAGATTTCTGTTTATTTATTAAGGTTTACCTGACTACAGTCACTCTTGAGTATGTAAAAAAAGATGACAGATAACAGCACTGTATCTGGTCCTTGCTGTCAAAATAGGTTTGTGTAAAAGCTAAAGTAATGCTATTGCTGGTAAGAAAATACAGTCTACCTAATTTCACTGGCTTCACAAAATTAAAGTTGGTTCATTCATCATGTAACATTTTGATGCTGGTATCATTGATTAGAGGATAATGCTGTGTCTGTGTCTCACAGTACTCAGGACCTCTCAGGACAGAATCACCCATATTCCATGAAAGACTTACAAAATTTCTCTAGAAATAGCCATGTGATAACAGATTAAAAAAACACTGATGGAACAGGAAGGAGGTAATAAACATCACAATCTTTTAAGAATCCATTACTTAGGATGACTATGGTGGCATATATCTGTTATCCTAGTGCCAAAATGGCTAAAACTCAAGAATAGCACATTCACTGCCATCCTGGAATACATAGAAAGTCACAGCGTTGCCATAGTTGCAAAGTGAAACCTGTCTAAAAGAACAAAAAATAAATAAGGAATAAAAGAAAAAGATATCATTGCTTATAATGTAATTGTGTATACAAATGAAACTGTCGGTTTCTGTGTGTGTGTGTGTGTGTATGTTTGTGTGTGTGTGTGTTTGTTCCGGGGTCCCGCGGTCCCACCAGTCGGCGGCTGATGTCCCACCTGCAGCAGTCTGGGATCCGTCTTGCTGGCCAGGCGAGCAGACCCAGACCCAGGTGGCAGAAAGGCATGGGCCCCGGAATCTGCGATTCGGGGACCTTTCGCGGAGCTGTCCACCGCGGACCTGAGAAATGTGACGAGCCGCGAAGAAGGCCCGGGAGACCGTCTGGTGGACACGAAACTCCAAACTCGTTTATTCCAAGGACCCTCCCCAATAAATAACTTCCCCCAGGAAGGTGGGATTTCTCCCTCGGGTGGGAAGCCTTAATTAGCATGGCAGGGCTGGCGCTCCTAAGCAAGGAACCTGCCCTAATGCAGATAAACCTGTTCCTTTAGCTTCTTGTGAAGCAAGCAAGTTATAATTAATATTTTGGCTAGGGACCTTTCTGGACTAGGAGAGGAGGAGTTTGCCAAGCGTCTAGTCCCTCTTCACCTTTCTAGGGAGCGAGGGCACTTTTCCGGCCTCAACTTCTACTGCTCTCCAGCCCCGGGGTCCCACAGAAACTATATGGAAAATTGGGAATATGACCTATGGTCAAATAGTATAATTTTCTAAAACAGCTCAGAATTTATGGGAAGAGAAAAATGAGTTTTGGAGAGAAGCTTGCCTTCACTGACATTTATAAAATGATTAATTTGAGTTGCATGATCCAAAAGGCTTCTGGAAATTACCTATATTTCATTCTAATAAAATTTAAGCAAGTTAGTATAGGTAGTATATTGTACAATAGCATATTGTATTTTTACCCTGTTTCATCTCTAGGTACATAACATGTATGTTGTAATGGGTGGACTATAATGGTTTGGTAACTTATTACCTAATCAGCTGTTGTGCTAAGTCATCTTACATAGTCTTGGAACCATATAAAGGGGACAATATTATAAATGGAAAATATAAAATTAAAAGAATAAACAACCAATTAAAAGATATGAAATATAAATGAGGTTGCTAAAGAAATGCAAGGGGTAGAATTATATAAGAAAATATTCAATACAAGTAATAAAGCACCAATCATTAAGATGATAAATTTAATAAAATCTGAAAAATAGAGCACATTACAAAATCTTATATTAGTGATGGTTGGTAGAAATTCCCTTAAAATACGTAAAGGAATCTATAATTTCATATACTATTATTGGGATTAATTGAACAATATAAACAGTCATGAAATGTACTGTATTAGTTTAATAATTCTACTTTATTGATATTTATTACTTGATCAAATGATTGAGAAGTAGTAAAGTCAAGCAGTAAAGTTGTAGCTCAGCCATATAACACATCCCGAGCATGTGTGAGGGTCTTGTTCAGTCCCTAGCAATAGAAAATAATTCTTACTCCCTAGCAATGCAAAAAATATGATTTGATGAAGAACATTATAAAATTAACTTATAAATAGACTAACTCAGCAATATTAACAATAGCTTGTATTAAACATAAATTTGAAAAAGAGGCTATGAATTTGAAAGTGATCAAGGAAGGGTATATGGAAAGGTTTGGAGGGTGGAAAAGAAAAGGAGAAATGATGTAGTTGTAATCTCAAAATAAAAGAAAAATAATATATATTTATACATACAACCCAATAAAATATATATTACTAACCAACAATGAATATATTTTCAGAATATATTTCATATTGTTGTAATGTTCATGATATTTAGCTAATATTTATTGAAGTAAACAACTATATAAATACTCCAGTAGCAAAATATCAAAAGAAGATATCAAAATTTAAACTGAGGTATAAACAGTGTTTCCAAGAGATGGGTGATTTTATAACATTTTCCTTGCCTTTTAAACTGTTTCATAATAGATCCCTTTAAATATAAAATGTTATTTTACAGAGTAAGACCACTAAGTTTGCCCCCTACATGATTAGTGTATAATAATTTTCATATTCTGTCACTAAAAACTAAGGTGCTAATCAGAATAATGTTCATCATGTTGTAAAAACTTAAATTACTGTGCTATAGTATCATAGTGATAAAGTTGGTATTGAAACATAGACTGTTTTATAACTTAGTGAAATTAATGGAAGTTAAGAAAATGTGGACATTACCAAATATTGTTTTGGTTCTATTTTTCCTTCTTGAAAGCTGAGAGTAACAATCTTCCTACAATCTAGAAATCTAGAAAGCATATTGAGTCTGCACTGAAATGATTTCATACAAGTTTTTTATGTGAATCACCTTTTAATAAAGATTCCTAAGTGAAAGCTGGAAAGTAAACATGGAATCAAATGCTAAAATTAAAAACCATTTTTCTATCATATACAAGAACACATAAAAATCTTTATTATGGAGTCATATTAAATATCTTGTGTTTGTTGAATAAATTGCTGCATACAGATAGACAACTAGGACACACTGTAGGGATCAAGAGAATAGAAAACTGAATCTATCTTTAAAGTTAACTTGATGAAAATAGTATAGTCATTCTATAAATCACATTTTTTGTTTTTTCACTGCTATTTTTAAAGTGGTCTGTAGTTTTTATTTTTTGTATTATTAGTATTGTTTTATAGAACTGGAGAATCAAATGCAGAGCCTTGTGCATACTCAGGAAGTACTCTTCCACTAAGTTACATTCCCATGGCTTGTACATGTTTTTATTAGAAACAATCTATAATATCTTACATTCTCATGAAATGAATCATATCTGTGCACATCATTTCTATATGGCATAATGATTTTTTTTTTATAATTTTAAGGTTTTTATTTTTGAAAATGTGTTTCATTACCATTGAAGCCACATGATACATCTTAAATAGCTACCATATTTCCTTTGTTCCCAATCAGTGCAACTTATTCATGTAAACTTTATATAAATAACCACACTCAAGATTTTATTGTGAATAAAATACACACAAAATGATTGTGAATCTCAAGAAATATGTGTAATTGTGAAAATTATTAACAGGAATTTATATTTTTTCTATTACATGGTTAGTATACTTTTATATACCACAGAGGATAAGATAGCATCAAAAAATACCAAACTACAAAATAAGGGTGTCCATTAGTCAAATTTCTTAGATTAGCCCAAGAATTTTATCTTTTCATATTTGACCAACTGTGGATGGTATTATTGGATAAGTTTTTAACTTTCTGGTTTTCAATATGTTTTCCTATTCAGTAATTAAAATATAAACTTACTGATTGACAGTATGGATTCTATTCCCTTAGAAGAGAGGACATTCCAACATGTATAACTCGAGCCTAATGTCTGAAATAAAGATTCTGATTTTTTTCTATACTTTCTTTAGAGCCTTTTGATCATCAGTAGTATGACTTGGAATCATGCTATCACAGACATATTACTTTCTAGGCGCTGAGTATAATGGTAGCAGAAACATTTTTATAATGGTTGAGATAAGGCATTGGTTAAAGAGCTAAATTCTACATTTAATTATGTAATAAACAAAAATAATATGCCCAGGCTTCTCAGTCTTAGCTAACAATTAAAAGTGGAAACTATTAATTAATACATTTTCCGATTATTGAAATCCATGCTCTGACCTTCATAACAATGCTTATTTCTTTTCCTATCCAGATGCTGTATCTTTTCACACCTCTAGGCAGTTAAACATTCCTATTCCTGTATTCAGACTCTGGAGACATGTTTAAAGAAACACTTGCCACACCAAATATCTCATAAGATTTTTTTTACCACTTTTTTCATTCTTCTATTTCACATATATCAGAGTTTGTGTATTGTATATAAAATAAATTTAAATTACAACATTCAATTCTTAGGTACGCCTAAATCTATTTCTTTCCAGATATTTAAAAATAAGAGGGATGGTATTTATAACTTTTCAAATTGAATAGACTTGTGGACAGGTAAGGATAAAGTATTTTTAATTATGTAAATAGACTCTGAATATATTGATGAACTGAAAGTACTGTTGCTTGTAACAACATACTATCCTAATTATTATAGAATATGCATTTATGAGAATAAGTGACACTATTATTTTTCCACAAATGAAAGAATGGCTTCATTTAATATGTCTATCTTCCCTTTCATGGGAACATAATAGAGAACACTGGAGGGAGGTGAATAAATTCTCATCACATATCACCTTTAAAAGGGCCAAATGGTTAGGTTTTTAAGCAATGATTTCAAAAATCTATTTTGAAACTATGTTTTCTTCCAATTGTTATCATGATGATTCTAATTGAATTCATGGAAGAATTATAGAAGTAGATGTTAATAACCTTGGACACATGGTAGTTTGGTAAGATGAATAACTGACCCTCTAGGGCAAGTCTCCAAGTTCTCTTTTGAATTGTCTATTGGAAGTTGTCCACTCTCCCCCACCCCATTGTTCTGTCTCTCTGTGCTATTTAGCCAGTATCACTTACTTGGTTTTAATTTGGATGCCAGGGTTCTGACATTTTACTTATTGCTCCTCTATTTGTAATAAAAAAAACTATTATAATTTTACATGAACAGGAAATTTATTATGCCACTTATTGCCAGGTTAGCACTTCAAATCCAGTCTGAATTTATAAATGCACTTATAAAGCAAGATGGGACAATCTTTACAAAAGGCATTATTTTTCTTTTAGTGATTTGGCAACTCATTTTTCTTAATTATTTTTTATGTTTTTTTCCCAATTCAGCTCCACTTTACATTTTTGGAGAATGAAAATCATTAAGTAGTTTTCTTTGAAATGGATGTAAATTCTGTCAGACAACTTCCCTATAATTATTTCTGTCATTTGAAAAAATTATATTGTTCAATGTGTCACAAGTCATTAAGAAAAATGTTTATACAAAGTCAATACTACCTAGAGAAATTCATCTTCCATGAATAACTCTCTGCAGAAGCTGAATAAATTTCACTGTTAACTTTTCAGGTCTAAATTGGCAATAACAGGTTTGAGTGCTATGTGCAGTGGGCAAAAGCAGAGTAAAACAAACTTTTTGGGAAAAAACCTGACATAATAAATTTAAATCTTCTTCACTACCATGGTGCCAGCTTGAAAATCATGTAAAATAGAATTTAGAAAAAAGGCAATTTTTAGTGTTTCATTTTTGCTATAAGTTTTTTTATTCATTTTGTTTTTACAAACTCAAAAGGATGGATGATATTAAAATGCTGTTGTATAAAGAATTTAAGTATTATTTAGTATGCTTCTTACTGTTTGCTAAATTATCTATGTCTATGTATAAGATATTTGCTAATTATATTTTGGGAAGAAATTTTTCAGTGTTGGGGTTCAAACCCAGAACCTCGCTCATATAATAATTTTTAACTATTCATATTTGGAAATGTTTATTTCTCTTCTTCCATTTATACTTTTGAGAGTCATAAGGTTATTATATCTTGTCCTGAGACTTAGTTTCTGAATCAATTTTCCCATTCCACTTGTTTGAAAATTATAATTCAAACTACACTTGATTTGCTTTTTTTTAATCAAAGAATCATTTTCTCAAGATTTCAAATGTCTGAAGACCTTCTTATGTGGAATAAATCCAGCCTCAGTCTTTCTCTATATAACTTTAGTAAATCTGGAAAATATTCTTTTTGTTGTTTCATTTTTTACTGTTCATGGCTCTAAGTTCTCATGTTGTTGAAACATTAGTTTTCAGAGATTCTTGCTGTTTACAAGGTTCAATACATTCCCTTGACATGCATGGTTTCTCTCCTGACATTCATTTTTATATTTATTGGAGTTTGAGAGAAGGAGATATACAAACACACTGGTTAGTGATTTGGCTAAAGTGTCTTCATACAATTTTAGAGGATTTTAATCTTTAGTTCATTTTATATCCTCTAATCTTAAATTTTTCAGACCAATCTATTTCTTGAATGCCTGCTGAGTAAGATGAGCAAGACCCAAGTATTCTTTATATATCACATATCTATTTATCGTCAATTTATATTTCTAACCTCATTTCTCCCAATGTTCCTGAAGTTTTCAGTTTGTTTGGGGTCTCAGGGAAAAGAATCTATTTAAAAGCCAGCATTTGTTCACTTTCCTTGACTCTGAGACTAATCCAGTATTACATTTACATTCTTAACTGTGATCATAATGAACTTTGAGACATTTTGTAGTGGTAAGCATCCGTTTCTTTCATTTGCTTTTTGACACTCAATCTGGGTGATACAACTGGCCAATACTGGAAGCAATGCACAACTAAGGTTGTTTTTAGTTATTTCAGTAAGTATGTATCACATTCTTAGTAGTCTCTTTTTAAAATTTATTTTAATTTTATTGAAAATAGATTTTTCATACAATATATTCTGAGTACAATATTCCCTCCCCCAACTCCTCTAAGATCCTCCCCAAATCCACTACTACCCTAATCTACATCCTTTCAGTTTCTCTCTAGAAGACAAACAGGCATCTGAAGAATAGTAAGATAAAACAAAAACAAGCAAATTAGAATAGGACAAAACAAATAGAATAAAAGAGCCTAAAGCCAAAAAGCACAAAAATCACATATAGACAAAGACATATTCTGTCACACACACACACACACACACACACACACACACACACACGAGACTATCATAAAAGCACAAAACTGGAAGCCATAGTATATATTCGAAGGACCAGTAAGGAAGAAAAAATAAAAATAAAAATAAATAAATAATAAATAAATAAATAAATGTCCTGAATAAACATTATGAGACAACAAATCTCCAAAGATGCTTTTTGTGTTGACCATGTAGTGCAGTGTGTGGCCTGCCATTAAGAGTTCTATGGAGCTGGTGACTACACCACCAGGGCAGTGTAAGTGACTGCCTGACAAGGTTCTGGTTGCTGGCACATTAAGGAGTTAGTTACCTCTCCTCTTCTTTCTGCTGTATAGCTGCTGACAGTCTTATCGATAATGGTGTCTGTATTGCTTACTGGTAAAACTAAAAATAATCTTTAATTCAGCTCTTACTAACTGGGAAAGGGACACATTATAGAAAACAAGGGCATGGTGATTTCAACACTAAAAATAATAATAAAAATCTCACTGACCTTCAAGTCCTAAGCATATGTGAGAGCTGTTTCATGTCTAACATCTCTGATGTGATGTTACATAGAGAATGAAGGAGATATATCACAAAATTATTCTTGGCACAAAAGGCACTGATTCCTCAGTAAAGGCAGGGGCCAAGGAGCCTGGATAGGGGGGTTGGCATAACTGGAAAGACAAGGACACATGGATAATAGCCCCTAAGAATGCTTACCATTTTCTAAGAAAAGAAAGCCTACCTAGAGGCAGTGATAAAAGCAAATGAAAAGCTATAATAAATTATAATCCTAGATATATGCGATTATACGCAAAGCTTAAAAATCTATTTAAGGCTGAAACTGCTTAAATCTATATACTAACTTGAAACTGCAGAGAGCCCCAGAAACAAGAAATATGGATAGTCAAGGAAAAGAGGAATAGATGCTGTTAATGCTAAAGAAATATATGATTGAAGTTTGAATAGATACTGGGAAGAAAGCTTAAAACCTATGCATACAAATTATATTTCTGGCACCTTTGTGCCCTTCTGTCTGTCTGTCTGATATATGCTGAAATCACAAACAGGGCACCCAGCAAACAGTTAATGAACCATTGTGTTAGAGGTTTCCTGAGAAAACACAAGTTGAAGATTAAGCTGTTACTATGAAGGTTGTTCTTGCTTACAATGTAACTATGCAAATTATTTGAAGCTTTGAATGTGCTTGGCCTTGATAACCGGTAAAAGTAAATAAAAGAGCTGGAATGTTATCAGCAAGGAGCCAGCACCTTCGAGCTCCCTGGCTGAATTGAGCCAGTTGTCTCTTTAATGAAGTGCTTACACCTCTTTATTTCTCATCACCGATCCATCCATCTCTTCCTCAGGTTTTTTTTTTTTTGACCCTCCTGCTTGCTGAGGTAGAGACCCAGCATTTTGGATACTCAGCAAGACTCTATTGGAGAAAACTAGATTTTCATTTGTGAGAAGTTATTAGTTGGATATAGTTTCTGGATTAGGGAAGGAGGCTTGTGCCCACTTTTCAACTCGGCACTAGTATCCCATCTGGTGCATGCTGTCTTAGTGTCTGTGAGTTCATGTGTATGTCAGCCCTGTTGTGTCTAAAAGGCCTTGCTTCCTTGGCATCTTCCATCCTCATTAGCTCTTAAAATCTTTTTGCCCCTAATCTGCAAGGTTCCCTGAGTCCTGAGAGAAAGAATTTGATGGTGATATCTGAGGAATAGTCCTGTGTAAAAGCTAGAGTCTGCATTTCAGAGACCTTTGTGGTATGGATAGAATGTAGGAACACCTCAAATCCAGTATTCCGAGGGTGATGGTAACAAACACCTTTAAGCCCAATATTCAGAAAGCAGTGATAGTCCACATCTTTAATCCCTAGAATAAACAGTGGAAACAGACACAAGAAGCAGAACTCAGAAGAAGTCAGGGTCACACAGAAAGTGACATTTGAGATGAGTCAGAGTGACTGGCAGACAAAGTGACTAATCAGACAAAGAGTTAGCAGAGTAAGGACATGCCCAACTCTCATGAGAAAAGATAGGCTCTCAGCTTTGTTAATGAGAGTTACACAGGAGTTAGATTCAGTTAACAGAGTCAGTCAAGAAGAGTCAGTGAGTTATAGAGTCAGTTATACAGGAAGTATGAAGCAAGAAGTCTGAGCAGCAAATGGGGGACAAGACACAGAGACAATGAAGCAATCTGACTGAGGATAAGGCAGAGAAGCTGAATGGGACAGCTTGGGGAAGAGTTTGAGCCTGAACCGGAAGAGTCAGAGTTATGAAGGAGCTAGTCAGAATGGCTTAGTGAGTAGTAAGTAAGTCTCAGAGATTGAGGTTGAGACTGAAGCCTTCTAGATCTGAGCTAGCATCTTAAATGTTCTAGATTATACAAAGCCTGAAGCTTTCCAGTTCAAAGATTAAGAATAGATTGTAAAGAGGATAAAATGCTCTTGGCTTCTAGGGCTCTGGACTAGAACCAGTGATTTAATTAGACAAAAATAATAAACTGTCCTCTGCCCTGAACTAACTTTTAAATTTGTTGATTCTACATCTACTTCAACTACGACAGACATCCTCTTGGGCCTAAGTAGTCCAAGGTCTGTCATACTACACATATTGCAAGCTGCGGGTCTCTGTATTTGCTCCCATCTGCTGCAGAAGGAGACTTCTTTGAGGATACTGAACAAGGCACTGATCTATGATTATAGAAGAATGCCATTAGGAGTAATTTTAATGCTACATTCCTTTTTCAGAACAGTAGTATTTGGCTTTACTCTAGTTCCTTGGGCTATCTGGTCCCAGGATGTTGGCCACTTTAGCACTTCCAGGCATAGGTTCTATTTGGAGAGTAGGCCATAAATCCAATCAGATATTTGTTTGTTATTTAAACAAGCTTTTTGCCACTATTGCACTACTGTATCTTGCAGAAGGTCATCACTGTAGGCTCTCTTCTGCCTCTTCCATTTATAGTACTCTAGGACAGACACCCTTTTTAGTGTTTTTGTTTTGTAGTTTCTTCTACATTTTGTAATACATTTATTTCTGAGTATATTTTGTGATAATTTAAAGAAAAAATGTGTGTATAGATAATTGCATGGCTGAAGTCAATATTTTGTCCTTCAAATGTTCTGGTGTTAGTAGATTTTATTTGATATGGATATCACAACCTTATTGAACGTATTTAATATGCAAGCATAGGACAGTTGGAAAAAAAATACTTATGTAGCACACTCTTTTAATCCCAGCACTCAGGAGGCAGAGGCAGGCAGATCTCTGTGAGTTTGAGGCCAGCCTGATCTACAAAGTAAGTTCTAGGACAGCCAGAGTTACAACAGAGAAACACTTTCTAGAGAAAAAAAAAAGGGGGAAAAAAAGATATTAGGAGTGTAAAAACAAAATAATTTTTACAAAAGTTAACTGTCTTGTAATTTTTCCATTGATAAACATTCAGAAGAAAAATTTCAAATGTTTTGGGCATGGAGGTACATACCTATAATCTCATTGTTAGAGAAGAAAAGGCAAGAGAATTACTAAAGGAATAGGACCAACTTAGTCAACATAGAAAGGTTATGTCTCAAAAAAACAAGAACCAGACAACAAAAATAACAGAATGTTAAACAGAACAAGATAGTTTACAGGCCTGGAATGTTAATAGAAAAGAATAATTCCCAAGTTACCCTGTTTTTAGCTAATTTTCACTAGTTTGTTTCAACTAGTGTTGAAACTATGGTCCATATCTTCCATGGTATATTATAGTTTATGTAAATTTTTGTAGTTGTTTCCATAATATATTACCATGGTTTGCAAACTTCAATTCTTCTGTGTAATGTATTTATGGAATTCTGTGACAAATAGAAGTCATATTGTAAAACTATAAAATAACTGTATTTATTGTGTTTGGCTTTTCTTCCATCCAAAGTGAAATTAATTTCCTGTTAAAGTCTAGATTACGTAGCTTATAATACTAAAATATAATTGGAATATATATTATATTGTATTGTATTGTAGGTGTAAATAAATTATAATAAATTCTCACAATAGCTCTGTGAGGTTAATATTAAGAGGCACAGTACTAAAATAAGAAACAATACTGGGTTTCCCACACAGATAACATAAATACCAAATAATATGACGGTGAGGACTCAAACATGCATCTAAATTTTGCTATAAGTTTCATGAAAGTTTTTATATTTTCATTATATCTAAAACAGGTTTTCTCCAAAAGTATTGCTTTTCTTTTACAATAAATAATTATAAATTTGCATTCTTAATAACATGATATAATAAAATCCAAACAACCAGAAAGATTTTCTAAGTTAAATCTTAGCATTTCTCACTTTAGATCTTTTCTAATAAAATCTATAATACAACTTAATCTATATTGTACTAATTGTTTTCAGTAATTTTCTAGTTTCAATTCAACTTTTTTGGTAAAGGATAAATGTATAAGCAAAATTTGAAGACAAAACACGGGGATGGAAAAATAATTCATTGTGTAGAAGCAAGTCCAGCTTTTCACAGAATCTGAATTTAGTTGCTACTAACCATATTTGACCTCGCACAACTGCCTGTAATTAACTCTTTCAACAGGGGATCCAATGTCCTCTTCTGGCCTTTGTGGCTTTGTGGGTTCTTGCATACACACACACACACACAAATAGAAATAAAAATAATTTTTAAAAATCCCAAATTTGAGCAGACAGAAAAAAGTAACAAAACCAATTGATATCTTATGACTCTGGATGACTTCTGCAACTTCTCAGACTGAACTGCTCTGCTTAGCTCCAAACTGATTCACCTTTTACATCTAATATTGACTTCTTTTGCTGAGCTGCTGTGTCTCTGTGCCTCTCCTCCAGCCTGCCTGCTTCTGTAACTCACTGCTCCACAATACCTTAATCAGCCAATCTCTCTTATCCTCAGATAGATTTCTTCATTGTCTCTGTGTCTTGTTCCCCAGTCTGCCTGCTTCAGACTGCTTGCCTCATGACTCTTCAGCTTGCTTCTGTAACTGACATTTCTGTAACTGACTCTGCTCTGAGCTGAAAACCTGTTTTTATACTGTGCATGTCTTCACTCTGACTCAAACTGCTAACTCTTCCTCTGATTAGTCACTGCCTGCCCTTCACTAACTCATCTCAGACATCACTTCTTGTATGACACGGACATTTTCTGAGCTCTTCTTCCTGGGTCTGCATCCATATCCATACTGCTTCTGTCTTAGGAATTAAGGGCATTTAATCCCACTGAATACTAGGATTAATGGTGTGTATCAATATTCTTGACATTCTTTCTACATTCTATTTGGACCACCCAGGCCTCTGAATGTGATTCTTTCATATAGGCCCCTGGAATCTAGACCTTTCCTAGCTTTCACACAGGCCTTTTCCTCTAGAAGATTGTTTTCTTGATTTCAAATAATAACTCTTGTCTTTGACAGTACTACTAACATGTATCTTAATCTGTATCTGAATATTTTACTGAATGTATTCATTAGTTTAAAGAAAGTTGATGCTAGTTTGGGGTAGGAATTTCTGTATATAAGACCATGCCTTCTTTAATGAAAAGTTAACACGTAGTTTTCCAATTTGATTGTCACATTATATCTTTCTTTTGACTGATAGCTCTGGTTTGAACCTTAACTATCATGTAGAATAGAAGTGATGACAGTGAGCATTCAAATATAAGAGAAACATTTTTCAACATTTCTCCACTTAGTCTATTGTTAGCTTTAGGCTGTCAGGCTTGGTATCAAGCACATTTGCCCACTGAGCCAATTTGTTGGCCCTCACCTTTCATTTGTTTAAATAACCCTTTATATTCTATCTTGTTTTTCACTCCATTGGTTGTTCAACAGTAAATTGTTTCAGTTTCATGCAATTCCATAGATTCAAAAGTTTTTCTTAATTTTATTTCTAGGTTTATTATATTTGTGATAAGAAAGGATGTTTATATTTTGTTAATTGTTTGTAAAATGTTTTAAGACTTATGACCTGTCATTGGCTCTATTCCTTGTGATAATGGGAAGAAAAGTGAATACTTAGTATTTGTAAGATACAGTGTTCTATGGTTCTCTGAGAAGTCCATTTGATCTAGAGAGCAATTAACACTTATGTTTTTTCATTTGTTTGTTTGTTTTTGGTAGGTTTTCTGTTGGTGTCTATCCATTGTTAAAATGAACTATTAATGTGACCTACTAAGCTGGGCAGTGGTGGCACATGCTTTAATCATAGCTGTTGGGAGGCAGATGTAGGTGGATTTCTGTGTGTTCAAGGCCAGCTTAATCTACAGAGTGAGTTCCAGGATAGCTAGAGTTACTCCAGAGAAACCCTATCTCCAACCCCCCCCCCAAAAAATGTGCCCTACTAGTATTGCCTTAGAGTCTATGTCTTCTTTAGGATTATTAATATCTGCTTTACATATTTTAGTTCCTTAGTACTGTACTAATCTGCTTGAGATGCTATAACAAAATGCAATAGAATAGGTAACTTAAACAATGGATACTTATGTTTTCAAATATACACACTAGAAGTCAAAATTGAAGTACCAACAGTATTGGTTTCTGATAAGTTCTCTCTACCTGCTTTGTGGCAGTTTCCTCTTTCTATCTTCTTGCATTTTCTATGTAGAGAATAGGGGGAGAAGAGTAGCGAAAAGGGGGTACACAGAGAAAGAAATAGAAAATAGATGTTTCTGGTACCTCTTTCTTTTGAAATCACCAGTTCTATCACAGGGCAACTCACCTACATGACCTTATTGAAAGTTTGTCATATCTTAATAGTCTTATTACCTATGAAGTCATATTGTAGGTTGTAATTTTAACATGAATGTTAAGAAAACAAAATTTAGCCTATACCACTTATTTATTATTCTTAATAAGTAAAACTTAAGTAAAGTAAAACCTAAGAAAAAGGTTATAAACTGACATCTCACTTCAGTTTGGATAATGCTATCAAGGTAAAAAAATGTGTTAAGAACTATTTCTTAGATTTTGCTATACAAAAAGTACATGTGTGTTGGATAGATTGTTCATTATTGCCACTCAAGCATGAGAACTTATGTTCAGAAACCTATTACCCACATAAAAGAAAGCATACCTATAATAACTCAAGCACATGGAACAATACAAGGCTCCATGGGGGCTTGCTGATCAGCTAGTTTTACTTAATCTACAAACTCTGTGTTTAATGAGAGATCCTACTCAAAAAATAAGATGGGAAGTTATGAGAAAGACATGTGATGTCAACCTTGGACTCCACACACATACAAGCACTTACATGGGAGCATATGCACACACATACACACACAGACCAGAGCTATTCATGAACAACAGACCAAAGTAACAGTTGCTCCAAAGTTCAAGGTGTAAACTAGTGAGTTTTATTGGGATTTCTAACAAAAGGGTAGAGTGGATACTTAAAAGAGCAAAGATGACTCAAAATCACCTTCCTCATCAAAAAGCCTATCTAAACTCTGGAATCATCTGCATAACCTGAAGACACTACTACATGTATAAGTGATCACCCCTCTCTGAAGCTGGACTGGTCTGTCTCCTCCAAAAGTTGTTTACATCTTTTGTAACTGTAGATTCACCAGATGTAGATATTGATTCCAGTTCAAAGTCTTTTTATTCTTTGATTAGTGTTTCTTCAATCACTTGTTCTGGAGCCCTGGAGTATTTCAACTTTCTTACAATCTAAAACTTTTAAACCTATAATTGGAAGGCTTCAGCCTCAGCCTCCATACAATCTAGAATGTTTAAGCCTCTGAGACTTATTGCTGACTGAGCCACTCTGACTAGCTCCTTCTGAATTAAGGGCTGTACTCTGGCAGACTCCTGCATCTTCTGTGACTGAACTGCTTGGCTGGGCTTCAAACTGACTCACACTTCCCATCTGATACTGATTTCTGCCAAGCCACCTCTGTGTTTCTGCCTCAGATTCTTCAAACTGCTTGCCTCATATTGCCTTAGACTGCTCCAGTCAATCTCTCTGATTCTCTACCTTATCCTCAGTCAGACTACTTCATTGTCTCTGTGTCTTGTCCTCTCTCTGCCTCTCTGAACTGTCTTTCTGAGCAGAGAGCCTGTTTTTATAAGTGACAGTTGGGTGTGTTCTTACTCTGTTAACTCTTCCTCTGATTTATCACTTTTCTGGCTCTTTACTCTGACTCATCTCAGAAGCCACTTCCTGTCTGATACTGATTCCTTCAGAGGTCTGCTTCCTGTCTCCTGAGTACTGGGATTAAAGGCATGCACCACCACTGCTTTCTGAATGCTGGGATCAGAGGTACGTACCAACATTCTTTCTACTCTAGAACAGCCATGCTGATGGATTAAAAGATTAAATATTCCTCTACACCTTCTATAAAGTTGTGGGAAGGGCCTTTGAGAATATTTTAAGTTTCTGTTCTCCACATGTGATATTTTGTTTACCTCTTGAATGAGTTAAATGAGCCCTGCTTTCCAGAACAATGTTTCAATTCAGAGGAAACTGATATAAAAACTTATGTTCCACAACTCAAGCACTTGCACCTGTGCACACATGCATGTGAGTGAGCACACACACACACACACACACACACACACACACACACACACACACACAAAGAAAGAAAGAAGGGAAGAAGAAAGAAAGGAAGGAAGGGAGGGAGGGAGAGAGAGAGAGAAAGAAAGAAAGAAAGAAAGAAAGAAAGAAAGAAAGAAAGAAAGAAAGAAAGAAAGAAAGAAAGAAAGAAAGGAAGGAAGGAAGGAAGGAAGAAAGGAAGGAAGGGAGAGAGAGAGAAAGAAAGAAAGAAAGAAAGAAAGAAAGAAAGAAAGAAAGAAAGAAGAAAGAAAGAAAGGAAGGAAGGAAGAGAGAGAGAGAGAAAGAAAGAAACTTATGGTAAGATCCGTTAGCATAGATTATTCTGATTTGGATTTTCATGTTGAACATGTAATGTTAAAAAGTATCCAAGAGAAATGAAAATAAAGAATTTTATGCAAAGCTCTACATTCAGAAGTTACTTTCATACAGCAATAATTGACAATTTGATCATGGATGAGATTGTCTAAAGAAATCAACAATGAAATAATAACCAGTTCAAGGAATAAACATTGCATAGTTCAATGATATTTAGAGTTTGATAAGATTTTCGAGGCAGCATGAAGAACATTCAGAAGAATTGCTTTGATACAATGTTCAAAGAAGAAAGGAACTAGTAAAACTATTTACTACTGTTGAAAAAGGATATGCACTATTCCAATAGAGTCAAATAAGAGTATCAGACTATCTAAATTATAAGAAAGATGTTTACTTTCAGATTCATTGAAACAAGACTGCAACTGCGATCTGAAATTTACCATCTCTGACAATGAACAAGTCCCTGAATTCTCTTAAAACAAAATTTACAAATATTATTTGTAGAGAATTAAATAAATGATACTCAAGAACAACTTAGCTTATGCTAAAAACCAAACAGTGCCCTGAATAGATATTTGCTATAATTGAATAGTCCTAGTTCTGAATTCCTTCATAAAAACACAAATTTCAGACATAGTGTGTTATAATGAATAGGAAAATTTTATTTTTATCAGTGATACTATATTTCAAGTTACAAACCTGACACGAATGACCTTATACATGACTTATACATGTCATTAAATTTCCATTTGTGTGACTGTCTGAATAAATGTTGTTTACTATTACATAAATATTAATAATCTTCCTTAGAAGAAAAATTTTAATATAGAGATTAAGTGCTTATAACTAAATAACTTACGGTATTTCTACTTAGTAATACTTGATTGAAACATCTTAAAATTTACAGGTCTTTAACTTGTCTTTTTTTTTTTATCAAAGTGTGGTATTTAAAATCTGATAAAATTACATCATTTTCTTATCTTCAGTAATAAGCTCCCACCCAGACACAGGCAAGACACACTAATTAAACTCAATGGCCCACACACAAAAATAATACTTGAAAGTAGGAGGGAGACTTATTGAGAAGAATGGTTACAGAAAGAGAAAGAAGGAGCTGTGAGTGAAAACACCTAAAACTCAATATTTATATATATGAAACCATCAAAGAATAAAATAATGAAGTAATTTGTTGTATGTTTAAAGTTTAATTCAAATTCAAGACCATAAGATGGCACTGTTGCTCTTTCAAATGCTTTGTAAAAGATCTTTATAAAAGTCAAAATTTCAATGTATTTCAGACACTATAAATTATGCCTTAACAAATTCTGCTTTATATATCTTAAATTAGAGATATGATTCCTCTACTGGACATTTTGATGAGATAATTAATAGAACAGTTATTAAAATTATTTCTTACACTGCTAGGTTTCTCAGCATGTATTTAAGGGCTATATACTTTTGTATCTAGCAAAAAGTGTTCTGGGAAATATGAAGATTCTATGATGCTATAAAGATACAGTGTACCTTCAGAGATAAGAGACAGAAGAATTATCAAAGAGAATCAGATATCTGTTCTTTAATAATAAAGGAAACAGATATGATTATTGATACCCCACTCAAGTGTGAACATGTGCACACTCTTCCCACATATATTCACAGTTCTGGAGACAGAATAAAAACCTTCATAAGTATTTCACAAGTGATCTACCACTAACCTATACTCCTAGCCCAATTAATTATTTTCTTTTTAATTCCTCCTGTGTCCATATCAAACAGTTCATAATCACTGATAACTTCAACTTTAGGGCATGCAATATCTTCTCACCTCTACTGGAAAATGCACACATATAGCAGATGCATAAATATAGATTGCTCCCAAAATGGTCATCAATGGTAACTTGGACCCCAATGTAATGAATGGGGTGATAGAACCTTTTCTGAAGTATTTTTTGTGGAAATTTAATGAAGTCTTATCGGCTTTACCTTCATGAATGATTATTCTTATAGAATGAGTTTGGACTTGTTGAAGTAAATTCTCATTACAATGAATTGTTATAAGGTGAGGTCATTCTACATTTCCCCTTCTGTATGTGGATATTTTCCTTTGTATTTATTCACCAAGATGTGACTGAGATATGGCATCCTCCTCAAGCCATTTGCACAATGTTGTTTGGATCTTCTTGCTATCAGAATTGTGTGCCAGGTTAAAATAACTTTGTTTGTTTGTTTGATTGTTTGTTTTCTGAGACAAGGTTTCTCTGTTATAACTCTGGCTCTCCTGGAACTCACTCTGTAGACCAGACAGGTCTCAAACTCACAGAGATTCATATTGCTCTGCCTCCCAAATGCTGAGATTGAAGATGTACACCCTGCCTTTAAAATAACTTTTCAATTGATAAATTATTCAGTGTTAGTTTATGAGAACAACACACAACCAAGACACATAGCTTATGCTACAATCTAAAAATCTGGAGTGAAATCATATACTACTATATAATTCAGTTATCAGAAATCAAAGACAAACCCCTAAAACAAAAATAAAATAAAATAAAATAAAAATAAAACTACACCAAAAGAAAGAAGAAGAAAGAACAGCATAGCAGCAGCAACAACAACAACAAAACCACACCAAACTGTAACCAAAGAAAAATGCATGCACACACACACACCCACACACTGTGGAGTCTACTATTTGTTGGTCTTTCCTATTTTCCTTCAGTTATACCACTATAAGCATAGACATGTCTCAGACAGGGTGTAGCCTGGCCTCTTTATGTTAAATGGAACTCTGTTATAAACACGGACATGCCCTGATGACCAAAGGTTTAGGAGGTATAAAAACACTGTATCTCTTTGATGATGCAATAAAACTTCTAAGAGAGAGAAAGGGGCAATCTTTAAGATAGAATATACTGCTAGGGCCAAGAAGAAGTGGAGCTGGAAGATGGTATACTGTGCTCTCTGCTGAGGTCTGTTGGTCTTATACATATAAAAATGTCTCAAGTGTCTTTATTAAGTTATTGCTGGATTTTAAAATGGCTACATATTATACAACAACACAGGTATTGGAAAATTTGTGAAGACTAAAATCATATCAAGTATCTTATTCTTAACACAATTTTACAAAAATGGAAATTAATACTAAGAAGATCTGTGGAAAAGTCACTTAGTGTGGTAATTGAACACCTTTTCCTTAATAACTAATAGCCAATAAGGGTACTGAGAAAAAAATCATTTTTAAGAAAAATAGAATGTAAGTACGATGTACCCAAACCAATAGGATATAGCATAACGATTCTAAGATGGAAGTTTTATTAACAAAGAACTACATGAAAATTAGTAAATGCTTAAAATAAAATAGTTTTGCACATCAGTGAATTAGAAAACTGAGACTAGAGTAAAAGCAATTTAAATTTAGTAGAGACTGGAAATGACTCACATGAGGAGCCCAGGTTCACAGAGTCTCACAAAACATAGCAGAAACCATGGAGGAGCTTTATCACATTCGAGTTAAGGTATCTAGGTTTAGGAAGCCCCATAACAACCAGGAGAGGCTGTGGAAGCAAGAATGAGACCTCAGATGTGCAAGATTAGTGTATCCAAGCCCAGATATCTACACTTGACTGGAACAGAGAGAGGGACCAACCAGAATTCTATTGACCTTTGTATAGTAACTGTTATTGCAGCAGAACTTTTAGAGGAAGACAGGGGCTAGAACCTGTGACACATTATACCCTTTCAATAGAGAGAAATGACACTAGAAACCTGCAAAGATATTGTAAGTTCTTTCAGTAAGAAAAGATGATTTTTAATGAAATTTGAAAATAGAAAGAACAACTCAAACAACAAGCTACCTTCAGACACAGAAGTCAAGACAACATATTTCTTCCCCAAACTGCTAATCTTCTGGTACTAGATGCCAACAATGCTACTCAAGGATGACATACATGTACCCTAAGAGAACAAAAATAACTGAACAAAATAGTCAATTTAAGATATGAAAATATAAATCAGTAAAGAAATCAATACCCTAATGAAAAAGCTCAGTGGAACCTCACCAATAGAATGGGGCATGTGAAAAACAGAGTGGTAGGGCTGGAAGAAATAGTAGAGAAAGAGGATCATTAAATAAAGGTCAATTGTAAATTAAAACCAAAATAAATGGAATATGGTCAAAGCTTAGAGACACCATGAAAAGGCCAAGTCTTTGAATTATGAGCATAGAAAAAAGACTACCAAAGGCATAGGAATTATTTTCAATAAAATCATAAAAGCAAATGTTCCAAACATACAGAAAGAGATCCATCCATATGCAAGTAGCCTAAAGATAGACAGGATAAGGAAAAGAACTACCACATCATATTTTAGTTAAAACACTAAAAGAGAATAAAGAGGCATTGAAAGTTGGAAAAGAGAAGTGTCGGGTCACTTATAAAGGCAGGGCCATCAGGATCGCAGTAAATTCAGTAGACTATTGGAAATTCAGAAGAGCCTGGAAAGATGTATTTCAAGTTTAGAAAGGCCATGGCATTCAACCCTCACATAACCATCTATAATAATAGAAGGAGAAATAAAACTATTCACTGATAACAGACTAAATTAACTTAGACAGTTTTGCAGAGGATAGTTTGAAGGAATAATATAAAACTGATAAGAGGAATAAACACACCCAGTTGGCCATCGGGGATAAGGAAATAATTTTATGAGAGCTAATCTAAAGATGCCTAAGGACAAGACTATGCTAAAGTAGCCAGCCAGAAAAACAGGTAGGAAACCTGGTTGCTCAACCCTCTCACTAGATCAGGACAGTATGCCAAAACTCAATCCATCACCATCTTCCAACCTCCACTCCCACCCCTTCCCACCATTGCTGCACAACCTGAGTCTCAGGCACCAACACAGGCAAGCATCTCCTGCAACAGAGTACAGCCAGTTAGAAGAACAAGTATGAAGCCTGCATTCTCCATATCCCAGTCCCTAGCCTAGGAGTAGACTCCCTGCTTGACAAGGGGCCACAAATAACAGAAGACCAGAGAGGAAAAATAAACCAAGGAATAAACCACTCAACCAATAAAAGAAAACTTAGGAATTTGGCACCTACACCACTTATTATCCCAATCCTAGATGTCAAAAGGCCAACATAAGAACATAATCAACAACAACAAGAGCAAATTCTCACCATCAGAGCCCAATGGCCCTTCTACAACATACTCTGAACACTATGACATAGCTGAACCAGAAGATAAGTACCATAAAACAAATTTATGAAGATAATTGAGGCCTTTAAAGTGGAAATGAATAAACCCCTCAAAGAAATCTGTGAAAAGACAAACAAACAATGGGAAAAATTGAAACATGGGAAAACACAAACAGATGAAATGAATAAATATCTTAAAGAAAGCCAAGAAAAAAATCAAGTGCACAATTGAATGAAACGAACAATTCTGTCCAAGTCTTGAAAACGGAAATAGAAACCATAAAGAATACAAAAAACTGAGTGAATTTTAGAAATGAAAAACTTAGAAAAGCGATCAGGAATTACAGAAGCAAGCTACATCAACAGAATACAAGACATTGAAGAGAATTTCAAGAGTTAAAAAATATTATAGATGAAATAGATATTTCAGTACAAGAAAATATTAAATCCAAAAATTCTTGACACAAAGCATCCAAGACATTTGGGCCACTGTAAAGACCAAACAGAATAGTAGGAATAGAGGAAAGAGAGAATCCCTGGCTCATAGGCCCAGAAAATAATTTCAACAAAATTAGAGAAGAAAAATTTTCCAAACCTAAAGGAAGAGATGCCTATAAAGGTACAAGAGACATACAGAACACCAAATAGACTGGACTAGAAAAGAAAATCCCCTTGCTACATAATAATCAAAACATTAAGCATACACAACAAAGAAAGAAAACTAAAAGCTACAAGAGAAAAAGAGCAAGTAACATACAAAGGCAAACCTATTACAATTACACCTGACTTCTTCACAGAGTCCCTAAAAGCCAGAAGGGTCAAAGCAGATGTACTATAGAATGTAAGGGACCACAGATGTCAGGTCACACTAAATACCCAGGAAACTTTCAATTAGTATAGATAGAATAAAACAACCATGAAAAATTACAAATTCCATGACAAATCCAAATTCAAACAATATGTATCTACAAATCCAGACATACAGAAGGAACTAGAAGGAAAACTCCAATGAAAGGAGATTAACTACAGCCATGAAAACACAGGAAATAATCTCACAACATGAAAATCAATAAAAGGGAGACACACACACAAAGACATATGTATACACACACACACTCACACACACACTACAACTACCACCACCACCATCACTATCACAACCAATAAAAACTGCAAAATAACAGGATATAACAAGCATTTTTCATTGATATCTCTCAACAGCAATGGATTCAGTTCCTCCCAAAAAAGACACAGACTAACAGAATGGATAAAAAAAAAGTCCACAGAATTCATCCTTCTACTGCATACAAGAAACACACATCAACATCAAAGAAAAACATTACCTCAAAATAAAGGTTTGGGAAAAGATTTTACAAGCAAATGGACCTAAGAAGCAAATGGATGTGTCCATTCTTTTATCTAGCAAAATAGACTTCAAACCTAAATTAATCAAATGAGGTAGAGAAGGAATATTCAGCGAAGGAAAAAATCCAGCAAGATGCCATTTCAGATCTTAATATATATGGCCCCAACACAAGGGCTCCCATTTTGTAAAAGAAATATCACTAAAGCTAAAAACACACACTGACCCACATACACTGATAGTAACAGATTCCAACACCCCACTCTCATCAACAGACAAGTCATTGAGAAAGAAACTAAACAGAGAAATAATGGAGCTAACAGATGTTATAAACAAAATGGACTGTTATCTACAGAACATTTCACACACACACACACACACACACACACACACACACACACACACAAAAGAATATACCATTTTCTCACTACTTCATGAGACCTTCTCCAAAATTTACCACACACTGGGCCACAAAGCGTATCTCAATAGATGCAAGAAAATTGAATAACATCCTGCATCCTATCAGATCAACACAGATTAAAGCTGGATTTCAACAACAACAGAAGGACTACAAATTCATAGAAAGCGAATGACTCTCTACTGAATGACTGTTGGATCAAGACAAAAATAAAGAAAAAGGTTAAAGACTTTCTAGAATTCAATGGAAATGAATCCACAGTATATCTCAACTTCTGGGACATGATAAAAGAAGTGCTAAGAGGAAAATTCATATCACAAATTGCCTACCAAAAAAGAGTAGAGAGATCACATACTAGCAAATTAAGAGCATATCTGAAAGTCCTCTAACAAAAAACAGCAAGCACACCCAAGAGAAATGGATGGCACGAAATAATCAAACTGAGGCCAGAAATCAATAAAATAGAAACAAAGAGAACAATTCAAAGAATCAATGCAATAAAGAGCTGGTTCTTTGAGAAAATCAACAAGATAGAGAAACCCCTAGCCAAATTAATTAAAAGACAGAAAGAGAATATCCAAATCAACAAAATCAGAAACAAAAAGAGGATATAACCACAGATACTGAGGAAATCCAAAGAATCACTAGTTTATACTTTAAAAACCTATCTCCACAAAATTGGAAAATCTAAATGAAATGGATAATTTTCTGAATAGATAACGCCTACCAATGTTAAATCAAGATCTGATAATCAATTTTAACAGATGTGTAAACCCCCCAAAAATGGAAGAGATAATTAAAAGCCTACTGCTTTAGAAGCTTCCATATATATATATATATATATATATATATATATATATATATATATATATATATGTTTGAAAGAATTTTAAATGATGTCTGTTGTTGTGGGATATTTTATAGTTATGGATAATATTCCTGTAAGCTGTCCTTGTTGATGTAAAGGATTCGCTTACTACCAGTAAACAATGGAGTGGCTATCCAGTTCTCCATGTGAATAGGACATTCCTTAGCCTTAAGGCAGATGAAGGTTAGGCTCCATTCATTTGTATATTGGAGGGCTGGGTGGAGACAAGGAGGATTTGGAATGAAAAAGCACCTAGGGCAGGGGCAGGGAGGAGAAGCAGGAGGGAAAAAGATGGAATGAAGTCTCTGCCTAGCCGCCTGTGTATTGAATCCCTGAAAACTAACATGGCTTGTAATAAAAAGCATTGAGAAAATTCAATAATGGACTCTTATTAAGCGATCGATTGATACCTTAACAGGTGTCATCATATAATGGGGGTGATGATGTCCCAACTAGACATCATATGCTACCAAGTAAAATCTCCAGTCCCAGAATGAGTTACATCTTGCTCAGTCAATGACCAGTGGTGTCCCATATATGCAAGAAACACCACAGCCTAGTGCTCTGGTTATTGGTTAATCTCCAGACCCTGATGGTAAGGCCCTATTGTTGAAGACACATAATTACTTCACTAAACATGGAGAAATGGAGCTTGTGCCTACTAGGAACTTTGTCTCTACTGACTATTGTTCATGGTGCTGGAAGGTACTATATATACTATACATTCTACTGGGATAGGAAAGTAATCATCAATATCATTCAGCTACAAACCATCAGACCTATAATTGATGCAATAGTAGCACGAATGTTATGGGAGTAACCAACCACTTTTAAAAATTGGATTCAAGGCCCACTCCATGAGGTAGAATCCATGTCTTATACTACTAAAGTACCAAGACCACTTTACTGAAACTACCTAGGTCATGGGTCTAGGGGAAAAGTTACTAATATTATTCTGCTAAAGGAACACAACAGTAAAATGATTCCTAATGACATACTGCTATAACCATTGATTAGTGTCTGTATAAATTCCTATGAGAGAAGCTTCTTGCGGTAGATTTGAATTAACACAGACATTCACCACCAGACAAATTACAGAAAGTGAAAGACTTGTCAAAGATCACTCAGCCCTAAAAGGGACCTTTGTCAAAACCTTCTCCTCAAGGCTCAGGGATGTGGACAAGTAGGTGAAAAGATTTTAAGAGCAAGAGATGGTGGCTGACTCTAAAGAAATAGCATTTCTAGTCAGAATATGACCAAAAAAACTCTGAACTTACAGGAACTGTGACAGCACTCACAAGATCTGCACAGGTTTAAACCAGACAAAATCCCAACACTGAGAAGAGAAGTAGAGTTACAAAACTGTTAGTCAAGAAACTATTTGCAATGAATAACTCCTGGAAAAGAGAAACATCTGTTTTCTCCAGTAAAATGTCAAAGGGAGCACCGACCAAAAATCCAGGGAAGGCTCCATGCCCATGAGTAGCTGGCCAACACAAGACAGACTTGTTTATTTGTGGTTGTTTTTGTATAGGGGTGGTGATTTTTATTTCAATTTTGATATTTTTCTTATTGTTATGTTTTATTTTTATTTTTTGCAAGGGTAAGAGAGAGAGAGAGAGACAGATAATAGAACAGGAAGTTGGTTGAGAAGGGAGGTGGAGAGGTTTGGGAAGAGTTGAAGAAAATATTATCAAAATATTTTGCTTGGAAAATTTATGTAAAAATAGCTCAGAACTAAAGAGAAGAATGAACAGCAATATTATGCAAATTATTTCACTTAATGAAAAGAGAAAGAAGATCTTATTTTTTTACATGACATCAATAATACTCTAACACCCACACCAGACAAATAACTAATTAATAACAGAAGAAAATTACAGACCAATCTTTCTAATGAAAATGGGGCAAAAATTCTTAAAACATTGTAAACCAAATTCAAAGTCATATCTCAATGATCATGCTGGCTTTAGTTCAGAAATGCAGAGGTAGTTCATCATGTATAAATTAAAAAAACTCAAGGGATCACATAAACTCAGAGAAAGAAATCATATGATCCTCTCAGTAAACACCTAACAAATGTTGAGGAATATTAAGTGTTCTTTCATTATAAAAGTCAGGAAGAGGGTAGGGATAGAGGGAGCTTGCTTAATTATAATAAAAGCTATATAAGGCAACTCTATAGCCAATACAATACTAAATAGAGAAAAACTCAAATTAATTCCCATTAAGATTTTGACCAAAGTAAAGGTGTTCATATTCTCCATTTATGTTTAATATGGTCCTTGAAGTCTTAGACAAAGCAATAAAATAAAACAAGGAATAAAAGAAAAACAAACTATACATAAACTTCAATGTATCAAATAATTGTAGACATTATTCTATGCATAAATGACCCTTAATAGCTCACCCAAAACTCTTAATGTTAAAAACTTTCCACAAAGTATCAGGTATACAAAATTAACATATACAAATCAATAGCTGTTAGGAAAATAGACTAAAATATAGCCTAAAAAATAACCCAAGATGGAGATAGCTAACAAAAAGACAGCCAGATATAACCTATATGCCAGCCTCACACACACACAGACCCCTCCACAGTACCCTGCCCCCTGTCCAAAAAGTCCACACTTCTTTGTTCTCCTCCCAGCCAATCAGAATCAGCCACTCCAACTATTTTCCAACTGTACTTCCCCCTTTTCTCTTCCTATCTAAGACACACAATAAATAAACAATAAACAATAAATAATAAATAAACTCATGATCTTGCCTAAGGTCCTTTGTTTGCTTCTACCCTCTCCAGAGGTAGTCCTTTTGTCCCTATGGTGAAAAATATCCTTCTTCCCCCATTCTCTTCCCCTTTTTTCCTGCCCTCTGTAGTTCTGGGTCAAATATATGTCCTTTGTACTAGGAATTTGGTGTCTGTATTTGTTCTGTGCCAACCTCAAAATCCTTTCAACAGTCTTCTTCTATCACTGGCAAGCATAATGAAATAGAAGTTAGAAAATAAAACTAAATCATAGTTACAGAAGTCACAAATAAAAATAAAATAAATAAAAGAAAATACTTTCAAATAAACCTAAACAAGGAAATGAAAATAAAACAAAAACAAAAACAAACCTCCATAATGAAGACTTAAAGATATTGAAGAAATAAATTGAGTAAGACACTAAAAGATAGAAAGATCTAACATGCTTATGGGTGCATACATTAATATTAGTAAAATAAACAGCAGGTAAAATGCAATCACAGTAAAAATTCCACGGTCATTCTTCACAGACATAAAAAATAAATACCAAAATGTACATAGAAGCACAAAAGACTAAGGATAGCCTAATGACTAAAAAAGAATACTGTGAGGCTTTATCACCATTCATTGTCCTCAAATTATACTACAGAGACATAGAAATGAAATACTATGAAACTGGGACAAAACCAGACAAATGGAATAGAAGTCCCAGATATAAAACCACATATGCTGATAATTTACAACAATGCCAAAATATATATTAGAGAATAGACTGTATGTGTTTATTGTGCTTTTTGTTTGGATCTTTGATTTTGTTTGATTGTTTTGTCCTGTTGGAATTTATTTGTTTTTATCTAATTTTATTATTTTTTTCTTTTTAGGATTCCATTTCATTTTCTAATGAGAGAGAGAGAGAGAGAGAGAGAGAGAGAGAGAGAGAGAGAGAGAGAGAGAGAGAGGGAGAGAAAGAGAGAGAAAGTATGTAGATTTGTGTGTTGGGGAAGGTAGGGATGATCTAGGAGGAATTGGGGAAGAGGAAACATAACCAGAATACATTGTATGAAAAAAATATTTTCAGTTAAAAAAAAAGAAGTCTGAAAGATCATTGCATGAATTATTTACAGATATTAATCTTAAAATTCTTGTTTCAACAATGTATTAGTTACTTTCCTGTTGCTGTGATAAGATACCATGATCAAAGCAATTCATAGAAGGAAACATTTATTTGGGCTTATATTATATAGCAGTTTCCTCTGAGATTAAAACCTTCCAATTTGGAGGGAAACTTCTTAAGACAGATGTTTACAGGGAGGTGAAACAATAGGATGTTATAAGGAGAGGCAAAATACTGCAGGGAAGCTGTTCAAGATGGGAAGTAAATAACTCAAAATAACTTAAGGGACTCCCAGAAACTGGTCAGATTTACTAGGCCTAGCCCTCCCCAAGAGTATTTAAACAATAAAGTCTTCTGAGAGAAGATTCTCAGATAAGTTGTGTTTCCTAGAAGAAACAGAGACCAGCTGGGCTGCCTAGAAAACTTTCAAACAATAAGATACATGTAGGGGATCCTGCAGACTCCGTGTCTGCAGTTTCAGTCTCTGTGAGCCCCTAAGAGTCCTGGTCAGTTGACTCTCTGGGATTTGTTCTTCTGGTGTCCTCAACCCCTCTGTTCCCATAATCTCTCCTCTTGCTCTTTATTGGGGTTCCCCAAGATCCACATGATATTTGGTCCTCTGTTTCCCTAACTCAGCTACCAGTGGGAGCCTTTCTGATCTTTTTGTTATCTGGGTTAGTCTTCTTATAAAACGCTAAAGGTTGGCGTGGGGGCATCTCTGACCCTTTTAAATGCCCTTGGGGCCTTTTTCCTCCTGCTGGGCTCCCTTATCCAGCCTTGATGTTGGAGGCCCCTCCTTGTTCCATCTTGATATGCCCTGTTCTTATAACACTTGGAGGCCTGCTCTGTTCTGAAGGCAGTGGGGTGGATCCGGAGGATAGTGGAGCTGGGAGAGCTGCAAGAAGTGCAGGGAGGGTGGGATGGGGTCAGAATGTATTATATGAGAGAAGAAAATAAATTTAACTTAAAAAGAAAAAGAAAAAAACGGTTAGACAAGTTTTAACAGTCTGGAAGAGGCTCAGCCCAACTGAGTCACCTAAAAAGAACACTCTCTAACCTGTAGAGCTGCCTATAAGTTGTGCAGCATGCTTCAGTTTCCCAGCTTTTGTGAGTTTTCACACATGCTTTGATGGCCCTTAGTGGTGCAGCTTTGTTTGAGTCATTTCTGCTCCTATAAATAACGCCTCACCCATACTCCTGTAAGAAAACTTATAAAGCTCAATGGTTCAACAAGGTCAACCTTAGTGCTGTCTGTACTCTGGTCTATTGTTGGTTCCTTAACTGGGATTAGTAGACATTTGTTCACATCTACCCAGGAACAGTCTCAGAGCTATAAAGGTCCTTCATGGCAGGGAGTCAGGGCAGCAGGCATGCATGGCAGCAGGAAGCTGAGAGATCACATTCTCAACCAGAAGCATGAAACAGAGTGAAGTGGAAGTCTTGTAAAATTATATGCTCACAAAGCCTTTCTCTAGTGACAACTCCTAAACCTCTCCAAATCACCAATGGAACAAAATGTTCAAATGTCTGAGCCTGCAGGGACATTTCTCATTTAATCCACCACATACAATGATGTTACTTTTACTTGACCATGAAATGATATGTGGTACTCCAGTAAGGAGACAGGCAGAGAACAGGAAATCTTCAAGACAATGCAGATAAAATGCTCTGGGACATAAAATAATGTTCCAGATACTAGGAATCTGACAGCACATGTATTACCTACAGAGAAATACTGATATGAAAATAGATGTCAAAATGACGTATTTAGTCAATACTAAATTGAATTTACTTAACTTTTGATCAGTGAGTAACTTCCAACTTTTCCTTCCTGTGGGAGATATGACTTGTAACTGGCATTTCAGCAAGTTATCCTGTGTTGTGGGGAAGAAAAACACAGTGCTTTAAAAATCTCCACATGAAAATATCACTCCTCCTTTCTTATTCATTTTTTATATATTTATATACTTATTTTAATTTTCAGTTTTGACACCATTCATTTATTAAATTAAGAACAAGGAGGACTGTACTGTCTGGTTTTGTGTCAATATGAGAAAAAAACCTCAATTTAGAAAATGTCTCTATAAAATCCAGGTGTAGGACATTTTCTTAATTTGTTAGCAATGGAGGAGGGCCCAGACCGTTGTGCATGATGCCATCCCCGTATTGGTGGTCTAGAGTTCTATAGGAAAGTAGGTTGAGCAAGCCAGGGGAAGCAAGCCAATAAGCAGCACCCTTCTGTGGCCTCTGAATCAGTTCCTGACTCCAGGTTCCTTCCCTGTTTGAGTTGCTGTCCTGACATATTTAGATGATGAACAGGACTGTGGAAGTATAAGCCAAATAAAAACCTTTTCTGCACCTTTTCTGCACTTGATTTTTGTTCATTTTGTTTTCTTGCAGCAAAAGAAGCCCTAATTAAGACAATTTGGAACCAGGACTGTGGGGTATAACTGTGACAGACCTAAACATGTTTGAGGGAGGATTTTAGAAGATTTTTGAATTTTTGGTGAGAAAATCCAGTGAGTATTGAGAGTTCTGAGATGCTCTTGAGGAGCTTGAAAGATAAGAATGTTGAGAGCAGTGTAGAAGATGGATGTTGGCTTGTAAAGTTTCAGAGGGTATTAAAGAGAGCTATTTGCTACTTTGAATTAAGATTGTTGTTCTGGTCAGCTGGTTCTGAAAGCCATGATTAACAAGAGACCAGCAACATTGAAGTGAATCCTTTACATTATTGGGAGAACTGATGCTGGCTAGCTTGAACTAAGAAATTAGTAGTGATTGAGAAGAAACCTGCATCATTGATGTGAAATCTGGGAAGTGTTTCCTGAGAGTCAGCACACAGAATGTGTGTTTCAGAGGCAGCCAAGGTTGGACCTGGCAGCCGAACTTGGTAGTCTAAGGGTAAACCCAGTAGTACTGGTTTTGAAGGAATGAGAGGGTCATGGAGAGCAGCTGAGGCCTGGCACTGTGAGAGGCCAGAAGAAGCCATTGATGAAGGTAGCAGTAGCAGTTGAAAGGGGCTGTGCAGAGAAGTTGAGGCTTGGCATTTTGAAGAGAGCCTAGAACAGGCTATTGAAAGTACAGCCCAGTTGTAGCAGAAGAATCCAGCATTTCTGAGATTCTAGTACCATGGAATGATCCCCAAGAACAGCAGCAGCAATGGAGTGGAGACAGCTAGACCTTAGAAAACAATGTGTATGTGTGGCAAAGGGCAGAGGTGGAGAAGTAACCCAAGCCTTTTGGAGGAGTCTAGAAGACTATGTTTGTACCCCATATGTTGGAGAGTTGGAGTTTTGTTTTGCTTTGATTTGATTGTGAATGTGCCCTGATTTTTCCTTCCTCCAGTAAGAAAGTGTCTGATTTACTTTTTATTTTATTTTACTGCAGTCCATAATTGAGAAACTTTGAATTTTAAAAGACTTTTAAAAATAGACTGGCTATTTTAAAGGGACTGAAATTTTAATGTTTCTGAACTTGTAAAGACTCTGGAACTTTTAAAGTTATTTATATTTTTATTGTGAGAATTTGGGGGAAGAATCAGAAAGGAAGGATTATGGCTTAACAGTGATGTATTTATGGATCAAGTTGACAAGGGGTTAGTTTTACTGGCTGGTTTTATATCAACTTGACACAAGCTACAGTCATCAGAGAGGAAAAAGCCTCAATTGAGAAAAATGCCTCCATAAAATCCAGCTGTGAGGCATTTTCTTAATTTCTTAATTAGTGATCAATGGAGGAAGTCCCAGACCATTGTGTGTGGTGCCATCCCTGGGCTGGTGGTCCTCTCAAGGCTGAGCAAGCCATGTGAAGCAAGCCAGTAAGCCACATTCAGGCCTCTCCATCAACTCCTGCCTCCAGGTTCCTGCACTACTTGAGTTTCTGTCCTAACTTCCTTTGGTGAAACAACAATGTGGATATGTCCCTTCCCTCCCCAACTTGCTATTTGGTTGTGTTGTTTTGTTCCAGCAATAGAAACACTAAGACAAGGGCATAATGTTGGAGGAGTACAGAGGTAATCTTTGATCTAAAAGAAGCTAAGAGGAGCAGTTGGTGTAAATATGACCAAAATACACTGTATGTAATTCTCCAAGAATTAATAAAAACGTTAAAAAATATAGTGAGGTTTTAGGTTCTTATCTTTTAAAAACATCACAAGAAACTGTGTACTTGTGAAAATTACAGTCCATATTCCAGTTATCTATATCTCTACCTATTTGTTTGCCTATTTACCTATTAATTTATATGTATGGCCTGTATAACAATTCTAAGTATTTATAGATTCTTTGGACAATTAATAAAAAAGAATCCTGTGAGAGATGTTTTGATGTTTATTGTTAAAAATGGTCATTATTTAAAACATTCTACATAGGTACATTTTTTGTCATAGCACGCAAAAAAAAAAAAAAGCATCTTTTCAAATTGGTATGACAATAATTTTATTCGTAAAGGATGTTAAGAGAAATATTCATTTATGTTGGTTTTTCTTCAGAAATTTAATTAAAAAATTAAATATGAAATGAGTGCCTCATAATATTTTGCTATCAGGCAAACAAATAATGTCAATAATATCATTTCTATAAAAAATAAAATCAATAACAAATGTAAAGCAATTATGATGAGATACTTCCTTTCCTAATGGTATGAAAACTAACATAATAATGCAAAAACACTAGGATATATATCAAAAGTACAAGGACCATTTCAAAACTCCAGGTAAAACTGAGTCTTGTTTTGTTTTGTTTTGTTCAAGCACAAAATACAATTTTGGTAATTATAGACTCCAGTTTCTTTCTCATAAGTACAAGGAAAAATGAATATATAGCTTATCTATAAAAAGGGATAGGCAAAATACATACATGATAGATGTAGCTACAGATGTGTGTACATGTGCATATATATATCCTGTTGAAATAATTTTGCTATGTATATTTTTCACTGAAGGTAAAAAAAATTGTTTCTAAGAGCAAAATTATTTTTGCAATAGACTTTAAAAACTTGGAACGAAAAAGAACAGGTAAAATAATTTATAATCACCATTAGGTGGAGGTGTTTCTCCATAGAAATAATAACTGGATTTGTCTGATCGTGAAAACAGGAATACCTTAAATAATGCTGTAGGGCTTGTAATGGATTGTTAATGCATTCTTAGCACAGCTGAAAGAGAAAATAGCAAAAGGCCACTTCAATCCTGCTCATGTTTTCACCACACTCTAAGAAAGCTAATATTACTAGCACGTAACTCACAGTACTGTTTGATACATACATAAGCCAGTTAATGGAAAAATGATATTTTGAAGGTCTTGGAGAATATAGGTTAGAAAGCAATGTCAGAGTGCCATGGTTACTATCAAGCAGTTAATAGCTGCCCGCATTATTTTCTTACTTAACGGAATGTTTCATAATTTTAAGGAGACATAATCTACAATGCTGGCAAACTGGTTAGGTGAAGACAAACTTTATAACTAAATAAGAAAGAAACTGTTAGAGAAAATGCAAGTAAAATATGAATGGTTTTTAGAATTTCAAGGCTGATTCTGTGTTAATCTCCCAAAGTCTTATGAGTACATCAGGAACAGCATTATGGACATTTCCTTATTTTGGGTTTTATTTCACATAAACTGATAAGGCACTTGCAGTGAATTATTAGAGCAATTTTCTACTTGATCATATTTTCTTTATAGAATAAAGGTGTTTTCAGATCTAACCTTAATGAAAAATACTCAATAAAATAGTCAACATGTTAATTTCACCGATAATATAAAATTAACAGGCGTACATAAGCATATGCACATTTATTTATCAATTTTAGTAATTTAATTGCTGTCTAACAAGTCATTAACAACTAGAAGCACACATCCTAAGAAGCAAGATGTAACCTCTATTCATCTGTACTAAGCTATGCCTTATTCATGAGCAACAGTTCTCAAATCACTCAGGACTGTGGACAGTCACATTCTGCATTTAACCTGAATGAAAGATAGGATAATTTTTAAGAAAAAAAAAACCAGCAACAGCAACATATTATGAGCAATTTATTGCAAAAAGTAAGTAAGACAAAATATTTTACAGAATTTACTGCAAAGGAAAAGAAAAGATTGGGACACCTATAATAGGTATTATTGAGGTGAAAATTGTTATTAACATATTCAGGTAGCTGATCATGTCTGTAGAGTTAATGACAAGCAAAATAAATATCAGAGGGGTATATTTTGCAATCAGTAATAAATGCATCAAAGAAAGAATATATTACAGCAAAGTAAAGTTTGAGGAAAATAGTATTGTATTCATAAAATAAAGCACTGTAAACAAATAAAAGATTTTTACATATAGTTACCATTTTTAATAGTTATCTATGATAAATGGATAAATCAGACACAAACAAGCTGTGGGGATTCACAACTGAAGTCAGAACTGGAAGCAAAACATTTGAATTTATTGTAGAGATTTCCTATTCACACCTATTTAACTAATAAAAGGTCACTATCCTGCTATGTCTGTGCTCATCGTATCTCTTTAGCAATCTATTACTTATATATATAAGCACAAATTTGCAAAAGTATAATCTTCTGGTTTCAATATGTATCAAACCATATATTCTAAGGATTTTCCAGTTTGAACTTCTCTTGTACAATCTGCTTTTAAAATAATATTGCATTATTACTGAGTAATTCAACCAATAATATGATTTTAAATTTAAAGATGTTTATAAAGCTGTGGTCATAGGATCAAATTTCACCTTATGGTAAGAGATAAGTATATTTTAAATATTGCTGATTCATTCTGTTATATTTACATTTTAAACTATGTACATTTTTTAGTTGAAGTGCTTCTCTTACAGATTGCATTCTACAGTCATATAATATTAAATTATCCAGATAACAGTTGAAATAAAAATCAGTGATCTGTATATTATATCTACATCTTGCTAGCTATGATAATTTAGGGTAAAACTGTGAGAGGATTAAGAGGTAATTACTGTCACAAAGAAAACTCATTGCTCAAATCATCCTGTTCCTCTAGGAGTCTCCTGATCATGGATTTAGAAACGTTCCTTAAACCAATGAGATATGAGGCTCATTTTTATTCTTATCTAAGGCCATCCTCAATGTAATCCATCACTTACTCTCAAGTTGAAACTTCATCTTGCATTAGGAGTTTTATGCCACTTATTACTAAGTTAAGATTTTTTTATTTTGGAAACTTGCCATCCTCTAGCTAGCTGTAGTACTCAGAAACATGAAAGAATGCTGAATATACAGAGACAGGAAGGTGACGTTTTAAACAGACACTGATTGATTGTGTATGTGTTCTCTTGAGAAACAAACAAACAAAAAAACCCTAGCCATACCTTGTTTAAGATTTCTGACTTTGCTCATTTTAAAACAGTCACAACGTGACCTAACCAAATGTGTCCTTTTCTCAGTAATCATGTGAAATTATATAAAAAGAAGAGCTGTGATTTTGACTAAATATTTTCAAAGCTCACCTAATTGTTTTGGTACCTTGGAACAAACAGTAGAAAAGCTAAAGTGACATCCCTAAGTTTGAGGGATAAAAAATAGAGGGATCAGTTTCATCATGGTATTTTCTTTGGAAAAAAAAAAAAGCAACGTTGCAAAATTGCAAGAAACTACAAAAGCTAATGCAATTTAAAGAGGTATAAATTTCAATGAAATAAAATGTACACTTTAAAAAAGTATCTAAAAAGAAACATCACAAAATCTGTTATCAGGAAAATGCAAATTAAATAAACCATAGTATACTACCATCTACTTATTAAAATGGCCAAACTCAGAACTCTGGAAACACCAAATGATAGCCAGGATTTATAGATGCAAGAACTAATACAGGAGGTGGTGACAGGATCCACAAGGAAAACTGACTAATCAGACAAGTTCTGAGAGAGCCTCCCCCTATTTGTAATGTGGAGAGTGGTCTAGCAAAGGACTCAGCATAAACCTCTTACCTGCATATGCTTATATACATGTATGTGCATACACGTGTGCTTACATAAATGTGAACACACATGCATACATGTAAAAAATCAAAGCTATGTCTACTTTATACTGAGATCAAATTTAGAAAATTGGAAGACCTTAGTAATTGTGAATTATCTATACTCCTTGCTATCTTGCTATCTCTTAATTTCCATGGGAATAACTGAAACTCAAAGGGCTTTGTCACTATATAAAGAACATCTCAAAATTGTATCAGATAAAATTTTTATTTCAAAAATTTCAAGGTTTTATCTGACATTTCAAAGGCCAAAAGAGGGCCTCAGATCCCCATGACCTGGAGTTACAGGTGTTTGTGAGCCACTGAATGTGGGTGCTGGGAAAAGAAATCAGATGAGTGGACTTTGTTTTTTGTTCTTTTTTTTTTTTTTAAGCCAGCTACCCACTGCCTGACAAGTCAATTAGGAACATTTGCATTTTAATAAACAAGCCTTGGAATGCTAAACCATCAGTAGAGTTTTATCTGAGAAACGAATTTCCTACAGGCAATGACAACTCAATACTATATTTTTCATCAGTCTTTATGTTCCATGCTTCTTGAGATTTATGCCAGACTAGGTGTCTGTTGTACTTGAAGAGACTGTGACTAATATGCATATCACTCCTTTATAATTGGAAAGATGAAATTTATTTTCTGTTTACAAATACTAAGTTGTAGTCTTATTATACAACATCTTTTGACATATAAAAATGGTCTTAAATGAAGTAGACATCTTTATTATAATTATTATTATTGAGACAGGGGTCACACTATATTGCTTAGTCTAGCCTGGAAATTGTTATGTTCCTGCCTCACCCACCAGAGGGCTGAGATTGCAGGCTTATGTAATCACATCTACCTTAAATAACCATCATTTATATTTTAAGTGAGTCTGTCACAGTTAGTGCATTGGATGAGGAGATGCAAAATACATTAACTGCCATGAACTTTCAAGAAATAATACAGACCAATCAATAGTCACAATATCATTATTCTTAATAAAAGAGATAAGGAAAATAATGAAAATAGTATTTTGGTCCTTAATATGTTCTGTATATTTTGTGATATATTTTAATCTTACTGTAATTTTCCAGAGCACTTATAAATAGATAGATGGAATCTTTTCCTGTATTAGTCTGTAACTGAGTTATGATTGTAGATGGAGGTTATTGAATTATAAATTCAAAGAAATATTTTCTTTTAAAACTATAAGGAAATTATATTATTATATTCTAAATTTGAAGTTTATCATTCTTGTGATAAGTTTGGAAAAGAAGAAATAATTTATATTACGATTTACTGAGAAATGTTAAATAAAAATAAGTTAGCATATCTCTCAAAGTATTTAGTTGTTAGACCACTTTGAATTTCCAAAGTACTAGATACATTCTAACACAAAAAATACATAAATGTTTTCCTGCTAACTCCAAATATTATACATAGTGGGCTGAAATGCACTTGATAAAATACTGTAACATAAAACGTATTAGTAATTATTTCTTTTCTTGAGACTATTTTGTTAATATTAGTATGTATTAGAAGAAAAAAATGAAAATTTAATATTTTCCCATCATAGTAATGCCAAAGTTGCTCAGTGCTGTTTAGTATTAGAGACACGTTGATCAATGGAAATGAATCAAAGATCAAGACATAAATCCACACATTTATGGACACCTGGTCTTCAACAAAGAAGCCAGAAATATACAATGAAAAAAAAGAGAGCATTATTAACAAATGGTGCTGGTCTAATTGGATTTCTGAGTGTAGAAGAATGCAAATAGATCCATATTTATCATCCTGCTCAAAACTCAAGTCCGAGTGGATCAAGGACCTCAACATAAAACCAAATGCAGTGAACCTGATAAAAGAGAAAGTGGGGAAGAGCCTTGAATGCATTGGCTTAGGAGACAACTTCCTGAACAGAACACCAATAGCTCAGGCACTAAGATCCACGATAAATAGATGGGACCTCATGAAACTGAAAAGTTTCTGTAAGGCAAAGGACACTGTCAATAAGAGAAAATGGCAGCTTACAGAATGGCAGGACATTTTCACCAACTCCATTTCCAATAAAGGGATAATATCCAAATTATATAAAGAACTCAGGCAGCTAGACATTACCAAAATAAATTCAATTAAAAAATGAGGTACAGATCTAAAAAAGAATTCTCAAAAGAGGTATATCAAATGTCTGAGAAACAAGTAAATGTTCAGCATCCTTAGCCATCTAGGAAATGCAAATCAAAAGCACATTTAGATTGCATCTTAAACCTGTCAGAATGACTAAGATCAATAACACAAATGAGAACTCACAGTGGTGAGGATGTGGAGCAAGGGAACACTTCATTGCTGGTGGATGTTCCCACTTGTATTGCCATTATGAAAATCAATGTGGCAATTTCTCAGGACCTACCTGAAAATTGGCCTGAACCTACCTCATGAACTAGCAATACCATTCCTGGGCATATACCCAAAGGACGCTCTATTCTACCAGAAGGACACTTGCTCAATCAGGTTCATAGTAGCTTTATTTATAGTATTGAGAAATTGGAAACAATCTCGATGCCCCCAAGCAGAAAAATGGATAAAGAAATTGTGGTACATTTATACAATGAAATATTATTCCGTTATTAAAAGAATTACCTCATGAATTTGGCAGGTAAATGGATCAAACTAGAAAAACTCATCCTAAGTGAGTTAACCCAGCCCCAGAAAGAGAAATACAGCACATACTTACTTATATATGGGTATTAACTGTTAAACAAAGGAGAAAGGTCGTGCAATCCATAGATCCAGAGAAACCATGCAACAAGGAGACACGGGCATCTCCCTGGTAAAGAGGAAATAGAACAGATAGCACAAGTGGGCTATGGGAGGACAGGAATGGGAGCAGAGGGAACCAAGACAAGGAGAGGAAATGGAGGGAGAGAATAGAGAGCGAGAGAGGCAACAGGAATTGGGAGACAATTAGGGGATGATCAGGAGACAAAGTGCAGTGAAAACTCACTGGAATTTATGAGAAAGACCCTAGAAACGACCTCTAGTACCAGGGGATACAGAGCCTGAACAGGTCATCTCCTGTGGCCAGGCAAGGCTTCCAGTTGTGGAACTGGTGCAAAATCCTAGCCACAAAACCTCCAACCTATGGCTCATCCTCCCTGCAAGATCCTCTGGGACAACTGAAAGTCAGAACCACGTGCTAAAGGAGGAAACCCATTATGCATATATCAAAATTATCTGATACTTCCTAAATACTATGCTTTTGCAGATTCTGGTTTCCTGTCATTTCAATTTTGCCAGTTTCCATTGCCAAAGATTCTTTCTTCACGCATAACTTAAAGAAAAAACCCAGTCAGTTATTATTCATTCGTATTGCACATTTTATACATCTCACTCCTCTTCTGATAGAATTTCTACTTCTTTGTATAAATTATAAGATATTCTTACATGTTGTCTTCTTTTTCCACTACAGTACTCATCATACTAGTACAGTTGCTTTATAATACTGCTTTACATTCTTAAAAATCCTGCCATATGAGAGGCTCCAACACTTGCTTTTGTATTCCAATTATATTTTTGTTTTTTGGTATGCTTTATTTGTTATTATTGAAATTTAGATATCATGTACTGAATAAGATATATAGGACATTTAATGCATGGCTGTATTGAATTCCCTGTAAGCAAGCTATGAGAGGCCATTGTGCAAAATTGTGAAAACAAAGCCTATGTTACAGTGGAGACAAAAGGATATTAGAGATGTCAACAACATGGTGTGTCCACTAAGAAAGCTATGATACAGATTAGAGATGGGTGGTCTAGGAGAGAGGCTATGTATGCTTGTAAGCAGGAGAGCTGAAGAAGCAAGACTACAGTGATGGTTAGTGTTGTGAACTTTAAAGAGTCTAGAATCACCTGGGAGAAGCATCTCCTGGGCATTCCTGTGAAAGATTTTCTAGATTGTGTAGCCTCTGATCATGTCTGTGAAGAATAATCTTGACTATGTTAACTGTGGTGAGAATATTTCTCATTATCGGTGGCATCACTCCCTTGGCCCATATTCTAGATTGTGCGAGCAGTAGCATACATACATTGATGGCTTTCTTTTTATGCCTGTGGATGTAATGTGATAAGCTGCTTGAAGTTACAGATGGCTTGACTTTCTGAATGTGCTGGATTGCAACCAAGAAATATGACTAAGGTGATTTCAATGACAGAGGCTCACAGGCTCATATGGTGGAATATTTGTTTCCCAGGTGGTGTGATGGCTTGGAAAGGATTAAGGGGTGTGGCCTTCTTGGAGGAAGTATGTTACTTGGGGTATGCTCTGAGGTTTCAAAAGCCTGCACCATTCTCAGTTTGCTTTCTGAAATGGTCTCTATCTGCTGAGAAGAGAATTTTCCTTGTTGAAAAGTGACAACTGCGTTATTCCAGCTAGACCTTGGAGAAGTACTTTTATTACTTTTAATTATGTGTATATGTGTGTATATGAGTATGGGTTTGTGCGTATGAGTGCAGTGCTAGTGGAGACTGTAAGTTTCTGGTACCTGAATTCACATCCTTTGCAAGAGCGGTATGTGCTCCTAACCACTGAGCAGTCTTGAGCCCCCATCCTTGGAATTTTAAACAGAGTTGAAACTTTTAACTGGGATTTTGAAGGTGTAGCATTTTGCATTTGAGAATTCATGAGAGCAGGGACCTAAAAAGTGAGACATTGATGGTTAATAAGTGTATGTCTTGGTATTGGCATTAATAAAAAGTAGAAAACAAGCTAAGCACAACAATTCATCGCTTTCTGCTTTCCGACTCCAGATGTAGGTACCATATGGTCTCCTGCTTCTATTATGTTTTTTTGCTGCCTTGATAGCCTGTATTACATCCTTGAACTATGACTCAAAGTAAACTCCTCCTTAAGGTGCTTTTGTCAGTTATTTTATTGCCACAATAAGTGGGCAACTAATACAGATAAAGAGGTAAAACTGATGTTTGATGTCAGGGTTTTTGACTATCTGGTCAGATAGCAGGTTATACTTATTTTTTAATATTGTTGTTAGTTCCAGGAGCTACATTTCCCCTTGCCATCCTTATGTTTTTCTCTCTTGTCTTATGCTCATCTACAGACTTATGATTATTATTTGCTCATTTGAGTTTCTTTTGGTTGTTTGTTTTGATGAGGTAGACTCTAATTTTGTAGTCCAGGCTGGTTTTAAACTTTCTATGTATCCTATGCTGCTTTGAAATTATGATTCTCCTGCCATTTCATAGAATGCTGAGATTTCAGGTACACCCTATGCTATTCAGCTGAGCTTCTTCAATAAGGGCTCAAGAATACATTTATTACAATTATGCACACTTCATAGGAGTCCTGCTAACGTGGATGTAAGTTTAAAAAAATAAAATAAAAATGATTCTTTGCTCATTACACCATAGTATTTTAATGAGATAGTGACACTGGGCTGTTACCTTGATTATCTTCAGGACCTGCCCTATTCATAAATTAGGCAATTGTCTACAGAATATTAACATTTGTGGGTAGACACTTGCCTCTCCATATGTAGAAGACTGCAGTAGTATATAATCCTGCCTTACTGCTCTGTAGATTAGTTCCTGCTAATCCATCCGTCCCTGCACCATACCCTAGTAGAAGTATGAGGAAATTTTTCTAATTATTGCTATGAGTTCTTGTTATAGTTAATGGAAGACAAAATCATAAAACACAAAACTTCTTAAGCTTGTTTCCCTTTAGAATTTATAATTCCTAAACTTGTATAAATGGAGTTGTTAGTGTGTCCAATGTATGGCCTCTACACCTATGGCCAGTCAAGGATAGCTATGAAAGTTGTCTAACACAGTATTTAAAACATGCTTAAAACATCAAGAGGTCTTTTTCCTTTTAAAATATCTTGAAATTCTTGAACTCATGTGGGAACCTTGTTGATAATAAAGTCCTAGTGTAATTTTAAAATGTTGGTAGGTTGTCTTTCTCTGGACTATTTCTCAGAGAATTTTCTATTTCTGAGCTTCTACTTTAGTCAGTTTTGTTTTTTGTGTGACGTCTCATCTTTCCCCTGTCCTTTTTCTCTTTTCTCTTACCAGTTTTTGGTTTAGTGTTGTTTTGCATTTTTCCTATGACTATGATACTTTTAATTACCAATGAAGAGTTGCTGATTTTCAGTTTCTACTCCTGTTTTATTTTCGTTAAAATGAAAAAGATGGTTTTCAATTTCATTACAAACAAAATAGAAAGCAGTTCTCATAAAGGTAGTTTGAGTTACAGATTATATTAGAGTCAGCTGAAAATTATCATAAATGGAGTGTATGGAGATGAAGTGTAAATTCTTCCTACAATCTTCATTACTTTAAAATAAAGTTGTTCAGGGTAAAGTTAGTAACAATATAGTTTATATGTAAAAGGTGTGCATGCAAAAATTAAAAAGAGAGTAGATTTGATAATATACTTTGAATTCCTTATACCGTACATGAAGTGCTATAAATATGATTTGCAGTTAACCATGAGTTATAAAGAAATTTATACTGTAGAATTACTAACATGTAAGATTAGAAGTTATATTTAATATACAATAAGAGATAATATGATTATATTTTAAAAACCAACTAAATAAACACACAAATAAGTATATAACTGTGGGAGTTGGTGAAATTGTTCAGGAGGTACAAGCATTTGCTATGTTTGAGTAATTGAGGTGAGGAACCAGGATCTGCATAGGCAAAAGAGAAAATTGACTGCTACAAGTTGTTCTCTGTCCTTCACATGTGAGACGTGCCATAAGCATGTCTGTACCACCTTGACATAATATTTTAAAAATGTAAAAAACTGGATATGTGGATATGCATATGTTAGTGAATACCATGAATATTTTTAGTTCTGTCAACTTAAAAGGGTTAGAATCAGTAATAGACTATTTACAGTCAAAATATCTCATAATTATTTCTTAGATTCTAAATATAGTTATCCAATAAAATGTATCTGGAGACTAAATAATTCTAACATGGCCTCAGGTAAAGATATTATGATAAACACTAAAGTTGTTCAGTAGTACTTGGAAAAGGAGAAATATAAGAGTTATGGAACAAAGGATGTTTGATTTTCATTCTTTTGTTGCAATAAATATCATGACCATAGCAAGTTAAGGGGAGAAACTAAATCATTTCATCTGGAACTTATAGATCATAATGCATTATTGAGGGAAGTCAGGACAGAAACTCAAACAGGAATTCAAAGGCAAGAACCATGGAGGACTGCTGTTTTCTGTCTTGCTCATGTTCTGTCTTGTTCATGTTCATCTTGGTTTCTCATACAGTCCAATACCATATGCCTAGGGACACCAAAGGGGCCTGAGCCCTCCCATACATAGAAATTTTTAATTAATTAATTAATTAATTAATTATATTTTTAAATTTACTATATTATTTATTTTTTTATTATTTAAATGCCTGTTTGTTTTCTAATGAGAGAGAGAGAGAAAGGGTGTGGATTTTGGTGGGTAGTGAAATGGGGAAGATCTGGAAGGAGTTGCGGGAGGGTGAATTATGATCAGAATATATTGTATGAAAAATGTATTTTCAATTAAAAATTAAAATTTCAAGCAGAATAAGCACGTGTCTTATTTCATTGTTCTTATAACAAAATATTTAAGACTCGGGATTAATGAAGGATGGGTTTATTTGGTTCACATTTCTAGTTTTACAAAGTTCAAGTATGAATCTAGCATCTTCTCAGTTTTCAGATATAGCCTGGTATTGCATCTTACAATATAAAAACAGAAAGGCAAATGGACATATAGATAGTTTTTGCAATATTAACAGGGGAAACCAATCATATCTTAAGTTTTTTTTTTTTCTAGGATGTAACAATATATACACTACCATTATGCGTCCAAGTACCTAGCATGTAGGCCTAAATTAATTTCCAATTATCCTGTACAAATTTCAGTGTTTAACCTGTCCCAAGTATTTGAATGCAACATACTGGTGGTTAGAGCAGTACCCCCAGCTCCCTGCGCGAAATGGAGGGACTCATTAATATAGACAGGTGTGGAAGGATATGACCAAGCCACTGGATGAAACAGTATAGACCCAGTAATTTTCTCCCCTGCCCCTTACATCCCATAAAGTTGGCTAGGCAGGCAGCCTTTGTGTCCATCTCCTGAGTCTTGCTTGGATTTTCCTATGTAACATCAAAGGAGTTAAATGGAAAGCAAAAATGGCATCAGTCTCAGGTTTTTCAGCTGTATAGCCATTCCTCAGTGTTCTCCTATTACTTTTTATTATATTTCTAGTAGCCAAATTCACTTTCCCTTGCTTGAAACCAAGGGCAGGCTTCCCAAACACAGCCCAAAAACTGATGGTGCTAACATGCCCCAACTCACTTCTGAAGTTTTCCCAAATCTCCCCCAAATTCCAATATATAGCTATAACTTGAGGTTTTATTTTACCCATAGTTCTTATACCTATGGTTTACAATTGTACTCACCCTATTCTTTAATTTTTATTTTAACTTCTTCATTTTCTCTTATTTCTACTTTTACCTGCATAAGCACACCTCTCTCAAGAATGTTCTTTTGTCTGTCCTATGAGAGTTCATAGTATCCAGTGTTTACATTTTGTCATTGTTCCTGTTCCTGTTCCACTTTTGCCAATCCTTTTTTAGTCCCAGGCACAGACCTCACTGTAGTAGTGATAGAACAAAGAAAATACAAACACTCAGACACACAGAAAACTGGGATCAGATGTCATGGGCTCTGTGATGGAGAAAATGAAGTACCCTGGAAGTTCAGTGTGTTTGTTTATTATGTAGAGTTGAATAGGGAGCTAGGATTATTGCAAACAACTGGGTATGTAGGTGAGGTTACTACATACAGACAAACAAGAAAGCAGGGTATATTGTATACAGCTGGATCAAGGACAGGTTTAGCTAATATCCACAGGAGCAGCCTCAGTAGGGGAGCATTCTGCAGATGGTATACTATCTGGGGGCAGGGAGAGCTATGGTGGACATTTTCTGCATACACTATCAACATTTGCACTAGGACTAAGAGAAAAAGCTTTGCCAGTTTCCTGGGGTAGCCCAGGGAAAGCTTTGGCATTTCCCATTGGGGGACCTGTACAGGATCAAGACTATAAACATAGATTTTTAAGTTTCCATGTCGTATCCTTGCCATTTTATTTGTCTTTGGAATTTTTCAATAGGTAGAGGTTTGTTATTGAAGTTGTGTTCATCTGTGTGACTTTTTGGACTGTTGTTGCTCTTATGTTCATTCACTTACAGACGTAACTATATATTTCATTTCATCTCGTGGCAAGTAGTTTCTGTAACACCTGAACTGCCCATTATGAGCTATGTATTCTCTGACCCATCCAGCAGCAATCCATTATCAAGTGGAAATGGTGTGTATATGAAAAGTCAGGCCCAAGCCGGTCATGAGTACAGAAGCAAGTTACATGAAGGTGTTGCCCAAACACCTGTCACTTTTTCTTGTGTTTCAATACCTTCTGCAGCCAATTATGCCCCTTAGCCTCATGGGGTCTTCCCTATGATGAGTTGACTTAGGAAAATTATGCACCCAGTGAGGCACCATCCAAAAGTGGACAGCTGTAGCATTACAACCTTTTCTAGAACAATCCTGAAAGACACTGGTGAGGGGAAATCTTCACAGTGGGCAAAACTCCAAGGCAGTACACATAGTTATAGATTTCTCTTAGAAGGAGAAATGTCCAGATATGTAAATGTTTAATAGCCAATGGATTGGCTAGATGGTAAGGGACTGTAAAGAGTAAGTTTGGAAAGTCAGTGAGAAAGATACTTGGGAAAGAAGCATGTGGGTAGAACTCCATGAATATGAAAACGATGTGAAGGTATGTTTCTCCTATGTAAATGCTCATCACAAAGTAACTGCTGAGAAGTTCATAATCAAGTAGATAGGATGACCCATTCTGTGGAGAGTTAGCTTGTTTCCCTCATCATCTCTGTAATTGCTGTCTGGGCTAATGAACAAAGTAGCAACGGTGGCAGAGATGGAATTTATGTGTGGGTTCAACAACATGGACTTTACTCACCAAGTACAACCTGGTTTCAGTTGCTTCTGAGTGCCAAATCTGTCTTCCTCAGAATCCCTAAGATGGCATTATTCTTTAGGGTGACCAGCCAAAATCTGGAGTCAGGTTAACTTTGCTGGATCATGTCCTTCATGTCTTTATTGGAATAGATTTTTATTCTGGTTATGGATTCGTATTTCACGCCTGTGATGCTTCTGCCAAAACTACGATCTGTGGACTTATATAATGCCTTATCAACCATCATGGTATTTCACATAGCACTGCTTCTGACCAAGGGACTGGCTCAAGAGCCTGAGAAATGCAATAGTGGGCTGAGACTCAGGAAATATACAGGTTGTACCATATTAACTATCAGTTTGAAGTAGCTGGCTTGACAGAATGACCTTTTAAAGACAGAGTTACAGTAACAATTAGGTGGCAATAGACTAGAGGACTGGGCTAAGTATCTCCAGAAGGTGGTGTATGATATGAACCAATGTTTAATTTATGATACAGTTTCCCCCATAGCCAGGATACATGGGTCCAGGAATCAATGGGTAGAAATGAGAATGATTCCACTCACTATTATTCCTATTGAATTATTAGGAAACTTTTTGACTCCTGTTACGGCAACAACATTTTCTGCTAGTCTAAAAGTTCTAGTTCCAGATGCTCCTGCTAGGAGGCACAACAAACATTCCATTGAAATAGATGTTCAGACTTCTCACTTTAGGTTTCTGATGCCCTTTTGTGGGACCTGGGGGCTAGAAAGCAGTAGAAGTCAAGGCCAAGTGCCCCTGCTCCCTGGAAAAAAGGTTGATGAAGGATGAGACGCTGGCAGACTCCTGCTCTCCCAGCCCGGGAAGGTCCCTAGCCAGAATAATATAACTTGCTTGCTTCACAAGAAGCTAAAGGAACATGTTTGTCTGCATTGGGGCGGGTCCCTTGCTTAGGAACACTCCCCCCGCCATGCTAATTAAGGCTTCCCCGCTCGAGAGGAGAAGCCACGCCCTTATGGGAAGAGGTTATTTATTGGGGTAACCCCTTGTATAAGGGGAGTTCGAGTTCGGGTTCGAGTGCGGGTTCGAGTTCGGGTCCAGGAATAAAGGAGTTCGGGTCCACCAGATGCCGACTCGTGTTCGTTCTCAGCAAGCGGGATCAGGCGGCGCCACGCGGTCCTAGGAACCCACGTCCCTCGCGGCTCCCCGGGGCTTCCCCACGGCTCTCGGCTTGCCTTTTCTCGCCTCTGGCCAGGGCGGGAACCGAGCGGCTTCCCAGCCAGCTCCAGGCCGGGATAGGGCTGTGGCGGAACGTGTCCGGGGAGACTGAAACCAAAAACAACACCCTTTGAATACATGCTAAGAAAGGAATAATGGTGTGAGAAGTGATGTGTAATTCAGACTACTAGAGGGAAATTACAATGCTTCTCCACAATGGAGGGAAGGAAAATTGGGTCTAGAGTGCAGTATATCCTTTAGGGCACCTCTTGTTGCTACCATGTCCTGTGTTTTGTCAATAGGAATGACAACAACCCAATACAGGGAAGATGACAAAGGGCCCAGATCATCACTCCTACAGGAAAAGGACCAAAACCTGCTGAGGTGCTTACTAAGAGTAGAAGAAATATTGAATGGTTAGTAGAGGAAGGTAGTTATGCATACCAATTAATGCCATGTGACCAGCTTCAGAAATAAGACCTGTATTTGAAATTTGTATCTCTGTGCTATTTTGTTAAGAACATGTTGGTGCATACATGTACAGTAAGCATGTTTTTCCCTCTTTTTCACTAACATGGAATGTGTGATAGGTTTGAAAAGTATCAGTGATTAAATTTATGTTTATAGTGAGGCAAAATGAGGTAAAAAGATCAACTATTAGATCCTGATTTACTGATTTATATATTGATTTTGTTAAAGCATTGCTTATATTACCTATAACTTCACTTGCTACATGGAACAGAATGACTGGTGAAATAGCTAGAAGAATCAGTTGTTGCCTACTAAACTACTGACTGACATGTGTGCTCCTGAAAATTTTCACTTGCTTTTTTGCCCCACCTTGAGATTTTAGAATATAAAATGAGAGTTAAACAAGACCTGATTCGCAGGCCTTTCAGGAACTATCCAAACGATGAAACAACCATTCTTCTACTCTCCTTGGTTTTGGAGTGCTTATTCCAGAAAAGTTCCTACAATTCTTTCATATGGGAAGTTATATAATGTTAGAGAGAATTATGACATGCCTTTTGTTTTCATTTGGAAATTAAGCATGATTTAAGGATATGTTATTGTGTGTCAAATTGAAAAGGGAAAGATTTGTGATAACTAATGTGGTTGTCAACTTGAATACATTTGAAATCAACTAAAACCCAATCAGATGGTCCTGCCTGTAAGGATTTTTCTTGACTGGATCATTGAAGTAGATCATTATATCCACCCTAATTCTGGGCCACACAAAAAGACATGGAAGAAACTTTTGCTTTTCCACTATGTGCCTTCCTCACTCTTGCTAGCAAGTTCATTTTTCCTGTTGCTGAGACATTTATTCACTGAAATTAGAACTACTTCTTCAGAATTCTAATGTAGACCAAAGACCAGCTGAGATATCATGCCTCATGTATGGAACTAGTAGATTCTTGGCCTTTCCTTTGAGAGATAGCCACTGTTGGATTAGCTTGACCACAGCCTGAAGCTACTCTAAGAAATGCCCTTTATTATAAGTTCATTCTATAAATTGTATTCTCTTCTATTATAGAACCCTAACTAATACAGTTTTGTTTAAAACAATTGCTGGAAAATAATTTGAAATGAAACATAAAATAGGTAATTAATATTGAAATGAATGCAATATTTGAGTCATTCATGTATTTTATAATTCCACAGCCTAAATTGATTCTAGTAAGCAATGACTGATTATTTTAGCACAATACTCAAATATACCCAAAATAGCTGATATGTTGAGCATAACCTTCCCTAAATGTAGATAAACAAATCTCAGTTTGACTGGAAGCATAATGGCTAACTTCATGGTTTGGGACAGGATCATTTGGAATAGGACCAGGCTATTTGCTTATAATTCTTACAGAGACAAGACAGATAGTGAAAAACCAATACTTTTCCAAAGAGTATAAATATCTCCTGAACTAAACTCATAGTCATGGTGTGAACTATCTATTGGGAACTCTTCCACCACTTGGGTTTGTTAAGAAAATGTTCCAATACACTCTAAATTTGAAAATTCACATTATGTGGCACATGTCTCTATTTACAGCATTTACTTGGGAAGAAGAAACAGGAGGAGTGGAATTTGAGACAGGCTTAGACTACATGAGATCCTGCCTCAAAAATAAACAACAAACAGAAGAAAAGCCTAATGCCTTAATTCATGATCATCACACCCAAAATTGTTATTCATGCCCACTTATGTAAGACTAACACCCTGGTATGCAGAGATAGTATGTCAGAATTTGTGTCTTAGTATAAGATTTTTTATTGGAAATTCCATAGCAAAACCAAAATAAAGCACAATCTAGAGATATTAAGTTTTGGGTGGTACTAGGTATTGTTTATGGTGTTTTGGAAAGGCAATTTCAGATGTAAACAAGATTCTCTAAGACCTAGTCATCATCGTTTTTAGAAAAGATCTATCCTTCCTATATAGGCAATTATCTTAGATTAAATATCTGTGGAAGAATGAAACAAGCTCAATGGGACAGAGGATGTGTAGCTTTTAGACAGGTATTAGGGAGGACACAACTGAGCTAATGGTGACGGTGAGTACCTGTTTTTAGATGCCTAAGTGTAGTTGTTCTGGGGTCTGGTATGCATGCCTTATAATACTGACAAGTCAGTGGAAGAAATACACTACTGTGAAAATCATATGACTTGGGCAGTTGGCTCAAATGAATTAAAGTAAGTACAGAAAGGCATGAATTTTGATATCAGACATCAGGTATTTTTTAGCAGTAGCACTTAATGTAAAGTCTAGTACAAAGAGAGAAAGAGAGAGAGAGAGAGAATGGGAGAACAAGAGAGAGAAGAAATAAACAACAATAGCAAATACAGACACCAACAAAAAGAAAAAAACTGAAAACACACTGACATGTTTAAAGTTTACTAGAAATAAGTGCTAACAGAAAATAAAATAAAAAATAGTCTGTTCTCGGGTTTGACATGTTTCCTCTAGGATTATTTTTTTGTTTTGATTTTTCAAGTCATGGTTTCTTTGTTGTAACTCTGGTTGTCCTGGACCTCACTCTGTAGGTCAGGGTAGCCTTGAACTCTCAGCAAACTGACTGCCTCTGCCTCCTGAGTACTGGGATTAAAGGTATGCACCACCACTGCCCAACTCTAGGATGATTTCTAAAGGGTGTCTGGACACTAAAAAACAAACAAAACAAAAATGTGAAATTCTCAAGCCATTAGCTGGGTATATAATTGCATTCAACAAAATCTGATGTTCTTTAATATCTGTGGTCCAGTGGAATACCACTGATACACTGTTTTTAATGTACAGGTACAACAGCATATCAACATATTATACACTAATTACAGTTTGTGTCTTCCCCATGCTGCAAGACATGATAGGTGGGAAGAAGGCTGCTTACTCTGTATGAAAATGTCTAAGTAATGCAAATAAGACAATAAACCAAGAAGCAAATGGAACACATTAGATTGTGGTTTTGTGAGGTAAAAGGGTATTTTTTTTGATAAAGTTAAAGATGTAGTTCCTTTGTGATTGTTGCTGAGGTTCATAATTAAAGTGAAAAATGCTGTACTGATATACCATACAAGTCAGGAAGCCCATGGTATAAACAGAATGCATAAATGGAGGAGTATTTTTAAAACAATGGACCATATATGCTGTGGAAGAAGTAACAAGAACATATCTACTGTAGAAATAAGAAACAAGTTGGTACATATTGCATGCTTATAAATGGAAGCACCTCCTTTTTACTGTGACACGTTTTGGAAGCAATAAGTATATAATGCAAACATGTCAGAAATATGTCTACAAACCAATTACTACATTAGTTAAGAAATAACTTTTTCACAGTGCTTTCAGGTAAGCATGTTGGAAAAATTTCCTTTATTTTGTCAAATCATGTTTGTTATGGCCTCCAAGGATGAGTCTTAGGTGGTATTTGTTGTTTCAATTTGGTGAATTCATCAGAGTCATCATTTGGGGTGTTTGGGGTGACTTTTGCATTACGAGGAATATCTCTTTTCCCAAAACACTTAGATGATTCCATGGTTATTTTGTAAAGACAAGTGTTTTTAAGATTATCCAGCTGAGATTCATACTTTATAACAGCTGAAAGGTAATACTTCTCAAGATTGAGGATATGCTCAATTGCTTCCTGAACATTATCAGGGAGTCCAATCACAGTGATGTTGGGATTCCAGGATCCTTTTGGAGGTAAACGGATATCTACTTGGAATTGTTCCATGATTTTATGGATGGCTTTTCCACCATATCCAACAATACTGTCGCGAACCTGGTGGTGTAGTGGAATTTCCTTAGAAACTGTTTTTTCTATCTTGTGCAACATTTTCACTATTGCGTCTTTAGCAGCTAAGACATTCTCTTTATATCCCATAATTGTGATTTGGTCTTGTATTTCACGGTTTCCTTTCTTTGGAAAATGGATACTAACGTCATGCTCTGTGCAAATCTGAGCAATAAGCAAGCCCTTATAACCAGTGATCTTGGAACAGTATTTTGGATCTAGAGTAAACGTTAACTTAAAACTTCTCAGTGCTCGATCTTCTATTTCTGTTTGTAAAGCATTGATTTGTTTTTCTAATTTAATCTTGGCTTGCTCCACTTTTGCAGCAAGACCCATAATGGATATGATATTTGAATTGCATGCAGATTGTGATACCTTAGTATGAACATCAAATTCACTCATTAGCTTCTTTATCCCACTTCCTTTGTGACCAATGATATAAGAATGTAGGTGAAAGGGCACATGGACTTCAGCAGTGACAGGAATTAGATACTCAAGAGCTTCCATGGCTGCTTTGCAATTTTCTACTTGACCTGAGATAAATATAGTTTTAGAATTCCTTTGATTGCTAAAAGCAGTTTCTTTAATGTTCTTTCCCACCTTTTCTGTTACACTTTCCTGAACCACTGGATGTATATACATAGTTGGCTTTCCTTTGTCTGGGAATGTGAATTGAACTTTATAATCTCTAGCAATTTGCTGAACTCTGGAACACATTGGTCCCATAAAATAAGTATAGAACTTCTGAGGAATAACATATTGTGTTGTAACATGGGAACCCAAGGGCTCAAAAATCTGTTGGATGTGTTTCTTTGCTGCTTCAACACAAGCTTTTTCTCCTTTCATTGTAACTCTGATGCTCTGTTTTCCTTCATATGTAAAGTTAATGATCATACCGGCATACACTTCAGTCATTTCTCGAATAAGCTGGTCCCTTCGCATAACAAAATAATGGTGAAACTTTCGATTTATCAGCATGCTATCCTCTACCACATACTCTAAGTCTTTTAACAATAGCTCTAGTTCTTTTTGTACTTCTTTAACATCTTCCTCTTTCCCTATGATTGTTACCAAATCCTGATCCTTACTTTTAAGGTTGGGGAAAACAGCACGTGTCCCAAGTTTTTCACAAATTTTGGGAAGATCGCCACCATTTTTATTCCTTAGAAACTGGTGATACTTTTTCTTGACAGGGACAGCTACAGAATAACTCTTGGCTTTCTCTTCTTCCAATAGTAGCAGAAACTTTTTCTTCGCTTTTTCAACATTATCTGCAGGGCCCCTAATAATGACTTTTTGAGGACCTGATTTCTTTCTTGTAAAATAAATATTGAATCTTCCACACTCTCCCATGATTGAGTCAATCAAATGCTGTTTTGGACTGGTGAGGGATTTATATAGACTAGAAGGAATAGAAAGTTCCACCTCTGACATTTTGCCTTCACCTCTCTGCATTGAAAGAAACCAATTTTGAGCTAATTCACAATTTTCTGGATTTCTGATAATTATATCATTCTCCAAATTCCAACTTGATAAAAAATTGACCTTCATTTTTGAACTTAAGGGCATAAGAGGATGTTCTGTTTGCAAATACCTGCTCGGCTGCACAATGCAATTTTTGTTTGATGGCATTGTTGAATTTCAAGTAGTTATATTCCAGATGTATTGTAGATAAATCGTTAGTAGCCAATAGTGAAATCTCCTGTAGTTTCCTTTTTGCATATTATTCTAAGGAAAAAATAAACACTTTAAATACATAAGTTGCTTCCAATATAATTTATATACTTCAGATAATAAATGACATTGCTATATGGTACTGATTTGGCAAATAGTTATGTTTTACCTACTAATCTATTCTTAACTGAGCAAAAGATGGTCTCAAATTATTGACTGTGAGGAAACACAGCTTTTTGTCTAAAGGAAGAATCAACTATTAATTTTCCTTTGACAGTCATAAAATGACATTTATTTTTCCATAGCCTGCATTTTCATTTATTCTGTAGTGCCAAATGTTGATTGGAAATCACATATGAAAACATGTAATTTTCTAGTCTCCTTCAAAACATAAAGACAGACTGAAATTACAGGATCAAACCCACATTCATAGGAGCTAGCTTTCTCTGAACAGATGTTCAGTTGAGGAAGTCAGAATGCAGTAGTAATTAGGATTAAGGAAAGTGTAATGTTAGTAATAATAACAATGAGGAGGTGAATTACTTTATTCTAGGTAATTTCCAGAGGTAATTGGTTGGAAATCAATTTTTCTAATTATGTTAAGAAAGTATAGTTCTCATCAGTCAATTAATAAATATAAGAACAGTCCTACTACATCTACAGAGTGCTAGTATCAGACTCCTACTTCAAATCCAAAATGATATTTTGATGTGAAATGGAAAAGGATGCTGTATTTACAAGATTCTGCTATTTTTTATCAGTTTAATTGAAGCATAACTTAGAAATTTCTAGAGGAACATTTAATCCTTTCATCCAGCAGCATTGCTGCTCTAGGGTAGAAAGAATGTTAGTACACAACTTTAGTCCCAATGTTAAGAAAGCAGTGGTAGCAAACATGTCTTTAATCCCAAAGACAGAGCCAAGTAGAAGCAGAGGATGAAGCAAAGACAGAAAGCAGAGCTCAGGAGTCAATGTCAGACAAGAAGTGATGAGATGAATTCTAAGATGAATTCATCATTCTAAGATGAATCAGGCAAAGTGACAAATCAGAGAAAGAGTTAGAGTGAGTCAGAGTGATGACACTTCCAACTCTCACAATATAAAAACAGGCTCCCAGCTTAGAGAGTCAGGCAGTCTGAGGCAGAGACACAGAGTAAGTTTAGCAGAAGTCAGTATCAGATTGGAAGAATGAGTCAGTTTGAAGCAGAACAGAGCAGTTCAGTCAGGAGTTGTGGAAGTCAGTTGAAGTCAGCCAGAGTCATTAGAGTTCTGTAAGAAACAATTGGCTCAGAAGGCCAGTTTGAACCAGCAGCTTAGTTTGAGTCAGAACAGGGAATGAGTAGAATCAGCCAACCAGAAGAGTCAGTTGAGATCAGTACAGCTCTGATTTCAGAAGGAGCTAGACAGAGTGAGTCAGTCAGCAGTAAGTCTCTGATGCTGAAATGTTCTATGTTTAGATTTGAAGATTAGATTGTATGGAGGCTAAAACCCTCTAAGGACTGGGGATTGATTAGACAAAGAATAAGCTGCCCCTTTGCCTTCAATCTATGGCTACAGAAATTCAAATATTTCAGGTCTACAATCCAGAGATATTAGTAAATTCAAATTCTGGACAAATATTACAAGGTAGATTTACAGCTTTCCATCATCTTACACAAGTAAGCATCATTCATAGGCAATCTTCATTGCTTCTATAACATCTTAATTTTAGTTTTGTTCTTCATGGTTGTCTTACCTAGAAATTTTATAAAAGTAGTATCATACAGTGTGAAGTCTGTTGAATTTGAAATCTTTACCTACTAATCACTTTGGGGTTTACCCATGATAAAGTACAAAAATATTCTATTTTTGCTATAGAATAGGATATTATTTCTATTAAATTTTTTCTCAATTATTCCTCTGACTCAATTTCCTTTCCTGATACTATCATCAGGAGAATTCCACATGAAAAGTATTTCTTCTTCTTATCTTATTGCATTCTTCTCTAGTTGTTCCACATGTAGTGTAATTTAGATCCAAAGATTTGAAGAATTACAACTTCAAATATTTTACTTTTTTTCTCAAATATACACCCATAACACATAACCCTTAGCTGCAATGTTATATCCATAGGCTATCTCTCTATTATCATTTACACATCTCATAGTCTAATCAACTTTTAAATATACCCCTGGATTTTTCTGTTCTTGGAGTAGTTTCTTGAATTTTTCAAATGACATTTGATTTTCCTATAGCTTGCCAAGCTTGTCCTCGGTGTCATTTTTTAACCTTCAAGTCCCCTCATGTGACACATGTAAAATAAGAGAATTCCTGTCTGCCTGAAACTGACTTTTCCTCATCCTTTTTATTCTGCATTCCTAGCATAAGCCAACATATCATCATAGTAACAAGCACTGACCAAAAAAGGTGCCTTCCCATTCTTTGGCCTAATGTCCAAAAAACAGGCAAATATATTTTCCTTAAGCAGAATAAAGTGTCCTTTTTTTCTAATTACCACCTGGTGGAATATGATTGTAATAACAAAGTGAATCCTCTTAAATTTAGAAACTATATGAAATATCAAATAATTATTTTCAACTTGAAAAAGAATATTTTATTATTTTTCAAACACATAGAACACTGTACCTAATTCATATAAACCATGTTTCCCTCCACTTCTCATCTTATTAGTCCCCCTACACCTACCTTTGCCTTTTGTTTTATTAAGACTTCTGAGTACTTCCTTGTTTTCTATTTCATGGATCACAGCGACCATAATCTTTCTCCTAACACACTACACTACTGCTAACTAAGTCCATCTCTTCTTTTACTATTGTCTATATATTTGTGTTCCTGATCTTAGCATATGCTATGCCTATACATGAATAATTTCAAGGACTGCCTGTAGTTTCTTCCTTTTATCAGTCAGATCTTGACTTAAATGCCATTTCCAAAGAAGTTATTTCTGGCTGACTAGACTACATAAATTCTTCATTATTATTTCTTTGCCATTTTATCTATTATCAATATTATTTCCTTAAGGGATATAAAGCCTCTGTCTCTTTACAACTTTCTCTCACAAACCTCTATATCTAAAAGTAGGCTTATTCATTATTCTATGTGCATTGCCTATGGGCATTTGTGCTGTGTTACAACTACTGATAAAAGAGACATGTTAATTTTGGATAACATAAAAAGATAACCAAATCATGAGAAGCTAGAAGATAATATATGGAGTATAAAATCAGTCTGATACATCACAGTTATAAAATAGATAAGAAAATGTTATTGCCAATTAAAGAAAAATAATTCTGATTCTCTAATACTGAGGAAAGTACAAATGAATACCTATAATATTACCTTCTCCATAACATAAGCAAATAAAATGCTTAGCCACATCAAGTACTGACTAGAACAATTCTTACTCTCAATTACTGGACTCTGGTCATTGTTGATATGGAAATTTGGAGACTACACTGGCCAGTGGTTCAACTCTTGGACAGGAGTGGACAGGTATGTGAGGGGCTAGAATTCTGATAACGTAAATATCAGATTGAAGTGCCACATTTTGGATTCCTTTGTAATTATATAATGAACTAGGCACACCCTTTTTCTTACTTAGCATTATTTATTTTTCTTTTGCACTGATACCAATCAAGTACAAGGCCTTGTGCATGCTACACAAGCATTTTACCACTTGGCCATACTTCTATCAACCACTGTTAAAGAGAAAAACATGTATAAGAGAAACACATGCCTACATGTAGCAACAAATATGCATCAAAATTCTCAAACTAGGATTCATCATATTGAATTCATGATCATTAGTAGGTATTTACATACTTCTGCTATCTTTAGAATTTCATAATAGAATGCTAAATGTTGTCAAAATACAGTAATGTACTAGAATAAAGATACTAATAATTAAATTATTGAATAAAATTTTTATAAGCTTATAGAATTATGACCTCTGTATTTATACATAAGACCACATTTAACAACTAAAGGAGATTCTACATTGTTAATATTTGTATGAGATATCTGTAAACATACCTAGAAAAATTCTTCAGAATATAGATAGAATGCTACATTAAAGAAACAGATTTGGTGTAAGACCTGTAACTCAATGTTATTATACTTTAAAGAATCAAACTATACATTATTCACATGTGGTAACTGATAAATATAATCATTAGGAATTTTCATCCTGAAATATTCAAGACAGAACTATAAGAAGAGGTCTGCTCAGCTTCCAATACAGTCAAGTAAGGGTACCCAGGCCCTGAAAACTGGGCCAGACTCTCCTGATCTGCACATCTCCTGATGCCCAACAGGTAAGTAGTCCCTAGACCATGAAGTCCTAGCCCACACCTCCCTAGTTCCCCTGTCCTGGTTCTGACAGGTAAGTAGTCTCAGGCCTGCACTCTCACACAATCAAGTAACTCCAAAAATACAAATACTAGTTAAGAAAAACATTAAGAAAATCCAAAACAACTCTTCAGAGAAAGCCAGAAGGAATACATTAGTCTGTAGAAAAGGATAAACATATCTAAGAAGTCATGGGTAATACATAAACAATACCACTAGAGTTAATCATCAGGTCTGAGAAAACAGTACATCATCAACAAACTGATTGGAATGAACACACATCTTTCATTAATGACTGAATATTAATAGTATCAGTTCCATGATAAAAATGCAGTCACTAGGAGAACAGATTAAAAAACATTTTACATCTTTTTGGTGAATCAAAGAAGCATACCTTACTATCAATGATTGGTACAAGCTTGAGGTAAAAAAGGTTAGAAAGGAGTTTTCTAAGGTAATGGAACTAGGAGAGAAGTATGCATAATAAGCCTAACGTGAGATAAAATACACTTCAAATGAAAAATAACCAGAAGAGAAATGTCACTTCATATTCATAAAAGGAATACTCCACTGAGAAGATATAACAATTCTAAACACACACAAACCAAACACAGGTACACTCAATTTCACTAAAAAATTTATACTATTAAATGTAAACTCATAGACTAACCCCAATACAGTGTTAGTTATTAACCCCCCTGACCAGTCGTATGGACAAAAAATAAACAAAAGCGTGAAGTTAAATGACTCAATAAATCAAATGGATGTAACAGATATCTATGGAAAATTCCACCTAAACAAGACATATTCTTCTCAACAGTCCATTGAACATCCTCCAAAACAAATTGCATATGAGAGCACAAAGAAAGTCTCAAAAATAGAAAATAATTGGAATAATATGCTGCATTCTATTTGATCACAGTGGAATAAAGCTGGTTATCAAGAGCAATAGAAACTACAGAAAGTATATAAATTAATAGAGGTGAAACAACAAACAATTGAATTACAATTTGCTTGAGGCAGAAATAAACAATGAAATAAAAAAATTCCCATACTTGAATCAAAATAAAAACATAAAATTTTCTATGAGACACAAAGTAGGCAGTCCTAAGAGAAAAGGTCTGAATTAAATTTGAGACATCAAAAATTAATATACACCCAAAAGACATGGAAAACCAGGAACAAATTATAGTCCAAAAGAGTAGATGTAAAGATATTATTAAAATCATGTCTGAAATTAATAAAATATAAATAAACAAAACTACAAAGAATCAATAAACATAGTTAATTTCTTGAAAATAAACAAGATGGATGTCCAAATACCATTTCTATTGTAGTAAAACATCATGACAGAATGCAACTTAGAACAGGAAAGGCTTTGTTTCATCTTACAGTTTTTACCTCACACTCATTACTGAGTGAAACCAGTGCAGGAACTCAAGGCAGGAATCAGGAGTCTTAGGAACTGATACATAAGCCAAGGAGGAACACATGGCTTACTAAATCTTTCTAGTAAAACTCAGAACCACTCAAACAAAAGGATGACTTCCTATAGTGAGCTAGGGCCTTCCCGTACCTATCACTAAGAAAACATCCTACAGACCTTCAGGCCAATCTTAAGGAACCATTTTTTTTCTATTTTATATAATTTTTTCTCTTTTTCATTCATATCTAGGTTGTGATAAGTTGAAAAACCTCAACAGGCATAATTGACCCCTTGTCAACTTGACAGATAACCATCAATATTAAAATATAGTCTTTCCTTTCTTGTTTATCCCCATGTTCTGAAATTAATATCAATATCACAATAAAAACGGTCAAGAAGTCAGTCTTTGGCAAGGCAGAGGTAGCACTCACCTTTAATCCAAGCACTCAGGAGGCAGAGGCAAGTGGATCTCTGTGAGTTCCAGGCCAGCCTGGTCTCCAGAGTGAGTTCCAGGACAGCCAGCGTTACAACCGAGAAACCCTGTCTTGAAAAAAAAGTCAGTCTTTGAAAATTCAAACACTTTAAAATCTCAAACTCTTCAAATATCAAAAATCTCTTGATAATATGGTCTTTTGATAATCACAGACAATTCTTTAGCCTCAAGTGACAAGTACCACAGGTTCTTCATTCAAAATATCAGATGGCTCCAACAGAGTTTTTACGGGACTTCTGAACTTCCTTCTGAAACTTCACAGACCCGGATTCCATCATTCTCATTGTTCCAGCATGGTTACCTAACTTCTAAGAAAAGCTCTGTAAGCCTTGAGTCTTCAATGTTTTTTGAGCCCAAAGTTCCAAAATCTTTCCATAATCCTCCCCAAAGCAGGGTCAATATATAACAGCAATATCCTGTGATGACTGTGGTACCAATGTATGTCTCACTTTTTCTATCGTTGTGAGAAAACACCATGATCAAACGCAAATTGGAGTAGAAAGTATATATTTCATCTCACAACTCTCCAGTCACAATTCATCATTGAGGGAAATCATTGAGTGGGAAATCAAAGCAGGAAGCAGGAGTCAAGATCTGAAGCAGAAGACATGGAGGAAGACTAGTTACTCGCCTGCCCTTATGGCTTATTCAGTCTTTCTTCAAAACTCATAATCACCTGCTAAATATTTACCTGCCTACAGTGAGCTGAGTCACCCACATCAATCATAAATCAAGAAAATGTCCAAAAAGTTTATCTTACAACAATTTGAGAGATATATTTTCTCTGTTTTATGTTAATTTTTCTCCTCCCATAAATATGTTGGTTTGTTTCAAGTTGAAAGAAAATTCAAACAAGCACAACTGACCTATTGTCATCTTGACACACAAACACATCAATTTTAAACTATAATCTTTCCTTTCCTGTTTATCTCCAAGATCTCACATCTATATCAATATGTGAATATAAAACACATAACAATTTTTAAAATCACGCAGTTTTTAAAAATAAAGATTTAAAAAAATCTCAAAAAGCTCAGCCTCTTTAAAATATCCAAAATCCCTCTAAACTCAACAAAACATTCTAAACTCCAAAGTATTTCAACTTTGGGTTTCTGTGAAATCACCATACAAGTTAAATACTTCCATACTCCAGTGGGGAAGAATCAAGCCACAGTTAAAGTTGAAGCAAAGTAAAACCATTGTCAAACATCATAAAAATCTAAGAACTGTACATGTGGTATTCACTTACGGTCTTCTGATCTCCAAAGGACTTATGCAGCTTCATTTCTCTAGCTCTACCATTCACAACACATAGAGCTTGTCACAGAGGGTCAGGCTGACTTTGCTCCAACAACTGCTGCTTCTTGTGGTGGGACCCAATAATCCAAGCAATGGACGTGCCAGTTTGACAAGGTTCCTGGCCCTTTGCTAGTGTTGGAATTCCTTAACTGCTTTGTCCTTTTTTCATCTTTACTGTACAGTGACAAAAGTCTCTCATCAATAATATTGTCTATTTTGTCTAATAGTTAAAACTCAAATCAATTCCTGGGCTGGTTGGAAGAGGAACACTGCCATCTCAGGTCTAATTAATTGTAAACTAACCTTCAAGTTTTGGGATGTGAGAACTAACTATTCAGGCTTTCTGTAGACATATTAAAAAAAACTTATTCTAGGTTACAGTGACCTTCCCATGGAAACAGAGCCACAGTTGAGATCAGAAATGAAGTGTCTAGGTCAGCAAGCTTGAAAAAACAAATAGATAATTCATCCCTGAATGTCTGCCTCCTTTAACAGTGAGTATGCAGACCAAAGATCAGCTATTCATTAATAAACTATTGTGTTAAGACTACTCACTAAAATTAACCTTGAAGATCAGAGGCCTGCAGCTGGGAGGGAATGAACACTCTTGCATTGGTTCCTTTTTTGATGTATGTTTGACACCTGCAGATAAAAAAGCCTGAAGTTTTTGCTATTTTAATTAGAGCAAAGTCTTTGTAAGAGAGGAAAGCCTTGTAAATTTTTCCCCAATGTGCACATTATTTTGCTTTCTCTAATTCTTAATCTTTCTAAGTTCTAATTTTTTTATTTTTTATTATTAAAAGAAATATATTATACATAAGCCGTGATCTATGCTTGTCTTAAAAACGCTAAAAGAATAACATACTGGGTCCCATAGAAGAATAAACTACTGCGTTCATTTTCCTTTAATATTTCTTAATTTTCCTTCACCGGTCTGTTTTCTTCTGTGGGGAGTTCATGGAACTGTATTGTGGTTGAAGACCAACCAGAAACCTGCAATATCCTATCATTCTACTGTCTCCAAGATGCTGCACTGTAACTGAAATAGACTTTCAAGAATAATCTATCCAGAGCTCTCCATTTGGGATGCTATCACTACCAAGTAGCAATAAGCCGCAACTTCTTCCCAGGAATACTTCAATCCTGGGGTTTCTTCTACAACTGAGAACATAATTACCTTGCCTGAGTTGGTACTATCCACACTGATTTGTACTCTCCTCCTGCCCCATTATTCACTAATCAAGAATATGTCTCCACAGTCTTGCCTACAGGTCAATCTTATAGAACCATTTTCTTAGTTAAATAGTCCATTTTCCCATATATCTAAGTTGTGTAAATTTGATTTAAAAAAAAAAAACAGCAAAAGTGATAAATCTTTAGTCAAATTAACCAAAAGAGAGAATACAAAAATTAATGAAATTAGAAACAGAATGTGAGACTTTATAACAGAAACAAATGAAATTCAAGAACTTATAATGCCATGATTTTAAAAGATATACTTTCTGAAATTGGGAAATCTTAAAGATATGGGTGAATTTCTACATGCGTAAACATATCAAACTTAAATCAAATAAAATAAATACAGCAATCCATAACCAGCAATGTGACTGAAGTGCTAATGAAGCTTGAGCTAAAAAAGAACCCAGAATCAGATGGATGTACTACAAAATTCTATCAAAAATTAATGAATTAACATCTATGCAATTCCAATTATTTTACTGAATATCGAAGTAAAAAAAGCTTCCAAAATGGCATCACTACCCTGATCTTAAAACCAGATAGTGACAAAACTGCTAAGGAAAACAGACTGATTCCCTGACGAGCATTCCCTATAAAACATTCACAAATTAAATTAAAGCTCATATCAAAAAGGTCATTCATCGCAACCAAGTTTATTTCATTTGTGAGAAAAAGAAATAGTTCAGTATATGCAAATCAATAAACTTATGCATCACACAAGCACAATAAAGTACATAAGTGACATCATTTCTTTTGCCTTTGAAAAAGTACTTTCAAAATAAAAATAATAGAGAGCTTAGGGGTAGAAGGAGCATGTCTCAACATAATAAAAGGCACATACTACACAACTATTGCCAACATCATATTAAATGGAGTAAAACTCAAGGAGTTTCTCCTAAGATCAGGAACAAGGAAGGGACATCTACTCTCTTCATTCCTATTAAATATACTGCTTGAAGTCACAGCTAGAGCAATAAGACATGAAAAGTAAATAAAGGCATGTAAACATTAAGATAAGAAGTCTAAGAAAAAGAAGGTATCTCTATTTGAATAGGATTTGGCTATTTATATTAAAGACTCCACCAGAAAACTATGCCTATTGGAGACATTCAACAATTAAGATAAAATATTGATACACAAAATTCAGTAGCATTCCTATATAACAATGTGAAAGAGACAGCATCATTCCCATTTATGATAACCACAGAAATAAATAATACCTGGAAAAAAAACTATCCACAGAAACAAAGACCTCTACAATGTAAAATCTAAGACCCTGTAGAAAAATTTGAGGTAGACACTAAAAGATGAAAAGGCATCATATGTTCTTTAATTAGAAGAATTAATCATGGGAAAATGGCCATCTTATTAAGAGCTATCTACAGATTCTATGCAATCCCAATCAAAATCTCAATGCTATTTTTTCACAGTATTAGAAAAAAATCCAAAAATATGTATGAATAGTGAAAGTAACCTCGAGCAAAATGAATATTTTGGGAGGAATGATCATACCTGATTTCAAGCTATTGTGGAGACAGCAATAAAACAACATAGTACTGGCACAAAGACAGGCATAGATTGATGGGCATAGAATAGAGGACTGTAGCAATAAGCCACTGTGGCAGCTCAGCAAACAAGACAAGGAGGTATTCTCATATGTGGAAACTCTGCCAGACCTCAACAGAGGAAACCAACATGATGGCAAGTGCCACTCAGTCTACACTGGAATTGAGAATATACTCCTTGAGTCTAAGCTCAGGTGTATTTATTCTTTGAGAACTCCTCAAGTATTCTACTGATTGGACATGCAGCTCATTAACAATTAAACAAGCCCCACAGAACTCCAACACCTGCAAACAATACAAAACACCCAAGTCCTAGGATAGTTCCTCACCAAACAGTACATAAAACAATTTCAAACATAACTAAAAACAAACTTCCCCAACAGCAGACCCAGATAATAGTCCGTGCAACTACAATTTCCTAAAATTAAAAAAGATGCCAAAAGTATTCACTAAAGAAAAAACAGCCTCTTCAAAAGATGTGCAGAAAAAACTCAATTTCAACATACAGAAAACTGAAATTGATTAGATTCTCATCTCTCACCAAAACCACAACCCAAATAGATTAAGAAGCAAAACATAAGACCTAATCCTTTTGGACTAGTAGTGAAAAAAAATATGGAATTTTCCAATTTATAGTTACAGGTAAGTACTTTGACTTCATTAGCACAGAAAATAAAACAGTAAGGAAACTGGATCTCATGATACAAAAAAAGCTCCACCGTTTCCCTTGCTGTAAAAATATAGAATGAGACAGCGTGGAACTGAACAGAATTGCAAAATTCTGTTCCAAATTCCAAAATTAATTGCAAATTTCTAGAAAACACTTCAACGCTCTGTAACCTTAGTCATCAAGGAAATGAAAATTAAATCTCCTTTACTGTTCTACCTCATGTAAGTCAGAATGGCCATCAAAAGGAATACAAATGACAACAGATGTTAGCGAGAGTGTAGTGATGAAAACACTTACATGCTGTTGGTAGGAGTATAAACTAGCACATCTACACTAAAAGTAAGCCTGGAGGTTTCCCAAAACACAAACAAAAATTAGAAGTAGACATTCTATGTGATACATCTATACTACTCCTCGGCTTATGCCTAATACTGTACTACAGAGATACTTGCACATTCATGTCAAGTTCATTTATAGTAGCTGGGAAATGGAATTACCCTAGATGCCATTGACAAATAAATGGCTACAAAATTGTGGCACATATACACAGTGGAAAATTACTCAGTTGAAAAGAAACATGAAATCATGAAAACTGCAGGTAAATGGATAGAACTGGAACAAAAACTATACTGAGTGAGATAAACTCAGGTATAGAAAGACAAATGCCTATAATATCTCTCATACATGAATCATAACTTCAAATCTTTTATGTCTTTGACTTGTATCACAAGTGGAATCCAGAAAAGTAGAAAGTGGCCTTTTGGGATAGAACAGGTTAAAAGAAGTGAAACAGGAGATTGTAGGTAAAATCAAAGTAGTGAGATGGAATACTGGGAGCAGAAATGCTAAAGCCTGGATGGGTATGGGTAAAATCCCACAACCTAACTTAAAAAAAAAAAATTAAGTGGAGGGATAGCAGAACATACCTGAAAGGAAAGAAGAGAGGTGATACCAAGTGATAAAGGATTAACATCTCTAATCAAGGTTGACAGTGGCCTAGGTCTATAGGCATAAACATAAATATTAGGAAGAAATTTGGCAAGACCAAAGACCTTTGGCAACATAACAATAGAAGGTTCCATATTAGGGCCTATGTCCACCAAAACCATTGCCCTTTGTCCAAAATTACAGTATTGGTCATGAAATTCCCTCCTGTGGAGCAAGCCTCAGACCTAATCAGAAAACAACCAGGTAATCAAGGGAAGCACTGAAATACTAATAGCTTATATTCTTTTGAAGAACAAAGGTGTCTCCACAGGATATGATTCAAACATCCAACTACTGATTATTCCTCTTTTCAAGTTCCTCCATTCTCACAAGGTCTTTTCTCACTTTCCCTTAGTAAATCTACATTTTCTCTGAAGGAAAATATTAATTACTTGAAGATACTGGAGCTTGAAAAGGGAACAAACAGATTTGGCATTGAGTACATGGAGAGCAGGGCAGAGGAGACAGGGAGTTTTCACATGGAAATTTGTGCTCCACAGCGTTTATTATCTGTACGGTCTGGAGAGATCCTAAGATAGCAGAAGGTGCCAATTGATACAGAGCTATGTACCCTAAAACAGAATGATAAATTCTTTTTTTCCAGACCAAGTAATTTGTTTACCACAATATTTATGCTATGTGCCACAAATTCAATTCCATAAACTTAAAAAGACAGGTGTTTACATAGATTAATTTTCTGTTCACAATAAAATTGAATGAGAAATCAACAGTAAGACAATCAGGAAGATAAATATTTAGATACTGGGTAATCTGATTTGAAATAAATTCTGGGTAAAAGAAGCAAATAATAAATGGTTAAAAATAAAATTATAGAATTAGAAGAAGTTATAGAATAGTAAAAGTGATAGGGTTTAAAGAAAATATTAAAAAGAATTTAAAACTGTCTAAACCCTCACCTTGTGAAAGCTGAAAAAATAACCTCGTAGAAGAGAAAAAAGGAAATAAAACTATATAAAAAATAAAAATGAAAATGGAAAAATTCATATAAGTCTAAAATTCTCATCATTCTAATTTATAAAAGGAATAAAAAAAATTAATTACCAAGAACAACTGCAACAGAAGGATGATAAAGAAAAATGCATATAGCTGAAAAGATAAACAAGAATTTATTTTTTTCTTTCTTCCTTCCTTCCCTTCCTTCCTTCCTTCCTTCCTTCCTTCCTTCCTTCCTTCCTTCCTTCCTTTCTTTCTTTCTTTCTTTTGAAGGGAAGTTTTCCTGTTGTAACTCTAGCTGTCCTAGAACTCACTGAGTAGGCCAGGCTGGCCTTGAACAAAGTGATCCACCTGTCTCTGCCTCCTAAGTGCTGGGATTAAAGTTGTGTACTACCACCACTCTGTGACAAGGAACATTTTAAAAGTAATTTTTAAGGCATTATGATTTTCAATAATACTACCTCTAAAAAAAAGAATTTTTTCATTATAACAAAAAAAAATAATCATTCCTGCATAATCATAATCTTTAGAAAATTGAATCAACTGAAATCAAGATATTTGCTTTGCCGGTCATTTGAAACCATCCATGGAAAACAGATATTAGATCATACCTCCTTTATTTACTAGACTTCAAAACATCTACTTAGCTTAGGTGTAGCTCAATATTAGGGCATCCATATAATAGGCATGATTTCCTAGTCACGGATATAATTTCCTGGTTTTGATCCTTAGCATATCACTTTATATATTATCTAAACTAACACTGAAGTATAGTCTTTCCAAGAAAAAAATAAGTGAGAAACAACTCTCATATATTTATTGTTCATACAAGTAATATATATGAATGTGAAAGGGAAAGGATACCTCAAGTGCTTCATTGTTTCTAACAAGCCATTCTGTCTCAGATAGTGAACATTTTACAATTATGAAAATAGTTGACTATTAGTACATTGTGGTTATAGAAAGGACATTCTAATGCAGACTGATAGTTATCTTTTAATTTTTTAAAACATTGCCATGCTTAAACCACTCAACCAGAAATTACCAATGTTTTTCTAAGCGTTCCCTTGTGAAGAAATGTTTTAGCATTACAATATCAAAAATGTATTTTAAATGATGCCGGATGTCTTTTCTACTTTACCTTTCTTCTAGTCCAGGTTGCAATGTATCTTTGTTGATAGATTTATGAAAGCATAATCTTACCTTCCAAACTTTCAAACACTCGGAGAAGGCAGCTTCATGAAATTGCTGATTTGTCTCAATATGAAGGGAAAAGCTGAAAATAAAAATGGTAATCTTCCATTACCTGAAACTTAGGATGTTAGAATGGTTCTGTATTAAAATGCAATGTTTAATGGTCTCATCAAACAAATGCCATTAACTGAATGTGTATGTGTGTGTGTGTGTGTGTTCATGTGTGTATGACATTGGAATGATAAAAGGCCTATTCCAAGTAAAGTTGAAAGTAAACATTAAATTTAAATTTTATTTTATTTTATTGGAATTTAAACATTAAATTCCAAAACTGCATCCACACAACCATATTGCCATAAAAATATAAAAATATTACTTTTGATTTCGATCTACTCAAAATAAATGAGTCAGGTGTGATATATAGGATTCTTAGATAATCTCAATAAGTAAAATATTATAGTATGTTATAAAGTAGAAATTACTGTGCACATTTTTCTAGGTATAACCCATTTACATTGTTTAATAAATGGTTTATTTATTTTCAAATTTCTCACCATTTTTAAACACTCATTTAGCTTTAACTGTATAGGTGAAAAGATAACAGAACATTTAACTTTTTCAATAATGTCCTTTTTGGCACTAAGAATAAAGTATAGGTACACACAAACTCCCTATAAATATTGACAGATATTTCAAAACCCTGTAATCAAACAAACAAAATGCTTATATCAAAAAGTTAAATATCTATTGGGAGTTTATAATACTGACTTATCATTAACGTTGTTACATCCAAAAGAATATGGTGGTGCATCAAATTAATTTGAAATTTCACAACAAATGTACTGTTGTTTATAAATACAAAGACTCCACTGTGGTGAGTGAGTGTGAGTGTGTGTGTGTGTGTGTGTGTGTGTGTGTGTGTGTGTGTGTGAGACTGTGTGATGAGTATGCAAATCTTTTCCAAGTAAATAATGAATTAAACTTTTGGGTATGTTCAGGCTTTTTCTGAAGCATTGTGCACTATGGTTCTATAATTCTTATGTTGCTGTCTTCATATATACACATTAAACAGTTACATAGTTGTGCTTTTAGGTTTGCCTTTATATATTAATATGATGTAATCTACTTTCTACCATCTTCTAGCTAGCTATTTAGCTCTATTCTATCACCAACATTTTATGAACCATTTTTCTCCTTTTGGCTTCAAATTTCTATTCATTATTTAAGTGGGAAAGAATGATGAATACTCTATTATTAATCGGTTGGATATCATATTTTCTGAAATGTAACTGCTCAAATTTTAGAAAATTGCTCTAATCACATTCTTGTATGGGTAGCCAGGAAATTTCACATTCAATTTCAATGAACTTTTGATATAGTATAAAAATGTATGTCAATGTTAAATATGCTCATGTATGTTAGTCTATGTCAATATTAAAATATAATATATTCCAAATGTATATGGAAACTGAGTAAGGATATATAAATGTATAAATTAATGCTTAAAGTACTTACAAGTAGAAAAATATAGATGACAATTTAAATTATATACCAATACAGATAGTGAAAATAATAGTTATATAATAGTAGTAATATTAGCATGATACAATTAGTAATTATACATATAACAGTGTGGTCATGTTCATGGTTAAAAGGATAAAATATAAATAATGAACAAGGACAATTAGAACTACTAGAACAAAAAATTTCAGAATATGAACAGTATATAGATGCATCTGCAACATGTATAAATATTAAGAATGAGGACAGAAATATATTGTCTGTTGTGGGTAAGTTATAAGACTAAGCTTATATAATTCTACACTTTATCACAAATGTTAAGAATAACAATTTTGAATTTTGAAGAAATAAGTTCTCATTTTGAAAATAAACTAAACAAGTGCTCTGACTATTTGTATAGTCCTAAGTATAAAAATACACAAGTGTTACATAACCAGCTAGTAGATTTAAAATAAATAAATAAATACAGAAAAGAAGTACAAGTATGTTATAGGATAAATAAATACAGAGTAAAATGATATAATAGAATAACATTAAAAAAATCAAAAGAATTTAAAAGATAAATAGAAATACATCATGGAAATTAAACTATCCAAAGAATGCAACAAGGCAAACAATTAAAAGAGAAATTCCACAATTGATAATATAAATGAAGCAATATTATGCAATGTACTTGAATAATGTAAAATAAAGTAACCATTTTTCACAAACTTTATTAGGGCAGTCAAAATTTGTCTTTGGCTCTTGGAGCCTCATTAGCCTAGATGCGAAAGCATCATTAAAGCTATATATTTATCTTTGGTAACAGAGTTATGTGTGTCACAGTTTTTTTTTAATATACATAATTAATAATATGACCTTGTGGCTTTTCTAGATGTATTTATTTTTATTTTACTGACCTCATTTCTTCTTCTGAATTTACCTCCCTTCACCTTCCCTAAACAGCCTCCCCTTTTCCTATTTCCCCTAACAAAAACCCCAATATCAAACATAAGAAGCCTTCTTTTGAGTTGTTGACAAGGGGTGTTCCAGAAGCTCCCAAAACATGCAATTTATTCATGTTTGTTTTGGTTACTGCAGAGACATATGAGGTTATGTTCCGATTGCTGAAGATACCATGCACTTTAGTGACAAGGTGCAGAGGACCCTGAGCTGAAACTGACCTGAAAACTCCCTCCCTGAGGACTAGTTTTCATAGTACCATAAAGTTCCATGGAAGATTCCAAAAGAGAAAGGCAACCAACAGTCCTGCCCAGATACATTGCCTATGAAACATATCAACTAACAGCATGGCACAGTAACCTTAAATGTGCAGTAATGGCACATATACCAAAGTGGTAACCAACAGTTCTCTAATTGGATTTAAGACTCAGTCAACAAAAGTGATACCATTCCTGTTCCTATAAACCTAGCTAACTGTGCAGTGCTATGGAAGTCATGGTTATTGGAGGAGAATATACTTCTACTAGGCTACTAAGCCAATATAATCTCTCACAAGAATTTATATACATTTGTTCTTATACCCTTAGAAAAGTATAGTCTTCACCCCTCATCATGGAAAGTTCTCTTTGTAACAGACATAGGACATTACAGAAAAACACAACTAATCAAAAGAGTTATGTATCTCAGATCCAATAGATACATCTACAAAGCACTCCCTAGCATAAGGATCAGTACTCATTGCAGAAGAGGGAGCAGATTCTAAAAGCCAAAGGATAAGGGAGTTTTCTATGAGAATGTGTCTATTACTAACATCAGCAGCTATGCTCATAAAATGTCAACAACAAGACTATGAACCCTGAGCTGAATAGGGAGAGCATCAAAGAACATGCCAACATTGATGAAGGAAAGCCCACAAGGCTGTAACCCTACACAGAGAACCATAGGCAACTGAGAAAATCTGGGAACAGAAGAGCTGGCCATCCCCAGGTAAGGTCATACCAACTGGTTGTCCAGTGCCAAAGGGTCATCCCTGAAAGCATACATACAAGTAGCATTATATATATACTAATAGGTCATATTTAGAAATGTACATATGTGGATGTAACAACTATTAGTAAAAAAAAAAAGAGAGACCATTAATTTGAAGGAGAGGGGAGAGGCTCTAAGAGAGGATACGAGGGAGGAAAGGGAAGGAAGAGATATTATAATTAAATTATAACTTCAAAAAGAGAATAGTCAAAGCTCAAAGGTAAACTAAGAAGTACAAAAATGTAAATTTTATTACTTATTAAGCAATAAAACAGCTGTATGTTCTGAAATGCTATGTATATGAATGCCAACAGGAAGACCAGAATCATTAGAAATCTGATTTTATAGTCTACAACCTACAAAGCATGACATATACAGTAAAAGTTTGTCTGCTATTAAAATTGAAGATACTCATCATATAAATATAAAATTGTGTTCAAAAGAACATGAAAGGTATAATAATAAATATATGTTATAAAAAATTTTCAAATTATTAAGTACACAAAAATATATTTTAAATAGACCATTAGAAACTAGATCAAACATAGCATTTTCATAAATGAAAATATGTCAAGTATAAAGTATGAATATATTCATACATATATAAATCCATATTTAAATATAATCTGATAAATTTTTAAAACCAAAGAAAAATTTACTCTCCTGAAACTTAAAAATACATGAAAAATTAGGGAAAATTGAAACTGTATATTAATCTTAGATGGCACTGAAAGTCTGATCATCAGAAGTATCTAGAAAAAATTAAAATTTTAGGAGATTTTGACTTTATAATATAAAAGATTAATCAAGATGGATCAAGTTCACAGTGTCTGTATGTGCTTTGATAGGGCTACAAGCCTTAACATGAGCAGAAAAAAACCATATTATCATGATTTACCATGATATATCTTGTGAGGAAATGGTAAGAAAATAATAATTTAGAAAGAACAAGACTACATAGACAAATATAAAAGAGATACTGTTGAAAATTAGACCAAAAATTAGTGAAAAAAATAAACTGAAGTCAGAAGATGTGACTAAATAATTGCCTTAAACATATATAGATATAGATGTACTATGAGTTTTAAAAGTGAAGGAATCTATTTTTCACAAAAAAATCTAGTGAAAGTTAACAAATATGTTACCTGGAAAGGGTGAGCAACCAGACTGTATTAACCTTGACCTTACAGAGCATACAGGAAGGTTCCCATAACAACAGAATTGTGAGGAAGGCTATCCTCATAATGAGTAAGCCAGCCAAAATGGCCACAGATTTTCATTGCCGGAATGGACCTAGTCTAGGTTATCAAGATTTAAATAAACAACTGTTAAAACATTAAAGAAAAAGATACAATAACATTCAGATATTAGAATAGAAAACGACTTGAGGAATAACATTCAAAATAAATAATGTGAATGGGTTAAAATAACAGTAGCAAGTGTACATGACTGATTGCTAACAACAACAACTACAAAAGAACATCATAAATACACTGAAAATAGAATGAAAACATTTTGGAAAGTATAAATCAGTTAGAAAATACAATATTACATGTTGGAATAACAGTAAAGGGAATATGAGAATGTATAGATACCGTCTAATGAAAAGTCTAAAAGTTATAGGTAAAAGTAAAATCCCCTAAAAATCTTAAGAGTGGTAGAAATGGTCTAAGCCATATTGAAAACACTAGATTTTGAGATGCTTTGGATAGTGTAACAAATACTAACCAGAATAAATGAAGGCTGCTAAGAAGAACTATTGTATATGTACTGCAAAAATCAGAAGATGCCAATTTGAGTATAACCTCCTTTATCTCATAATGAACAAAATTCTTTCAAAAATTATGGGAAATACTTTGTGAACAAAGGGAAAGAATTAAAATTTGCTACATAATAAAGTTGTATACATTTGAGATACTACAAAATATATCACTGCATTTAATTTCATAGGAAAAAATAACAATTGTAAATAACACTGTGTAAAATAGTATTAAACAAAATTTGCAATACTAATTAGAAAATAAAGAGTTTCAACATAGACATACTATGCTGAAACCTTGTAAATAAAGGTGGAAATAATGCAATCCTGAAAGTGAAAAATCTATGTAAGTGTGCATAATTACATTATCTTTCAGCACAGTATACATACAGATATTAAAGCAGCTTGGAAATATGAGGATATTTCTATCCTTAAGATGAGAAAATAAAATAAGGAAAACCTTAGAACCAAGAATCTGGATAGGCTTATTTAACTAGAAATGGATATGGAAAGTATATATTAGAAATGGGAATGTAAGTTGACAGCAAAACCGTTGACTGTTATGGTGAAGAACCTCAGTTTTTTTTAAACATATGAAAATTAATCTTGAATAGAAATAGGCAAAAAACATATAGAAAAGTACTAAAGCAAATATAAAATGCTTTGAGATGAGAATAGAAAGGAATGAGTAAGAGAAAACACTCATTGTTGGTGGGATTACAAATTATTGTAGTCACTATGGAAATCATGATGGAGAATTCTCAAAGACCTAGAAATAGATCTACCATATGAAACTGCTATAGTCACCTTGGCATCTACCTAAAGAACTAAATATCATACTTCAGGGATACTTGTTCAGCCATGTTCATTGCCACTCTATTCAGAAGAGTTAGGAAATTGTAACAAACTGAATGTCCTTCAACTAATTAATAAATAATGAAAATGTAGTATACATACACAGTGGACTACTATTTAGCTGGAAAGAAAACTGAAATAATAACTTTGCAATAAATAGATGGTGAGTTCCCTAAACCACAGCCTTATAAACTCTCCTTAATTTCAAGACCTGGCAAAGGTTACACATTTGTGCACCAGCTTAGCCTAGTGAACCACTGGAGCTGGCCCTGCCTGCTAACCCTTAGGAACAGTACCAGTTACACACCAAGTATACTAATCTCATCTGGCAAGTACCCAGGATCTCAGTTCACTCACACCAGGCTTAAACTGCCATGCATAGTTTTGGTAGCACAGATTATATACCAGCTCACTCAAGGAGATATAGCAATTTCTCCAATTTCCATGCTTCTTTTTTATTTGATTATTTTATTCTCGTATAATTTAACCTGACCCCATCCTAACTTCCTTCTATTCCTCCAAGCTCTGCCCCAATCTCACCTCTCCCCCAGACCCACACACCCTCATTTCTCCAGAAAGAGCAGTCTTCCAAGGGTTACCACTGTAACAGTGTATAACAAGATGGAAGAAGGCCAGGCATGACCCCCTACATCGAGATTGAATGAGGCAGCCAGAAGGAAGAAAAAGGTCATCACCAACATACCCATGTCGCATTCATACTAATGTATATATTAATAGAGTACCACAGAACCAACCAAAATCCACCAGTCCTAGAGTTATGTATTCCAATAAGAATTACCTAGATGAACCCTAAGACACAACACTTAGAAAAACAATCATAAACATCATCAAGGAATTCAAGAAGTTTTAAAAAGAAAAGAAAAAGCTCAATAATTTGAAGAGAATAGCAATTGATTCCTAGATGATTTTGAAGAAAACACATAGAGCTGAGTAAAATGATGCAACAATCCAGGATTTGAAAATTTATTTCAATAAAAAGGAATTGTGTGACACCATGAAAAGACAAGTCATCATCGATGTTATAGGCATCGATGGAGAAGAATTCCAGGTCAATGGCATAAATCAGATGTTCATCAGCATCATAGAAGGAAACTTCCCCCAAACTAAGGAAAGACATACTTCTATAGATACTATAAATGCACATAACTCCAAATAGACAAGACCAGAAGAGAAACTTCACATAACATGCTATAATTAAAAAACTGAATAGTCCTAACAAAGAAAGAGGTCTCTGAAAGCCACAAGAGAAGTAACATTATATATAAAGGAAAATCCATCAGAATAACAGCTAATTTCTGTAAGACTATGGATGCCAGTCTACACCACTATGCCCAGCAAGTGTCTTCATTATTAAATGAAAAAGAAAATCTTTCCATGTCAAAATCAGGCTAAAAATTTCACATTCACAAAAGCAACCCTGGAGAGAATATTGGAAGGATTACTTAGACTGGAGGGCATAAACATAGCCGAGACACTACAGATGGAAAATAAATAAATATATTATATATATAATATATATATATTATATGTAATATAGATATGGTATATCATATATAGGTAAAATATATTACCACATATGGTTAAGTAATGTGTATATTATATATAATAGCAAAACTAGTTTCCTGAATTATAACATCTGGTAAGGTTATACTTATATAATACACATAACATATATTGTTACATGTAATATATTATCACATCTGATAAAATATTATATAATAGGATAACAGGCTTGTAGAACCAGGGACCCAATGGAGGGCTACCTAAGAGTAATCAAGTACTCTATCAACTGAGCTATGTCTCCAGCTCTCATTAGCCCATGCTCAAAACAACAACCACAACAAAAACCAATAAATAAAATTTTTTAAAAACCATGAATTTTTCTCCCCACTTTATGCAGGAGTCCAGGTAGAACTTACAGAAGATGGAAACCTTTATTATAACCATTTGTTCATAACTCTCAAAAACAAAACAATAGGTAAGACCCATGAAAAAAACTTAACTACCAATGTAGATGAAGTTTAACACTTTTGAGCTGCTCAGCTGATGTGAAATGCTTGTAAATTCTTTTCTGCCCTTCTTCAGCACTGGAAGAAGTCTAATCTGGATTTTTTTCCACCTACCCAGGGTATCCTGCTCCAATCCTCAACCCTCACTTGCATCAACAGACACTTCCTTCCCCATTTCTCCAAAAGGACCTGTTCCTTACCTTGTGAATAGACTGTCAGGTCTCAACTTGGATGGGCTCCAGACACTGCCAGTAAACCACTGGCCAATAGCTCTGCCACCTTGATTTTCACGGAAGACCCTTTTTGCAAAAAGTAGGATACCTGGGCTACCCCAGAACTCCTGAGAGCATTCAGGATAGTCCAAGTCCTACATAAGTGGCAGCTCAGTTCCCAGTTAGAGATACGGCTGTTACGGTGTTCAGTATTTTTCTATTGCAAAAAGGGAAAACAAACTAGCAAGCAGCAAGTGCTCCCGTCCTCTAGAAAGTGATAATCTGTTTGCAAGGCCCTCAAGAACTGTTGGAGATTTGGTCTTTGGCTATTTAGAGGCTTTGTCCACACACCACTATGACCCAGATTGGAGTTCAGACTAAGGACCTAAACTCGTGCCCCCAAAGAGCCAATCGGAATGTGCCCCAAAGAGCCAATCAGAGATCACACTCCAATGAACCAATCAGAGATTGCTCTCCCTAGCCCACCAATTCCCTAGCTCCAGAACTTGATAGACCAGAACAATACCCAATCCATAACCATGGGGTTAGAAACTCCCGCCCCTTCCTGTAACCACAATTAAAAAGCCCACCTCATCAGAGCCCGCTTGGACTTTTCTGTCTGAACCTGTTGCCTTAGTGGATACAGACAACCCCTGCTCAGGCTTGAATAAAGGCTACTTGTTTTTTGCATGTGGACTGGGACTCTCCAGTGGTCTTTGCCATGCTGAATTCTGGGCACAGCAAGTCCTACCATCACTCATATAGTTTCAGCTTGACTCTGGGACCTGTGTACTTCTGTTGTGATCCAAAGATAAACAGAGTCCCAATCAGGTCGTCAGAATCCCACCATGCACACTCTTCGTGCTTATGCTAAAAATTCCCTCATAGGATGTGGCCTTTGTAAGGGCATAGTCCAGGGAATTATGCTATTTGAAGTAACCAATCAGAACTGAGCGTGGGCTTTGGTGGTACGCTATTTAAAAACAGCCAATCAGAGCCTTTCTTGGGCCAGAAGCTAACCTGACGTTCAGAGCAGCCAATCAGAAGAGAACTCAGGGCAGAGCTGCTCTGTCGAAGGAAGGGGTGTAAATCGAAATCCTAACTAAAAACCATACCAACCTGGAGTCCATGAATTGTTCCCTGGAAGGAAGGGGCACAAATCGAAGTCTTGACTGAAAACCATACCAACTTGGAGTCCCTGAACAGCACCTAGATGCTTACTGCTGCACCTTTCCAAACCCACACCATTTGCTCGGAGCTTCAAAGGTAAGTCCTGGAAGGCAGAGCAAGAGAAGCCAGTGTTAAAATGTAGGTGGGCTTGAGCCAAAAAGGGGATGATATGCATTGGAAGTCAGCTTCACAGCCAGCGAAGGCCTTGAACAATTATCAATTGCAGTACATTGAAAAAGAAACAGGATTGGGCTATTAGCTCCCACTGCCTTTAACTGTGTGGTCTTGGCATATCAGTTGCTATCCATTCCAATATCTTTCTTGATAAACAGGGAAAGTTCCTTCTGGAACTATATAATGGGGTTCTTTACCTTCTATTTAAAATATATTATAAGGTAAAAGAAAGAAGGAAAATTGTGTGCTCAACCTTTAAACTGTAGAAGAAAATATAAGACAAAAGTTTTACAGCATTAAGCTTGAGAATAATATCTTGACTGTGAACCGAAATCCAAGTTTTAGGGGAAAATATTCTCCAAACCAATACCTGTGGATATAAGACCAATGCTTTAATGCCAAAGGCACATATACTTTAAAGTGGTTCAAGTGCTAAATTTTATGTTATTTGATTTTATCATAAAAAATATGGCACATTCCCTTCATCTAAAAAGTATAACATAGCATAGAGATAAAAAATATGTATCTATATAACCCCTACTAGTATAGATGTAGATTCAGGATCAAAGGCAGTTTGTTCTTTTGCTAATTCAATCCTCAGACCTGGAGAGTTTCAGCCTCCCTACGTTCTAATCCTCAAGCCTAAACCTAGAACATTTCAGCATCAGAGACTTACTGCTGATGAACTCCGAGCTGTACTGAACTCAACTAATTCTTCTGTTTGGCTATTTCTACTCACTCCCTGTTCCGGCTCAAACTCTTCTCCAAGCTGCTGCTTCAAACTGACCTTCTGAGCTAGGTGTTTCTGTGTGAACTCTTCTGACTCTGGCTGACTTCCACAACTTCTCTGCTATTCTCAGCTTCAAACTGACTCTCTCTTCATGTCTGATATTGACTTCTTCTGCTGAACTTCCTCTGTGTCTCTGCCTCAGACTGCCTCTTACTGCCTATCTATCTCTCTGAACACCCTGTCTGTGAACTGTAACCTTCCTTTTATATCCTGAGAGTTTGTCATAGCCTCACTGTAATTCAATCTCAGACTTCACTCTGCTGACCCTTCACTCTGATTCAATCTCAGGGTTGGGATTAAAGGTGTATGTTCATTCTGTAAACATGAACTGAGAGCTGTGAACTACTTCTGAACCTATTGCTTCCTTTAAGAACCCTAGTGTTAGGATTAAAGGTGCTACAATTCCTTAACCACAGAAATCCCTTTCACTTAGCATTAGCCCAAACAGAGTATAGAATTAGTAAGAACTAACATCCTTTCTGCATTCCATCCAGATCACACAGGTCTCTGAATATGATCCCTTTATACTTTATATAGACCCTTGGATGTGATCCCTTCCTAGCTATCACACAGGCCTTTATATGTGACCCTTTTCCAGAGCAGCCATGTTGCTGGATCAAATAATTAAATATTTCTCTACATATTGGGTTATCCAACTTTATCCTCAGACTGGGTCTCCATGTCATCATCACATTCACCTGATTTATTCAGCATTTAGTATAAGCATATTTTTTCTGAGTTTTGATATTCTATTAATAGATTCAGTATTGTAAATGGCCCTATGTGGTTAGTATCCATGAACTCTTAGGCTTCTCCTAAATGACACTCTCATTCTTCTAATAACAAATTCAATTCTGATCTTATATTTATTATTTATATGCATTTCTCGTCTGCCTTACACCCTAAGTAACTAATAATTATTAAATTCCTAAATTTCCTACAATTCAATTGTGGCAGTTATTCTAAAAGTGACATTTCTTCAAATGTATAACTTCTAAAATGAGCTTTTATAAGTGTTGAGTTACTATTAGCTCATTCAGTGCTTTAAATGATCCTATGTTGTTAGTACTCCAATACAACTGTGTACCTGTGGATATTAAAGAGTGTCTCCATCATCAGCAACTAATGTTTCTGTTATCTGCCTTATATCCCTGGGTTCTTAACCTAAACCAAACCTGGCTACCATGGCAACTCTCATATCTGAGAACCTAGCTTTTTTGCCAGTGTCTCCCTACTCCTGTTGGGGGGGGCGGGCACAGAATGTTTATATGTGGTGAGAGTGAGGACGAAAAAAATGCTTTGTTTTAAGGAATTATCTCTCATACTGTAGATTCTGGCCTGTTCAAAATCTGATTGCAGGCCAGATATCCATAGCAGGTTAGTATTTCTGTATGAAAGCTTGACCACATTCCTTCCTCAGGACACCTGAGTCTTTACACCTATGGTATACAATTGATTAAATGAGGCTCTCTATCAAAAAGTATGTCAAAAAATGTATCAAAGAAAGTGTATCTATCAAAAGTCTATCTGTTTTAGTCTGTGTACTCATTAAAACATTAATTATAGCTGAAAAATGCCTGTATTGTAATATGTTTACTTGTGTTCAGGCAAAGAACTAGGGACGGTAACCTATTCAAGTTTACACAACATGAATCATCATACTGCTTCAAACCAATCCCTGTGGCAAAAGAAATGATGCATATTCCTTAAAGCACTTAAAGGCCCACTAGAACTGTAATAATGAGTGGTGGTATGTCTGGAAATTAGGAAAATGGAAAACCAGAACCTTATCTCCAAGTCTGGATCTTTTCTTTATAAAAGATAAGGAGGAAGTTCCCTGAATGGGATGGACATTTCTGTGGTTGATTTTCTTTGGAGACTGTATTTTCTGTTTGTTTGAGAATATTTGTTCAATCCTTAAGTTTGTTCAGAATAGCCCAAGGGAAAATCTTTCTTGGTTCCTTGGTCCCTGAGTTAATTGTGATTTGTAGTCACATACATCTGACCTTATCTTCTTGCCTAATTTCCTCCAGAGGGACATGATTCCCATTAGCCCTTGGGAAGACAAGAGATAAGAGTTCTCATCTTTGATAACTGCTTCCAACTGGGAAGGTACTGAAATACCTCTCTAGGCGATCATGGAACTCTCATCAAAGCTGATCCTGTAAACATAGCAAGACTTCTGAGTCTTGTTCTAAAGCCTTGATGAAGAACTGGTGGAGTTTTATGGATTGTGGGTAGTAAGAAACAAATTTTGCAACCAAATTTAATAGTCAAAGACATAACTGTAGGACCAAGAGGAGTGCCTAAAAGGGCTCTGCTAAGGGGATGCACCTAAAGACATCCAGTACCAAAATTTGGAATATGATCTCTGTGGTTCAAGTAACTTCTAGTGAATTTGGGAGACACAACCTGCAAATTTTGGTGTAGCATCTTTTTTCATTATATATATGGTTAACAACAACAGAGGACAAACTAAAAGACAACCCCCCCAAAAAAAAAGAAAAATAATTAAGAAATAGGCATTTTTTCAGTTTTTCTGAAATCTAATCTTCAATTTTGTTGAGTTACTGTCATTAGTGAATCTATTTAGTTTGGAAATATAATAGTACTATGTCCAAAGTCTTTCAATGTATATCAGATAGATGTAGATGTATATCTGGTAATATGAGAGAGAGGCACAATAACATCTATACCTGTACTTACTCTTATGGTGTGTTCTGTTCCTCTGAGAAGGGAAATGAATGGAAGTATTCATTTAGCCTTGACATTTGCTATCAATGGAGCAGGTCTCCATTGATTGTTGGGAGTTGTGTCTGTATTAGAAGTTAAGTAAATTAGGGTACAAGAGGTATATATAAAAATTTGGTCCCCACCAAAAGAAAGTTTCCTGAGTGGCAAAATAAAAGTTAGCTTTAGTGGTAAACATGTGGGTAAGTTTGTGTTCTTTTACCTCATAGATAAAATTTCCATCAGAGCAGTCCTAATGAAACATTGAAAGGGCCCTTGGTAGATACTGTGTTGTACCATTAGTCTTATTTTCTGAGGGTATAGAATTCTTTTGATGTCTCTTAGAAACAATTCATTAAGCCATTCAGTTACAATTCCATAGATTGGTTTGAATAGTCTGTGGTTTCAGGCCTAGAATACTCTTCCTAGCAAAAATGTCTTTCTTCTATGTTACAGGTTTTCTCGTGCAATATCCTGAGACATTTTTGTTTTGATTACCCTTGTTAGTGATAGATTATCTGGGAATCATATTTTGCATTACTTGTGTGTTAAAATAGGAAAATTAATATTATGATTTCAACATATCGTCAAAGACAAAAACAGGATTAAGTGCTTGTTTATTTAATCAAATGAAACTGTAATTGCATTCTGCTTGAATGTTTATTGCTACAAAATTCTTCATTTGAAAAGATTTGAGATTAATTGAAATACATTTATCATGTTTATGTGTTAGCAAGTAAGAGCAAACAAATTACAAATTAAGTATCAGAAAGAAGTAAAATGAATAAAAAGTAAGATCATTATAAAAGATCAATGTCACAAAATTTAGTATTCTGGACATGAAAATAATATTTAGAGAACTTTATCTTGGTAAACCAGAGGAAAAATAAGCAAATAATATTTAACACAGATCAGAACATTAAAATGATATCAATGAAATGTATTATGAAAGCTGTACTTGACAGTCAGCTTAAGTACATCTGGAATTAACTATTGGAGATGCCCCCATTCTAAATCCTTTTAGCCTAATGTCATATATATGTATATAAAATATAAAAATATATAATATATATGGTATTTAGGCTAAAATATATACATGTATGTTAGGTGTTTTTTCTGTTGTTTATCTACTTTTGAGATTCTAATTTAATTACATGTCTCTCTTCTATTTCCTCCCTCCAAGACCTCCCATTTATCCCTCTCAACTCTCCTTCAAATTCATGATCTCTTTTTTCTATTTATTTATTTCTCTTTTCTCATATAATATACCTTGATACCTCTACTCCTACCAGCTCCCCCTATCTCCCCACTTTCCCAAATCTACCTTCCCCAGCCCCACCCACCCAAACTCAGCACCGTCTCTCCCACAAAAAGAGTAGAGCTACTTCTCAAACAGGGCACAACAAGATGAAACAGGGCCTACCACTAATCCCTACATCAAGTGTAGACTAGACAACCTAGAGGAAGGAATAGGGTCCTAAGGGCAAGTAAAAAGGTCAAACACACACACACACACACACACACACACACACACACACACCAGCCTTTAGGAGTTCTGCAAGAACACCAAGCCAGACAACCACAAGACATATCAAGAGGAGCCTGCAGGTTCTATATCGGACATTTCATGCTCCATATATCCCCAAGAGTGCTAGTCAGTTGAACCCATGGGGCTTGTTCTCCTGATGTCCTAGACCTCTCTGGTACATGCAATCCTTCCTCTCACTCTTCTATGTGTTTTCTTGAGCTCTGCACTATGTTTGGTGCTGAGCCCCTCCATTTGTTACCATCAGCTGCTGGAGGAAGCCTCTCTGATGAAGACTGGGCTAGGCTCAATCTATGACCAGAGCAGTATATCATTAGAAATCATCTCCTGACCATCTACTCTTCGAATTCTGTCCTAACCTGCAGTATCAGGCCTGGGTTCTCTCATATAGCATGGGATTCTGCACTTCCATTGTCCCAGTGGATCCTGTAGGGAGGACAGATTACCAGTTGAAGGTTTTGTGGCTGAGACAATGTCCCAGTCCCACCACTGGGAGCCTTGGCTGGTTAAATGAGATGGGCCGTTTAGGGTCCCATCCCCCATTGCCAAAGGTCCTCAAATAGTTCTCCATCATAGATTACTGTGAGTTTCCATTTTCCTAGATCTCCAAATTCCCTCTTAAATGTCCCTCTGTCCCCTTATAGTCCCTTCTCTTTCCATTACCATCCTTCCCAATACAACCTTCATTATAAGTTCTATTTCCCCTTTACCAGGGAGAACCTTTTGTCCCTGCTGGGGGCCTCCTTGTTGCATAGTCTTTCTGGGTCTGTGGATTGTAGCACCTTTCTCTTTTCTAACAGTTAATCCATATATTAGTCAGTACATACCATGTTTATCTTTCTGGGAACTGTGTTTCCCCACTCAGAATGATTTTTTTTCTACTTTCATGCATTTGCCTGCCAAATTTGTGAGGCCATTTTTTTAAAGAGCTGAGTAATACTCCATTGTGTAAATGTACTACAATTTGTCCATTCTACAGTTGAAGGGCTTCTAGGTTATTTCCAATTTCTGTCAACTATGAATAAAGCTACTATGAGCATAGTTGAGCAAATGTCTTTCTGGTAGGATGGAAACTCCTTTGGGTATATGCCCAGGAATGGTATATTTGGATCTTGAGGTAGGTCAATCTCCAATTTCCTGAAAAATTACCACATGACTTCCATGTGGCTGTGCAAGTTTGCATTCCCACAAGCAATGAAGGAATGTTTGCCTTCCACATCATTGTCAATATCAGCTGTCATTTGTGCTGATTTCAATCATCCTGACAGGTGTAAAATGGAATCTCATAGTTTTGATTTGAGTTTCCTGGATGGCTAAGGATGTTGAATATTTCTTTAAGTGTTTCTCAGCCATCTGAGTTTCCTCAGTGGTGAATTATTTATTTAGATCTGTACCTCATTTTTAAATTGGATTATTTGTTTTGTTGATGTCTAGGTTCTTGAGTTCTTTATATATTCTGGATATTATCCATCTATCTGAAGTGCAGTTGGTGAAAATGCTTTCCCATTCTGTAGACTGCCATTTTATTATACTGACAGTGTCCTTTGCCTTACAGAAGATTTTCTGTTTCATGAGATCCCATATGTTAATTGTTGATCTTAGTGCCTGAGCTATCAGTGTTCTGTTCATAAAGTTGTCTTCTGTGCCAATGTGTTTAAGGCTACTTCCCATTTTCACTTCTATCACTTTCCATGATCTGGTTTTACATTCAGGTCTTCAATCCACTTGGACTTGAGTTTTGTACAGGATCAAAAATATGGATCTGGATCTATTTGCAAACTTCTACATGCAGACATCCAATTAGACCAGCACCATTTGTTAAAGATGCTTTCTTTTTCCATTGTATATTTCTGGCTTCTTTATTGATGATCAGGTGTCCGTAAATGTGTGTAGACCTTTGATTTGGTTTCCCTGAACAACTTGGCCATTTTTATACTCATACCTTGTGGCTTTTATTACTATAATTCTATAGTACAGCTTGAGATCAGGGATGGTGATACCTCCAGATGTTCTTTTATTTCTCAGGATTATTTTAACTTTCCCCTTTTTGTTTTGTTTTTCCATATGAAGTGGAGTATTGTTATTTCAAGGTGTATAAAGAATTATATTGAGATTCTGATAAGGATTGTGTTGAATCTGTAGATTGCTTTTGGTAAAATGGCCATTTTTTTCTATGTTAGTCCCACCAATCCTGGAACATGTGAGGTCTTTCCATCTTCTGAATTCTTTCTTCAAAGAATAAAAGATTTTCTCATACAAGTCTTTCACTTGCTTGGTTAGAGTTACATCAAGATGTGTTATGTCACTTGTGGCTACCATGAAGGGTGCTGTTTACCTGATTTCTCACTCCATTTGTCATTTGTATATAGGAGGGCTACTGATTTTTAGAGTTAATCTTGTAGCCAGCCACCCATCTGAAGTTGTTTATCAGTTATAGGAGTTCCTTGGTAGAATTTTTGGGGTTGCTTATATATCTTATCATATCATCTGCAAATAAGGATACTTTGACTTCTTCCTTTCCCAATTGTATCCCATTGATCTCCTTCTGCTGTCCTATTGCTCTGCCTAGAAATTGAAGTACTATATTGAATAGGCTTCTAGAGAATGGAAAACCTTGTCATATTCCTGATTTCAGTAGAATTGCATTGAGTTTCTTTCCATTTACTTTGATGATGGCTATGTGTCCATTGCCTGTATTATTTAGGTATGTCCCTTGTATCCCTAATCTCTCTAAGACTTTTATTGTGAAAGGGTATTGTATTTTGTTGAAAGATTTCTGGGCTTCTAGTGAGATTATCATGTGTTTGTTTTGTTTTGTTTTTGTTTTTGTTTACTTTCAGTTTGTTTATATGGTGGATTACGTCTAGCCTTGGACTTTTTTATTTGGGAGAACTTTAATGGCTTCTTCTATTTCCTTGAGGTTTATATGCCTGTTTAAATTCTTTATCTGATATTGATTTAATGTGTGTAGGTAGTATCTATTAAAAGAAGTATCCTTTTGTTGCTGATGTTGAGTTTTTTTTTGTTTTTGTTTTTAGTTTTTGTTGTTTTTTTTTTTTTAGATTTTCCAATTTTGTGGAGCTCAGGATTTAAAAGTATGACTTAATGATTCTTTGGATTTCCATAGCATCTCTGGTTAAATCTTCCATTTTGTTCCTGATTTTGTTGATTTGGATATTCTTTCAGTGTCTTTTAATTAGTTTGGATAAGGGTTTGTCTAGCTTGTTGATTTTCTCAAAGAATGAACTCTTTGTTTCATTGATTCTTTGAATTGTTTTATTTATTCTTATTTTATTGATTTCAGACCTCAACTTGATTATTTCTTGAGGTCTATTCCTCTAGGGTGTACTTACTTCTTTTTGTTGTAGGGCTTTTTGATGTACTGTGAACATTTGCTAATATGAGGTCTCTCCACTTTTTTATGGTAGACACTTTGTGCTATGGATTTCCCTCTTAGCACTGCTTTCACTAGATTCCATAAATTTGGATACTTTGTGGATTCATTTTCATTGAATTCTAAAAGTCTTCAATTTCTTTTGTTTTTAATTTCTTTCTTGACCCAGTAGTCATTTAGTAGAGAGAGCCTCAGTTTCTGTGAATTTTTAGGCCTTCTATTGTGGCTTTTGTTTTTGAAATCCAGCATTAGTACACGGTAGTCTGATAGGATGCAGGGTGTTATTTCAATTTTCTTGTATCTATTAAGACTTTTTTTGTGACCAAGGATGTGGTCAATTTTGGAGAAGGCTCTGTGAGGTTGTGAGAAACTGTGTGGGTGAAATATTCTGTAGGTATCTATTAGGTCCATTTCGTTTATAAAGGATCATAGCTCCAGTAATTCTCTGTTTAGTTTTTGTCTGAATGACCTGTCAGTTGGTTAGAGTGGGTTATTGAAATCCCCCACTATCAGTGTGTGCCAGTCAATGTGTGTTTTAAGCTTTAGCAATGTTTCTTTTACAAACCTGGAAGCCCTTGCATTAGGGAAGTAAGTGTTATGAATTGCAGTGCTGTCTTGGGTTTTTCCTTTGATGAGTATGAAGTGTCCTTCCCTGTCTCTTTTGATTAATTTTGGTTTGAAGTCTGTTTTGTTAGATATTAGAACGTCTATATCAGCTTGCTTCTTCTTTCCGTTTGCTTGGAAAATCTTTTCCAAACGCTTTACTGTGATGTAATGTTTATTTTTAATGTTAAGATATGTTTCTTGTATGCAGCAGATAAATGGATACTCTTTTTGCATTCATTCTGTTAGTCTGTGTCTTTTTATTGGGGAATTGAGTCCATTGATGTCTAGAGATACCAAACACCAATGATTATTTGTTCTTGTTATTTTGTAATTACTGTTGGTTGTGTTGTGTATGTGTGTGTGTGTGTGTATTCTAAGTTTTCATATGTGTAGTTAAGTTCCTTGGGTTGGAGCTTTCCTGTTAGTACCATCTGTAGGGCTGGATTTGTAGATAGATATTTTTAGAATTTGGATTTATCATGAAATATTAAGTTTTCTCCATCTAGGACGATCAAAATTTTTGCTGTGTAATAGTAATCTGGCCTGGCATCTGTGGTCTCTTAGAGTCTATAGCACATCTGTTCATGGCCTTCTTGATTTCAGAGTCTCTGCTGAGAAGTTGGGTATAATTCTAGTTTTGTTTGCCTTTATATGTTACTTGCTCTTTTGCTCAGCAGCATTTAGTAAAATTCTTGTTTTTTATGTTTAATGCTTTGATTAATATATGCCTGGGTGACTTTCTGATCTATTCTATTTGCTTTTCTGTATTCTTCTTTTACATTTATAGGCATCTTCTTTATTGGGTTTGAAATTTTTTCTTCTATGATTTTATTGAAAATATTTTCTGGGCCTTTAGGCCGTTATTCTTCTCCATCCTCTATTTCAGTTATTCTTAGGTTTGGCCTTTTCATAGTGTCCCAGATTTCCTGGATGTTTTGTGTTAGAAAGTTTTTGTATTTAACATTTTCTTCTACTGATTTTGTATATATATATTTCTTTCGTAGTGTCCTCAACTCCTGAGATTCTCTCTTCAATCTCTTGTGTTCTATTGCTATAGTTTGCCTCTCTACTTCCTGTTTGTTTTTCTAGTTTTTTCTTTTCCAAAATTCCCTCTGTTTGTGTTTTCTTTATGGCTTCTGTTTCTGTCTTCAGGTCTTGGACAGTTTTGTTCATTTCCTTCAATTCTTTGCTTATTTTTTCTTGTTCTTCTTAAGGTATTTATTCATGTCTTCTAACTGTTTATTTGTGTTTTCTTGAGTTTCTTTAATTAATTTACTCAATTCCTACCATTTTTGTTTATCTCTTCATTGATTTCTTTGAGGGATTTATGTAGTTCCTCCTTAACAGCTTTCATTATCTTCATAAAGTTGGTTTCATGTTCTTTTTCTTTTGCTTCTTCTGTGTCAGGGTGTTCAGGGCTTATGGTAGGTTAGTTGGGCTCTGGAGGTAACATATTGCCCTGGTTGTTGGTGGGTGTGTCCTTAAGTTGATGTTTAGGTATCTGTTCTCCTGGTACTGGCTTTCTGTGCCTGTGCTGTAGGAGGGGCTGTCTGTCCTTGTTGATCTCAGAGACACAGAATAGGTGACCTGAAGGGGTGGTTGGGTGGGAATATGGAGGATTTTTAGATCTTTGGGGCAGGGCTGGGCTGGCATAGTGGGAGGAGTCAGTGAACAGACTTCCTACCTGGTGTTCTTGAGCTGGCTTGTGTGGCTTCTGCTGGGGCAGGAGCTACCTGCTTGAGTTGGTCTCTGGGACTCAGAAACAGGGGAGGGAGGTGGAGTGGTGGGACAATGGAAGTAATTTTGGACTTTGAGGCCAGGCTGAGTAGGTGTAGTGTGTGTGTGGGGGAGTGTTCCAGGTTTTTTTTTCTAAAGACCAGAATAACATATATAATTAGGTCATAATTATATACAAATTTCTTCTGTGCCATTGTCCATCTTTTCTGTGGAGGAACAATAATATTTAACATATCTAGCTGTGATGATATTTTAGGCAGGCAAGCTGAAGAAATGAAGATGCCAATTATTAAATTTAGAAGATACTAATCAACATTATCTTAATAAAAGAAATAAATACATATTATAGGGATAGGGTAATAATTTTTATCTGAGAGGAAACTTTGAGATGAGTGTTTTGGGGTCTGAAGTAGACAGATCAGATACCATCTCTCCAAAACTACCTTTTTTTCTTTTAATAGCATTTAACAATTTATCAACACTATCTGTGTCCAAAAGGCATTATTTTTAGAATATTATAATAAACAGTGCACTTGATTTTCATGAGTTACCTTCTGATATCTGTGAATTAATAGTACCATGTGTGTAAGGCAGTCAGCATTCGTGATCAAACAAGATGACATTGATAGACATATCTGTTTTTACTAATGTGTAGACCTAATCTGGCTGGATTTAGGGTGATCAACTTTTGGAAATTCTATAACCATAGTGAATGGTGAATGTCCAGAGACATTTAAAAGAATTTAGAAAGTGGAAAGACCAATTTCCTGTGAGGATAACAATAACTAGAGAATAACAAGTTCTCAAGAGCAGGTAGTAGCCTTTTAGATAAGGACAATTAGAATGATTTTTGAGTTAATTTTTTATTCTCTGGAAGCCAGTGTGGTTAACAGTAGAAAATGTTGGAGGTAGTAGAGGAGGTAGAAGGCTGCAAAGTACAGATGATGTTCAGTGAATTCAGTGGGGGGTGTTGGTCCAGGGACTTCTTCAGGTCTTCATTTTTTTCCCTAGACCCAGGCAAAAGGGGTATCAGGTAGGAAGTGCAGTACACTATAAGGTCTCAGGACTGCAGTGGTGGAAACTCTCAGAACAAAAGCAGCTATAATGTCTATGTGTGGGAGGAAGACTGAGGGGAGAGTACTGAGTTCTGCAGTAGTCAAAAAGCCAAAGGAGGTAGGAAGTGATTAAGGGACTCACAGGAGAGCAAGACCTTAACTAAGTTTGATAGGGATGGGATTAAATCTACTGGATTGGGATATAAGAGTCTGAGGGATTAGATTTGGGGGTTTGTGTTAGTAGGACTTGATACGTGGAGAGAAAGGATCAAAGAGAAGGACAAGAGATAGGTATTCTTTGGCCATTTGTCATTTCATTGGAAGAATGTTTTGAGATCCTTCAAGATGGCAGATTAGAACATGTCAAATATAGGCCAGCAGATTTGGTTGTCACAGGCATACTGAGACCAGATCAAGATTTAATTTGATACTCAGTTGTTTGAACTCTTCTAGTAAGTAATCTAATAAACTGGCTTTGGGACTAGAGTGGCTGTTTTCCATGTTTGTATGTCTAAAAATGGGCTGAGGGTAAGTTTCTGCTCTGGAACATCCTATAGAGACAGAAGTTTTACTAAAATGTAGTTCCTGAGAGTTTCTCAGACATCCCTGAGAGAATTGTAGGGGAAAGTGAAAATCCCTCAGGATGAAAACAAATCCAGGGTGCCTCTAGGAATTAATGGAGCCCTTACATATGTTAGGGGCAGATGGAAGGAGACACCTCCCCCCCGCCCGAGAAATCACCAGGACTCGAGATCCATGCAAAAGCAGGAGGTTTATTTCCAACGTGTTGGGGTCCGCTCCCACAGATTCCTCAAGTGAGGCAGGTAGGAGCGACAATCAGCACACTCCAAGCATGCTTTATATATGCTTTTCAAAGGCAGAGCCCAGCAACAGAGTACCAGCTGCATTTTATTGGGTACGGACCCTCAAACTGATTGGTGCTGGCATACAGCAAGGTTGTGGGCACCTAGAAAATGTAAGCTCAGGTTTTAGTCAATGCGGGTGGGGGAAACTCCTAGCCCAAGGCCGTCAGTCAGTGGTCTATATCTTGTTAGTCCCAGAAACTGTCTTATCCTAGTTCCGGAAACTGTTCTGAGTTATCTTGCCCCTGACTTGGGCCTACACAGTTTTGGTGCTCTTAGAAGCCTCACTAAAGTTTGGCTGCTTTGTTTTTGTTCTTTCATTCCCCACTTCCACTTGTAACTGTTCCAATCATGGAACAGCTGTTTCTAGCTCTTGATCACTAGCTAGCATTGGTTAATTTATACTCACCTCCCAAATGATTCTTAAGAAATTGGTACTGTTGTCTGAGAACCATAATCAGCACAGCACTGATTTTTTTTTTCTAATAAAAGTCATTAGTTTGTGTATAATGCAGGGCCCAAGGGTTAGAGCCAACAATAATATTACCAAGGGTCCCAGTAGTGCAGATATTAAAGTTTTTATCCATGGGGATGAATTGAACCAGGATTCAAACCAGCTCTGATTTTGCTCTCATTCTCACTTTCTTTTTGCAAGTCCTTCTCTGATTTTGGCCATGGAGTCTTTGACTACTCCAGAGTGATCTATATAAAAACAACATTCCTCACCTAAAGTGGTGCAAAGTCTTCCTTGTTGGAGAAAAAGTAAATCCAAGCCTCTCCTGTCCTGTAGTACCACCTCTGAGAGTGAGGTTAATGACTCTTGCAAGTGGGAAATAGAATTTTCTATTTTTTCTATATCTATATCAATGGCAGCTCGCAGACTCTGGTACTGTTGTCTCTGTAGAAATAGGGAGGCGGTTCCTGTAGCAACTCCTGTTGCCCCCACCCCTAATAGGAGTGACACTGTGAGAACTGTTAAGGGTTCCCTTTTTGTTCTAAGCGGATGTTTTATCATATTGTCAGCTTAATGAACCTGAGTCTATCTGGCCTCAACAGGTAATGTTTTGGTGCATCAATAGGCACTATACACGCCATGTTCCCAGTCTTAGGGAGTTTGTTTTTTTTTTTTTTGACTAAAAGTTCCAGCCTGAGGAAATGGGATGGTGTAATCTCTTAGACTGCTTCCTGCTGAGAGGAGACTTTGTTCTCTGGGGCCCCAAACAGGTTGGCATTAGTCAAAAGCTGGGGGGGTTTAGGCAGCAGGGTACATCTGGTTTGCTGATCCAGTAGAGTGAACAAGGGGTGGTTACATCAGCTGGACTGGCCATCAGCTTTCAGTAAGTCCAGGACTCACAGTAGTTGAAGCAGTTTGATTCCTGGATGGTGTGTGTTAGCCAAATGGTGATCTGTTGAGATGGATAAAAACTAGAGGCAGAAGTTAAAGTTTATAGAAGCTTACATTTGGAACTTTTTATCATTGTAATTCACATTGTAGAAAGAACAGCTTAGAAGTGTTTGTTAAACAGCCAATGAGAATCACCTCAGACTTGAGCCAATTTAGGCACTTAAAAACATATGTTCTTAGGGACTTTAAAGTGGGCCATGATTTATACAACACAGAATCTGTATTTTAGTCAATTAATATTTGTTTACAGAGTACAGTATCATAAAAATTTCTCAAGTAACCAAAACCAGGATAATAAAAATAAGATATAGAAACATGCTGTATACCACTAAGACAAAATCTGTCATTTTTAAATGTAGAGGATGGTTCTTGTCTCCCTTTTGCAACAAAGTATGATTTTGTATATATCCAGAAGAGAAAGGGGAAGCTAATCAAGCCTCTAGACCTGGAACAATCTGGATAAAAACAAATATACCAGCTCATCAGAACATGTATTCAGGATTTTAATGTTATAACTCTGAACCTTTAAAGTTTACCTTGCTCTCTTATACCTTTTAACTTTTATCTCAAACCACCTTCTCACTTAAAATCACTTTCTCAGACCTTTACAACTTACCTAGGCTTTCATATAACATTCTTTTTAATCTGACTACTTACCAAAGACATGAGTTGTTATTACCGAGAGCAGTCTCTTTTAGACAGGTTTTCTTTTCAAATGAAGGGATAATAAAAGTTACATCAAAAACCTATTTATCTTTTAACAGGGAGCTTGTTAGCAAGACGATCCTGTTTGTCTTATTCAAAAAGAGACTCTAGTAGACTCAGAGAGAAGAACTGTTTGTCTATTGCTGTTAAACTAACAGAATTACAGTTAGCCATCAACGCCACCAGAGATCTGGGAATACTAAATTATAGCAAAAAGTATAACTCAATTAAAATGACAGAGATTTACCCATACCTAGACAGATGACCCCGCACTTTGCGTGTTCTCTGTGACCTTATGGGAAACAGAGGTCTGAAGGCGATGACAGTCTTTAGGTGCCAGGCAAGTCTTCAGTTGCCAGGCCAATCGGTACCTTTCTGTGGGAAAGACTCTGAGAGATCAGCCTCTGCTCTGTCCAGCCAGAGCAGAGTAATCTACTCTCTAGTGTCTTATTTCCCCATGGTTAGGCAGATCCACGGCAAGTGAGGCATTGGGCAGTTTTGCCCAGTGATGCATTACCACAATCCAGATGAGGTTGCTCTGTTCCCTCCCCCCCCATCTGTCTTCTCTGGAGGTGTTGGGGTCACTATTAGGATCTGGGTTTTCTACTTGTAACTCTAATTAAAAGCCATAATCAGCAGATCTCTGAGGGGTGAGGGCCATCTATGTTAAGTATCTCTTATGTTGTCTCTAAGTATCTCTATGTTAACAAAACTTTGCCTATATATATATATATATATATATATAAATTTTTTTTTTGCTTTGCTGTACTATTTAGGTCATTGTAAACATCTATTTACCTTAAACTGTCTCGTAGCCTTGTGAATTTAAATATCTTAAAAGCTGTTTCTAAAAACATCTAACTTTAACTTTTAGCTTTTGTAAAAATCTAAAGTTTTTTAAAGTAGTTTAAAACCTTCCAACTTTGTGCTTTTAATATCTCATAGTGTAATATACACATTTTTCTTTTCTCAGCAGCATTCTGTCTTTTAGGCCTAAGCCAGCTGTTACACTAGGGCTCAAATATCACATGGCCCCTCAATTTTAAAATTGCAGGTTCTTTTGCAAACAAACTTCAGTTATTTTTATTTGTTTTGTTTTAAACACTTTACTCTAAAACTGAAAAATTTTGACTGTCAGCAAAAGATGCATTCCTGTATAAGAATACATAGAGACATAATTTTTGATATCTTATTAAACACTCTTCTTGAAAATCCTGACTTTATAAACCTTATTTTAGCATACAAAAACACCATATAAAATCTATCCTAACTTAATATTTTCTTTGTAGATTTACACCAGAAAACACATCTTTAAAACACATTCCCAAGAGGGTTGGTATTGAGGCCTCAGTTATGTAGGGACCACTGCAATGAGTTAACCTTTCCGCTAGTGTACCCTCCTGACCCTTTGCCTTCTCCTGAGGCTCTCCAAAGGAGCACAGAGTACCTGCTCTGCACTGGCTCCCTCCCCCTGTGTGTGGTTTTTACACACCGAGTGTGCCATCCTGTCATCCCATGCAGACCCAAGGCAGCCACAGAGCTCTCCAGGAAGCCAAGCCCAGGCCAAGTCCCTGCCTCCTAGTTCCAGGGCCTGCAGCAGGAGGGAGGAAATAGGGTGTTCTCACCAGGTCCATCTGCTTCTCACCTCCCTCAGCCTCCAGGAACCCTCTTATTTCTCTGGCAGGGAGCCTGCTGTGAAGGGTAGAACATGGGATGCGCCTGGGACCTGAACCAACTGAACTGGTCCTTCCTGTTCCCCTGGGAAAAGGTCCCTGGGTCTCCTAAGACCTCCCCTCCCAAATGTCAAGCCAGTTGCTTCTTCTACTGCTCAAGGAATGGGGGAGATTCATTCCACACACCCTGTGAAATTCGTCTCTGTCCAACATCCCATCCACCACGTGTCTGTGAAGCCAGCCACTCATCCTCCATACAGGGTTGTCGCCCTTCTCCAGCCCGTGGGGTCCCCTCTCTCCTGGCCCCATACTCAGTACCAGTTCTTTCTGGTCTGTTATGATTCTGAACATTGACTTGAACCACAAAGTGAATCTTCATCCTGGTGACTCAAATAAAAGTATAATTTCACATGCAGATAGAAATCTTTAGAGACATAGAAAATCAGGCCTGGAAGAACAGAGAAACCTTAGGACTTTTTCAGAGATAACTTGTTGATTTTACAAATTGTCTGTTTCAGTGGCAGAAATTATTTTAGCATTTTGGTGAGCAGCAGAAGCTGCTCCAAGTCTCTCCTCTAAGTTTGCAGCAACACCCATTTCCAAGTAAACCTGCCCCAGATCTGGCATGCTAACATTCAAGATAGTGACATTCAAATGAACACAGGACACACACCAGAGGATCTGGAGCTTTAGGGCAGCATGTCAATTTCCTGTGAAAGAAAACATTTTCCCACCTGGGGGCCAGAGTTAATGAAGTATAACCTTTAGTTTTTAACAATGGCTTTGGAAATGAAACTGGAAGCACTTGGCCTTGTACCTTATCAGTAGCAGTAGTTCCCACCCCTCTTCTCTCTCCTGCCTCAGCAAGGTCACAGGAGTTACTTTTTATTACACCTACAGGATTGGGGGTCACTGTTATCTCTTAATTAACCCTTTTTTTGCTGCTTTTCGCTTGCTTTCCCTCATTAACCTTTACCCTCCTGAGGCTGAGAGCCCCAAACCAAGTCTGAGTGAAACTGGCAGCCCAGTATTATTGAAAACCAGGTCTATCTGAAAGCAGCTCTGGCTGGGTGGACCCCAGAAGTCTGCTCAATGCAGCCCTCTTTTCCCCACAACTGGCACTCTACTTTTTTTTTTTTTTCACAGTGTGACTCAAATTCCTGGCTGGCTCTGCTGAGGTGTGGGCAGGGAGCAGCAGTCACTTACCCACAGCATGTGAGAGGAGCTGCTTGGCCCACATTAGATCTCACGTGTTACACAGGAGAACAGACAAATACAGAACAGATAACCATGAAATAGAGACAAGACAGTGGCTCCACAGTTTCTCAGAAGTTTTCAAGTGTCTAGGAATAAAAAGTATGCCTTTTTTTCCTTTTTTCTTTTTCACTTCAACTGACTGATAAGTAGTTCTGTCCTTGACTTTCTCAAAATGAGACATAATTTTATCGGGAGGTCCAGATGGAGTTTTTCCCATGTCCAAAAACAAAGTCAGTCCAAGGCCAGCCACACACACACAGAATCACACAGAGATAGCTGTGCACCCTCCAGTGCTTCCAGATATGTGTCAGGTAAGCACTTGGTACCACCATCCACCCAGAGCTCTCAGATAGAGTCTGTCAGCTGAAAAGGCCTCCATGGCCTCCAAATGACTCCGAGTTTCTTGAAACGGGTCTTACGATCCCAGATGGGCCTCACAACCCCAGCAAGCTGGGTCCTCTCACAACCCAACTTTAAATACTGAGTTTCCTGACACAGATTGGGCCTCACGACCCCAGCCAGCTGGGCCCTCTCACAACCCAACTTCAAAAACCGAGTTTCCCAACACAGGTGGGCCTCATGACCCCAGATGGGTCCTATGACCCCAGCCAGATGGGTCTTCTCACAACCCAACTTCAAATACTGAGTTACCCAACACAGGTGGGTCTCACGACCCCAGCCAGCTGGGTCCTCTCACATCCTAACTCTAAATACCGAGTTTCCCGACACAGATAGGGTCTCATGACATCCTGTAGGAATTGAAAGCGTCCTTTTAGACCTCTCAACGGCTGTAGTGTACTAGCATGTCTGCCTACTACATTTTGCTGTTTCCAGGACCAGCGTTCCTCCAGAACACCAGTTTTTCAGAACCAGGACCAGCATTCCTCCAGAACACCAGTTTTTCAGAAATGAAAGTACACAGAAATTCCTCTATATTTAAACAGCATACTCACTCACACAGATGAACTGTCTCTTTCAGTCATTATCAGTCCTTGTGTACACTCCCTAAGCCGGCAATAGTTACCTCCGACTTGAGGGTCCTCTCCTGGTGATTGGGTGGGTCTCAACTTCCCGGTCAGGGAACCAAAATGTTAGGGGCAGACAGAAGGAGACCCCGTGAGAAATCACCAGGACTCGAGATCCATGCAAAAGCAGGAGGTTTATTTCCAACGTGTTGGGGTCCGCTCCCACAGATTCCTCAAGTGAGGCAGGTAGGAGCGACAATCAGCACACTCCAAGCATGCTTTATATATGCTTTTCAAAGGCAGAGCCCAGCAACAGAGTACCAGCTGCATTTTATTGGGTACGGACCCTCAAACTGATTGGTGCTGGCATACAGCAAGGTTGTGGGCACCTAGAAAATGTAAGCTCAGGGTTTTAGTCAATGCGGGTGGGGGAAACTCCTAGCCCAAGGCCGTCAGTCAGTGGTCTATATCTTGTTAGTCCCAGAAACTGTCTTATCCTAGTTCCGGAAACTGTTCTGAGTTATCTTGCCCCTGACTTGGGCCTACACAGTTTTGGTGCTCTTAGAAGCCTCACTAAAGTTTGGCTGCTTTGTTCTTGTCCTTTAACATACATGAGTACTCAGTGGAAGAATTACTTATATTGAGTGTAATCCCAAAACTGGCAAAGATGGCCCTCTCAGGTCAGTTTAGAGGATAAGAAAAAGAGAGAATTTCTCACTCCTGCCAATAAGGAGTTAAGACAAAAACCCCTACTCTGTTTACATGGCAATAAAACTGCTAAACACCATGGCATCAGATGATGCAAGGACTCAAGCTTGCATACCAGATGTTATGCCACTTAGACTTAGTGAGCATTGAGGGAGGAATGACTCTTGGAAAGTGAAAGACAATGAGCAACAGAAGATAGGGAATAGGATAGAAGTACTAATATGTAAAAGCCTGGTGATGAAGCCCCCGCGCAAGCCCTTCCTGGAATTCAGCAACAATACATATGGCTATATAAGAATTATGTTTGTAGGAAACTTAAAAGAAAATGTAGATAACCTTGACAGCTATAAAAGGCTTTATTCAATGTTTAAAGAAGTGATGTCTCATGTTTTGGCCAAAGGATGATCAGGGTACAGTACTCCATCATTAAATGACTGTAGATCAAGAGAATTCAGATTTCATTTTACATGCTTTTCTTTTTGCAATCTCTAAATAACTGCCTTTCTGGAACTTTGAACTCAATTAAGGGCGTTGGTATTGGAATTTCTTTTTGAGTCCAATGAAAAGGCAAGGAAAAATTAAAAAGAGAAAAGGAAAAACTTTAACAATACAAACAACAAAGTTATGCTCTCCTCCAAAGAAGAGAGGATATCTTCTTATGACTGATATTGGAATGGGGAGCTTCTCATTTCAGCTACTGAACTCACTTAGCAGGTTTTGAGTCTGTTTCAAGCTAAGGCGAGGGAGGTACCCTCTTCTACCTCTCTTCTCATTCATTCCTGTCTCCATCTTGGCAGAGCATCCAATGAATGCCACCCAATCACTCTTGCCACACTCTGTTCCATTTTGTCCTTTGGACGTTGGAAAAATATAATGAAAGTACATAAAATAAGATGATTGTGAAGGTTCACAGCTATAATCTAAGCCTCAAGGAATAAAGACTTTTATGCCTATTGTAGTAAGCTAAATGTAGGATCTGCAGTGTTTCTACTTCTTTTTGAAACTTTCCCTTGGTTTTCTAACTTTTGTCTTTCAACTTAAACCAATTTTTGAGGTACTCAAGGCCTGATATGGGCCCATTTTCAAAGCAAAAAACAGGTAGCTGCCCATGATTGGCTTTTGTATTATGAAGTCATAAATCCCCTTCTTCTTCTGTTGTCAGGGGAACCTTCTTGTTAGCTCAGTAATCACAGCCAGTCTGCTTATCCCTCCCTACCAGGTAACATGTTTTTTAAACTTCTCTTGACTTTTATACTTTTATAGGAGAGTAACATTACCTTGACTTTAGAAAATTTTAGCAGATTTTATATGAGTTTAGGTATTTTACTAGTATTCAGCAATATGTTTGTGTCTGTTTAGTTGGTAGCAACTGAAATGATCTCCTTCATAATGTCATGAGAACTGTAGTGGTCTTATGTTCAGTATATATGTCTCTCATATATACTTGCTGGGTATATTATGGCTCATATAAATTATTTCATTATTTCATTGTTACAAGAACTTTGTGCTCAGTTTAAGTAACCATACTACTCTGCATCCTGGCCTCAGTAATGTGTGTTCATCTATGTTTTCATGTCACTTGGAAGTTAGAATCTCCCTCAAAATGGTGCTGGTAACTTTCCTGGGAACAGAGTTTTAGTGGTGTAGTAGTAGACTTAACATATTTTATCTTGTCCTTTTCAATATATGGTGGGTTCACTTATTCCTTGATTATGAAAACTCCAAAAGATCTTATGTATTGGTTGATGTTTTTATATTCTTATTTTATTTATATGACATTGGTTTGACTTACATCTTTAGTTGTTAAAATATTGTTTAATCTAGTTCCTTGGACCTATTGCTAATCATAGTCATATGGTTATTTTCTCTTTATTTCCCTCATTTTTTCTCCTGCTCCTCTTCCTCTTGCCCTTTCTTCTTGGTTGATAATGATAAGTTCATACTCTGTAGCCCAGGCTAGCCTGAGACTCGATGCATATCCAACTTAGACTGGCCTAGAAACCACAACAGTCATCTTCCTGATTCAGCCTTCATGGTGCTATGTAAACATATTCATCTATGAATTTCATAATAATTTTGTCATTCATTAGAAGCTGTCAATTTAAGTTCCTTAATCAACTTAATTATATATCATGTGAATTTGTGCATTTACTGTTATTTACAGTTCTTAAATTTCACATTC